>CM070018.1:13020719-14220719 GCA_036247105.1 Cirrhinus mrigala | reverse complement strand
CTAAGAGGTTTCCTTTTGTCTTAACTAAAGGCTTAACTGTTGAAGGCTAGCCTACTTAAATATTAAAATTTAAAGAATGCTTAACTTATTTATTTGTTTTTATTAATTTGGTATTTAATTGAGACTAGACATTATATTTTTTAAATAAAATGTAGGCTAAATCCGTTCTGTATTTGTTATATCAGGCTTTAAAGTATATCAACTTTGACGTTGTCTATTTCAAACAAGAGGACAACAAAAACAACACGGGCAGGGCCGAATTCAAATTATTGATGATGGCGTTAGTTTATGTTTTAATCTTGGATAAATGTTGAGTTTATATGTATCTTCTACATACCATTCACGCATTGTTTTTATTGATATAGAAAAAATACTTTTTTGAAGTCCAGTGTGGTTAGATAATGTATTGCTGAAACAGGTATTCGTGTTGATTTCAGTAAATAGTCGATGTATGCTGCGCCTCTGGAGAAAAATTGCAATGTATTTCGATATACAACGTGAAAGCCATTATAGACGGATAGATAGATATATAGATAGATTTTAATTGTTTGGAATGATTTTTATGGCCTGTTCAAAATGTGTCCAAGTTAAGTCTTCTTAAAACGAGTATAATCACTCTTTGCAAATTAGCGTATTGCAGTTGTGTCTGTGAATATTATTATTATTTTTTTAAAATTATTAGTTTATTTAGCATGAGAATGCGATGTATGTCTGGAGAGCGGTATCGTATGGTATTATTTAAATACATGTAGAGGGTAAAGGTCAGTACAAGTTCGTTTTGGAGAGTGAAAGTCCGTCTGTGCTTCTCGGAAATTCTATTTTGCACCTGAATTGAGCCAATTAGATGTCTGCATACAGATTTTGAACATTTTGAGCAATAGACATTTTTGAATGAAGACAATGTGGAAATGAGGTTTGCATCATGTTTCGATTGAGAAAATTCGAAAATATGGAGGAAAAATTAATTATTAATCACATACGCCTAGAAAGTAATTATTTATTTATACTATTGCGTTTTATATACATTTATATGTTGTTGGTTTTTTTTGTTGTTTTTTTTCGGGAAACGGAGAAAAACACTTGCGTCTGACTGTTTTGATATGCTCTGGGGATTCCATTCTGTGCAACAAGAGGGCCCCCACCTTACACGTTATCCTGTAGTCAGAAGTGCTCAGGATTGGTCAGGCACTGATCAGCTGGTCCGTTTCCCCGCGGTCTCAGATTGGCACCTCGCCACCCCCCTTCGGCTAAAACCAAATCTCAGATAAAGTAATGGCAAAAACCACTTGGACTATAAAACACAACAAATCATAACACTCGGACAATAACACTGGCCACCCCATGAGTTCCTATTTCGTCAACTCAACTTTTCCCGTGTCTCTACCCGGAGGACAGGAGTCTTTCTTGGGTCAGATACCGCTATATTCCTCTGGATATACAGATCCTTTAAGACATTATCCAAGCGCTACGTTCGGAGCTACCAATGTCCAGGACAAGGTTTACACCTCCTCGTATTACCAGCAAGCTGGGGGCGTTTTTGGGAGAAGCGGATCCACCAGTGCTTGTGACTACACAACACCCAACATTTACCGAACCGCTGATCGTTCATGCGCTATCGGAGGTTTGGAAGACTCGCTGGTCCTAACACAGGACCAGTGCAAAACGGACTGCACTGAACAGGGTGCAGAGAGATATTTTAACAGTGAAGACAAACCGTGTACCCCGGTTTACCCGTGGATGCAGAGGATGAACTCGTGTAATGGTAAGACGCGCTTGCGGTTTCGCTGTTTTGCATGTCACAGAAGTAGGGGCGCAATTTACTTTACTTTCCACTATGACTCTGTCAACACATAAAAAGAAGAGACATGTATAACGAAGAGACATAGTATGGAGTCTTAAGAAAAAGTTATACCCAGGCAAAACAAATTGCTAACGGATGCAGAAAGCTGCATCCTGAATATTGCGCTTTTTAGTAGCGCGATGCGCAAATTCTTTCACGTTTTTATTAGATATTAGAGTAATATACACTCAATTGAGTGTATCTCGGTGACGTTTATCAATGACTTTTAATATAATTTCTTCAAATATTGCTCTCTCACATGTAAATAAAATGCAGATGTCATATCAGATGTCACTGCAGTAATAACAAGCCATTGTAATAAAGATAATAGTGACGATTATAGCAGTGTTCTTTTATTATTTACTTTGGCCTGTTTGTATGTTTACTGGATGTTCATCTAGTGTGTCTTTTTTCCACTTTTTTGACAGGAATTCCTGGCAGCACTGGCCGCAGGGGTCGTCAGACCTACACTCGGTTTCAGACTCTTGAACTGGAAAAGGAGTTCCACTTTAACAGATATTTGACCAGAAGGCGAAGAATTGAAATATCGCACGCTCTGTGTTTGACGGAACGACAGATAAAGATATGGTTCCAGAACCGTAGAATGAAATGGAAAAAGGAGAATAAAGTGCTGAACTCCGCAAAGGTCAGCGAAGAGGAGGATGGTGGAAAGGCGGGATAAATGATAAAAAGCAGCTTATGACGAAGCCCTAGAAACACTGTACATAACATGTAGCTTGTAGTTTTAATTAATAAGTACTGGTCTGTCCAACAAGAAAAAAACTACCTAATAAGTTTTATGTTGACATAAAAAAGCTTCAAGAAAAGACTTTCTTTTTCATTAAAACAGGCGTCTGAATAAAGACGGTAAAAGATATGGGAGGTGCTTTTACCACTGTTATATATTTTGCGGTATTTGGCCTAAACTAATCTAAACTGATAAGACAAATGTTTTCTCGCAGTTTGAATATTCTAATGCCTATCATTTGAAAGAAAACATAAGTTCAAAGTTTAAAACTTTGGGATTTTAAAGGTCTTACATTGAATATGTATTTCAGTCCGTTGTGTGCTAGAAAAAGAAGAAAATGGGACATTTTGATGCTTAATTTATTGGGTCGTCACTTTTGTGTATGTGTATGTGAATGCACTAAGAGTAATACGTTATCATACTTTGTTAGCAATGTCATTTTGTCAATAAAATGATTGTTTAACAATTCATCTGGTTTATTTATCTTTATGTGTACACGGGCATCTTCTCTGGTATAATGAGCCTTATCAGCCTTATGCGTTGATGTAAGGCACTCTTCAAGACATAAAATATTTTACCTCATAGATATCTTCTATTATAATACAATTATAGCCTATATTTATTTTAATTTTAAAATCTCTTCACTGCTCCGTGAAGCTGTGCTGGTAAAACGGACCAGTTTGATATTATCTATAAGAATCTCGCCAGTTGTAGCTGTCTTTTTTTTTTTTTTTTTTCTTGTAGATCTAGGTCTTGGTTTGGCGATAAAAAATAGGTTGAATAACCTACGTTTATAAGACACATATTCATATCCCTGAATGACTGCATGAAGTCGCTAAAGCGCCCAAGTTTGCTTTGAAAGTCTGAATCATTTTACAAACGACGCGAAATATTCACACTTTGCCTTAATTTATCGTAAATTTATTTGTAAATACGACGTAGTTGTATGCAGTGAAAGCACAGTGTTACAAAAATGATGCAGTAAAAAGGTTTCACGAAATAGGCAGGTGTTTGGTCATTTTACAGTTCTCCCAGTAGGTGACGCCCTCCGCTAACATGGGATGTGGCGCGCGATGGGGAGGCACCATTGAGTTGAACCTAACGATCATCATTTCGTCATCATTTGTAACCATAGAGCATGAATTACCTCTTGAAGTCATCAGAGAGAATTTACGACTGGTCAACAAAGGCACGTGATGCCCTAACGCTCTCCCATATTTGGCCGCATACATGGCAAAAACGAAGTACAGTGCATTGCTATAATTCATTATTACATCATAAATTGTGCGGCGCTGGATTTTAACGACCAAGATCTACAAATCAAGACATTTTAAAACATCCAAATGAGCTCTTATTTTCTAAACTCGTTCTCAGGGCGCTATCCAAATGGGTCTGACTATCAGTTACTAAATTATGGTACTAACGGCGCTATGAACGCTTCTTACAGGGACTCCACCAGCATGCATTCCGGGTCTTTCGGTTACAACTACAATGGAATAGACCTTAGTGTAAACCGTCCCAACAATGGCCATTTCGGAGCAGTTGGAGATAATTCTCGCGCTTTCCAAAATCCGGGTCAGGAGACCCGGTACAGACAGTCGAGCTGCTCGCTCTCGTCTCCAGATCCCCTGTCTTGTGCCACCAGCGAGTCTCTGGAATTGAAGGGTTCCTCTCCTCCATCTGATCAGAGCACACCAACCGGCAACAGCAGACTCACCAACAGCAACAATCTCACCAGCAACAACAGCACACATTTCGCGGACACAGACGAGACCAATGTCTCGTCCGAGACCGAGGAAGGAGCACAGACCACCACCACCACACGTACGCAGAAGCAAGAATCTGTGGCGAGCTCGACTACAACACCTAACGACGGTCAAACTCCACAGATATTCCCATGGATGAGGAAGCTGCACATTAGCCATGGTATACACATCTCTATTATGTCTTATTTAGGCATGATCAAATGAAATTATTTTGACGGTAACAGTTCATTAAGTAAGTTCAGGTTATGCGTGGATTAAATGCATGTACGTCTTACTCTTCAGATTTTCATATTCGTTTAGTAGCCTGCTAATGTTTGTCTTGCAAAAACAATCATGCTTAGACGGACCATTAGTTTCACCTAAGTATAGGTTAAATAGAGAATAACTCCTCTCTGGGAGTTGACTGCATGGAGAATTATTGTGCAGCAGTAAAGCCATAAAATGCAATGGTACTAAACTGCACGTCGCCTTGAATATAGTCTAGAATCAGCCAGCAGTCCAACATCCAAAATATAACGGACGTTTAAGTCCGTTTCCGTTTGATGGCTTGGTGATGTTTGCTTATTATCTCTTTGCCCTTGCTTATGCCAGATATGACTGGACCTGATGGAAAACGGGCTCGAACAGCTTACACTCGCTACCAGACCCTCGAGCTGGAGAAAGAGTTTCATTTCAATAGATATCTCACCCGCAGGAGGAGAATAGAGATAGCTCACGCTCTCTGCCTCTCAGAGAGGCAAATCAAAATCTGGTTCCAAAATCGCAGGATGAAATGGAAGAAGGACAATAAACTGAAAAGCATGAGTCTCGCTACGGCGGGGAGCGCATTTCAAAATTGATCAAATCACATCACGATAATTGGAAAATTCGACTACTGTTACAGCGCTGCACCTTTCAGCTTGTTGATCTCACCTGACGACGTGTGATTCCCCCCGTGCAACTCTAAATTGTCAGCTTTTGAATATTGTTATCACATATGCTAAACTAGTTACAATTGCCATAAAATGAGTGTGAATGTCAAGTGTGTCAAGTTTATACATTCGTGGAGGAAAGCATGTTCCATGTGAGCTATTCGTGCAACGTATTCTAGACCTGTTACAAAAATTATGTACAGTACAACTCGCACTACCTAACTATCTTCAGTGATAGTGTAAAAAAAGAGAAACTTTTGTTGTATCCTTGAACTTGTATTGAAACGTCATGTATTATTCACGCAACATGCTATATTCTTGTTATGTGCCGGGCTTTTTTGATTTCTCGTAGATGATACCTGCGAGAAAAATAATCTTTTCGCACTTACATTTGTGTACTTAGGCTGCAGCACAAGATTACTTTGGGCTCGTAAGATGTCCTATGAAGAATGTCTTTATACAGTAGTGACCAATATGTTATTTGTAGTGCACAACGTGAGTTATGGACGTTCTGTGTTAAAAGTTGGAGAAAAATGTTTTGTCATTGACATGTTGATGGTATCTCTGCCATTTTTTTGTATTTGTGTCTAAACTGAAAATGAGTTGATCCAAAAAGAAAAATAAAGTTTTCTCTCAGTCATACATGGAAGTCTCTGTTTGTCTGTAGGCCTGTTTGGTTAGTGATCCCAACGCTGGACCATGCATTACATCGGCAACTAGTTCTCATTTTACCCACTGGTTTAAATAAATATTTCGCTCTTAAATGAAAGCTATAGGTGTTAATGCTGCAAACGACTAATGAAGGATAGTCCATTTAATTTTTGCTGCGCTCTGCGAGGATATTTTGGATCTCGGTACAGAATAATATGGCTTGTCATATGGCAATATTCAAACTCATCTCTTTTGTCACATCACAGCAATAACTCAAACCTTCAACTTACCTCGCAATGCTCAAAACTGAATGAACAGAACGATATTTTTACAGGTTATTTTAACAATCTGCATTATTTGTATGAAACACAACATACAAATCATCTACCCTGACTATTTTCTTCTGAAGTCCAGTTCATAACACCAACATGTAGCTCTTGGTAGCGCTAAAAAAGTCACGTGAGGTCCATAAAGTTAGTTTTATGGTTTTAGGGGGCTTGACAATGTGCTACATAATTCACATTCTTGAATGTAACTGACTGTTTAACTGCTTCAGCGGGATTCTAAAGGTTGTGGGCAGCATGCGGAGTCTTCTCAAACTGGACAGTCGTAATATCCCATGCTGACTTGGCTGTCAACAATCGTTTTCATAATATTTCTGCTGGACGTGAAACGATAAGAAGTCTTCTCTGTACTCTCAAGTAAGTCCCTTCCTTGGGTACAGACGGTCATTTAATTATTTGTTTTCAAAAAGAATCACGCATTTTAGACAATGTACAGTTTCGTTCAAAGTTTTGAAATGTCAGAGAATGCAGACTTGTTAGATTTACATATTATACAACGATAAAAATACATTTGTAAACTCGATGAATTTTGACTCGTTCAAAAAAAGAAAGAGGGGAAAAAAGGCATTATGTGTTGCTGCATATTTATAACCAATAAGTGCAAAGTTGGACTGGTTGAATTTTGTATTTACGAAGCTGTGTGTATTGCGTGGATTATGGAATATTTGTCGTCCTTATGTTTTCATGAATTCCTGCACAGATAGTTTTAAAAATTCTTTAAATTTTACAACATTAAAAATACATTTAACAGCATATGTCCAAAGATTAATAATAGTAACATTTTTTTCTGGTTAAACAATAATACAGAAAGAGAGGTTTTATAGTGTAGATTGCGTTGGTATTTGACGGTAAATTGTGTAATGGTATCAATCAGATTTTTTGTTCTGTTCACTCTGATGTGTTTGCCTATTATTGTATTTCTGGACTTGTGTCACATTTTGGAGATAAGAGAATTTGGTTTGTGTATTTGTTTTTAAAAAAAGAGAGACAGAGTGGATGTAAGGATGTTACTACAATTTGCTCGTGATAGAAACGGTTCCTCGATTCATAACTATTAAAGTCCCATTTTACCCCTATAATGTGTTTTGCATATTGATAGGGGTAATCTGGGCGCTGTTCTCATCAATTATTCATTGGGAAGGGATCACTCCGAGGTCAGGAGACGAGAGTGGCACACATGCCTTCCCAGAGAAGCACAGGGTGCATGCCAAACCGACTAGCTGGTAATCGCAGTGCTGGAATACATTTTCGCTCAACAGTCAGTACTGTCTAATTCTCTTAAAAGCATTTTTGTACTGAAACGACATCTTTGAGAGGGACAGACTTTGTTGTACGAGAAAGTAAATTGATTAGTCGACGCAACGCTAGAGAGATTAAATTATTTCAAAAGTTTTGCTTTTATGAATACCGTTTCGTTTGAATCGTAAATAAAAACAATGTCTGTAAACGGCTAATTTTGTTGCTATTTAGATTGATGTAATGTTGCTTCATCACCAGCAGGGCCCGCCTCACACCGAGCTCCCGATCGGTTCTTACTCATTCTGCGAAGCCGGACATTCAGATGCTTTAGGTTTTTGATGAAAAATTTTAAAAGCCGCAAAAATGAAAAGCTTTTTCAGAGGGGCAGTTCAAAAGGTTTATATTTGTTTCGTTTCTTGCTGTGTGATCCAGTTCTAAACAATATTGTTAAAACAGCCTATTAAATAAACGATGAGGAGGGGTGTAATCATAAAATAAGCATGAGACCTGACCTAGTGAGAAAAAAAACAAACAGTTTTATGGTAGAAATATTAATGGTGGAAATGTTCAAATATCAACGCTATTATTAGACTATTGAAAATGAAAACATACCGTGACAGTGCGTGGCATGGTGAAGGATCAGAGTTCATGGTGAGGTCACAATGTTCTGTGTTTGCTGGCACCATTCTCAGCTTTTGCTGCAATGGCAAAACATCAATGAAACTTGAAATCCGAAATCTCAGATATAAAATTGTAATTCAAGGTATGCTTTTTTTGTTAAAAAAAAATAAATAAAAATAAATAACCATACTGCACTCTTGTCTAGTGATTTAAAAACATAGATTTTTTAATGATTTTGAATTATTTTTAAATTAACAAAATTTTAAAAGAAAGGATTCTAAATGAATATTTAATTAGTGGTCTGTTTTAGATGTCTGTTTGTACTCGATAGCAGTGCGATCCCACGTTCAGGAAGCACTAATCGAAGTGTGCAGCAGCAGGATGCTTAATGAAGTTGATAAACGATATTTCGCTTAAGGTTATCTTGAATTTTTCATCTTTAATCGATCGTTATGCGCCCAAAAGGTTGTGTGATGTGTCCAGTGAAGCTGTTGGAAGGCTAGTCCTGCAGAGACACACACGAAATGAAAGTCCGAAAGAAAAAAAGCCATATGCTCAAAACGTAAAATTTTACAAATGGATTTACAATGTGAAAGTGTGTTTACTGGAGGCAAAGAAACTGTAGAGACAACGTGAAACAAGACGGGGACCACGGTTTGTGAAAAACAGTGAGGCACGTAGTAAGTTTACTTATCTCTTTACATGATCTTAGGATTTCATCCAACTACAAGCAATGAATCAGATTTGCGGGATAGCCTTTGCTTTTGTTTTTGACAGCTATTATTAATATAACGAAGATGGATCTTATTAGTAGGGCAGAGTTTAATAATGCAGAGCTAAAGAAGCTGGATTAGAGATGTTTAAGTATATGGGAAAGTAAATAGCAAATAACTGAAATGGGGATGATGCACAATGATATGGTGATATTGGGTGAAAATGTGAAAATTAACTGTGTCAGTTGTTGTTTTCCACAAATTCACAGTAAAAAGTAACGTTTGTCTTCTTAACAATACCGATGATGTCTGTCATCTATATATACCCTGTAGATCCGAATTTGTGTGAATAGATAGTCGCAAATTCGCGTCTTGGGGAATATGTAGTTGACATAAACCCAACGCCATTGTGGAATTGTGGATGCACTTTTTTGCCCCCATGCTGACTAGTTTATATCTATCTATCTATCTATCTATCTATCTATCTATCTATCTGTATCTCTGTCTGTTAGGGACATGCTTTAAAAAAACATTACGTGATGGTCATGAAAATTAGACACCTGATGGCGCTGCATCATTTGTCATAGGGTGACATAATGTCCTGCGACAACGTGCGAAATTTACTCCAATTTAAAAATTATGCAAGATCATTTTAGTTAAAGTTTTGGTCACCATTTTGTTTTGTTTCTTTTCCATAAACTAAAACCCTCAAAATGTTATTTTTCTATGTTCAGAGACAGACAATACTGCTTTTCAGATGTCACGCAAAAAGCTGAATGACTCAGCTCAGTAACGCAGGGGCTCAGTAACATTTTTGAAACAATTATATAACAGCTTAAGAATAACATAAACGACGATATAAAATACTTGAGGATGTGATGTTTATGTTGTATGACAAACTGTTTTGCTATGTTACTTAATGTTTTATTATGCTGATTTTACTTTCTTTTATTTTTCTAGCAACAAGTGTATCCCAATGCTACATGTGACCCTTTGAGGACACGCTTTCCACGTGTTATTCATCAAACGGACAGCCTGCAGACAACGAGTAGAAGGGACATGACAAGAAACAGGTAATTTTACATCAGGAAATACTGTCAGTGTCAGCTGAATTTACCTTTGTTTTAAGATTATATAATGCATGAATAATGAGGAACGAGTCAGTCTGTCCGTATTGTGGTTCTGTGTGCTTACTATTTTTGCTGAGTATGTCTACTGGCTTGAATAAAATAGGCTTATTTTTCACTCTTTCTTTGATACAAGAAGTATAGGTCATTCACGATGAACAGTAAAGAGGTGGACAAAATAAAAAGCGAAAAGATACTGGTTCCGCATCCCTTATTTGCCATATCACGTGATTCATTAAATAATTAATGAAGAGGCTGCAGAGCAGAAAGGCAACGCAGCCAATTCGTCAAGACTGGCTTTTCGCCGAGCTAACTTGTTTGAGTTTGGGACAAATTTCTCGGGGCTTTTCCTTCGCAAGAAGCTTTCCTTATTGCTGTGAACAGTCAAGAGGGAGAATGTAGGAGCAACCGCACAGCATAAGCACCACATATTGTGAGTAAGCCTGTATTTTAGATCTAAAGCTTGTAGATAAAGCTGTACTGTAGTTGCCGGGAACGGTCTTGTATCCTGACTTGAAGAAAACACGTAAAGGCCAATAATGAGATGCATATTTTTTCCACTTCTCTAACACGAACAGAAATTCATCAGTTTATTTCAGTATTATTGTATGAAAACATTTCATTATTCAGCCTGTCGTGACAACTAAACTAGACTACAAATGTAAGAAACTAGTGTCCCTCTAACATATTTGTTCATTGCGAAAAATGTGTTACAGAATAAGTTGTTTTATCTGACTATTTTTCTTTAAGTACATAAACGTTTACTCTTATATCTATGTAGATTAGGCATTAAGTTAATTTTTTTTTCTGGATTTTATTGCAGGTTTTTGTGTATGTTCTTATTTATTTTATAAGGCTGTACAATTGTAACATATTACATTCATATTAAGTCCATCTCGATAATTAATGCAGTGAAGTGGCCGTTACATTAAAGTATATTGTTGTAGGCTGTACGTCTCTGGCTTAAGGACTGGTAATATCAATAAAATGTTTAAGGTTGAATTGTTAAGGCCTGATTGGACTCGTCTGGTAGTGACTATACCCAGTTTAGGCCGTCTATGACGAACCCACTTCTTCAGTGACATGAGCAAAGTAATGGAACACTAGAGATCAACTTGAGAGATCAAAGGCCCCTGGACCTTTGGGGAATTGATCGCAGGACCGTCCCATGACAGCGGCACTCTCTCATCTTCAACATCACTAATTACAATATCATGCACGAATAATTCGAAACAGATGTCCCCTTTACAAGCGTTTAGAACTGTTTTATGGTTCTTGAAAATTTGGGTGCAAAGGTATCCTTTCAACGAGTTTTCAGAATCAGGACTCATGATCCTTCTGCAGAGAAAACGTTTCAGTCGTCAGCCATATACACTCTTTCTCTCTCTCTCTCTCTCTCTCTCTCTCTCTCTCCCTTTTTCTCTGTGTGTGTGTGGGTGTGTATGTAAGCTATAGCCTGTATAATAATAATTAAAAATCATATTTACCAGCATCTGTATCAGCATTTACTTATACTTAACATTTCCAATTTACACGAGACATTATCAACCTTATTTAACCGAAAACAGCACACATCTCTTCATTCTTGGTTTGTGGTAAACACTCTAATCGTTTGGTATGTACACCACGTCAATACTGCTTCAGAGCAACATCCTGATCTTGCTTAATTTTTGTTTGTTTCGCAGTTCAATTTATATCGATTGCTAACTCCAAGAGACGTCCTTCTTTGCCTCCATCAGCTTTTACATTCAAGACATCTGTAATCCTCTTCCAGAAGAGGAAGTTTTCCTTTTAGCGCATTGTTGGCTTTAAAAAGAATATGCATAGGCTAATATAGCGTATATGTGTTTCGTTATGACGTGTTCTTTTCTAAAGTGTGTCTGATTAGTGATTATGTTATAATTACACCGGGATCTTCTGCTGAGTTTACCCGTAAATTTGATTCACTCGATCCTTTGGCTTGTATCACTTATAGGTAAGCGTTTATTGCGTTTTTATTGTCATATCATGGAGAAGAAAATATTTTGATTTATATTGTACATATAAAGACGACATAACTCATATTCAGTGGCACTTACAGTATGACCTCAGAGTGGAGCTGTAAATATACAATGATCAGTTGCTGTTGTTGTCAGCAAGGATTTTTTTTATTTTTATTTTTTAAATATTGTTGATTAGAGTGAATTAGCCTGTGCACTTACATAAATTATATTTAATAGTAAATGTCCCTCTGATTTGTGACTTGACTCCAGCTCTCCACGGAATCAAGCTGCTGAAGAATAAGCTCACAGTTTGTGAATGGCGGAGGATCTGTCTGGGTGATTAATCGCCCTAGTACTTTGGCTAAGGTTCAAGACGAGTTCACTGGGCTTTGTGCGTTTTTCTGTACCACTGCACACTCCCCGTCCCATTGTTTTTTTCCATCTAGTCTCTTTCTTCGATATTTGGTTATGTTTTTATCACCCAAGTTACGTTAAGTTTGTCTTCTCAAACACCCTCCATTTTCTTATTTCAAATGCTTTAGCTTTTATTTTCTACCATGGATGTCATAATAACCGTTTATATTATGTTTAACTTATAGAATTCTTGCTGTACTTACATTCGGGATTCATTATCATTTTTTCCCTACTTGATTAACGATTTAAACGATTCCAAACTGTTTTTTTTTTTTTTTTTTTTGGATGCATAAATTCTTCCTTTTTCAAATAATAAAAAAGACGAGTTCATTCTAGCATTAGATGTCTCAGAGAAATAGCTACTTTAGGTCTAAATAACACGAGAATGAAAATTGCACATGATTTTTTTAAATTTTGATACATACAAGTTGTTCATAAAACATGAACTGTTCCGATACCACTATCTGTTCTCAAATTTGTAGAATTATTTTGACACCCTGAATTTAATTTGTTTTACTTTGGTATACCTACCAGTAAAATAAGCAGTTAAATAGAAAAACAATAAAAATAAGCAATTAAAAGGAAAATATGTTCTCTAATATTTTGACATTGGTTAGGTTTTCTCATAAATCGTTTGATATTTTGAAGAAATTGTTTGTGAATGTATTTATATTCTGTTTTTTATATTTCTATGGCCGAATGTCAGGTAAAATTGTTTTAAAATATGTTTACATTGCATTTAGCATATTTTGAATTTGTGATTTGTTCACACTGCATAGGCTAATGCTGGTTATTTTTAAATAATATGCAGCTTATATCATGAACAAAAAACAGACCATTTGTTGTCAGCAGCACAGTAAGATATTCTGGTTTCTGGCAGTGCGTGCTCGGCAGAAGAGACACTATTCATATCTTTTTTTCCTTTTAGTTGCGATGATGGATTCATGTTCGCTGACTCACACCGTGTTGCTCTGACCCTGCAGGTCATCTTCCAGCGGGCCTCCGGAACCATACTGTCACATGACACGAGAGGCCAGAGTTTTGCTAAACCCCCAGAAAGGACCAACATAACTGATGAAAGCCGTCCAGAAAATGCAGATAACGAACAAGAACAAGAACGTCTGTCTAGCATCGTCGCCGAATTTTTTGTAACAAAGTCGTTATGCATTTGAATGTAATGACAAAATTCGTCATCCCAAAATTATTGGGTGAGCGACCGCAAAAGACCAAAAGTGTACATTGAAATGGAATACTCAACGAGATAAAGAAAGAGGACGTTAAAACAAGAAAAATGTTTACCATCCTCAATCAAGACAGTAGTAATTCAGTGTTTCTTCTTGCAAACTACGAGAGATAACTTCAGGAATCAACAAGTTTACTCTTACTGCATTACCAACCCAAATTTTCTTGGATGACAGAAATCAAGCAAACGCCACAAAAAGGAGCATTGCATCATTTGGTGGTGAGTAAATACTATTCAGAGATAAAAATGTAATTACTTACCAGTAACATAAACAACGAAACTATTAGAAATTTGGCATGAGTAATGTTAGCTAAAATCATATCAATATGTATTAAAATAATAAAATATGAATTCAAATATTGTTGATGCAAATTTGATCCAAATATATGCAGTAATTGGTCTAAATTATATATGCTCTTTAACAGCGCAGGAGCGACAAGAAACCCCCGCTGGGAATCATTGCCTCAAAAAGAGCACGCACTGCTTTATACAATTGACCAGCTAGTAAAGCCTGAGAAGCTCCACTTCAGCTATATTTTCGCAGGCGGAGACATGTGGAAATGGCCAGTTTACTCAAACTTACTGAGAAGAAAATAAAAATCTGGTTTCAGAACCGGAGGATGGGACAAAAAAAGACTGTAGGCTGAAAAGAATGTTAATGTATAGTGCTGGACAGTCTCTGATCAACAACCCACCACCACCGTCTTGAGTGAAGCTTCAAGAGATTTTTTTTACGCATGGCATCTACAGTGAAACATCCTTCGGTCAATATTACTGGAGAAGTATAGCTAGGTATGGTTATCTAGTCTATACATTAATTCTCTGTCTCTTCTGAACAATTTCCACAAGCTATTTGCCATGTTCCCTAGAGCGTAGCCTATAATAAGTCCCCTTCAAGTGATTAAACTTCATGTAATATTTCCAAAATGAATCTCTTAATGGTAAATAAGCATTATATTAATGTACTTGATTGATTTAAAAAACGTTACTGTGGTTTATAAATCAGTCAGATTATTGTGTGACAACGAATAGCCCTATAAGTTTGACATTTTATTGCGTGTTATTTTTATTTATTTACTGCATCTAGCGATGTTAATTTGAAAGTATCTATTCAGTTTACCTTTGGCAGTTTACATCTATTAATAATTTTCTTTATGGAGAATGTCACCTGTATTAAAAATAATGGTTTGAGGTTTAACTAAAAATGAACTGAAGTTCAACTAAAATATAGGCTACAAGCCCGTATCTTTAGCTTTCAGGGAAGAATCCAAGGCACGTTTCCCAAACTCCTTCTGTGTAGGCTCACAAACCTCATTTTAATGGAAGATTGTATCTAAGCACAATTTTAAAAAGTAGGGTATCCCAGTATATCTCGAGAGAGAGATAAAGCCAGTCTCAGTTGGCAATTGGTGTACATGTAAGGAACTTAGATTTGAAAATAGCACAAGAAACTCTCTAGACAAAAACTCTGAGGCTGACCATTTCAAGTCAGTGGTGTATATTGTGTATGATGAATTTTAGGGCCTGTTTATTTATAACTCACTATACACAACTCCAGTTGTCCTCACCGTCACGAATACAATATAAATTCGTTGTTATATAACTGCCGTGCTCGCTTTAATTCACATTAGACCTGCATAGCGAGTTTATCAGATTGATGGGTGGATTCGATTGATGTGTTTGTCATGTAAATACGAATCGTTTGATGGACACCTGCAACGCCCAGAGTGCTACCGCAGGTCGCCGACTATTGGTGCAAAATTAGTCACATGATCTGTCACTTAACTGATATGAGCTCGGATAGAACTTTGTGTGGTTTGACATACTGCTTAGAGGTTGTAGGGGCACTGGGACCACACATCAGCCTATATTGAACCTGCTTAATCAATTTTGCTTGGTCAGTCAACAATGAATTCCTACTTAGATTATACGATTTATAACCGTGGTGCTAACACTTATAGTTCGAAGGTTGGGTGTTTTCCTATGGAGCAAGAATACTTGCCAAGTGCTTGTGCAAGTACAAATAGTTACATTCCCGAGGGACGGCCAGTCGGAGGAAACACTTTTACAACGACGCCGCACGAAACTCATGGCACAACTTATGCACAACTTCACTCGCAGCAATACCACATCAGTATGGACATGGGGAAAACTGGACACACCAATTTTTGCAAGCAAACCCGACCTCCTCACTCGGACTATCATGGACATCAGCACGTTCTCACTCAAGCAGATGACCACATGCGTCTTCAGTCCCCTGCTTTTTCTGTCGTGAACATGGGAGCCAACATTGGAACATACAGTGAATCGAACTGCAGGCCTGGCTCAGTCTCTGCAAGCCATTATCAGTCATATCCCTATGGAGAACACGAACCACACGGCTATGGTTCCTTCAGCAAGTACCAGGTCTCCCCAGACAGTGACAGCGACTCCAAGACGAACATTAAACAGACGCCAACGTTTGACTGGATGAAAGTCAAGAGGAACCCTCCTAAAACAGGTGAGCTAAGGCTAATTACAATGGCTACTGTAAAAAGCTAGTGCACGTATTATTATAAATAAAGTGAAATGAGGTTTTTTAATGTCTTTTTGTTCACAACTTTGTCTCTTTCAGTTAAAGTCGCCGAATATGGGATCCACGGCCAGCAGAATATAATACGCACCAATTTTACCACCAAGCAGCTCACCGAACTTGAGAAGGAGTTCCACTTCAACAAGTACCTGACCAGGGCGCGCAGAGTAGAGGTTGCCGCCACCCTTGAACTGAATGAAACGCAGGTTAAAATTTGGTTTCAGAATCGCAGAATGAAACAGAAGAAGCGCGAAAAGGAAGGAACAGCCTCAGTAATTAAACGTGCGACTCTTTGCTCTTCTGGTCAAAGCGCAGACAACTCAAACAGCTCATCTCCGGGTGCTTCGCCTACCTCAGACTCTTCCACTGCTATTTGATGATTACGTGCCTTTGTGGCAAACGAACTTATGTTTCATCATTATGCTGTGGGAACCCTTTTAACTTATTCTGCTGTTTTAGACATAGCATAAAATATGCGCTATGTGTTCATGTGTTTTTATTTAACGCAAAATAATCAATTTTACTGCATTAGAGCTACTGAATTCATGGTTCAAAACAGGGTATATGCTTAATAGTTTGAAGCAAGATGTTTAAATGTTCTTTTTTCATCAAATGTCATCAGGTTGATATTCTTTTTTTTTTGCACTACTGATTCATTCCTCTGTTGAAAGAGAAAAACAATGTAGAAAAGACTGACATGTATTTAGAAAACAATCTGGCCTGTGACGTTCTGATAAATAAATAAATACATTTTATTTTTCTGAAACATGTTTGTGGATTTAATCCGATTGAAATCAATTTATTGATTTTCTTTTAATTAAAAGGCTCTTCATGATGTTGGTATGATTGTGTCCTTTGTCAGAGGATGTTGCAATACAATGGAGCTAATTTAAATCAGTGTTGCTCTAGTCTGTATAGTTTGACAAGAGGAATGTTGCATTACACACCAGGTGGCTTCCTTTGACCTTTTCACCTTTTTGTGCCTACAGGCTCTCTAAACATGTAAACACTCTTGGCGCTCAGTATAACACTCACTGACTAGATTTGAGGTTTTAACCATACTTGGCATAGATATTGCAGGCACGGGACTTTTAGTCATGCAAGACCCTTTTTGGCAACTCAATTGTACATTCTTAGACAAGACCAATAATATAAGATTCTGTAGATTAAATGTGAAATAAAACAAATGGCCTTTGTTTGCATAGTTTACTGTGAATCTGTCTTTATTTCATTTAATGTTTTTCAGAGGACATCTGATTCAGAATGCAAGTGAAGAAGTGAGCAATTACAGAAAAAAAAAAACTGTTTAACCTTAGATGCTATCTCCATTTGCCTCAATTCTTCTAGAAAGTTTGCAAGGACTTGACAACCCTGTTTCATTTCCCTGATCATCTGATGGACTGCTCCAATATTTACTCAGGGTGTTGGGTTTGCGCAGTATTTGCCCCAGCAGCCACACACTGTCAGCACCCACTCTACTGACCAGGTTCACTCAGAGTTCAGGCCTAAATTAATTCACAAAAGCCACGGGCCTGTCCAGCAGGGGATGAGAAGGGTGTCTTCCCAAAGGTCAAGCAGAGTGTTATCTCTCTCCAAAATGAATTATCTACTATAAACTGAAAATTGAATTGAATCTCTAATATAAATACACAATAAAATACATTTTAAGTTAATTAATAAAATGCTGCTATAAGCTAACTGCAACTGAGATTTAGATATTAGTTAAACTGAGAAGTGAATTCACATAAAATGAAAGGTGAAATCATGACAAAATTTTACTATTGCATTTTATGTAAGCTATATTCCATCCCAAGTCCAGCAACTCAAATGACAAAAACTGTCAGCAAGGACATGATGCTAATTAAAAACATCTTTATTTCATTCCATTTATGGCACAAACATTAGTGATGAAAACACCATGCAAATATATTAGTTGGTCAGCCAGAAGGAGAAAATTGTGACATTGTAACATGTTTACTTTAAGTTATTAAGGATGTGGTGTTTGTTGCTTGCCCTTTTGGGTTTTGTGGCTCTGGGCTCCTACTGGGTCTCCCATCTGTGGGCATCGGTGGAAGAGCTACAGTGTTGCAGAGACAGATGTTCAGTCAGCCTGGAGGAGGAGGCTGTTTTTCACCAGGTTGTCAGCATGCAGAAAAGGCTCACACTGCAGAATGTGGGGCAAGAGAAGCAGTCCACAGATACTGGAGAATTAGGAGAGGATAAAAATAGCATCCTCAAACAATAATGTGGAGGAAAGAAATAGGCTAGTGGAAAGACATGGAGAGAGAAATAGATGTGTATCTATGAAAGACGCGGTCAGCAATAGTCATCAGAAAGTCAGTAATTTTGTAAATAGTCGAGTGGCTGTTTTTAAGATTAGGTAAGATTGGCAAATATTTCAAAAAAGGTGTACTGAACATACTGATAAATTATGGCACAGTATTGCATATCACTTTGCTGGCAAAATGTACTTGATAAATCTGATCATTTTGAGGAAAAATAAACATTACTAGTCAAAAGTTTTTGAACAGGAAGATATTTAATGTTTTTTGAAGTTTCTTCTGCTCACCAAGCCTGCATTTATTTGATCCAAAGTACAGCAAAAACAGTAAAATTATGTTTGTTTGTTTGTTTTTTTTACTCATTAAAATAACTTTTCTTTTTTAATATATTTTAAATTGTAATTTATTTATGTGATTTCAGAGCTGAATTTTAGCATTATTACTCCAGTCACATGGTCCTTCAGAAATTATTCTAATGTTCTGATTTGCTGCTCAAAAACATTTATTATTATTATGTTGAAAGCAGTAGAATTTTTTCAGGTTTCTTTGATGAATAGAAAGTTCAGAAGAGGAGCATTTATCTGAAATAGAAATATTTTGTAACATTATAAATCTCTTTGTCATCACTTTTGATCAATTTAAAGCAACCTTGCTAAATAAAAGTATTGGTTACTATAATTTATTTCCAAAAAAAAAAAAAAATAAATAAATACATTATACTGACTCCAAGCTTTTGAATGGTGTAGTGTATAAATGTTACAAAAGATTTTTATTTCAGATCTTTGGATCTTTCTATTTATCAAAGAATCCTGAAAAAAAATGTACTCAACTGTTTTAAATATTGATAATAATAATAATAATAATAATAATAAATGTTTCTGAACAGCAAATTAGCATATTAGAATAATTTCTGAAGGGTCATGTGACACTGCAGACTGGAGACTGGAGATGCTGAAAATTTGATCACTTTGATCACAGGAAAAAAATCATTTTAAAATATATCCAAATAGAACACAGTTATTTTAAATAATAAAAATATTTAAAAATGTTACTGTTTTTGCTGTACTTTGGATCAAATAAATGCAGGCTTGGTGAGCAGAAGATACTTCTTTAAAAACATAAAAAATCTTACTGTTCAAAAACGTTTGACTGGTTTACTGGTAATGTATAAATCTCCCACAAGGACAATAAATTCATATACTACCATTCAAACGTTTGAGGTCAGTAAGAACTAGTTTCATTCAGCAAGGATGAAGTAAATTGATGAAAAGTGACAGCAAAGACATTTATGATATTTCAAATGATGTCTATTTCAAATAAATAATTTTTAGACTTTCCATTTATCAAAGAATCCTGGAAAAAAAAAAAAAAAAAACATGCACAACTGCTTTCAACATTGATAATAATAAGATTGTTTCTTAA
This sequence comes from Cirrhinus mrigala, assembly GCA_036247105.1. Classification (NCBI taxonomy): domain Eukaryota; kingdom Metazoa; phylum Chordata; class Actinopteri; order Cypriniformes; family Cyprinidae; genus Cirrhinus; species Cirrhinus mrigala. The sequence goes on along the minus strand of CM070018.1, from coordinate 14,200,844 downwards.
GCACAAAATCAGCATATTAGAATGATTTCTTGAAGGATCATGTGACACTGAAGACTGGAGTAACAGCTGCCATTGCATGAATAAATTATATTTTACAATATATTAAATAAAAACTTACCTTCAGTACCTTCAGAGAAATTTCATGTCGAAAATTCAACTAGAAAAAAATCATATTGACAGGTACACCGCCTTTGCTGTCAGGTCACTTTTAAGGTGATGTTTAGGGCAGATCTGAGGCTTGCAATGTATATACTCTCCCTGCTGGGTGTGCTTGTCAGAGGGTCTTTTACAAATCAAATGCCTGGCTTGACTTCCTGAGTCTTGTTCAAGTCCCTCTGAAGCATGTCACTCCGCTGGGGTGCGTGACCTCAAAGAGATAAAAAGAATACTGTATACACTATTCATGGGCTTGAAACAGGGGTCAGGGGGTCATTTTATATGTCTTCTTGTCTTTCACAGACATACAGTCAACAGCTAAGACAGTGGCCACATGCAGATAGCCTCCTCCTCTCGGTGAAAACAGGAAGAACAGGAAGCCTTCCTCTTGCGCTGGAGCAGACCCGTATGACCATCCCCCTCTCGCTCAATCGTATCCATGTCCTCGCGAGGTGATTTAATCAGTCCACTGGCTTATTAGCTGAGTAACCGAGAGGGACAAGCCTCACACGAGCTGGGATGCTGCCAGTAAGCAAGCAACAGATATTGGCTTAGGCAGCGTAAAAACAAACGTGCAAGATTTTTTTTTTTACAGTATAGCACTGATTAGATTATGAGAGAGAGAAGTGAAGTTATTGCACCTGCTTAGAAAGGACGATTTGGAAAATTGCCAGTTGCTCTCAGTGTTTTTGTCATAATTGAATTGACAAATTTCCTGCATGTGGTTTTGTTTGTAGGGATCTTAAAGCTTGGCAAAGTGTAACCGGTGCTCTGTCACTCATATGATTTAGAGAGGCAGGTAGTGCGCGCCAGGGGGAGACAAATGAAAGCTGACAGTTCATTTTATCAGTGACAGATCGTTGATCTCACGGACTGCCTCCCTGGTCTCTTTTAGAAGGCAGTGAAGGTTGAATATTAGTGGATACTGATACAACCAACCGCCTCCTTCTGAATCCCAAAGGCTTTATAGTCCAACCAGCAGAATATGAGTTACAGCACCACACACTAAAGCTACAAAACCATGGAAGTATCAGATTTCAGTAATTAACTTACCATGATATTACTTTTTTGATTCATGTTTTCATTGTAATTTCATTGAAACCTTTATATTTAACAAGGAGTTACACAAATACATGCTAAAACAATTGTTTGCGTCGTCATGATGAAACTGTAACTGTAATTATGTTTAAAAGGGATAGTTCACACAGAAATGAAAATTCTGTTATCATTTACTCATCTTCACGTTGTTCTAAACCTGTATGACTTTATTTATTCTGTTCAATACAAAAGAAAAAAAATTGTAGAATGTTTTAACTGTTTTTGAACGTACAATGAAAGTTGTAACATTTACTGTGTGGAAAAAACAACCCTGCTTTTCTTTTTCTTTTCTTTTTTCTTTTTTTTTTTTTCCAAAATACACTACCAATCAAAAGTTTTTGAACAGTAAGATTTTTAATTTTAAAAGATTTTAATTTTTTTTTTAAAGAAGTCTCTTTTGCTCACCAAGCCTACATTTTTTTTACCATTTAAAAATGCTTTCAATTTGAATACATTTTCAAATGTAATTTATTTCTGTGATTTCAAAGCTGAAATTTAGCATCATTACTGCAGTCACATGATCCTTCAGAATTCGTTCTAATATTCTGATTTGCTGCTCAAAAAATATTTATTATTATTATTATGATAAAAACAGCTGAGTAGAATTTTTTCAGGTTTCTTTGATGAATAGAAAGTTAAGAAGAAGCAAATCAGCATATTAGAATGATTTCTGAAGGATGTGACACTGAGGACTGGAGTAATGATGCTGAAAATGTAGCTTAAAATTACATTTTAAAATATATTCAAATAGAAAGCAGTTATTTTAAATTGTACATATATTTCACAATATTACTGTGTTTGCTGTATTTTGATTCTGGCTTGGTGAAGAGTCTTGTTTAAAAAGAATTAAAAACATTAACAAAAACTTTTGACTGGTAGTGTATATCTTCTTTTAAATGCCACAGAAAAAAAGTATGTTCTTTTATGTTCAGCCTAAAAAAGAAACTCATACCGGCTTGGAACAACTTGAGGATGAGTAAATTCTGACAGACTTTTCATCTGTGGGTAAGCTATCCTTTTAAGCATATTCACGAATAGATATGCCTTTTATAAGTTATCTGAAAACATATAATTTTATAATATGTGACCGTGGACGAGAAAGCCAGTCATAAGGGTCTTTTTTTTTTTTTTTTTTTTAAATTGAGATTTAAACACCACTGATGTATGGTTTGTTAGGGTGGGACAATATTTGGCCAAGATACAACTATTTGAAAATCTGGAATCTGAGGGTGCAAAATAAATAAATAAAATAAAATAAATATTGAGAAAATTGTCTTTAAAGTTGTCCAAATAAAGTTCTTAGCAATGCATATTACTATTCAAAAATTAACTTATGATATATTTATGGCAGGAAATATACAAAATATTGTCATGGAACATGATCTTTACTTAATATCCTAATGATAAAGAAAAATCGATAATTTTGACCCATACAAATATACCCATGCTACTTAAGACTGGTTTTGTGGTCCAGGGTCACATATAACTTTTTTTTAGCTTAGAAGTTCCCAGAACTATTAATTTCAATAGCTTTAAGTGGTCCTAAAAAATGTAGCCATTTGGGTATGAGAGAATTAAAAACTGAATTTATTCTTCTAAGAGCTGTAGTGAACTGTGCTGTAGTTCCCCTTGATTGATATGTGGGTGTTGACATACATTGATACCTTAGAAATCTTTTAGACAAACTATAATACTTTCCCCCATCTACTTCGGAAATATTTACCACACAGGTCCTTAAACACCCACACAAACATCTTCTAAAGTGCTGCCTGTAAGTGCCTGAAGTGTCTTGTGCATGTGTGGGGAGGTTAATTAGCAGCAAGGAGCAGAACGGAGTTCAAAGGGTCAACCCGGCGACAGAGATGAGCCCAAGGCTTCGCACGGGCCGAAATGTTTTCATACCATTTAACAGGAAACGCATTATAAGCCGATTGATAGTAATTGAATCTCATAATGGGAAAGACAACAAACTCTGAAACTGTTCCAGTGCCTTCATATTGACCCCTAGTCTCTCGAGGGGTGTGTGACCGTGTTGGAGTGTGATTTCTGTCAGGTCGGGGCGGTTGAGAGGTGGGGGGGGACTCTCCGATGACAGAGTTCTGCCCCTCCCCCAAGTGAAACGCAAATGAAAAGGAATGCAGAGATAAAAAAGCCTGTGTTCCCAGATAAGGGGACAGAAGAAAGGAGTGGGCGAATGCTAAAAGAGCTCTCTTGGGGAGATGAGAGGCGCTGATGGCAGTGTTGGTGGTAGGAGATCATAGCAGGTTCCTCTCATCAGCCCAGGCCTGTGTTTGATACTGGGTCTTTGTCGCTCTTTCAGCTGTGCATTGTTGGGAGGTGTAATCCTGGGCGGATTACAAAGGCAAGATCCTTTCATATGGCTGTGCCCAGCAGGCAGGAGGCAGTGCTCATGCTGGAGTGGAGGGCCACGCTCATTCCTCTATCTACCTTCACAACGGGGCCATAGCTGCAGGGACAGTGACGCAGGGGTCATTCGGTCATGTCCTCTCCTTGGAATTCGGCTCCCCCTTTTCCATTCAGATGTTCTTCTTTTATGATCTCCCTCCACTCTGTACCTGTGCACAACGCTTTACACCTAGCTAACTGGTAAATATCACAAAATATGAGCTCTAATATTTTTAGAGCCACGTTTAATTAAATCTTCCACTTTTTTTTTTCTCTCTAGATTATCAGTGATGTTGTACAGTAGATTTTGCTTTGAACAAACTCCTATTAAACAAAACCCAAAGTATTATGTACATAAACTGTGTGACTTGTTTGTATTTGTTAGTAAATCTACTCTTCCAATCAGCTGGATGGATATAAAAGGTTATGCTTATGGATCAACTAAAACCAAAGGGGATTAGAATATTATGTGATATTATACAAACTTAAGTGAGCTCTTTTGGACTGGCCAGAAAGCGACCATCAAGCAATGCTCTGGAAACAACCCACAACACCCTTCCATCGTGGCAACGACTTTTGCGTAGGCAATCATCATTAAAAAAAAAAAAAACTAGTAGGCTATTACATTTGGTCTTAAAGGCAAGGCTTATGTTAGTGTATGTATAAAGGTCCTTAGGGTAAAAGTTTCATTTGATTTTTTTTTTCTCCAAATACATTAAAAAGCAAGAAAATACACCATAGTACTTCTCTAAATACTTGTTTGTCGCTATACACTGCAAAATGAACCATAAAGTCATCACGTGCAATGATGATTTTGATGAAATTATATCTAAGTTATAATCATTTTTTGATTGCACAATTGTTTAGCTAATGAGAATTCCTCAGATTATCATATATATTTTAAGACAAAATTAAAAAAAAAACTGTTTATGATTTTTATATTTGGGCTAAATGGCCCCTTGTTAAAGGCTTCTCTTAAACTCTTAAAAAGTTTTTTTTTTTATTACAAACTATCTTTTTAAAATTCTTTTTCTCTTTTCCTACACATATTATGTTAGCGTGCATGTCTGTGTGTATGTATATATATATATATATATACGTACCACAAAATGTAATAGCCTATATATTATCGTAATTAAAATAAATTGTCCTTGCTCTGATTAAACTCGGTTATTAATGTAATAACTTTAATGTAAAGACTGAGATTGTGCTGCCCCAATGTGATGCAGTCCTTCGTCTTTCACATGCATTAAATGCCCTCTCAGCATCAAACTGCTGATTCAGAATTTTGCAAACAATTGTGAAAGGTAAGCAAAAGCTTTTGTGATATGATGCAAATGAACCAGAGAGACTGCACTGCACGAACAAGAGTCATTCGACCGAGGGAAGCGCAGGGCAGACTAGGGTGTGTTACGAAACAACATACAGTTTAAAATAAGCAGTTTAACCAATAAAAAGAGCTACAGGGCTAAATCTGATTATCACAATAAAATCATGCAAAATTTAAAATGTAAATGTTTTTATCAGTGCACCCCGGTAGCGAGGTACATTAGTGACAACAACGCTCTTTGATATTAGTTCTTGCAGTTTAGGGCGAGTAGTAGATTTCTAAAGTAGGTTACTTTGTTGCTCACAAATATAAACACTACCGGTCGCCCTGGGGCGGTAGCTTGACGATGGGCTTGCCCGTTTTATAAAGAGTGAAGTCGTAAACATTAGCATAAAATGCTAACAATTCAGTAGACTCACCTGACCCGACCAATACAACGATCTTGTAAACAATCTAACGTCCACAGGCCTATACCTTCAGTAAACATTTTGAATCTTGAAAGGTGGATAAAACATCGCCACTACTTGCACATTAGACCAATGATGATACAGTCATGATCGATGGTCATGATATGAGAAAGTGGTTAGGGCAAACAATGAGATTAAAAAAAGAGTTGCAGGGGTTTTGATCTCGGCCCGTGTTGTTAAATCACTGTACACGAAATCACTTAAAGCGATGACAGCAAATTGTGTGTAGCCTACTCACTTGTATTTTAACTGGGTGTGTGGTGTAAAAATTGAAATTTGGTGGCTAAGACACATTCAATAGTATTATTTTGAAATTATTTTGACACTGATTTCAGACTCAATTCAGTGTGTCACAAAGTTCGCCTACATCTCTTTAGCCTCGTTTCATTTTCACAGCAATGTGCTTGCACTTCCTCTTCTTCTTCGCTTCGCGAACCGGTTCATGTGTGTGGATATCTCTTTCGATTCCTTTTTATTTCGCATTGTAAATTCGTGCTGTGGGATGACAAGTGACCAACAAGTTCATTCAGAATTTCTTTGACCTTCAGTCGTTCACATCAGCATATTTTATTAGGTTTTTTTTCTGTTGGAGCCTTACTCGGAGAGTAAGAGATGGGGACGGTTGTTGATGACATCAGACAACTATTAAAAGGTATTCTCCATTGTTTCATTGTGTTGTGAATTTTGTTCTATTTCAATATGCTTAAAATATATACTATGTACCTATTTGTATGATTATAGTTTGTCAGTTTGTTTTTATTAAGTTAACTTTTGACATATGAAAGTAAAAAATGTGTCAACTTAAAAAAAAGAAGCTTGTTTTAAATATTTGAATTTTGAGTGAGAATTCAAAAAACTTTTTTTTTTTTTTTTTTTGGTGTGCAATTGATGTGCTTTTACAAGTTAGAGTTAGTTTGCCAGTTCATTGTAAACAAACTGTGGTTCATGCTCTTAAAGCTTGACTACAGACTATTTTATGATTTCACTCGTTTTATTTTCTCTCTTTTAATTATTCTGATTTGCTGTGTTTACCCTGGAGTAAAACATTTTGTACAAAATGGTGCTTCATGAATGATGCCATCATGAGATGTTATCTCTGTTCCAACACAGACAGGATGACTATTGTCATCTGCACTTTCTGGCATCTATGATATTTGCATGAGCAGAACAATCCTTTGGATGTTTCTTAACATGCTCTATTGAGTAGCAGTACCACATGAGTTATAAAATCAGATTTTTCCTCTTTCCACATGCCGAAATACAACAACAATACAAGTTTTTAGATTTTTACAGTTTTTATTTGCATTTTATTTTTCATTATTGTTTGCTCATGTTTGCTCAGACTAATGTAGCATAGTTTCCTAAGGTTGTTTTTTTAATCTTTTTGTTTTCTTTTTTTTTTTTTTTTTTTAGACTGTGAGCTGTTTGTTTTTGACATACTCCAGGATGAGAATCTCAGTATTCCTGCTCGAGAGGCCAGGGAAATTCTCCTACGAAATTTTAATTTCATCCAAAAGAGGTGAGGGATGTTACAGTATGTTTTATTCACGCGCAACTGTCAGAGCTGGCACATACTTGCTCCTCCTTGTTTGTACTGCACATTGAATACCACAAAAAGTAAATTTATGAAAGCAAATTATTTGCAGCTTGAGAATCCGTGTTCCCAATTGAGCTACAAATGAAACACAACAGTTAAACAGACAGGAAGCAAATTGCACAGTTCTTCTATTGTTGTCTTTTTAGAGGCAAGGAGTACAATTACAGCGCTTACCCGTTGGAGTGGTTTTGTGGTTTGCTGTGCTGAAACAATGTGTTTGCAAGGAGAACAAGCATTTTTTTTTTCTTCAGCACTGGGTTACATGAATACGTAGCTGTCAATGCATCATTTGCAAATGCTGCAATGCACTGTTTTACAGATGCATGTGTTTACAAAGATTCTCATCCTGCTATCAATCTAACTCCTCTTCGATTCTTTTAGGATCTGTAGTATGGCTTTCATTGCAGATCTGAAATGTTTATCTAGACTAAGAAAGATAGTGGAACAATACAAACTACTTTGTGAACCTCAGTTATTATACAGTAACCCTTTTTATTAACATTTTTGAACATTGCTAAGTCCGTTTCTTTATCCTTTACAAAATGTTGTTTTCTAAAACCATTTTTAAATCCTCTTTTGCAGACACCCACAAGAATTCCCCCACAAATGTAAGTGAACAGCTGTTTCTTGATTCTAATTAATTGCTCACCGAGACTTCCGTTCAGATTCTGACTTTCCCCGAACAATGGTTCTTTAGAAAACAAGCCGGTTTCACAAAAATGATTTTCCTCCCACATCGTTTTCTTTTTATGTATGTCTGTTGAATTAACTCCACCAAGTTTCTACTTAAATGACGTTCTTGATATTATTTGTTTTTATTTTATATCCCAGTTGAATCCAATCTTGAGGATAGTTCAGATGACAACCGCAGCTCCAGTCTGGGCCGCTCAGCCCCCTCAGATGATATGTCAGTGGCCTCTGACTACCAGGAGGAAGGTGCTCCAGAACGTGAGTTTGTGCAGATGAGCGTGTTTACTCGTATGTCTAATGCATGTAAGTTGTGATAAGCTGAGACAGGAAACTTGTCAAAAGCATCTTTAGCACATTTCTTGTTGTGGGGGTTTCACTGGTAGTGATGAAATACCCCAGTGGAGGTGTTTGGTAACAGATCACCCTCTAGTGGATTCCCACAACTCTGCTGCTGGCATTGAGGAGTATGTGGAGGGGGAACAGGAGGGTGGTCTTTACCCTCCATACAAAAGAGATGAAGCGCTCCCTCTAGTGGCAGGCGAATGGGATGCTGAGGTTCTTGGGGTTAAGCCGTGGCATGTTTGCCTGTGTTTAACAATGGTGTCCAAATGTTAGCTTTCTTGTCCTTCTGACACCAAGTATATTTACACTTGTATAGCCTAGTACAATTGGAAAAACGCAAACTGGAACAAAAGTTTAAAGAGAGGGAAAAAACAGGATGTACCGCAGATTGAAAATGGCCCAAAATCTGTGTTTTGTGTCTGCTGATTGTTTTTTTTACTAAAATGGGCAGTTTGCTGTTGCTTCAGGCCATGATCTGTGACTGATCATCCCTGGCTTCGTTGTAACCAGCTGGTCTTGAAACTCAACCCTGTACCTGAGGGGCATTTTATCCATTTTCTCTTCTTTATCACTCATCATACAACTGACAATTTTCTCAGAGGGATCAAAAGCCTGCAGCTTTGCAGAAAAAGCTAAAAGAGAAGAATTAAAGGACATTCAAGTCAATAGGATTGATCTCTAGCGACCGGCACAGACAAATCAGATTCGCTTTCGCTTTCTCTGTTTTTTGCTTGATTTTTACTTCATAGAACTATGTTGTTTTTCAGAATGAACAGAAAAAAACGTCAGGCTTCAGCATTGCTATTCGTGAAAGCCATAAATTATTGTTTTCATCTTGAATGCGCCTTCTTGTTCACTGACACGAAACTTCTCACCACGCTGGTAAAAATGAATACTCCATCGTGCCATTTATTTTATATGTTGTTTGTAATTTAGCAACAAAAGGGGTCAAACCTGGATGTGCTCCTTTGTTTCGCTTCTTTGCCGGAAAAGGCATATAAGTCAAAGAGGAGTAACTCGAAGAAGATTCGCATCATGTCGCTCTTTCAATAAAGATAATGACCAGCAAGGGCAAGTGCAGTTCAGGGTTCATGTTTAGTTCACCAGTTGGGAATCTCATATCAAACCCTACGAGAGGACATTTGGAATTTGAGCGGGAGAGCATTTCGGAGCATATGAAATTAGAAAGATTAAGATTCAAATGTGCACCTTTTTCAGCAATTTCAGATTTGGTTTGTTTTCTCATTTGCCTTTTATTCAATAAGGATGCTCCACGCTGAGAGCCCTTCTGATTTTTTTGCTTAGTGAATGAAAAACAAAATGCATATGTGATATGAATGAGCTGGTGTCCTTGCATGCTGATATTTTCAAATTTACCCCATTGTAGCAGAGGGTAAATATAGTTCAGGCATTCAATTCTTGCACCGTTACTCGCTCGGTGATGTCACATGCCCACCTGTGTGAGGAAGGGAAATTGACTGTGTCTGCTTGTGCTCTAACCTGACTGGAGGACGCGGCAGCAGTTGACTCGTCGATGGGAGGAGTCAGTGTTATTTCATTTAGCCAGCGCTGCCTCCCTGTCTCCAGAGGGAGGTTTGACACTAGATTTGTTATAGCTGACAGGAACAGATGGGCGCTCTATTGTCAGGGCCCCTGTCTGTATGGTAATGTGAACTGAGTTTCACCCGCAGACCGCACGGTTGACCCCACCGTGCCTGCAGCCTCGTCTGGATGACAGCAGCCCTGCAGCCGAGGATGGGAGAAGCCAGGGCAGGAGGAGCCTCACAGTGGGGTGGATATTTTGCCAGGTCAAGTTTAGGAAATGCAGAAGTTGCAGAAAGAAGAAACATTCAAATCACTCTGGATGCCCTGAGTGGTAGATATTTGATTGCTAAAATGATAAAAACGTCACAAGACTCCAATCCACCAGTCATTTTGGTAATAATAACAAATAGAGCAGAAAAGGTGTATGGTTTGTCAGTCTGACAGGAGTTTGTGTGTTTAAGAGGCTAATATCAATGCATGTCCTATCAAAGGCTGCACATGCTCTGGGCTCTTTGTGTGCACTGACTTGATTTATGTCCAGAAACAAAAGCCCCTCTCGTTCCTGTTATCTTACTCCACCACAGCTCTACAGCAAAGCTGGAGAAGCCAATCAGAAAGGCCAAGGATTCAGAGTTAAGTTGTTTTTTTATCGCAAATTAGATCATCAAGATGTAAATTTGATTTTTTTTTCTCAAGATCCTAGAGCTTCTAAATTAATGGTTGTGTTGGTTAAGAAATTGATTGTTGTAATGATTCTCTGGAGAGTCCAAAAAGAGCTCGCATCAATGAAAAAGACATTTTAGCCCGGTAATTACGTGACCCTTCACGAACTAAAGTGACCAGCCTAACAGGCAAATCTCATTTTCGTCATCATCACGGTTACTGTCAAGGATTTCAGCCGAGCTGTAAAGTCTGGAAGCCTCATTTTGTCATATTTGTGACCCTGGAAGTAGCACGGGTATATTTGTAGCAATAGCCAACAATACATTTTATGGGTCAAAATTATCGCTTTTTCTTTTATGCCAAAAATCATTAAGATATTAAGTAAAGATCATGTTCATCATTTTTTCGATTACTATGTTTTCGATCATGTTTTTCGATTACTACTGTAAATATATCAAAACTTAATTTTTGAGCTTCATTTGGACAACTTTAAAGGACATTTTCTCGATATTTCGATTTTTTTCCACCCTCAGATTCCACATTTTCAAATCCCGGCCAAATATGGTCCTGTTCTAAACGACGCATCAATAGAAAGCTTGTTTATTCAGCTTTCAGATAAGGTATAAATCTCAATGTCAAAAAATGGACCCATATGACTGGTTTTGTGGTCACACACATTTATCCTCATGCAGTGGCATGTGGCTACACCAAGGTGAAGTCATGTGATTTTTAAACACCTTACATGACCTCAGCGTTTGAGTCGCCGTCAGCTGGTATTCATCCACGTAGCCTCTCCATACACTTTGAGTGTTTCTTCCTCCCTACAGTAAACTTTTGACCCCTGGGTCTTGTTCTGGTCATTTGGTGACCTGTCTGAACTCTGTCTAGGGCAACTAAGTCTACATTATTGACCTCAGCTGCCATAGCAACACACAGTTTAAATAAAGTTTCACTGGCTAAACCATTTTTTCCATCCATTCTAGAAATCATCCATTAATTTCCTCCAATTGCGATTAATATTCTGCTGCGGTTAGAAAGAGTAAAGTATGAGGCATCGGCAGGCTTCATAGGGCACGTTAAATGACTTCGGCAAAGATGACACCATCTTTCCTCGGCGCTGTCGTTTTCCCACCCTCTGTTTCCCTTCGCATTAATTAATTGAAATAGACACATATTAGAGCCGAGCATCCTCAGTGCATCGCTGCTTCTGCCACGCGGGTTCAAAAGTTCACCTCACTCTCAGAAGGCTACGATGCTGCAGAAAATGCTGATATTTGCTCTTGCTCGTTCTCTCTCGCTCATTTGCAATTTCACTGTTTCACCCAAACGCGCTCTCACTTTTCCTCCTGCCCAGTATGCTGATCATTCGGAGGAGATTTTCAACTGTTAATGTCATATCATTGTCAGTCGCCCTATTCATTGTGCAATGATGAGTCAACAGAGCATGCATCACTATATTCATCATGCCTTTTCTTTCATTGGTTAGGAAAATATTGCTTCTGTGTTCGATATAATACGTCTCGGTCTAGTAAAAGTTACCGTGGGTGAGGAGAGGAAGTCTTTCATGATTTGCAAGGGATGAAATAAGCAGAATAGGAAGTCACAACCTTGAGTGTCTAATCTTCTTTGCAGCTTGTCAGTATCGCAGACAAATGGCAAAACGATTCAATGCTGTGGGTTCAGCTAGAGGTTAGCCTTCCCAGGTACCTCCAGCTCTCTCTCTCTCTCTCCTCTCCCCCTTACCCATCTTGCAAATGAGAATTTGATTTTTCTCTCCACTGGATTCCATTTCTGGAGATTGATGAAGTTTCGATGCAAGGCCCAGGTGGCCTGATGCTTTCATTGGGAAACAAATGAAAGCGTGTGTAGGTGTGTTCGCCTGTACACCCACAGGGAGGGAGTGCTGTTCGAATGTCTTCTGTGTGTCTTTTTTGGTTTTAGCTGAATGCAGATTTGCTCTTGGCGGTCGGTCTGTTGCTTTCTTAATATTTACAAATGCTTGTGTTTCGCAAGGTCATTAGTGGAGTGTTTTCATGCTGGAAATGAACATTCACTAGTTAAGAACTTTTTTTTTTTTTGTCTTTGTATTTGCTGACATAATCCATTTGACGTTTCTGACTCTTTGAGGTCTGTTCTACAGCAGCATTTGGAATGTTTTCACATCTTTAAACTGACCAGACGAACCGTTTTTCCATGAAATGTCTTTCTACCCTATGATTTGTCAGCCTGCGTAGGTATCATTTATCTGTCCAAAATGGAAAATATTATGCTAATTGCCTAATTTACCATATGTTTTAAATTGAGTGTTGAAACATGTAATAATCATAAAAGAGTTTTTCCCCCACACGGTTCTGAATTTGAGTAAGGAGCTTCACGAGTGAGAGGCTATATTTAAGTTTAGGAGATTTCTGGCCTGGTAATGCACATTGCTGCAGTGTGTGATAAAACACAACCATCGGTAACCACTGAACCAAATCCTTTTCATGATGACTGGCAGGGCCTTGATATGACAGATTTCAGTGTTCCACTGAAAGAATCCTCTTGATGTTATCACAAGTTGAGGATTTTCCGTAGGTGATTTTTTTGTTACAACAATGCCTGGCTGCAGTCCATAAGCAATCTTGTGCCAATAAAAACACTTCAAGTTAACTTATCCTGCTCTCCTAAATTTTATAGAGTAGCACAAGATGGAAAATTGTCTCCAGGTTTGTGTTGTGTATATAATAAATTATTTAAAATAAAGCACAAGTTTTATTTTCATAAAGAGGACATTGCTCCTATATGGCTGGATTAAGATTACAGATGTGTAACTGTTGGCTTTTGTAGTTCTACCATTTAGCAGTTGAAGCCTTTGAACTTTCTATTTATTTACTCAAGAACACGTGTAGTTCTGCACTGCAGCCCTATACAGAAATCCACAAAGACAATATTTATACGCAAAATACTATTAAGGTGTTTAGAAAGTATTTCTACTGTGAATTGTTCGTTTTGGTCTTTAAATATAGCTCTGATATATGTATACGGGCTTATACCCATAAACGAATTTCTCAGAAATGAGAGAATACGAAAGTCATTTAAAAATATAACACTCGGAAACGGTAAAGGTATTTATTATTATGTGGAAACGAGTTGTTTAACAGAATAATAGTTAGGTTATAATAAGAAATAGTAAATGACGCCACTGATGGAATTTTCTTAGCTTAAAAAATATTCGCAAGAACTAAATTCTCAATTCCACTAGTGAATATGTGTAATTTATAGCCTGTAATTTATATATATATATATATATATATATATATATATATATATATATATATATATATATATATATATATATATAGCCTAATATGGGCATAGGCTTTGTGTATTTAGAAATGTATTATTTAATTCGATTTACAAATAGCCTACTGAAATAAAATAATATTCTGTGATGTCTTATTTTTCCCTGCGTCGAAACATTTCCGGTTCACGATCTTGTGTTAGTAATGTTTATTGATTGTTTATGGAAGAATGAATGAATACATAAATCAACTGTTTTTAAATGCGAACGGTGTCTGTAGTTACAGGTCTACAAGAAATCAGTACAACCAGGCATTTGTTAAAACCTGATAAAAATCGAGATATATCCTACAAGCTTAAACACACACAAACTAAATATAACATTTGTGAGAAACAGAGAGAACTATTTATATAAGATGTCATTTAATTATTTTTTTTAATGTTTGTTATGTTCTGTTACATGTTAGATTCTGTTTTTTTTACGTTTTACGTATGTATTATTGAATTATTTTAGAACAGTCAGTGTTGTCGAAGTTCAGCTTTCTTCACAGAGCACCTTCACTTTCACTTAATACGCGCCCCCTGGTGGACTAAAACTACAGCAAGTCTCCTGATATTTACACGTTTTATAGGCTATAAACTAAACGACACTTTTAGGCTATCACTTAGCACTGTCGAATTTCATGTTTTTCTCAAATGCGAAATCTGATGATTTTTCACTCACTCATCCTCTGTTAAATAAAGCAGACCCACAATAGCAGTTTTCTGGAGTTTATCAGACGGTCATAAATACCTGTGTGGCACACATGTATGTGAGCGTTAACAAACACGTCAAACTTTACGACCGTACTGCATTCCTCATGTGATCGATGCTCGATATCATGAATCTTGATTTGCCGTCCGCAGACAGTCGACACGTGTCCGCTGGCATATTTCATCGTTTTTGTATCAAAACTGTTCAAAGAAAACCTAACAAACAAACATATAAGACAGCGGAGGTTTCCAATAGTATTCTTTTACCTTTATAATGTTTGTTTATTTTTATATTTACCGTCGAAGTGATTATGTGTAATCATACAATTTATTTGAATGAAATCGATAGCTGCAATAGGGAAGTAGTATTAAGTATATTTTGTTTTTAACATTAATGTCAAGTACGAGAAAGCGTGGATTTTTCTTTTATAATTGTTATGCTAAAAACTATTATTTACATTTTATTGAGCATATCAAATTAGAAACGAATGTAGAAGAAATGCATATAAAACAGGCGAGCAATTCTAACAAAACTAGTCTCATTCTGTGCAGTCTTCGTGGGTCCAGTTGAAATTGTGTTACAGTAATGTTACAAACCCGTCTGGCCATGATATTTATATATTTTTATAAAGGCCTATTTTTTAAACACATAAATTAAAAGCTCTGTGTGTGATGTTATATTTTAAATTAAACAAATTAACTGCATATTAAATGATAACAGTTATTTACCATCAATTAACATGATGCAATGCAGTTATATAAGACAGAAGAAATTATACATCCTTACCTCTTTTTTTTTTGTCCTGTAAATCCCTTATATTTGTACAGACTTACATCTTGCACTGTCACCCCAGGAGGGTGGTGGGCATATAATTTAGCACTGAAGTTACTTTCTAATTGGTTAAACTGATGCTTTTACAATTCTTTCCGAAATACAACACTCCCCATTTCAACCCTTTTTTTCTTCTCGTATAGGAATGTCTCAATTTCTCCCCACATTCAAAACATTCACTGTGACAGAGTGTCTTGTAAATGGATCCGAAATTATATTGAACGGCTAATAGAAACAGCAGCAGCAATGCAATACTGCATATAAAAAGAATAAAATAAATAACAAATGCTTGCCTGAATTATACACTCCAAGCATTTAATGTTATAATGTCATTTTAAATTTGTTAAATACAAAGGCATTAGATTAGTTTCTTATGTAAAATAAATAAACATCTTTCATTTTTTTTTTCCTTTTTTGTAGCATTTATTAAAAAGAACAAAAATAGGAACCTGCTCATAAACATAAATAAACACACACTCATTTTTATGGTATATTCATGTCTAGTTAGTTCATTTTTCTTTGTGAATTGGCTATAACCGACGGCACCGAATTCCAAGCTTTCTCATGCCTCAGCTCCACAATTTTAAGTATATTTCCACATCTCGCCGAGCTCATTTTTCTTTGCGGCCGTGTGTGATGATGACACTGCTTTCGAGTCATATCTCCTCTGGCTGTCGCACCCCAGTCCACCTCTCTGCCATCTCAGGATTATAGTATTTGCAGTTAAACTTTTGAATGGATGTCATAATATATGGGGGTAAAATTTATAGAGCTCTGGTCTCTCAACGGAGGACCCCCTTTGCTTTCCCTGCTCATTGCCAGACTATAAATTTTCCTCTTGTACGGTGCGGCTCGTCAGTAAAGGAACAATGTTGTGGCACTAAAGCATGCTAAATGGTTTCCCACATCATGTGTGAAGCCCACAATTGCGCCTTTAAACAGAGGCCGGCTAAAGGTCCATCCTGGAATCTTGTAAATAATAAGTAATACTGCAAAACTGTTCAGGGGCTGCATGATTTCGGGTCTCATGTTGTGAATAACAGATCCTTTTCATTCAAATCGAATCAGTTCTTGTTAAGGACAATTTAGAGAGGTGATGTTCAATTGAGCCATTCACCTAGGGATCTCTCTCGTTCAGTCTTTCTCTCCCCCCTCCCTAATGCCTTTCCTTCTTTTTTCTCACCCTCCTAATGTTTGCTATGCGCAGGCATCGCGCAGAGGCCACTGCCTTTGCCTTTAATGAGGAAAAATGTGTCAATTTGCTGTTCTCTGTGTGCAGTTTGCGTATTGGTGTGCGGTACAGGGGGGCTAAGGATGCTCGGAGTGCTCCTTTTTTCTAATCAAGTGCTGTACAGGAGAGCGCAGTAATTCCGGTCTCTCCATCTCTCCCTGATCGGCATTCCTCCCCTGCCTCTCCCCTCAGCCCCCCAGGGACCCTCGTGCCTTCTGTTTCACCTCATCTCTGAGGTTCACACGGAGGTCAGCCGCAGGCCCGTGTGTCCTGTGCACACGGCGCGTAACTGGAAGACATGGACAGGGCATCGATCTGATGCAGATTTCTTTTGCTGTTTATATACTGTATACGCAGGCATCTTGTCGTTTTGGCTTACTGCTTGATATTGGATTTTTTTTTTAATTTACCAATATAGTATGTATATCTTTAATATACCTGGTAATGATTTATTAAAACTCTTAAATGTCATCAAAATTAAAATTCATTTTAATTATATTTAATTATATTATAATGTCAAAATTCAGTTGTAGCATTAAAAATGAAAAAAGTAATGTTTTTTTCAGTATTTATTTAGACAAATGTGACACTGGACCACAAAACCAGTAGCACGGGTGTATTTGTGGCAATAACCAAAAATACACTGTTTAGGACAAAATTATCGATTTTTCTTTTATTGCCAAAAATCGTTAGGATATTAATTCATGTTCCCTGAAGATATTTTGTAGATTTCCTACCATAAATATATCAAAACAAGCCAGTTGACGGATATCAGCCATAATATGAAAATAATCTGTTTGTTTTGTAAAATTCGGTGCATTATAACACATTTGCATACAGCTTCAGTATGCAAATGTGATCACATGATCTGTTAGTAATCTTTCATGGATTCATTTAATCAATATTGTAAATATGTTAGTGGTCTTGACTTTTGTTTTCACAGAATCTGCGGTAAATCATTGTATTGTGTTGATGGTTGCATTCGGAAATGCAGACATGCAGTTTTCTCAAGTAATTTAATAATTTGATCAGTTATGTGCATTTTAATAATTACAAGTCTCATAAACAGACAAACATAGAAGAGGGAAAAAAAAATCACGCAGATCACTAAAAATATACAGTAAAAAAAAAATTATTCAGACACCAGATATAATTTTTGTTTTTTTTTTTACTAGTGGGTGCAGGACACCGTAGTTCATTTATGTAAGTGAGGATAGCAAAATATAGTAAACTGTGACATATTATACCCAGAAATTCTTCATACGTGTTTTGCTTAAGTGTTTTTTCTTTAATTGCTAATGTGACTGGACAAAATTAAGCATTGCTTGGTAATTGTTCAGCAAAGTATTGATTGAATCAAGATGAATTTGTTCTGACACATTTTAATTCTGACTTTTTGTCATATTTTATTACCATTTTCTAAATTAAAGTGAATAAACTGATAATGTGAGAAATGTTGAAGGTGTCTGAATAAATTCCGGTTTGACTGTACAATATTTAATGCAGCATTTTAATTATCTGACCTTTGTCAGGTATTTAAAAAAATGAAAACAAACTTAAATGTGTGTATTAATCTACATTTTGCTTCATTTATGTTTTTGACAGGCCTTTGCATCTGTCACCGCTGACTGTGCCCTGTCATTGACTCATAGCCACTCAGCTGTGATGCTATTTAATGGTGTTTTACATTAACTTCCTCGGATCATTACAGCATCAATCAGATTTTTATAGCTGGATCACCTGCTGTGCTCATAACATCACCTGTGAGCGCAGTATTACGCATGTTGGTGAGGATGTTAAATGCGCACAGAGCCCAGCTTTATTATCCGATATGAATACCTGATATGAGCTCATGACGATTGGTAATTAATTAAATAGTATATGAGGTTGTTTTGTTCGCGCTCATTTGAGACCTGCTGCTCTCGCTGTCAAATTTTTCCATGTCATTGTTACAAAAGTGTTCTCTGCCGAACGAGTCCGTGAGGAGTAAACACAGCAGCCCATTGGTGGTGGCAGGCGGTGTGCTGCGGAGTGATAGGAGTAGTGTGACCTGGAGCTGTGCCTACCTCCATGTTGCAGAAGGAGGGGGAGGGAGGCTGGGCCGGCCATCTCTCGGTTCTCCCATATCCCGCCGAGCTCCTCTCGTGGCATCAGTCGCCGCTCCGCTGCTGCCGTGGCACTGATGAACGTCCCTCTGCGTGGCACGCTCAATGCCTCACTCCACCAATCTCGCCCTGCCACATCGCAGAGGCCGTGCCATGCATCACCACAAAGCGTCTAGCAGCCGCCGAGAGCGCCTGGAGGAAAGTCATTAGCTTTGTGTCGCTCCCTTTCTCCTCTCCCCACATCATTTTTGTGTTCCTCTGCTGACAAAATCAAGCTTGGAATTGGACGTCTGCTTAGCGAAAACTAAATATACAAGTACTCTGATGTATGATTTTTTTTGATGCTCCATTTTTGGCTTTGAATACTTCATAACAAACAACATGAGGAAATACAATAAATGAAGTTGGAAAAGGCTAAACAGCACAAAGCCTCTGAGAACGATGGTGATGTAACATTCTGAAATATTCATAAACATCCACAGCACGTTTAAATGGAAATGATTGGCCTTATGCTAATTAAGGAGGGAGAATGCAAGGGGTGAGAGTTAAGAAACCTCACCGCTCTGAATAATTAAAAATGCAATTTATAGGCGAAATGAAAATCCGGTGCCACGTGCATTTTTTATGTCACTTTAATAGTTCTACAGAGGTAAATGATTTTGTTTATGATGCGCATGTTTAGAAAAGCATGTAGAATTTAAGAAATCTGACAATGTAAGAAACAGGCAGAAATGTAACCCTTGATTTTTTTTTTTTTTTTGGATTTTTTTCCCCTCTTGCCTTTTTGGCAGCTTTTTGTCCTCTGTGGCTTTAAATATATCAAGCTCTGATTGGTTTGAAGGAAATGACTGAAGTTAAATGTTGCGTCTGTTCGGCCAATCAGAATCTTGGGTTTCCTTGGAGACAGTTCAGAATAGAAAAACATGCCATTTTTTTTTTCTGTAGGTGAAATGTTTGGTTACACTGCTACCCTGTGGAAGAATCACGAATATAGTGACTGGCCAGAAACGCCCACTGTTTGGTTTCCTAAGAAAGGCAGGTCGTAGGTTGTGAAGAATGACTGAACACAAATTCGCCATTCATTTTGCCATTGCTTAAGTCTCTGCCCGCGCTATGGGGTCAGACAGCAAGGCCTGAGGAAGAAGGTTGTCAGTAGGTGTCTGAAGATTAGAGAGACTGTTAATTGTACGCCATTCTCACATTTCTTCTGTTTATTCTGAACTATTACCGGGGCTTGACCTTTCAGATAAATGAACAGAGGGGGATGTGGATGGATGAGGGGAGTAAAAGGTGTCGGGACGAAAGCAGACAAAGAGAAAAATGAACAGAGAAGTGGCTGAGCCGAGGCCTCGGTTTTTTTCGATGATACATCAACTCACCCTTGACAAACACTGTGTGGTTCAGTTGTATTTATGACGACGTAGATGTGACCGTGTGTACGGAAAAGGCTCACGTGTGTTCGTGAATGTGAGTGAGGGTCAAAGGGTTCCTCTGTGAGATGGTCATCTGTCTGATAAACTGGACACATAACATGGCGGGCTACAGAGCTCGGTGGTGATGTCACGCAGACTGGGTGCGTTTGATGAGCTGAGGCTTATTTATAGAGGCATTAGATTCTCCAAGCTGTTATCATTGTTCTTTTGACATTTTTTTCCGATGACAAGATGGCTGCACAGTTGACTGCATAACACTGTCTGTTTTATGCATTGAATGGCAGCCTTAGCTCAAAGAGAAGAGATGCCACAGAGATCGACATCAGCGTGCAGGGAAGGAAGCATCTGCTCATGTCTAAATGAGTTTTAAATAAGTCTGGTAGCGTGCCCGGAGGCCCACCTGTCGCCTACGCTCTTCTTTTAGCTCTTGAGGTTTGAAGTTGATGAAAGCGAGATCGCAAGGGTGAGGATTTGTGTCTCGTTTCTCCGTTTGCAGCAAATTGTTCGCCTGCGCTGCCACTCTCAGATGCCCTAGAAAACATGCTAAAAATAGGCGCGTGGGCGCAGATTAAAGTGCAGCATGCTCTGCGCCGTTTTGATATATTCTTATTACAGTTGTCATCATATTAGCAGTGCCATCAGGGGCCTGGGACAATTTTTTATCGGTGGGCCCCCTCTTCCCCACCGTAGAGGTTATGATGACAGAAAAAAGGGCCATTTTAGGGGAGCAAAAGCTACATCATCTAGATCTAAATATATATGTTTAGCATATATAGTAATTATGTATATTTACAAATATCTGTGTGTGTATATGGGCCATTCTACAGAATTGGTCCAAAGTCAGAGTTGGAAAAAATCTCTTTTGTATGTATGCAAATTGAATAATATCCAAGGTACACATTTCTAGTAATTGTGCAGTTAATTCTCATATTGTATTTTTAGAAAGTTTTGGAATATTTGTCCTCTCCCTAAACCAAAACACAGTAATAATGAATTAGTTTGAATTAGAAGGGTTATATTGACCTATTAAGGTAAATATAAGGTATTGAGGAAAATCCATAACAATTAATTTTTAACAATATTTCAGATGTAATTTATGAGTTTTGTTGTATTTTGAATCCAGCTTTTCTTTGTAAAAGGCAAAAAGCTTATCAAAGTTAAGGATTCATTAGTTTAAATATACATTGAACCAAAAACTATATTAACATCTTAAAACATCCCATGTTTCGGTAGTGATAGTAATGCTTTGGTAGCAACCACATCACATTACAGAAGTGAAACTCACAGACTAAAACACTACTAAAACATGCTAAAATACAAAAATGCATAACTGTACTATTGTTTATTTTTCCCAAATAAAGCATTATGTGTTCCCTTTTGTCACTAAATTGTGGCAATAAGTGACAATTCTATGGGATAACAGAAGAAAACATAGATGTCACTACCGAAACTTTACCGAATGTTTTGATCGGGACAATTTTAGATACTTTTGAAGCTATCTCAAAGATGCTAATCAGCACATGGTTAGCTAGCACAGTTCTGAACATTGGTACACATATAAAAACTGAATGTTATGGAATAACTCCCCAAAAAAAGTGTGCTTAATTATAAAAAAAATAGTGTCCGGTAGTGACGTTCCTTAAAGTTATACACAGATTTTTCAGACTTTTGAACACATTTACCTCAAAATGATGAGACCTGTCTACTCACACCCTGTATCTGTGAGAGAGGGGCACATGGGACTATTTCCTGATCTTAAATTTATGGAAATGTATTAGTTAAAATCAGTCTCTGCCAATAGACTAAAACATACACTGTTTTGGTAGTGAGATGAAAAATGTGAGTTTTTTTTTTACATAAAGTTTCATAATTTATTTCCCTTGATTTCTGATTGACAGTTTTTGAAGAGATCCCTCTGGTGGCTGCACAGGACCTGAGTAACATTCTAAAGCAAGGCTACCTGGAGAAGAAGAGACGTGGTAGG
The DNA here is from genome assembly GCA_036247105.1 of Cirrhinus mrigala. NCBI lineage: Eukaryota > Metazoa > Chordata > Actinopteri > Cypriniformes > Cyprinidae > Cirrhinus > Cirrhinus mrigala. Next base: position 14,178,933 of record CM070018.1, on the reverse strand, counting down.
GACCTTTGAAATCATAGCATCATAAATCACTTAAAGTGATAATTGACCCAAAAATGAAAATTGTGTCATTAATTACTCACCATTGTGTTGGTCCAAACATTTAAGACCTTTGCTCATCTTCAAAAAACAAATTGAGATATTTTTGATGAAATCCAAGAGCTTTCTGACCCTGCATAGACAGCAATGCAACTACCATGTTCAAGGCCTAGAAAGGTAGTAAGGACATCGTTAAAATAGTCCATGTGACATCAGTGGTTCAACCGTAACCGGAACAACTGATGTCACATGGGCTATTTTAACAATCTCTTTACTACCTTTCTGGATCTTAAACGTGTCAGTTGTGTTGATGTCTATGCAGGGTCAAAAAGCTCTCGGATTTCATCAAAAATAACTTAATTTGTGTTCCAAAGCTGAACGAAGGTTTTATGGGTGGAAATGACATGAGAGAGAATAATTAAAGACAGAATTTTCATTTTTGAGTGAACTATCCCTTTAAAATCATTTTTAAGCATCTCTTAAACATTTCTAATCTTTTCCTTTTTTCAGATCACAGTTTCTTCAGCATGGAATGGCAAAAGCGATGGTGTGTTCTGAACAACACCATATTTTATTACTTTGGGAGTGAGAAAGGTATGTCCTCTCCCATTTCTTGAGGTATACAAATCTTTTTAATGAACATCAAAGACAGAGATATTAAGAAACTTGGATTTTGTTTTCTAAATTCAGACAAGCAGCAGAAGGGCTCGTTTTATATCAACGGCTACAGTGCAGAGCTGGTGCCCAGCTTACGCAAGGACTCCAAGAAGAATTCATGCTTCGAGATGACTGCTCCTGGAAGACGTTCTTACCAGGTTCAACACACACAGATGCATTCACATCGCTCATTTCTGTAGCTGCGTTCAGTCATCTTGCTGTTATTACGATGAAGAATGAGAATAGCCTCCAAATCAACAATGATGGTTTCTCTCTGCAGTTCACCGCCAGCAGTCCCCGTGAGGCCAGGGAATGGGTGGACCAGATCAATTTTGTTCTTAAGGGTATGTGAGATATAAAATGCATTTTTATTAGAATACATAATGTATATAATGTTATGCTGAATGCATCTGACTTGATCCAAGCACCACGGTGATCATCTTGAGGTGAAAAGGGCAGTTTTATAAAAAAAAAAAAAAGGCATACCGATAACTTTCCTCCTGGCTCAGCCAATAAGATAAGCTCTAGACCTCCTCATGCAGCACGTCACTGAGCTTCTGAGTCCAACGTGCATCAGGCTGCCTCCTCTTCCCCGTAGCACAGCGCTCTTTACAGGAAATTGATTGGGATTTGCCCGGTCATCCTTTAGGGGCATCGATCTGGTCCTGCTTGGCATCCAGGCAGTGAGGATACGATAGCCTGTGTTACAGAGCTCAGTCACCTGCAATCAGGCCCTCACTTCATCTGAGACAGATCTGAGGCACCCTCGCCACTCTAAAATGGGCTCAATGCGGCCCTCTGATTTGCGGGAAGTAATGGACACTCCTGAGATAGTTTTCCCCCTCCCCACCCCCCTTCACACATGTACATACAGCCAAATGGCTCAAGCATCATTTAGCATTAGCACTGTCAAGTTTAACACTTTTTTTTTCAGATTTCTGCAGAGTGTAACATTTCCAATATAATTTTTATAAACAGGTCCAAATATCTGGGAACTCGCTGACAATCATTTAAATTTGGATTTAAACCTGAAAACAAATAAAATTTTAATGATTCTGGATTAAAAAAAAGTATTTAATTTTTTGAACTATTTATGTAGCACTTATTGCAAAAGCAAATTTGTGACATTGAATATTCTCAAATCATGCTGGATCACACGATCATTAGTTCTTGTAGAGTTAATGTCTGGAGTCCCGCAGTCATTAAAGCAAAACTGTGACAAACCAAGAAGAAAAGACTTTGAAATTCATGTTATTAGTTCAGCCTTTTACTCAAATTTAATTATGCTGGTAATGTAATTTGTACTAAAAAGCGTTAAATTAGAAAACTGCAAAACAGTCACTAGTGGTCTCAGACATTTGGGACCTCACTAAGTGTAGACTTGTTATTTGTCTGGTGTCATTTTCATTATTTAGATGTTAATGTTTGCTTTTATGGCTTCTCTCCAATATCTGGAGAATGACATGTGACACTGGAGGAAAATTCAGCTTTGCCATCATAGGAATAACTTACATTTTAAAATATACACTACCAGTCAAAGGTTTTTGAACAGTAAGATGTTTTATGTTTTTTTTTTTTTTTAAATAAATCTGTTCTGCTCACCAAGCCTGGATTTATTTGATCCAAAATACAGTAAAAGAAGTAATATTGTGAAATATTTTTACTATTTCAAATAACTGCTTTCTATTTGAATATATTTTAAAATGTAATCTATTCCTATGTTCAAAGCTAATTTTTTTGTGTGATTACTCCAGTCATCAGTGTCACATGATCCTTCAGAAATCATTTTAATATGCTGATTTGCTGTTCAAGAAACATTTATTATTATTCTTATTATTATGGATTCTTTGATGAATAGAAAGATCCAAAGATCAGCATTTATCTGAAATAATAAGCTTTTGTAACATTATACACTATACCATTCAAAATATTCTTCTGAACCCTACTGAATATTCTTTATCAAAGAAACCTTTAAAAAAATCTGCTCAGCTGTGTTCAACATAATAATAATAATAATAATAATAATAATAAATGTTTTTTGACCAGCTAATTAGAATATTAGAATGATTTCTGAAGGATCATGTGACACTGAAGACTGGAGTAATGACGTTAAAAATTCAGCTTTGAAATCACAGGAATAAATTACATTTTATAATATATTTAAAGAGAAAACAGTTATTTTAAATAGTAAATATATTTCAAATTTTTATTGTTTTTGCTGAACATTGGATTAAATAAATGCAGGCTTGGTGAGCAGAAGAGACTTTTTTACAAAACATTAAAAATCTTACTGTTCAGAAACTACTGACTAGTAGCAAATTAAATGAAAGAAAACAGTTATTTTAAATTGTAATAATCCCTTCAGAATATTACTGTATTTTTGATTGATCAGAATGAGCTTTATTGGCAAGTATGTTTACACACACAAGGAATTTGTCTTATTTTGTGTGCTTATTTTGGTCTTAATGTTTGTTTTATGGCTTTTCTTAAAGATCTGAGCTCTAACTTCATCCCCTTTGACGACGATGAGGAAGAGGTGGAAGAAGAGGAAGAGACATATGATGACATTGAACGAGCTACCACACCACCACCGCCACGTCCCGGGCCAGCATCTGCACCGGTTACAACCCCAAGTCTGGGACAGACCCCCCAAAGCAGCCGTGAGGAATGGAAGGACCAAGCAGGAACTCAAGAAGATGAAGAAGAGGATGAAGAGGAAGAGGACATTTATGAAGTGCTTCCAGGTACAGAAAAAAAAATGTATCTCATTGATTGGCTCTTTTAGCAAAACAGAGTTTAATATCGGATTTATTAGATAGCTATGAATTTAGTCACCCTGATCACTAGCCTAAAGGGATAATTGACCCAAAAATGAAAATTCTGTCATTAATTACTCACCCTCATGTCGTTCCAAACCTGTTAGACCTTTGTTCATCTTCAGAACACAAATTAAGATATTTCTGATGAAATCTGAGAGGTTTCTGACCCTCCACATACAGCAACGCAGCTGACACATTTAAGGCCCAGAAAGGTAGTAAGGACATTGTTAAAATAGTCCATGTGACAACCGTAATGTTATGCAGCTTCAAAAATACTTAATTTGTGTTTTGAAGATGAACAAAGCTCTTACTGGTTTGGAACGACATGAGGGTGAGTAATTAATGACAGAATTTAAATTTTTGGGTGAACTATCCCTTTAAAACACTGATTGTGTTTTTGAGAGGATTTTAGAACAAAGTTACTGAGGTTGTAACAATCAACTCGACTGTGTTGAACACCATCAATAAGAGCATATACATCAAGATCTGGTCACCCAAAGTGATAGCAGGTCCCTCGGAGGACCTAATGAGATCTCTGAGGAGAAATACATCACTGTGGAGTGCTGTCATTTTCACCTTACTTTGCCATGTGTGCTGGGCAGCTGAGCTGGCCACAGATGGCGGATCGAGTGACCACCTCTCTCACTTTTCCGCCCTTCATTCATCTCTCTCTCATCTTCTTACGCCTCTCAGATTTTCAGTTCGGAAAAGTGCTGAGCAGAACTTTTATGACATTGTCTAAAAAGTGCTGAATGTAGTGTGCTCATATATTAACTAATCTCATTAAGAGAATGTATATGTAATTGTACATCATATTGTTTCATACATTGCAATCCGTAAGATATTATTTAAGAAATTAATACTTTTATTCGCCAAAGACGCATTAAATTGATCAAAAGTTACAGTAAAGACATTTATATTGTCATAAGATTTCCATTTTTAATATATGGTGTGTTTTTAAACTTTCTGTTCATCAAATAATTCTGAAAAAAATCATATACATCAAAATGTATCATATATCATCATATCAAAATATATCAAATATAAAACTGTTTCTTGAGCACCAAATCAGCATATTAGAATGATTTCTAAAGGATCATGTGACACTAAAAACTAAAGTAATGGCTTAAAATTCAGCTTTGCCATCACAGGAATAAATTATATTTCAAAATATTTTAAAATAGAAAGCAGTTATTATAAATCATAATAATATTTCACAATATTACTATTTTTCCTGTATTTTTGATCAAATTAATGCAGTCTTAGGTGAGCGTAAGAGACTTCTTTTAAAATTATTTATACCACAAACTTCTGAATGGTAGTCTATATATCTATAGGCCTATTCCTCATTAACGCTTCAGCACTAAAGTCTCTAAAAAATTTATTTTAACTGGATTTTATTTTTGGAAACTAGAAATTTCAGAATGCACTAGTTTTACGTTTTGACAATAATAATTTTGATTTCATTTTTTTTTCTAATTAAGCCTCATGCATCAGATTCCAATGCATGTTTCAGATGTATATTTCGCACTTGCGCATATGGTAAAGGGCTACTTTAGCTTTACAGGTTTTTTTCCTCATGCTGTTCCTGGAAGCACAGGGCAAGCTTGTGCTGTGGGAAGTATAGGGTTGCTGGACGGTGGTTTTATCGGCAGGCTGACAGCGTGAGGATGGATGTGGGAGACGGAAAGCTGGGCTATCACTGTCACCTCATAGACCTAGAGGTGCCACGCCCAGAATCAATGCCTGTCTGCCTGAAACACACTAGCCATCTAACCCGGCCTGGCACCTCCCCTATAAATCAAACCGGAGCTGGCTGTTCTGCCAGCACCGCAGATATTGTTTAATATACTTACAAAAGAGTTCAGAGGTAGACAAAGTTGATCCAGAAGTTGAATTTGCTGCAGTAGGCTGGTGCCAAAAGATTAATGTATATTCAAAGCTTAGCAGTAGTAATTATTCTGTTTTTCCATAACCTTTGACCCTTGGTATTTTTCAGATGATGAAGATGCTGAGATCACTGAAGAGTGGAATGAAAAATCTGGTAAGTAGATTGTGTGCATTGATAAAAGAATTCTATAAACTGACTAAAAATATTTATTTATTGTTTTTTTATCTCTGTGTTCTAAATAAAGGGGGTTCCGATTATGCTAATTATTACCAAGGCTTGTGGGACTGTGAAGCTGATGGACCTGATGAGTTGGCCTTCCAGAGAGGAGATCTCATCTACATCCTCAGCAAGGTCTGTGTTTGTTCCCTCAAACTCTCACAAAAATACACACACACACAAGGTCAGACGTTTAGTTCAGCGCTGTTGGCTGTGTCCTTGGCTGATTTGTTAGTTGAAGCGTTCTGCATGTATTTTGATTTTCTTTTTTCGTATCTTGCTCTATCCATCTCCTCACTAATGATGAAGAATACACAGCTGGCCATAAGATGAGTCATATCGGTCAATACTCGCTGACTTTCTCTTAGCAGCTATTCATTTACTGTATTCTAAATGACAAAGCTGGAATGGTCTTCACTCAGTCAGTACATTCTTATTACAGCATTTTACAAAGAAGGCCTCAGCCAAAATATAATAAATCAGGATTTGTGGCTTATATTTCTTCTGTTGATTATTCTGTATCAACATATTCTAACAAAGCAGTTACATTTCTAATGACTACTCTTGCAGATATCCAAGAGATTTGTTGGCAACAAATTAAACCTGTCATATTGACATAACAGAAAACTCCTTGTACATCTGTGGTCTGTAGGCGACTGCAATAATGTGTTCACACCGGCACATTCTCAGTAATAGGCTGTTGAATCATTGCTGTAGTAGTGTCTTGGAAAATTGAGTGATCAGCCAAGCAAACCACTTTATTTGGTGCATTCGCTTTAATCTATATTTTTTCATGTCCTACAAATGGGATGTTAGCAGGAACACATAGTGTAGCTGTTTCTTAAAGATACACCACTGAAAGAATCAATGTGTTTTAATTAAGACTTGTATGGCTTAATATAAAGTAAATGATGTCTCTTACTGAAATATGTAATAGATTTATGTTTAATATAAAAAAAAAAAATCCATTATTTCGATGATATGAAATGGCTGCACTCTGTGAGCTACTGGCGCTACCTGTTGCTATTTTTACTGCAACACAACTGAGAAAATAAAATACTAATACGATGCCACATTGTGCCGCTTTTGGTTGTAATTTTTCAGTCAAAGGGCAACAAGAGATGCCGATGTAAGTCTTCACTGCTTTGCTAGCAATAAGAAGAGGAGAAAAGAATGGGAAGATGCATGTGGATGAATAAAACTTCCTAAAGACCCGCATCTTTTATCTCTTCACTTTAGTCCTGATGCCTTTGAGGCTTTTAGTAGACCACAGCTACGGAAAGAGCATACGAATTTTAGTTCTGGAAGTGAACTTCCCCTTTAAAACAGAATTCTAACCTCATTTTTGGCACTCTTGCTATTCATTTAACACTAATGAAATGTACAGATATGAAAGCTAACGATCCCTAAAATCAGAGCTAAATAACAGGACAGCTAAAACAGGTTAGATTTAGTTATTCAAAAATCTGTATGTATTATATCCGCTGTGGTTGGTTATCAAAACACGGTAAGGATGCGCATGGGTCATTTATTTTTATCTCATGCCGTATTTCTAATTTGTGTAAACAATGAGTCTAACCATCTCAGATAGCTGGAGCATGTCTCTGATTTTGTCATCATGCTGTTATTATATTCAGACACGTAGATTTATCAGCTCTTACTTTTAATCCCTCTGTGACTGACATGTAATTGAAATAGCTTTTATTGATGGCAGTATTTTCGAAATGGCTGCACTTGTATCGCTCAAATCTCGTAGACCTCTTCGGATGCCTTCTCAAAATCATTTCAGACAATGTGGGGCTGCTGCTCTTGTTTTACGGGTGCTTCCCTGGAACGTTGACCTTACTGAATGAAATATAGACCGTTGGCTAGAACTCAAGCCTAACTCTAGCGGTCCCACTCATAAAGCAGTGGTCATAAAACCTGAGTGCATAAATTCTCCTGCACAGAGGCGTGGAGGGGAGGCCAAGTATATTTGTGTCAACACCGAGCGTAATTACAAGGTGATAAAGACGTGGAAAGTGCTAAATCAATTCCGCTAACCAACAGGTTTTTGAGGCAGCGCTATGATTGACCGCTGTGAAGTCACAAATCAAAGAGGTCGACAGCGCTGTCACAGCATTGGTGTAAGCAGAGCGTACAGATTAAAAAAAGCTCTCTCATCAGTCTTTATTGATCCACCACTTACAGTGAATAAACAGCTATTCGGCTCATCTACACAAATCACTACACGTATCTATAATATGTGCGAGCATTTTGGAGTGTGATAGCACATGCACAAAATACTAGCTTCATTAGTGGTTATTATTAGAGTATCCTGTTGATGCCCAGGAGGAACATGGAAATTAAAATTAAATGGCTAGTTTTCCACAAAATAAAAATGCTATATAAATATATATATATTTTAGTTCAGTTTTACTGGTGATTAAATCAGAGTTCATTTTGTGTGCAACCATAATAGTTGCACTACGGCTTGCTGTTTGTTTCAGCTCAGCCTCCCTTGCCGCCATTGTTTCCCTGCTCATGCCGCACGGCTCCTTAGTTCAGAGCACTTGAACATGAAATAGTGGCGAAGGCTAACATTCATCTGCCAGCTTCGTACAGCCTACTCAATCCTCAGGGCTGAAGAATCACGGCAGCAAGACAGCAGGATATTTGGAGATGTTTTTTTTTCTGCTCTAATCACATTGCATGTACGCTACCTAACGCGTACTTTAATTTTGTAACTCTTGTTTTTTGCATCATAGTTTATTTGCTGTGTTCAGTTTTTTCCTACACATGTAGTTGAAGGGCCCCACGAAGAGATTTTTTTTTTTCATAACCGTTCTTTTTTTTTTTCTTCTTTGACCATGCCATCCTTTTGCATTCCAAACTCTTAATTTATGCCCCTAGATTCAAAGTACATGACTCCCAAAGGTCAGACCCAACACATGCCAGAATTCCCACTGGAATCCCCTTAAAATCCTGGAATGAGAAGCGAAGAGATTTATTGCACTAAAGATGGAGGCAAACTTCTCCAGGACCCTTTTAACATGCAAGCCCGCTGATATCCCTTTCTTTCAGCTCGTCTTGGGTTTTCTACAGCATGTGCTTTACACTCTCACCATTAGGGGCTGTAAACCAGGAATCTTAGATGCCAGTCTAGACAAGGTCCAACCTACTTTTAACAGTATTGTTAAAAGTAGGTTGGACCATTAGTATGGCTGTGGACACTACTGCCACCTTCTGGCTGAAGGTGTAAAGTTTTTAAAGCTAGATGGCACATCTAGTGTTTTTAAAAACAAATTCTTGATGGTTTGTGTTAAAGAGAAACTGGCTTATTTTGCATTAACAATTAAAACCCAAAAAGACAATTTTATTTTATTTTTTTTTTCATTTATATTTGCATTTTATGTTTTTCTGCTATTAAGCCGTTCAAACTGCATTTAGACTGCCATTTAATCTGATAAACATGTATGTTTATGTGTAATTTTCTCATGTTCCACTGGAAGTTTTTACAGGTAGACCTAAATGCGAATTTGCATCTGAATGTGCCGTTCTCACAGACAAAACTGGGTGATTGTGACTGTTATCTCCTTCCTTGTGGGACACATCCTCGTAAACTTCAGACAGATGACTGCTCCAGTTGGCCTCCCGCCCAGGGGGTCAGTCTCCTACAAAATGGCTAAAGAAAAGGAAAAGGTGCCATAAAAGAAAAGGAAAATCCAGTGGAAATAGTCACTCCTTTTTTAAGTCATTCTCACACACTCATCTAAGGACCTGCCTTCTTTGTGGCAATAGAGGCGCTGTATAGACATATTGAGCTTTCTATTTACCAGCAGAGGCATCAGGGGGTGAGTCTGGGGTTCTGGGGTCATGCAGAAGGCAACGGTCATCTCCCGGTCAACTACAGTAGGTCATTATTCAGCCTAAGCCAATAGTCCAGAACTGCACGGCGGCCGCCCCCCTCACACTCTGCATAATTATTATAAATGGGAGGCCACATAAACAGCCATCATTACAGGCTCTCAGCAGCATACACAATCCACTTTAAATGCCTATTAAGTTTAAGTGCCATCAGTAATCCCCAAGTGTACTTTTACAACGGCAGATTATTTGGTCATCCGCATTTTTACTTGATGTCGCACCTTCGAACGCCCAGGATTTGGGATTAAATAAGGCCTGTGGCGTTTCCGCTCCGGTTTATTTGACTACGCCAAACAAATATTAATATTACGAGTTCTTAATGGCGAGCTGCGATGAGAATGACATGCAAATGAAATGCGCTGATTGAGATAAATTGAACGGCGGCTGTCTTTGCTCGAGCGGCAGATCAATACCTGTTCGCCACCTGCCGTGTCTGCTGCTTATGACTAGCAAACAACGTGACGTATGGGTGTTTGTCTTTTAAGATGGCTGGATGAGTGAGTCCCTGTGCAGCACTGAGCGTGTGGAGCCGATGCTTTACGATGCGAGTTAAGGAAAGAGAAGCAGGAGAGGAAAAGCGGAGGAGGGGGTTGTAGCACCCGAGTGCCGGGTTCAGCGGCGGGGCAATGAGAGACTTCCTGCGCTCCATCACTCCCAAGGCCTACCTCAGTCAGCTGGTGGCCAGGGGCAGAGGCCTCATGCCTCATTCTTATTACCATGTCTGCTGCCTCCACGGTGTGTGTGTGTGCGTTTCTACTCGTAACCGGAAAAAATGAATGCGCGCGGGCACCGAGGGAGAGTTTGCAAATAAGGGAAATGATTAAAACGCGATTGAGAAAGGAAGCGTGCATGCAAAGCATGTCGTCTTAGAGGGAATTTATAGGGGGCAGAGGAAGAAAGGGTTGATCGGTATTCTGGTGTTATTATAGACAAGAGTCACTTTTGAGCCTGTCATGATATTGTTCAAGTTAGGCCACTCCTTTTTAAGGCATCATTAGCTGTCAATCTGTCCCCTGGTCGCTGGAGAGCAATGGGCCCATCTGAATACCATTGCCAGCCGCCCCCCTGAGTGAGAAATAAATGATATCAGTGGCACACTGCAGGTGTTGTCATGGCAACGCACACTCTCGATAGCTCCGTGTGCCAACTCCGCCTTCCTCGGGAGAAGGTCATGCGGAGGTCAGCGCCATCACAGCGACGCACTTCACTTTTCGCAGCAGCTGCCCACCAGACCTAGACCAAACTGAGACGCACCTGACCCTGTCCTGTTACAGAGAAGCTTCCCGAAAAGCCACCCATTATCCCTGTCCCGTGCAGTTCTTTCGGGTAAATCTCTATAACAACCCTTTCTACGGGCAGGCGCAGATTGGATGTCTCCCAAATGCCTCTAGCTGACAGATGCATTGCCGAAAAGCAGATTGCTAATACTGGGAGGCAGGAAAAATGAGGCAGGAATGAAAAGGACACGAGTCATCGAAATGGGACGGACTGCACTGGAATGTATTGACTCTCTTTCTTGTACTGCATGTGTACTCTGTTTGAACCCACAGTTACACCATGTTGGGGAGGGTGGGGGTGAAGAAGGCGGGGCGGACGAGGCGTGTTGGATGGGAGGAGGTGTAGTGGGCTCAAAACGGCTTGATCAGCCATTGACGCACCTGTGATTTCGAGAAGTATTATACAGCAGTTTGTTCCAGTCCTCGGCGCTGATTGCCTTTCCAAGATTGCTGATATACAGTTCATTCGAACTGGTACTTTTCACCATTTTAACACTGTTCCAGAAACACTTTCATTCTGTGCATTAGTAGTAGAGATTTTTTCAGTGACTCCTTCTGCAGGTTACTTTTTTACCACAGTAGGCGGCGACACACAACTGTATGTTCCTGAATAAATCAGTGTTTTTGAACAAATGGGTTGATTGAGTGATTCAACGACCCACTCACTTAAGTGAAATAAATCAATAAATGGTCCATATGCATGTGTCATTAAATCATTTACTCATTTATTTTGTTCTGAAACAAGGTCTAGGTGATAAAAGAAGCTTGTCCAAATTTACAGTACCCATTGAACAGTAGGCTAAATGACCTGCTGCTTCCAGCGAGATTCTGAAGTGTGGATACGATGGATACTTTACTATCCCATGAGGCCTTGGGAGAGGAGTTGTGAATGGCAGCGAAGTGACTCTTTTTGTTACTTTGTTATACCAGTAGGTGGCGACACACAACTGTCTGTTCCTGAATAAAACAGGTAGTTGAATGATTCAATGACTCACTCACTGAAGTGACACAAATCAATAAATGATCCATATGTGTGTCATTGAATCATTTACTCAATTAATTTGTTCTGAAACAAGGACTGCATCTGAAATTGCATACTTCCCTACTATAGAGTAGGCGAAAAACTGTATGTGACAAAAGATGATGTCCGAATTCACAGTACTCATAAAAGAATAGGCTGGATGACCTCAACCTTCCAGCGAAATCCTCAAGTGTGTATACAGTGTTTACTTTACTATCCCATGAGGCCATGGAAGAGGAGTTGTGAATGGCAGTAAAGTGACTCTTTTTGTTACTTCGTTACACCAGTAGGTGGTGACGTACAACTGTATGTTCCTGAATAAATCAATGTTTTTGAACAAATCAGTTGATTGAATGACTCAATTAAGAATCAATAAATGGTCCATATGAATATGTTACTGAATCATTTACTCATTTAGTTTGTTCTTAAACAAGGGCTGCATTGAAAAGCACATACTTCCCTACTATATAGCGGCCAAAAAACTGTATGTGACAAAAGATGACCGAATTTACAGTACTCATTAAAGAGTAGGCTGGATGACCAGCTACTTCCAGCAAGATTCTGAAGTGTGCATATGATGTTTAGTTTACTATCTTATGAGGCTGTGGGAGAGGAGTTATGAATGGCAGAGAAGTGATGCAACTGATGCTGGTAGGTTGCGTGATAATGATAAAATGTTAAATGTAGTACGTCCAGTACTACAGTACATTTGTACTGTATAGAACACATTTTTAACGGTCATTAAATAATTACTATTCAAAATAAGTACTCATGAGTACTAATGAGAGTATGCGATTTATTCATTCTGGAACAAAACAAGTGAATTTCCTTATGACTGATTCATTGAATCATTTCCTCAACTGATTCATTTAAAACACAGATTCGTTTAGGAACAATGACCGGCTTCAAAATCACCTTTTTACCCTCATTAACTATTCCTTACTTTACTCAGCTAATATAGCGGCTAGCTGTTCAACATACACTTGTTGTGCACTCATTACTAAGGTGCATTATGGGAATGAAAGAGTGCACATGATAATGTCCGCTTTACTTTTGGACACCACTTCAAATAGGACATTGCATAAGGATATAGAGGTTGAATTCGGACATCACCCATCTTTATAAGCAAACCATTGAATCATTTATGCTTAATCATTTATTTAACTGATTTGTTCAAAACAAAGATTCGTTCCGCTTGAGTGCCACACTGTGACAAAGGCGTTGGAAAAGAGGCGAGATGTGAGTGCAACAGTCAAACATGTCCTAGTGCATCTTTGCGTAGAAAAACAATAGAAAAGCAGTGCAGTAAAATGCAAAATGCGCTGTGAATGGTCCCTTCTGGCAATACTGGGTCTAAAATGTAAGTTATTCACTATTAACTTCTTGTTTACGGAACTGTCGTATGAGAACATCAATCTACACCTCCAACAATCCCCATCTGCATAGCTGCATGCGTCTCAAACAAAGAGCTCAAGTTCTTAGATGTACCGCTACCGAGGCGTTGATGCCGCAGCGGCATTCAGCTCACCGTCCAGATGGATTTTATTCCGTATAGCATCATTAAAGCGGCTCATCTGCATGGGCTGAGGACTACATTAGGCTCAGAGCACTGTGGGTGTGCTTAAAGAGAGGAAGGTAATTAGTTCCTACTCTCCTCAGCAGGCAGCGGATGGATGACATGCTCATCATGTCTAAATGTACAGTGTGTGCTGCCGGAATACTAAAGCTCTTAAAACACTTCAGTCTTCCACTATCAGTGTATCTCATGTTCTTTAATCTCCTCATTTATAAACCCCTCTCCACCTGAATTTGTCTTCATTCATTAAAGGCCAAATCTGGGGCTCTCTCCACTTTTACTCTGAAGAGCTTTGGCCTGGAATAGCTCTTAAAGATATCTGGATTTGGAGAGGAGTGAATCAGGATAATGTTATGGTGGAAAAACAAAGAGCTTTAAGAAAAAATAAACAGAGATTTCTTATGCTTCGCTCAAGGCATAAGATGTTATACTTTTCCAGCACGCTGATATAATCATTTGTGTATCCAATAACCAACGTTATCCAAACACTATTAAACTCCCCTAACTTGTGTCAGCATCTCTGGTGGCAGTTATTGTCTCTAACTTCGAACAACAGATTCACCACACACTTTAATTACCACAGAAATTGGTAAATCGGCGTTTCAAGATTTAAACTAACATTTACATTTGCATTCGAATGGCTGTATGCAGGTGCATGAAATTTCGTTCTATTACAAACATCGTGATATTCTGTTTTTATGTGCACTTTTAAAGCCCTGATGGTCCATACAGCTAAGTAAACACCCTTAAGAACACCATAAGTACCATCTCTCGCCACAGCATTTCATTTTCTATAATTCCGCAGATAAAAATCCTCATGAAACATGCGTCAGTTCTTGAGTGGCTAAGCTCAATGTTTCTGTGACACGAGATTGAATACGAATATAGCGTTAACATATTTTTAGACAACATGCAAAAATGGCTAAGAAAAGTTCGCTGATTGATTGATTTTATATCCAATACGATGAGATTCACCTTTGAACTACATCAGCTGGAAAATATATGTACGCTGGTGTCTGATCAATGACCAAATACTCACTCAAGTCTGTATATTTCTGTCTTTCTAAACTAGGAATATAACATCCATGGATGGTGGGTCGGAGAGATGAATGGTGCTATTGGCATAGTCCCCAAGGAGTTTTTACATCCTGCTTATATTCTATGAGGTACTTACATTCACAGAATTATTCTAGATGATTACTTATCTTATAAACGAGAACGAAGAAACCCAACTTAAACAGAGTTTGAAATTATGTAATTGTCGATGAACTTTACCACTGTTTTGAAGTTCAAAAAGTTTTCAAAATTGCTTTAGCATTAAATCCAATCCCTCCTTGCTGACACCTGCTGGAAATTATGGCAACTACAAAGATGTATGGCAGCGTTATTTTAGTTGAACACAATTAGAGTTTGTGGTTAAATATGTTTGTTTTCTCTTCTAGGTTTGCTTTTTGTGAAGATCACAGGATGTTCAGCGTTATAACACTTCTACATCTGTCATGGTTTGGAAACTGTCTATAATTAGATTAGAATGTGAATTCAAGTAAACTTGCATTTTAGTCCATTTTTAGATCCTAAACCCTGAGACCAAATAATGTTTCTTACAATTTTTTTTGTATAGAAGCCTTTTTATATCTTACATAATTAGCGTACACTAAGAGGCTTGTCTAAATCTATATCACGGTTTTCTGATTTATTCAAACATAAACCACATTTGTGACCCTGGACGACAAAACCATTCATAAGGCTCAGTTTTTTTAAATTTGAGATTTATACATAATCTGAAAGCTGAATTAAAAAGCTTTCCATTGCTATATGGAAAGTTGTTTGAAAATCTGGAATCTATAAGTGCAAAAAATCAAAACATTAAGAAAATCGCCTTTAAAGTTGTTCAAATGAAGTTCTTAGCAATGCATATTACTAATCAAAAATTAAGTTTTGATATATTTATGGTAGGAAATGTACAAAATATCTCCATGGAACATAATCTTTACTTAATATCTTATTTTTTGGCAAAATTCGATCATTTTGATCCGTACAATGTATTTTTGGCTATTGATACAATTAGACCTGTGCTAGCTATTTAAGACTGGTTTTGTGGTTCAGGGTCACATTTATGCAAATGGTGAACATATGAAAAACATTTGTAGTGTAAGAACTACTTTTCCAGCATCACTTAAAAGCTGTTATGTCAACAACACAATACTGAATACAATTTTTTTTTTTTAATGCACAATTTATGCCGTGACTGCAAAGAACCATTGTTATAAGTTATTCTTTAGTTAGTATATTGAAAGCTTTTCTTAACTCTGCATTTGTATTTGAAATTGCTTAGCTCAGAGTACTACTAACCATTTCAGCAGATATTACTCCATGGAAATAACCTATCATAGCACAACTTAAAATAAAAATCCTCTGGACTCAAGTATACTTTGAGTATTTTATAATATGGATAAACTGAGAAAAATATTCAGGAAAAAAGCACAACACATGAAGAGCAGTTAATGACGTGCCTTAAATGTATTGTAAAAACAATAGTTTATTCAGCAAAATGTATCACTCTTAAAACTGGACAAAAAGAAACCATAAAAAGCTTCCAGAATTTGATGAATCAGTTATTTCAGAGGAAAACATAACATTCCAATAATAACTGACAGCACACACTCCAAATAAAACCTCGCACAATAACTGCTTTACTTCCACTTTAGCCTACATGTACATTTCAGATGAACAACGTAACCTGCTTAAGTGAAATACAGCATCAATAAGAGCTTCTCTGCTTCTCGACCGGAGAAACCAACCATCATAGGTAGATCCGATATCACGTAACCCTTAAGGAGGCTCAGAAACACTTGAAATGGATTCAAAAACAGACCTACATGGAATTTGGCTTTGCAAAGGATAAAAAAAAATAAAAATAAAAAATGAAATCCACTGTTGAAACTTTTCTTTAATTAAATAAAGAAAAACAAATCTGAGACCGTTTCCTCGGGACGTGTGTTCAGGCTCTGCCTTTATACATTTATACTGTCCGCTAAGAAACAAAAAAGAAAAATCGAAAAGGGCTCATTTTAAAGGGTTTAAAATAGTGACCATATTTTACATTTCTATCGTAAGTGGCATGTTCTATCAGGCCTGATTGAGCGGTCCTTCTCTTGGCCTGGGTATAATGGGTGACGGGACTGCTCTAGAACCACCTGAAGGCTAAACTAGCTCCAAATGGTGGAAGAACGGGCCAAGATTGAAAGGGGAGGGCGATCTTAGTACAGAGCATCGGTATTGCTGCTCCTCGGCCTCTTGATCTTCTCAATGTTCTTCAGGATCATATCATGTAATGTTACCTGCAGGACAATTTTGTTTTATTAAATCAGTTATCACAATTCCCAGACAGCACATACATACATAAAATAACCTAAATATATTAAAATCATTTGTATTATTACTGATATGGCAATACTTACATATTGATTTCTCAGTTCTGACACTATAATCTTGAGGCTGATGTATTCCTTCTCATCAATCTCTGTCACTGTGCGACGATAATCCTCCTATAACAGTCAAAATATATTATACACACATAAAATAACTACTGAATTCCTGATTTAAATGTTATGCATGTTTACTGAAGATACGACTTACAACATGAGGGTATTTTGCTATTTTGGAAACCAGCTTTGCCCTTGTGATGTAGTACCTGTAAAAGATAGTATTTTAAAAATATGAAGGAAAAATTAAGTGTAAATCATTTGTTTGTCCAAACATTGATGTGTCGTACCTGGATATCTGATCTAAGAAAGAAGCTGCTTCCCCTTCCACTGTTCTGAGTTCAGCCACGGTCTCCTCCTATGGATGGTGAAGATAAACAGAATCACAACACAAGCTAATTGGCTGACAATTTCTTTTTTTCATTTGACATTTCCGAACAGGAACAAAGATAATCATTTCTTTTTAAACAAAAATGACAGCAGGAATCACTGCTTGTTTTTTTTTTACATCTGCCTACAACAAATGTAGCTCATGTTATTGCAAGACCTTTAGTGTAGCGAACTGAAAATATGTGGCACCGTACCTGAATTGAGACGCCAAAATTGTTGCCATCTTCTATTCTTGGGATTAACAACTGAACCCACATCTTGACCTAGAAAACAAAGGAAATGAAATTTTTCCAACATACTTTTAACAAAAGGAAGCACGTCTGAGTTTATGGTTACATAGCCTTACCGTGTTGCATTTTTCTATGAGAGTTCTGATTTCAGGCTTGACTTTTTCGATCAGCTCCACCAACTTGCCATTGCTTTTCATCATTCCACCAGGCATGACAAAGACCTTGGTCCCGCCAACTACAAACAGAAATCATAGGCTCTGTTTCTACTTGGTGCTAACATGCGTTTTACAAAGTGAACGTCCAAATAAACTCAAACGGCCTTTAGAAAAAAGGTAAAACAATGTTTTAAAACCCATTTACACCTGTATTTAGTGTTGTCAACTTGTGATCGGATTGACAAAAAAAAAAAAAAAAAAGCATCTTAAAGGGTTAATTATCCTCAAAAATGAAAATTCTGTCAATAATATTCTTGTCATTCTAAACCCACAAGATCTTTGTTTGTCTTCAGAACACAAATTAAGATATCTTTGATGAAATCCGAGAGCTTTCTGACCTTGCATAGACAGCAACACAACTGACACGTTCAAGGCCCAGAAAGGTAGTAAAGACATCATTAAAATAGTCCATGTGACATCAGTGGTTCAACTGTAATTTTAGGAAGCTACTAGAATAGTTTTTGTACACAAAGAAAACAAAAATAACTTTATTCAACAGTTTCTTTTCTTCTGTGTCAGTCTTTAACATGGATTTATGAAATTTCATGGGAGTCCTTAATACCTTTCTGGGCCTTGTATTTGGTAGTTGCGTTGTTGTCTATGCAGGGTCAGAAAGCTCTCAGAATTCATAAAAAAATATCTTAATTTGTGCTCTGAAGATAAACAAAGGTCTTGCAGGTTTGGAACGACAATGACAGAAATAGCATATTTAGGTGAACTATCTATTTAATATCAGTTGTAAACAGGAACACATGATAGGGAAGAGTGAGGGAAAGATGTTTTGGTATCAATATAGATTTAATTTTTTTTTTTTTTTTATTCACCTGCAAAATTCAAGAAACTTTTCATTAGGCAGAAAAACTCACCTTTGTCATCTCCTGCACCATCTTCGAGTTTCCTCTTTTTAGCATTTTGCTATTGGAAAAATATTTCAAGGTTACCGTCTGATTTTTTGTTTCATGTCAAATGTATCCTATTCAGAGACTTAACATCTCTCTTTAAACTTAAACTGCTTTTGACTGATGAATGAAGAAAAAACTTAAAAATGGCTTCTTACCCCCTCAAGCCCATCATGGATATCTGTAAGTAGAATCGGGTCTGGCACCGTCAGATTGATCTCTGAATGAATTTCTTTCAGCTCACGGATATTAATTGTGGGATCCTATTATTCACACAAATTAAGGTGTTTAGCACATCTGGGCCTGGTTTCACAGACAGGCCATCATTCAATTAGAATATTTAAGTAGTTTTTATAAACATGCCTTAGAAAAAAAAACATTACTGGTGTGCATCTTAAGACAAAGGAAGGCACTTATATATTTTAAGATCAATGTAAGCTCAGACTTACATTTTAGTCTGGGACTAGGCTTAAGCTTTGTCTGTGAAACCGAGGGCTAGAGAGAGAAATGTCAAGAATGCATAATTTTTCCATTATTA
This sequence comes from Cirrhinus mrigala, assembly GCA_036247105.1. NCBI lineage: Eukaryota > Metazoa > Chordata > Actinopteri > Cypriniformes > Cyprinidae > Cirrhinus > Cirrhinus mrigala. Next base: position 14,159,777 of record CM070018.1, on the reverse strand, counting down.
AACTTACCTTCAAAAACTGGTCCAGCTCTAACAGTTTCTTCGGAAAAAAGTTTGCAACCAAGTCTTCAGCCTAAATTTGAATAATTAATTAGCTGTTTAATAGTCACAAAAACATCCATATATATATATAAACTGGATAGGTGCAGTAGTTTACCTCTGCTGTAATTCGTTCCCTGAAAGCATCAACCTGGCAAAACAAGAAATATTCACGTATAACTAAGAGCCACAAAACACACAATCCACAATTTTATTTTCGTTCTCACAATTTATAATATCGTGTCTTTGAAAGTCAACCACGTTCAGAAGACAAACAAAACAACCGTCGGCCTTTCTATTTTAAGACGCTGAATGTTTACAACATGTGCCATGTAACTTAATCAAGTCGTTTCCCGCTCTCCCATGACTTGCTAGCCTCGCGATCTTCACCATAATCGCTTGCCAACATAATAAACGACTTTAATATCCTTTATCTTACTAATGTTAAAATCGTGCTGAAACCACTATGCACTTCTCCCGCAGCGGCATGCGGCTGTGCTAAAAACACGCTTCATCCACACCCTCGCGATTAACGCGCATATGGGAGCTCAGGCTTCACTCTAAAGATTTGATATGTGTAATCCCCACATACTTTATCACAATATGCATATTCTGTTTTAAAACAGAACTGATTTCACAAGCATATTTGCGCGTAAAAGTTAGCTAACACGCTCACGAGGCGACCCACACGCAAGCCGGCTAGCCGTTGGCTAACATTACAAACAGTTAAATCTGAGTGCTCCGGATTTAAATAAAGAGCAACGAGACACTTACCTTTGTTTTGATTTCATTGTCCACCTTAAGAAGCGAAGACATCGTATTAATTCAATAAGTGAGAAAAGTAAGGGATTGTCCTACAAGCATTAACTAACCGTGTGGCTCACTAACTGCTGTCAGCCACAAGGCACTGGCGCGCTTCTAGATGACGTAAACGCTTCGCGACCATAGATGTAAATACACAGCCTGCCATCTGTTTCTCAGTGTGGAAATATTTACTCTTTATTCGTTTTAAATTTAATATCATATGGACTATGCAGAATCACTATAATATAAATATAATATAATATAAATCAATATAATATAGTGTACACACCGACTTATCGCTGTAACGGCATCTACCTATTTCTACATCTATGTTCTGGACGACTTCGAAAGACGTATGTGCATGCGTGCGTCATATTTTTTTAAATTAAATATTATTTGATGGAATCACAAGATAAGTACTTACAAGAACCAGTTAAACACTTTCACGAGCTAATTTAATTTAAATATTTTGTAATAGTAACAAATATTTAAGTAAATCTGAGACGCTTCCTCTGACGTGTGCTGGGGGCGTGTACGAATCTAGCGATGTAAACAAGAACGCAAAAGACAAGTCTGACAGTGTTGACAGCACCACGGGCATTTAGAGCGTCACATCCCCGCATCAAACGCATTAGTTGACTCTGGCTAACAGCCATGAACCTCCCCGTCACTGTCAAAGTGAACTTTAGGGGCAACGTGAAGAAATTTCCAGTCTTGGACACGAACAAAGCACAGTGGGAGACTGTGGAGGCCTGGGTAAGGAGTCATTAAGCCTTGCTGGGTGGCGTTTACGTGGGGACGTTTACATTTCTTGGTCCTGGAAGGCCGTAGCCGAGGCCTACATAAACAAACCTTAACCGGAGGGTATAAGACGTTTAACCTTCAGTCTAAACATTTAATCCTATTATAGCAGAAATGTCTTAACATGTATCATAGTTGGGTCTTTTATACAAACCCTTGTGATATAAATTGTAACAATATCTGTCATTTGCTCTTGACCTTTCGGTTCGGCCATAAATCAAATGACAGCTTGTAAATAAATAGTAACGTTGGAGAATATCGATTTTCACTGTAATCTGCCTGTAACTCTTCGATGTCTTTAACAAAGTCTCCAGTTCCTGATGGTGTTTGTTTACATTGTTACCTTTTTATAACTTCTAGATTAAAACTACATTCGGCTTGAGTCATTTTCAAGTGAAATATTTTGACGAGGACAACGAGGAGGTAAATAATAACAGTTTAATAACGAATTTATATCATTTTAAATATATCTGTGATTTCAGTTTTAAATCAATGAATTATGTATTTTTTTTAAAATATGAGTTTGATAACAGTTGGTCGACTATGTATTGTTATAAATCTATTTTTAAAAATCAAAAATGTTTTTGAATAAGTCTCTTCTGCTCACCAGGCCTGCATTTATTTGTTTCAAAGTACAGCAAAAACAGCAGAATTTTGAAATCTTTTTACTATTTAAAATATCTGCTTTTTATTTGAATATATTTTAAAATATAATTCCTGTGATTTCAAAGCTGAATTTTTAGCGTCATTACTCCAGTCACATAATCCTTCAGAAATCATTGTAATATTCTGATTTGCTGATCAAAAACATTTATTTTTATTATTATTATGTATTATTTTTTTTCCAGGTTTCTTTGATAAATAGAAAGCTCAGAATAACAGCATTTTTCTGAAATATAAATATTTTGTAGTATTATAAATGCCTTTATCATCATCATCATCATCTTCAAAAAAAAAAAATAGCTTTGATCACAGGAATAAATGACATTTTAAAGTATATTAAAATAGAAAACAGTTATTTTAAATAGTAACAAATTTACACAATATTACTGCTTTTGCTGTTTTTACAATATTACTGCTTTTTGCGAAAGAGATTTCTTAAAAAAAAAAAAAAAAACTCAAAAATCTTATTGATCAAAAACTTTGATAGTTTATTTTTTTAAAGTACGATTTTGACAACAGTTGGTTGACAAGTTATGGTTATGAATCTATTTTCAAAAGTACTTCTGTTGACATTGTCTTATTATTTTTACAGGTGTGCATAAACAGTCAAGGTATGTAATACATTCCATCACCAAATATGTTATGATGTGTTCAAATATTGTTATCATAGTAAAGATAAAATATTATGTTTATATTATTTATTATTTATGTTATTATTATCACAGATGAATATGCAGAAGCTCTAAAGGTAAGAACACCAATCTTTTTTCAGTCTTTTATGTGATGCACAAGCCAAATCTGAGTCATGCTGCACAAAGTAAAGCCAGCATTACAATTATCATAATTAAAAAAAATCCCCAGGCTTTTAACGCAATGTTGTCATGATTTATTTTTTCATTTAGAGTTCATTTAAGCAGGCCAACCAGCTACATATGAATGTCTATAAGATGAAGGGTCAGGCAGAGGGTGGTGCAGTGAAGGCAGATCTTAAAGAACTAAAGATAGATCCTAGACCAGCTCCGCCGTATCGAGCAAGGGTCAAGATGGCAGACAAGGAGACCCAGGTGACCCCCGAGCGGGACTCGGTAAGCCGTTTGCAAGTAGTTTAGTAATTTAAGATACTATATGCCATTTTTGGTAGTGTGAGCTGTTTATTAGTTCACGCATATTTTGATGAATAAGACGTTGTGAATAATAATGGACTGGACTTACAGGCTGAGATCATTTCAGACTAAGAAAACCTGTTTCTGTTGTTCTCTTAAACAGGCTGTGGCCAAAGAAAACAAAGGGATGAAAACCGAAGAGGAAGCAGTACCAACATGGTTTAAATCCTACATGGACAGGGTACTGTATCCTAAAGAAAATTAAATCTATCATTTTATACAGTACATCTTTGCTTTGAATTTTTGCACCTGAGGAAATATGAGAAATTTGCATCTCATAATAAACATATTAACATTACTTAATGTTGAATCTGGTCCAGACTGTTGCAAAATTGTCCTCAATCTTCTTTCCAGTTCAAAGATCAAGTGGTAAGGGAGGTGGTGGACAGGATGTGTAGTGAGTTTTCTGGCCAGTGTTGCACACACAGAGCCTTGGATCCTCCCGCAGAGGAGCCAAGCACCTCTGGCACTCAGAAAGCCACGAGCTCCACCACGCTAAGGGCTTCTAGCTCAACCCCAAATTGTAGTAGTTGCAAAGGACCAGCCACTGGAGGAGGATATCAGTGCAGGTGAGAATGTCCAAAAACTTGTCTTTCAAATGACTCTTGACAAGTATTTAAAGGAACACTCCACTTTTTTTTGAAAATAGGCTCATTGTCCAACTCCCCTAGCGTTAAAACAGTTGAGATTTACAGTTTTCGAAACCATTCTGCCAATCTCCATGTCTGGCGGTAGCACGTTTAGCATAGCTTAGCATAGATCATTGAATCTGATTAGACCAATAGCATCTCGCTCAAAAATGAACATATATAATGACAATATTTTTCCTATTTAAAACTTGACTCTTTTGTAGTTACATCGTGTACTAAGACTGACAGAAAATGAAAAGTTGTGATTTTCTAGGCTGAGGAACTATAGTCTTAGTACACGATGTAACTACAAAGGAGTCAAGTTTTAAATAGGAAAAATTTCGTCATTATATATGGTCATTTTTGAGCGAGATGCTATTGGTCTAATCAGATTCAATGATCTATGCTAAGCTATGCTAAACGTGCTACCGCCAGACATGGAGATTGGCTGAATGGATTCGAAAACTGTAAAGCTCAACTGTTTTAACGCTAGGGGAGTTGGACAATGAGCCTATTTTCAAAAAAAGTGGAGTGTTCCTTTAATAAGCACACACTATTTGAAAAATGGAATTACAGGATGTCAAGCTCAATATGACACATTTTCCTTCTTCTATGTCCAGTGTTTGTCCATCTTGCATCTTATGTGAGCCATGTAGTCATAAACATGATCCCAGCCACAACCTAAAGAGAACAAGGACTCCTTTGTCTGTTCCTGAACGTGGAGTTACTCCGGAACCCAGGCAAGCCAAAATAAACACTTATTGTTTTCATCATGTTGTTCACCATCTCTTGGTTCTTGGATCGATTCTAGAATTTATTCCTCACTGTTGGGAGGAACATTTTTACCTTATCTGAACTGAATAAGGTTGTTAAGGGACAGTCCAGCCAAAAATGAAAATTCTGCCATTAATTACTCACCCTCATGTCGTTTCAAACCCGTAAGACCTTCGTTCATCTTCAGAACACAAATTAAGATTGACATGACCGAATTTACATTTTTGGGTGAACTATCCCTTTGATGGAATCGTTTCCATCGTGGAATTGATTCTTGATTCCTAACGCCTCAGAATCGAGAAATGATTCCCAGCCCTAGTATCTTCTTCTTAGCCTGAATGGTGTTAAGAGATATAATTAAACTTGCTAATTGAATTTGATTAATTTTGGCTCGTTCTCAGGTTTCTGAGGCGGGGTGACAGGACGGTGCGAAAAGCAGAGAGACAGCGGCTGAAAGCCGAGCGGAGGCAGCTGAAGGCCGAGGTGAAGGAGATCAAGAAGAAGCTGAGGCTGGAGAAGAGAGGTCTGCTGTGGAGTGGAGCCTCCAACGGGACCAGCACCTCGGGCCTTGCCCCAGCTCCTGCCACATCTCTAGGCCCAGGACCAGCCCCAGCTCCGTCCCTGTGCCCAGACCCTCAAACATCCAGTCCAGAGTAAGGGCCACACTGAGAGGGGTCAGGGCTGGGTTGACCTCCCTACCCAGCCCAGAACAAACATTATCAAGATTATCACATTGTCTGTTATAGTTGAGTTATCGCTGGCAAGTGGATGGAACTACCTCAAAAATGCACCCGCTGCCTTTATGTATTACGTCCTTTTTGTACTTTTTTTGATATGAGCTTCAAGGAAAAGACAGACGCTGAAACAAAGCTGTTCTGACGATCCTCTGTGCACTCAAACCAGGGGTCCCAAGGTCTCCTGCTCCACCTTGGTGCCCACAATGACTGCCTTGTTTCTGGATGAGAATCTACCAGATGGCACTTGTCTGGAGCCAGGCACCAAGTTCATCAAGTACTGGAAGATGAGGAACACTGGCAACATCAGCTGGACTTCGGATACCAAGGTACTTTTTGAAACTCACTATAGGTTGAAAAGAATGTGTCTCCACACATGTTGTGGGCTGCGTTTGCATGTGTGTTGTGTCTTTTGTAGTTGAAGTTTATGTGGGGCAACCTGACCCTGGGATCACGGGAGCAAAAAGAAGTCGCAGTGCCCTTTCTGCAGCCGGGTCAGGTCGGTGTGGTGAGTGTGGCATTTGTGGCGCCTCTGCTGGAGGGCACCTACACGTCTCACTGGCGCCTGGCACACTGCGGGGTGCAGTTTGGGCCCAGAGTGTGGTGTAGCATTGTAGTGGTGCCTAATGCAGAGCAGAAGCCCACCCACTGCAGCAAATCACTGGTGAGTCAACTTTAAACCACAGTACTTTAAAGGGATATTTCTCCCAAAAATGTATTTTTGTCATTAATTACTCCCCGTCATGTTTTTCCAAACCAATAAGATCTTTGTTCATCTTTGAAACACAAATGACAATATTTTCGTTAAAATCCAAGAGCATTCTGACCCTGCATAGAGAGCAACACAACTACCACATTCAAGGCCCAGAAAGGTAGTAAGGACATTATTATGTGTCCATGTGACATCAGTGGTTCAACCGTAATGTTATGAAGCTACGAAAATACTTTTTGTGTGCAAAGAAAACAAACAACATAAAGTATTACAAAAAAAATTCTCGTAGCTACATAAAATTACAGTTGAACCACTAATGTCAAATGGACTGTTTTAATGATGTCTTGACTACCTTTCTGGGCCTTGAACTTGTCAGTTGCATCGCTGTCTATGCAGGGTTAGAAAACTCTAGGATTTCAACAAAAATACCTTAACTCGTGTTCCAAAGATGAACGAAAGTCTAACATGTTTGGAATGACATGGGGGTGAGTAATTAATGACAGAATTTTAATTTTTGGTTGAACTAACCCTTTAATGTTTTCAAATATTGCTGTTTTAAGGACTAGCCATCAAGTATCTGAAATCAAATACTTTACTGTTTTCTCTTATAGAGAACTGATCTCTGTCTGATGAGGAAAGATGGCATGTTCTGGTCAGGCACCAGAGATTGTGAAGTGTCTACCAGCTCCCGGAGAGAATACTACATCCCCTCTGTGGACTTATTGACAGCGCAGGTATGCTGTTGTCGGACACAAAGACGCCATCTTATGTTTGTTCAGTGATGTGTGCTTAACTACTAATGTCCAAAGTTTTGTTGTTTTCCAGGATCTGTTGTCCTTCGAGTTGCTGGATATAAACATTGTGCAAGAATTGGAGAAAGTCCCAGCCAACACTCCAGCTGGTAAGACCTCTTTTTGGTCACAATTACGTTATATTTCCTCAGGGTCTGTTCCTCAATAAACTGTGCATAGTTAGTCTGGCCTCATTTTTAGAGTCATTGTGTAATCTCCTCAGATATGACCCCCTGTGTAACTCCACCTCTTCATCACGGACCCTTGTTTGGAAAGCATGCAACGGGGCTAAGCAAAGTCGAGGCTGGACATTCAGGCAGGAAAAAAAGTCAAGGTTAGAGCGTTTTATGTGGAATTTGAATTACTGAGTATTCAACTCTGAAATCAGTATTTGACATTTGGGGTTGGTAAGATTTTAGAAAGGATAGTTCACTCAAAAATAAAACGTCTGTTATTAATTACGCACCCTCATTTCGTTCGTTCCAAACCCGTAAGACCTTCGTTGATTTTTTTTTTTTTTTTTTTTTTTTTTTTTTTAAACACAAATTAAGATATTTTTGATGAAATCTGAGAGCTTTCTCACCCTGCAAAGACAGCAAATCAACTGACACATTCAAGGCCCAGAAAGGTAGTAAGGACATCATTAAAATAGTCCATGTGACCTCAGTGGTTCAACCTTAATTTTATGAAGCTATGAGAATACTTTTTGTGTGCAAAGAAAACTTCATTCAACTATTTCTTCTCTTCTGTGTCAGTTTTTTTTACACATGTTCACAAGAGTACCATGACGCATGAAAATGCAGTTAAGAATGAACTTGGAAGTGGCTTTTGCCAATAAATGATACTACACTTTATTTCTCACTCAATTTTCTACTAAAACGTCATAGGCTACGCTGCAGCTAAATTCGGTTGTCAGTTGACCTTTTACTCCTTAATTGCGTTCTGTACACACTTAATTCACTAAAATACAAGAGTGACAACCGCATTCGACAACCGCGTTAACTCTCGAAAATATGGCCATGTACACACAGCAAGTTTCAGGAGTGACAGCCGCGTTTAAATGTGGGAGTGAGTCCCGTAAGTTTTTGTTCCATGTGTGTACGGAACAGCAGTCACTCCTGCATTTATAACCATAGCAACATTTTGGCGTCTTGGAGACGTAAATAAAGATTTAGCCGTTTGGTATCTGCCATTTTTTGGCTAAAGACTCTTTTTGTCCATCGATTTTAACTAAATAGCATGCTGTGTTTTGTTTACACTCTGAAGGCTGCTTTAGAGAGTGCTGTCTTGCAGTGTTTCCATGTCCTCATATTTACAAGTGCTTTTAGGCATGTTGTTTGGTCTTAGCTCATAAAGCTAGGCACTTTATGGAGTTAATAAATTGGTCTGTTGCAGATAGGAGATATATGATTTTTTTTTCCTTAAATCATTTGGGTGTTTCAGTGTTTTTTGTGCTTGTCCTTGTTTGAAATGACAACCGAATTTAGCTGCAGTGTGTACGTTGCCTACAGGTAGTGACAACCTCATTTACAGATATTCTACGCAGTGTGTACGGAACTGAACTGAACTAGTTGTTAATGACGCATTTAAATGTGCATCAGAAATGTGTCTTCGTCTATATGTGAGATGCAAGAAAATAACAGTGAAAGAAGTCTTAACCTTTGACACAGGGCTACGCTCATGAGCCCTGCTGTAAAGTGTCAGTGTTGCCAGATGTCAACAGAAAAAACAAAACAACGAACGAGGACAAGCACAAAAAACACTAAAACACCCAAATGCTTTATGTTCACCAAAAATATTATATATCTCATATCTGCAACAGACTACTTTATGATCTCTAAAAAGTGCTTAGCTTTTTTAGCCAAGACCAAACAACATACCTAAAAAGCTTTTAAATATGAGGACATGGCAACACTGCAAGACAGTCCTCTCTAAAGCAGTCTCCAGAGCATAAACAAAACACAGCACGTCTATCAGCGGTAGTTTAGTTAAAATCGGACAAAAAGAGTCTTTAGCCAAAAAATGGCAGATATTATATTTAGCAAGATGCTAAATTCTTATTCACTCCCGCAAGATGCCACAACCAGACCCCGTTTTACAACCAGATTTAAAATGATCTGTTTGTGATTTAAAGCCATTGTGATTGAATCACAAATTGATTATTGATATTGATGTGGCTTGTTCTCTGTTAGTGTTGCAGCCTCAGAGACAGAATGAACTTCTGGACGTTCCTGGCAATGAGGAAGGAGATGAAGACATCAGTGGGACCCAGTTTGTGTGTGAGACTGTAATTCGCTCTCTTACTCTCGAGGAGGAACCAGAGCGCAAGCCTCAACGCAGGGCTCGGCCCAACCTGAGGAGGCACGACGGTGAGCTTCCGCCTGCTGTATTAGTGCTCACAGAATTCAGTGCTTTCTTCATTTCCTCAGCAGATGTTTCAGATGCCAATCATGTTTTTAAGTTTGCTTCTAATCATTTTGCAGTTCACGACACAGCTCGCTTTCAGGAGAGATCATTACTGGTGAAGAACGACAGACCTTTGGTAAACATAAACAGGCCTGAGGCTCCAGTCCCTGTGCCAAAGCCAGTTATAACAGAGGAACCTGTCATGCCAGGTGTGCATGTTTTTTTTTTTTCATTGTTCGTTTAGTTTATGTCAGTAATGCTACAGTTGCTGTGAAAGCAGTGCTAAAAATAAACATGCCTTTTCTGCTTGTGCTGAAAATTTTTTTCGCAGTCTTTTCAGAAGCATTGATTGGCTCAAATGAAAACCTCTATACGGATCCAGCTGCACAGGACGAGAACGAAGAGGAAGTGGAACAAAAGGGACATGAAAATGATCAAGAAAAAGAGGAAGAAGCAGGAGAGTGGGATGAGGTGAGCAGCCAGGTGTCCTCTGCCTCATCAGAGGACTACATTGTCATCCTGCCTGACTGCTTCGATACTTCCAGGCCCCTGGGAGAATCGATGTATAGCTCAGCAATGTCCCAGCCTGCAGTCCCTCTTGCCAACGAGCCAGAGGCACCGCAAATCCTGAGCACGGCCGAAGGAGAAAACGAGGAGCTCGTCCCTGTTCCAGCTCTTCAGAACAGCCTGAACCGGATGCTCTGCACCTCTCAGATACTGGACACTCCTCCCCTAATTCCAGAGATGGTACCTCCACCCATAATTCTTTCGCCACCCCCATCTCTTCGAACCCACAGGTTAAAACACATTCGCAGAATAATGCGAAATGAATACAACTTTGAGCTTTCGTTTGTTTTAATCGCTTCATGATTCTTTTGCAGATCAGTGAGATCTCATGATCTTGAGTCAGGACCAGGGGCCTCTGAAGACAACACCTCATGTCAACCTGACGATGACTCAAGTGGTGAGTTTTCACGTGTGAAAAAAAAAAAAAAATTGTAAATCAAATTTAGGTCAGAAGTTTCTTGACTGCAACAGTTAACATGAACCTGTGTTATAATTTTGTCTTAAAATGTTTATTTATATTGAAATATCTAACTTAAAACTTAACTTAAATGTGTGTGTATAATGATTGTTTTGGAAGTAGTGTCAAGCCTTTATAGGCAGACATATATTTCTTCAGTTCTGCACCTTGTTTTATTTATATATCTATTAGTAAGACTGTAACCTTTTTTTTTTTTTTTTTAAAAATGCAGTTTTTTGCATTTAGGTCTGTTCTTTGCTTTAGGTTGCAGATCAGCTCATTTAGAGGCCCCTGTTAGTGCCTTTGAGACCTGCGGCTCCCAGGATCTCAGGTATAACAACACAGTGAGGTCATTTTTTTGAGCTATTAGGGTTACAGGTGTTACAGTATAATATTTCATGATACGTATATTTTAGAAAAGTGAGAAAGACTTGAATTCAGCAGAAGAGGAAGTAGCACTGCAGACAGTTTTTCCTGTGGTTGACCACAGTTGTTTTCTTTGTTGGTGTAGTATGGTTAGCATAATTAAATATGCACACCATTTAGCACGTTAGGCCATGTTATTCATGTGTTTCTCTTCTAGTTTTGCTTCACGATGGCTTCATGAATGTTAGTCTCTCTAGTTCTTCTGTTTTGTTGGCACGCTCCTGTTGTGACATGACCTTTTGTTCCTGTTTTTATTCCTCTGCAGGGCACGTCACGGAGGTCTGACAGAGGGGCTGGTGAAGGGAGCTCTCTCTGTGGCTGCCTCTGCTTATAAAGCACTCTTTACAGGCCAGAGCACACCCGCACAGGTGAGACATTTTTCCTCATCAGTGCACAACACACTAGACAAGAACATAAACCAAATAAACCAAATTGACTTTATTACACTTCCGTGCAACATTAACCAATCAGCTTGTGCCCTACATGTTTCAGAGGAAATTCTCTAAAACCCTCCACCTCCCCAGCTCCACCTGTACAGATCTACTAGGGGTTATTATACAGTTAAGGTCAAAAGTTTACATACACCTTGCAGAATCCGCAAAATGTTAATTATTTTACCAAAATAAGAGGGATCATGCAAAATGCATGTTATTTTATATATATATATTTTTTTATTTAGTACTGGGTTCAAATGCTCACTGATGCTTCAGAAGAAAACACAATGCATTAAGAGTCAGGGGGTGAAAACTTTCTGAATTTTGAAGATCAGGGTAAATTTTGTCTTCTGCAAAACATGCATAGCTTCTGAAGGGCAATATTAAATGAAAAATATGATATTTAGGCAAAATAAGAAAAATGTACACATCTTTAAACTGTTCAAAAGTTTACACCCCTGGCTCTTAATGCATTGTTTTTCCTTCTGAAATATCAGTGAGTGTTTGAACCTTCTGTAATAGTTGCATATGAGTTCCTCAGTTGTCCTCAGAGTGAAAAGTTGCATCGCAAAATCACACATTCATTGTTGGAAAGGGTTCAAATACACAAAATGCTGGAAAACCAAAGAATTTGTGGGACCTGAAGGATTTTTTTTGAAGAACAGCGGGACTCAAACAAGGGACTCATGAACAACTGTCACTAAAAAAAAATATAAAATAAAAAATAAAAAACACACAGCTGTGGATCATTCAGGTATTAGGAATCAAGCGTATGTAAACTTTTGAACGGGGTCATTTTTATAAATTCAACTATTATTTTCTCTCTATATCTAAACGTCCTTTATGTGAAATATCTTATTCAGGTCAGTACTAAATAAAAAATAACATGCATTTTTGTATGAGCCCTCCTATTTTGGTAAAATAATTATAGCAGATTTGACCTCAACTGTAAATGGCTGGTTAGCATTCACTATAGCATCCTCTGAAACCCTCCACCTCCCCAGCTCCACCTGTATAGATCTGCTGCGGGTTATTATACAGTATATGCTCATTTTGCAGCAGCTTTACGTCTTAAATACTCACAGCACTGTATATGCATATGTATTGGCAGTAGCAAGTTCCTGTTCTTGCTTTGCAGCAGCAGCAATAACCTACAAAGACAGCAATAACCAACAGCAGCAGCGTAGCAGATCTGTTCCGCCAAGACCAAATACATTAACATTGTGATATCCATTACCATTCTGAAAACTTCCAAGAGCTGTCAGAATAGAAATAGTAATATTTTGTAACAATATATGTCTTCACTTTCACTTATGACTAATTTAAAGCATCCTTGCAGAATAAAACTATCAATTTCTTTAAAAAAAAATAAAAAATCTTACAGCCCCTAAATTTTTAAACAATAGAAAACAACTGTATGCAAAAAGTTGGTCCTATACAGGGCTGCCAGGTTTTCACAAAAAAAAGAAAAAATGCCCAATAGCTACACATCTGCATTCCTGGAGGTAAAATACACATTTTTTTAATTGGGTTCCCCTGATTTAGAAAAAAAGCATTAAAAGGACTAAATATCACGTTATTGGGGTCGCTTCAACCGGCGGACACGAAAACAGGGAAGTACAATAATTCTAGTTGCATCATGCAGTGTACTTCAGTCTGGATTTTCTGCATTCCTTATTATCTTTAAATCCTAGTTTTGGCATGTGAGTGATGTTCAACATACTAACTTTAGTTTGCTTTTCTTTCAGCGGCCTGCTGTTGACCCAGCCTGCGAGGATGCCTCCATGATGGCTGTATTACAGGAGATGGGTTTCAGTAACCAGCCGCTCAATGAAAGGTTGCTAAGGAAGCATCACTACAATTTGCTTGATGTGGTCAACGAGCTGGTGCAGTTGACCGACAGCGAATGGCACATCTCGAGACACTAGGAAGCACCGAGCAACCTCAATGAAGTGTAAGAATTGTAAATGATTTCATCGTGTCGCAGCATTCTGTCAGGAGTGGAGTGATGGTGAAATGATGAAATGATCTCTGATGTTCCTTTGTTAGAGAAATAGTTTGGACTTTCAAAGAAAGAGAACTGTATCCTTAGAACTGACCATAGCTGCAATGATGCAATTACTTGATTGTAAACTTTTAGTTTCATGTTTAAATAGGACATTATGAATGGGGAAACAAAATAAGGTTTAATAAGCTGTCTTAATGCTATCTTTATTCAGTGTGTGCCCTACTAACACATATAGACTGCTGTTAGCTAGGCTTCAGGTATCTTTTGTACTGCTTGATTAGATAAGAAGATAAATTTAAGAAAATGCCCGGAGGGTTTCGGTTCGTTTGAGCACTTTTGCCTCTCAGAGGAAAGATATAAAAAGAAAAGCCTGTATTGATTTTGTTATTTGTCACAGTGACCTCTATATTTGTATATCACACTAATTCATGTCACAATAAGGTGTTGGGCTGACAAACTTATAGGAATGTGCAATGAGTGTTTTAGTCATGCTTAACACAAACAGTGATTGATTGGTCCGAGTCTTTGCTAGGCACCATCTTTTGTCATTTTCATGTGCAATGTATTACTATGAACTGAAGGCTTATCAACATGGCTTTTTGTGTCCAACACAGTGAATAAAAAAAAAACATTCCAATATCATTTTTGTGTGTTTGAGTTATTTGGATTGCAAAAGCATGAATCTTCGTGCTATTGTCCGAATCCCCCAATCAGCAAAACTGTTTGGTTAATGTACACGCATCTGACTTGCTGAAACAACAGAATGTTCTAAAGGTTAAAAAAGTTAGTCCTTGCGTCAGCTTCCTCATGTGAGACAGGAACCGAGCACAGATTCCTCAACTCCTGAGATTTAGTTTTTGTTTCTGGTTTTTCAAATGATATTTCTCCTAATTGTAAAATGACAGACTAAAATGTATTTGATTCCCAGAGCCTTACTGCATTGTGTAACAGAATACTATGTTGTACTGGAATAATCACAGAAGATCTGAGAGGAATCCCTCAGGATTTTTTTGTCAAGAGATTGAATGAATAAAAACTAAATTTCCTGACAAAACACATTTAAAAAAAAAAAAAAAAAACCTCTACAAAGGCTTGACACTAATTTCAATATAACAGTTCCAATTGTAGTCTTTAGATAAAAACTGTTTGAAAGTTGTTTTCAACCGCAGTGCATAAACACGCAGTATCGATTATGAGCAGCAGATGGCGATACCAACCAGCTGAAGGGGATCAAAGAGGGAAGTAGATTCGTATTTGAGTTCACGCACTAGTCTGAAAGTAAAGTTGCTGTTTTGTCTTCAATAACTCACGAAACAAGTGACATTAGTCTGCAGGAGAAAGTAAATTGAGATCTCAAACAAGAATGTTCCGATGAATTCACGGTAGGTGGAAAAGTACTTTGTGAAAATTTGACAAACGCATTTAGTAATGTTATGATGACACGAGAAGACATGTCATAATTTTGTGACATGAATTCGCCCAGTCTTTTGTGATTTAAAACAGCCAAACCGGTCTGACATTGTGAGGATGTTTGTGTAGTTGTTGTCTCTCTTAAAATGGTTTTAGTTTTACATATTAAAACGTATTAAAGTTCCATACCTAGACGCGCAGCTTATTTCATGAACTGTTTTGCAGGTTTACAGCTTGAGGAAATAACTTAGCTAATTCCTAATAAGTTAACGTTTAATCTTTAACTATCGTAGTCGTTATTATTGTTGTAACGTATGGTTATTAACTATTGCTCTGCACTTTCACTTTACTTTAATTTAAATGTATGTAAATTTAGAGTTGACCTGCATACACTACCAGTCGAAAGTTTTTGAACAGTAAGATTTTAAATGCTTTTTAAACAAGTCTCTTCTGCTCACCAAGCCTGCATTTATTTGATCCAAAGTACAGCAAAAACAGTACAATTTTGAAATATTGTTACTATTTAAAATAACTGCTTTCTATTTGAAAATGTATTTATTAATTTATTGGCCTCCTTTTGTCTTTATTGTGATAAAGTAATATAATAATAATAAATTAATTAATTTATTCCTGTGATTTTAAAGCTGAATTTTGGCATCATTACTCCAGTCACATGATTCTTCAGAAATCAATCTAATATTCTGATTTGCTGATCAAAAAACTATCATTATTATGATGTTTCAGGTTTCAGGTTTCTATGATGAATAGAAAGTTCAGAAGAACAGCATTTATCTGAAATAGAAATCTGTTGTAACATTATAAATGCAATTTAAAACATCTTTGCTAAATAAAAGTATTAATTTCAATGATTTCTAAAGCTTTTGAATTGTGTAGTATGTAATGTTACAAAAGCTTTTTTATTTCAGATAAATCATTATCTTTGAATCATTCTATTCATCAAAGAATCCTGAAATAAAAAAAATGTACTCAACTGTTTTAAATATTGATGATAATAATAACAACAGAAATGTTTCTTGAACAGCAAATCAGCATATTAGACTGGAGTAACGATGCTAAAAATGTAGCTTTGATCATAGGAATAAATTACATTATAAAATATATTTGAATAGTAAACAGCTGTTTTAAACTAAAAATATTTCACAATATTACAGCTTTTGCTGTAATTTGTACAAATAAATGCATGCTTGGTGAGCAGAAGAGAATTCTTTAAAAACATTAAAAATCTTACTGTTCAAAAACTTTTGACTGGTAGTGTAAATATTAAAATTTATATAAATATGAAAATTCTTTATGAATGGCATATATAGTATGCCATTTAAGGTCTTTGTTTCATAATGATCTTCTAAGTTTTATTGTTCATTTGGGGCCGTTTTACTGTTTTACTGTGTTTTACAGTGAGACCTACAATGGATGTTTTGGAGACAGTTTGGTTCACTACACTAATGTATAACTAGAACAATACAATTGCTTTCACCCTAACCTAAAGTAAAAGATTTTTTTTGCAATTGCGTACATGCAACACAAACTTTAGTGAAGCTCTCTTATTGTTTGTCATAGAGGCCTTTAGTTTTGATCCTGCAGCTTCTGGAAATACAGCATTATGACCCAGAATAAACATGGAGAGAAACGGAGGCTTTCCAAATGGTTGGACTATGGCAGTATCAACGGAGAAGCACAGACAGATCCATGTCCTACCTGCCAAGGCACAGGACGCATCCCGAGAGGCAAGTTTGAGTGACTTTTGACATACACTGCCAGTCAAAAGTTTTTGAACAGTAAGATTCTTACTGTTTTGAGACTTCTTTAGAAACTTCTTTAAAAAAAAAACCAGATAAATGTTTTTTAAAGAAGTCTATTCTGCTCACCAAGCCTGCGTTTATTTGATCAAAAGTACAGCAAAAACAGTAACATTTTGAAATATTTTTACTGTTTAAAATAACTGTTTATAGAATATTAGAATGATTTCTGAAGGATCATGTGACTCTGAAGACTGGAGTAAAAAAAATTCAGCTTTGAAATCACAGGAATGAATAACATTTTAATATATATTTGAATAGAAATGTTATTTTAAATAGTAAAACTATTTCAAAATTTGACTGTTTTTGCTGTACTTTGTATTAAGTAAATGCAGGCTTTGTGAGCAGAAGAGACTTCTTTAAAAAAAAAAAATCTTACTATTCAAAAACTTTTGACTGGTAGTGTACAGTTCTGTATTTACTAATTTCTTTTTATTACAAATAATATTTAATTTGTAGTTTCAGCTTTTAAACACATTCAACCTTTTTCTGTCGTGTAATCTTAACATCCTCAGGTCAGGAGAACCAACTCGTAGCAGTCATTCCTTGCAGCGACCAAAGGCTGAAACCTCACCACACGTCAGTATCACTATGACAAGCAAACTATACTTCTGTAATTTTCAGTTTCAGGGATGAATTAAATGTGCTTAGACATATGCTGATGTACAACATGATTTTATGTCCCACAGGAAACTGTATGTGTTTATATCAGTGGGGCTTTGCCTCTTGATCTGCTCCCTCATCCTGTTTTTCCTCTTCCCACGGAGTATGGATATGTCACCTGTGGAACTTAAGTCATCTACTGTCTATTTCACTCCAGATAAAGTAAAAATTGTGATCATGGTAAGTGCGTATTAAAGTAACACTATTTGCCTGTTATATTGCATTTGTTTTAATAAAACTTGCAATCCTCTGACCATATTATCTATTCTTCAGCACGAAATGAACCTTACCAACCAAAACTTTGTCAGTATCACAGCTGCAAACCTTAGTGTGCAGTCATTCGTTTTCGAGACGGTGGTTGGCAACAACAAGTTCCTCAATGTCACCATTCTACCTCCTCGATCACAGAAAACGGTAACTTTAAGCAACCGTATATAATATAAAGCATTTGTCTGTTTTCATAGATGCGTTACACTAAACACCAATCAAAACAGATCTAAAATAAAGATGCCATTCATTTCTCTTCCAACTTTCAGATTAAAGTTGCAGCCGAAATTGTTATTGAGGACCCTGGTCTTAAGTAAGTAATACTTCAATCAAAATGTATGTCTCATTAAGGCCTTTTCATCATTATGTACTGTTTTCCACTATAATCTTATCATGTGAACTTTCAAGTACTCAAAATACAGTTGAAGTCAAAAGTTTACATACACCTTGCAGAATTTTCAAAATGTGAAATGAGCTAGGGGGTGAAAACTTTTTAAATTTGAAGATCAGGGTAAATTTTACTTATTTTATCTATAGTATCTTCTGTAGCTTCTGAAGGCCAGTACTAATTAAAAAAAAATATGTGTTATTTAGGCAAACAAAGAAAAATGTACACATCTTCTTTCTGTTCAAAAGTTTTCACCCCCAGCTCTTAATGCATTGTTTTTTTTTCTTCTGAAGCATCAGTGAGCATCTGAACCTTCTGTAATAGTTGCATATGAGACCCTCAGTTTTCCTCAGTGTGAAAAGATGGATCTCAAAATCAGTCATTTGTTGGACCTGAAGAATTTTTCTGAAGAACAGCGGGCAGTTTAACGGTTCAGGATAAACAAGGGGCTCATGAACAAAAACTAAACAAACCAAAAAAAAAAAAAAAAAAAAGAATCAAGTGTATGTAAACTTTTGAACGGGGTCATTTTTATAAATGTAACTATTATTTTCTCTTGTGGACTATATGTAAATGTCTGTTCAGGTCAGTACTAAATAAAAAAATAACATGCATTTTGTATGATCTCTCTTATTTTGGTAAAATAACTAACATTTTGCAGATTCTGCAAGGTCTTTGTAAAATTTTGATAACAACTGTATACTAAGAAACTTTCTCTAATGTCTGTTCCTTTTACAGTAATTACTGCAAGTCACATTCCTTTCAGATTCACACCTTATTCTTGCATTTGCAGTAAGTATTTATCTTTATTTCATCAGCTTTATTTTCAGATTTGTATTAGCATGCTATTTGACTGAACCACTGTACAATGGTCAGCTCTGGTTGACATGCTGAATGCTGAAATTTGGAAGGTGCTCACATAAGAACTGTGTAAATTTATATTTGGTATAACTTGTACAAAATGTACAGTATTTAGCAGTAATTGCTTGTAATTATGACTGAGGTACAATAGCTTGTGCTTGTCAGTGAAGAGGTCTAGAGCAGTGAAGACCACTAGGGGGCCTCAGCAAACCTCCAAAGGGGAACCAAGAAATTTACCTAGAGTCCCCCTAACCACTGTTGTAGACCGCACAAACACAAGTTATTGTATTCATGTACCATGAAATGTTCTCTAGAGGTCAGTTCTTGTTTCAAGAAACTCTGACCTGCCTAAGCTAAAACAGGTTTTTGTAAAAATGTTTACAGCTCATGTTATAGGCCATGACACAGAAATAGTCAATGTGTGTGGTTTTTTTTTCTGACTGACTGTCAGTCATGTGAATTTTGTGCACTTTGGTCTATATCAAAATTTTATAGGTTACAAAGTGCATGACATGAACAGTACACCGTTTACAATAAACTACTGTTTATTGTATTATAAAATGTAATTATTTCAGCGTCATTACTCCAGTCTTTAGTGTCATATGATCCTTCAGAAATCATTCTGTGCTGATTTACTGCTTAAGAAATATTTCTTATTATTAATGTTGAAAACAGTGGCACTGCTTAATTTTTTTTTCATCATTCTTTGATGGAGCTGCATTTATTTAAAATAGAAATCTTTTGTAAATGTCATTATAAAGTCTTTGCCTCCTTGTTAAATAATAACAATAAAATTAAGTAATATATTTTTTAAAAAACTCTCATTGACCCCAAAATGTTATATTTACATATATATATTAAAATCCATACATTCTTTATTTTGGGTTGCAATTACTTAAACCATAAATACTCAAAGATAAATTTAAAAATTTAAATTTAAACTATGCATTTCATTATGTCACATTTCAGTAGTTGGTTTATAGACAACATTATAAAAACAATTCATATTTACTATTTAATGTAAAATTCTTGTGTTCTCCACAGACTGACTATTAAAGTCTCCTACCTGTCCCATTCAGAGCAGATGTCTGCAGATGCCTATGAGTATATTGACTGTGGAGTGAATTCAACTGTGCATCATAACTTCCCTCTGACTTGAGACAAAACCATTGCCAATGTACGCCCATTAATGCTGATGTTATAAAAATCGGAATAGGCTGCTTTCAAAAAGATTTTGTGCAACAGTTTACTACAGTTCATTTAAATTGTTTTGACTATAATAATAGTAACGTGTGATATACAATGTAAATATAACTGTGAATAATGAATATGCGCTGTTAACTCAGTCCACTTTTCTTGTTTGTTGATTTGTTTGTGTTTACATTATAAAAATGTGTTTTAAAATTTGCACAACACAAAATTGCACATTAAATGACCTGCATTTTATTTGAGAATTGAGCGAATCCAATTAGATCTGGTAAGACATTCAGTTCTGTTTTAATTAGGATTATTAAAACCCAACAATAAAGTCTTTTTTTTATGAAATACACCTTGATGTTGGAGTTGTTGCTGTCCAGTAGTCTGGCCTTCATGTTCACCATTGCTGGGAATACTGCAGAGACTAAAGCACATAAAGCACACATCTTATGTAGATGTTGGATTTTGTGGATAATCTTCTCCACCTTATAAGCTCTTCAATTAATCACTGTGATTTTATGCATTGCCATATAGTGGGGCTGGACAAAATAAAACATGTAGTCCTTATAGTATAGCCAAAATAAAGTTAAATATTTAAATAGATTATGCTTAGCACAGGATTTTTTTCATTTTACTGATACATGGGAACAGGTTAAACAAGTATAAATTTAGCCACTGCAGTCTGTCTAAAGAAATGATGTACTCACTGTGTATCTTTTGTTCATCTTGGCATGACACTTGCAAACACATCGCTTGTCAGCCTCTAAAGAACACAAATATGTTTTACACTGATTAGGTTTCCGTGTATCATATTTTGTTGCTCATTTTGGATTTGATCATTCAAATTTAGTCACCTCTATCTTAAGATGTTTGAGCTGTTATTTTGAGCAGCTTTACCTAGAGACTCACTGGACCCTGTGGGTTTACAGGGTGTCACAGGTGCCGCAGACTCTTCTTTCTTTTCATCTTGGTTGCCTTCCTAAAAAAGCAATAAAAATCCATATTAAATCTGAAATATGATATATTACAATGAAATATATATACGTTTAACATGGGCACCTGTTTAACTCTAGCAGATACTCTGCGGTCCAGCACCTGCTGACGGCGACGGGCCTCCCAGTGCATGGCTGACATGTTACACCACCCGCTGGCCTGTAAGAGAGACCAAGTCAATGCGAAGTAACTTGAGACCATTTCCTGATTAATGAAATTCAAACCCAGATGCTGAGATGTTTCCTTTGTCATGACACGCATAAAGAAATAAACACTGAACTGATTTCTTAGCTGCTCATAAATGTTGACACTAGGCAGGAGCCTATATGCAACAAGGTAAACAAACAATTCAGAATGTAATAAAGCACTTTTAGAACTGTAGTTTAACATTAATTATTCCTGTGGCTTTCATCTAGTGCAAGCCTGATACCGTTACAACACGTCTATAACAGGCAGAATAAAAGCATGCAACAGTTTGTTCTAACTTTAGACAAACTAGACTAAACAATATAAATTCTTAACAAAATGGCAAGAAGAGCTCATTTGCAGAGCAGTCGACACATTTTACCAAGTTCTGATGTTCTGCAGATAATTCCAATCCTCACTGAACGCTAACGTTACGTCCTCCTCGGACGGCTTTGTTGGTTTCCAAGCAACGTTCAGCAATCGCTCACAACGTGCTGACGCAACACAGTCCGACTGTAGCGCATGTTACGTCATGTTCATTGTTTGTCATTACTATAACGTTAAACGTTAATTAAAACTCTCTTAAAATGAGCACAGTTGATTGAAAAATCTATAATAGCTTGAAACTTTCATTTGGTCCACAGCCTTTTACAGCGTGGAATTCTTTTACCTCGGTTAGTCAGAAATATACACAACGCCAACTACTTTTTATAGTACATTTCTGTAATGTGTAAATCTATAAAAACGTGATATTTTACTTATGTAGATGTACTTTCTGATAGCCTTTTTTGTAACTATTTTTATTGGGTTAATGTAGATAATGTACAACACATTAATACCAGTGTTACAATTCAAGAAACAACAGGGTGAGGAAAATAATAATAATATAGGAAGAGAGGGAAAACCACCCGACAAACATTGCAACTTAGTTAAAACTTTTTAATTATTTTTAGTTTATTAAAAAAATTACAGACAAAAAGATACAATATCTCCACTTGGTAATTTTTAAAGTATATTTTTGTGATTTGTAAATCTACAAAAAAACGTGATTTTTGACTTCTGTAGATGTACTTTCTGATACAAACAGCATTATGACGAACTTGTTAATAAAACGTTCTTTTTTTTTTTTTTAATTGGGTTTTGGTTAATAATGTACAGCACATTAATATAAATGATAAATTCAACAAACAAACAAAATTATATATATAACTTATTAAAAATTATTAGATTTTTTTTTTTCCACAGACAAAAAGATGCAATATCTCCCACTAGTTTTTAAAGTATATTTCTGTGATGTGTAAAGTTATAAAAACGTGATTTCTGATTTACTTTTATAAGTATTTATCTGATTTTCTTATACAAACAATGTTTACGCATTTCAGCGAATTATGGCTAACTTTTGTTGTTACTGAAACGTTATTTTGGTAAATAATGTACAACACATTAATACAAGTTAAAGTTTAAACAAACAAGGTGCAGAAAAAAATACAGGACAGAGGGGGAAAAAACCTGACTGAGACGTTGTTTAAAACGTCATTGCAACTTTTTTTTTTTTTTTAAATATAATATCTCCCACTTGGTAGTTTTCAAAGTATATTGTGATATGTGTAAATATATAAAAACGTGATTTTTGACTTCTGTGGATGCTTTCTGATACAAACAGCATTATGTTGGCGACAGCATTTTTAACGTCACTGCAACTTCCATGTAAATACTTTAAAACCCCAAACTTCTCTGCATGCACAAACAAAACAAGGTACCTTCGACTTGGTAGTTTCGATGCCTCCGGCTCGACACAAAGAGGTGCTGTTTGGGCAGAAAACAAACACGACTTGACATTCGATATCTCGCCGTACAAGACGCCGAACAATCAAACGCTAGAGGGAGTAGCGAGGGAGGAATGAGGGGTTCATCTGACGTCACATGCGGGGATTGTTGTTCCAGATCTTGTGCGCTCAGCTCCACTTTCATCTCTGAGGTCACTGGTATCGGAGGGGAAGAGAGACTCTGGAAAAATGATCATTGTTTTGAGTCGCGTGGATAACTGGGCGCCTATGTTTTTAAAGTGAGAAATGGAAACGATGCCTGGGACAAAATAAACACCTATTAGGTAAGTGATGAAAATGATTAAACAACGTTTTACAAGCGAGGTGTTCGTTCTTGCTAACGTTACACTGCGGTTTTCGTTCTCAAGAAGTATCTGCTGAATTTACTCGACAAAGCTTGATTTTAACTTGAAGCTTGTAATGTTTTTCAAGCTTTTTAAAAGTTGTTTCGAATAGGATTTTACTATTTCTACTGGAAGGTACCAGATTTCATAGTTTTGACAGCAGCGGTAATATTACTTGACGTACCCATAATTTCCATTTTAACTATATGCATAAAAATTTAATAATAAACCAGTTACAGTACAGAAAATTATAATAGCCATGTTAAAAATGTCACCACAAAACCAGTCATAAGGGCCAGTTTTTTTGAAACTGGTTCATACGTCTGAAAGCTAAATAAGTAAGCTTTCCATTAATGTATGGTTTGTTAGGATAGGACCATTTTTGGCTGAAATACAACTATTTGAAACTCTGGAATCTGAGGGAGGGGAGAAAAAAAATCAAAATACTGAGAAAAAAAAAAAAAATTAAAGTTGTCCAAATTAAGTTCTTAGCAATGCGTATTACTAATCAAAAATTAACTTTTGATATATTTACGGTAGGAAATTTACAAAATATCTTTATGTAACATGATCTTTACTTAATATCTTAATGATTCTAATGATAATTTTGACCCATACACTGTATTGTTGACTATTGCTACAAATTTACCCGTGCTACTTATGACTGGTTTTCTGGTCCAGGGTCACAAATGTGGTTCGTTCACCTGTGTTAGAAATGATCTGATAATCATAAGACAACATGCAATGTTGATATCTGCCTCCTAAACAGGTAAAACAAAGATAACAAAGATAAAACTGTCTTTTTTAGAAATCTATTTTTGTTTGGACTGTTGAGAGGATTTGGTGCTTCAAATAAGCATACAGAGCAACCTCAATGCACTCATTTACAGAGAGCCTTTACCTACGAATAAACCATTTGTTTTCTTTTTTGTTCTGTTTAATTAGAGTCTTTCTGTGAGCAATTGTTAATATGACACCAAGATTTTTGTTTATCATATAGAACTGAATACTTTTTGTATTTTGTCTGCTTTTGCTTGAAGGCAGATCTGGTAAAGTTGTAAATAACTTCCATATCTGCGATGATAATCAGCTTTTGTTTTTTCCTTAATTAGGTTCCACACGGTGCCTCAGATCTTACAGCACCTCTGTCTGTCTGCAGTACCTTTGAAGTAGGTGCAAATGCCAAACACTTAGACAAATCTGCTTCTCCTTACAAGAGGGTGCGAAAAACCAAGTTGCCATGGGAAACCAGTTGACAGAGATTGCCCCCAATACACCATTCCTGCCTAACTTCCAGTCCCTCCACGTTGTGGTCATTGGTTTGGACTCTGCAGGCAAAACCTCGCTTCTCTACAGACTGAAGCTGAAGGAATTTGTTGAAACTATCCCAACGAAGGGATTTAACACTGAGAAGATTAAGGTTCCCGTCGGAAATGGCCGTGCCATCACCTTCCAGGTGTGGGATGTGGGCGGTCAGGAGAAGCTTCGGCCTTTGTGGAAGTCCTACACGCGGCGCACGGACGGCATGGTCTTTGTAGTGGATTCCACAGAGGTGGAGCGCATGGAGGAGGCTAAGGTGGAGTTGCACAAGATTACACGCACGTCAGAGAACCAAGGCGTGCCGGTGCTGGTGTTGGCTAACAAACAGGACCTTCCAGTTGCACTGCCTGCTTCTGACGTGGAGAAGGTTTTGGCTGTGCATGAACTGAGTGCCTCCACCCTACACCATGTGCAAGGATGCAGTGCGGTCGACGGGCAAGGGTTACAGCTCGGTTTGGAAAAACTCTATGATATGATTCTCAAACGAAAGAAAATGGTGAAGCACAGCAAGAAAAAAAGATGAGCTGAATGGGACGGCGTACTTGCGAAGCTCCTCAGTTGTAGGATTTTCCATTAAATCCCTGAATGAAGGAAATACTCCAGATGGCCCAGCGGTCAGGAGAAAACAGATTTGACCTTTATGTGTCACACAGTATTGAACTGCTTTCTTCCATGCCTAGTAATTGCTGTGCAGCTCCCCTTTGTAATCAAGGAATATGTGATAGCATTGATAGGCTGTAGAATCAGCGAAATTCAAGCCTCCGTCCTTGCCTTTTTTCTTTTTTTCATGCAAGAAAGAGACTAAATTATAGCTTGGCAACATTTTCACCAGACTTCAGACATTTTTTCCACAAACGTTACGTTGATTGCCAGTGCCGATATAATGAAAGGCCTATAAATGTTCACGCTATGCTAGTTGTGAAACCGAAGTCTTATGCGAATCACTGAGATTCACTATTCACAGATCTACGTTTTAGTTGGAAAACCTGTTTGTTTTTACATGCTGTAAATAGTTTTTGTAATGCTGTAGAATTAATAAATTATAGACTGCTTTGACAGAGTCAGTGTTTCAGAAGCCACGTCTTTTATTCCTGAGGCTGAATGGTATTTCCTGAAATGATAATCTTTATATACACTAGCAGTCAAAAGTTTTTGAACAGTAAGACTTTTAATGTTTTTTAAAGAATTCTCTTCTGCTCACCAAGCCTGCATGTAACTGATCCAAAATACAGCAAAGTAATACTGTGAAATATTTTTTTTAAATATATTTTTATGTATATTTTTATATTCATATATATTACATGATCCTTCAGAAATCATTCTCTGCTGATTTGCTACTCAAGAAACATTTTTTTTTTTTTTTTGGGAAAGAAATGATAGAAATTACTACTTGTATTTAGCAAGGATGCTTTAAACTGATCAAATGTAATGATAAAAACAATTATAATGTTACAAAATATTTCTATTTCCGAAAAATGCTGTTCTTCTGGACTTTCTATTCATCAAAGAACCCTGAAAAAAATTCTACTCAGCTGTTTTCAACATAATAATAATAATAATAATAATAGTAAATCTTTTTAAGCAGCAAATCAGAATATTAGAATGATTTCTGAAGGATCATGTGACTGGAGTAATGATGCTAAAAATTCAGCTTTGAAATCACAGGAATAAATTACATTCTAAAATATATTCAAATAGAAAATGTAAAATGTAAAATATTTTAAATAGTAAAACTACATCAAAATTGTACTGTTTTTGCTGTACTTTGGATCAAATAAATGCAGGCTTGGTGAGCAGAAGAGACTTCTTTACAAAAATGCAGTTTAGAAACTTTTGACTGCTAGTGTACCCTGCTCTGTATGTGCTGTTAGCCTTAAAAACATAAAATCCTGCTTATGTATATGAAATAAGGTTTTAATTCGCTGTGATGAAAGAGAAAACAGCCCCTATTAAACTATTAATAGAGCAGGCGCTCATGCTGATGTCATCTGTGTTCAGGGAGAGCATCCCACAGGAAATGCATCGATGCTGAAAGAACATTGTTTGATGTAACCTTGGTGCTACAGCGTAATTCGGAAGCTGAGCCTAGAAATGGGCGGAAGCAAGATTATATCACATTTGCTGCCACAATATACAAGATTTATTAAACAACCAACGTGAGATGTGTGTAAATAGAGGCAAAGGCAAACAAAACGGATCATTTTTAATGCTCCAGTGGCATCTTCAATGTAAATCCGGCATTCTTTTGGGGTTTGCATTGTTTTAAGAGCGCAAATGGTTTTTGAATGTCCTGACCCCCACCACTGCACAGACAAATCTATTTACTTTGCTATCAACTTTCCAGTGAAGCAGCTGCTTTGCTCTGATTGGATTAATTGGTGCTCTGGGTTTATGGTGAGCTAAATTGCATGAGGAAACTGAAACAGCTGATTTATGAGATGTGGTAACTTAATAAGACTTCTAGGCCTCTGACAGGATGATATGCAACTTGGCATTTTGATCATTTGTTTAGAATTAAAATATTTGTTATAGTGTATAACCTGTGAGTTTTTCAAAACAACATTTGTGTTATTTAAAGTAGCAAACAATGGACTAGTAGTTTTCCAAACAATGGACTAGAATAGGCTGAAATTCATCCATCAATATCCAATATGCATCTGCTGTGCTGAAAGGGACACCACCAAGTTAAATGCTAAAGATTTTATTGATCTCTGTGGTCTACACCCTGCCTCCACCTCAGAAAACAGATGCTTGTCAGGGTTTCTGATCCACGACCTCTGGTTGTCAATACACCATGAGTATCAAACGGGTGGAGCTCTGAAGACGAAGCCAAATGTCATGGTTTCAGTGGCATTTCGCCTAACTGGTTCTCTCAATGTTATCTTAAGAATGAGGCTAGTCGCCCTGCTGAGCCGGTTAATTAAGAAGTGGCACTGTCCTCTTTAGCTGAAGACAAACAGTAATCCTCTTTGAGAAGGCGGATTTAGTTATGTAAATGTTTGTCTAAAATATTTGACTACAATGAAGTGAATTTGGGTCTTGTGAAGGCCAGTATTTTTAGGCTTAGAAGATGTCCTAAAAAGCATCAAGCGTCTGAAAAAAGATGAAAAGTGTTATGTAACGAAGAGCTGTTCCAAACCATTCTAAATTGTTCATGTTCCCTCCGGTCAGCCATGCATGATGTCACACTGAGACGAGATGAGCAGACATTGATAATGCACTGCTAGTACACCACTAAAACAAGCCCTGTGGAGTATTTCCATGCTCACGCTTGCAGCCTCACCCAAACTATTAAGCCTTCAACTTTATCCTCAACATTTATCTTTTGAGTAAATACACCAGAGACCTTCATGGTGGAATTTTATCAGTGCTGCTGATAGGCCGTTCCATGTGGCTTTTTCTTTAAGCAAAATTCGGTTGCCTGTTATTAAGAGGAGGAAAAGATGGGAATGCTAAGGAGGCACGGCAAAAAAAAAAAAAAAAGATGTTTATTTACATTGATGCCAGTTATAATCTGATGTTTTTTTGCTTCTTGAATCACTGTTAGGGTTATTAAACTGGGACTTATGTTTAATGAAATCATAAAAAAAACTGAATTTTTCCTCCTAATTTTACTTGTAGGCTAATAAAAAAGCTTTTAGATGTTTTTCTTTCTAAATCTATTGGAAATTTTGTATTGGAAATCGCATTTTCGAAAAAAAAAAAAAAGAATTGTGGGTTTTTATCTCGCAATTTTACATTTTTTTTTAGTTTCTTGCAAAAACTAACTTTTATTTCTTGCAATTGTGAGTTTATACCATGCAATTCTGAGAACAAAAAATGTCAGAATTGTGACATTTTATGTCTTGAAATTCTGACTTAACTTTCAATTGAGAATAATATTGTGACTATAACTTGCAATTGAGAAAAATAATCTTGCAATTCTGAGGAATAATGTCACATTTCTGAGAAATAAAATCAGAATTGAATTCTTTTCTTAGAATTGCGAGTTTATATCTTGCAATTGTGACTTTTTTTTCAGAATTGTGAATTTATGATACGCAATTGCGAGTTAAGTCAGAATAGATACAAACTTGCATTTGTGAGAAAAAAAGTCAGAATTTAGAGTTTTTATCTCGCGATTCTGAGAAAAAAAAATGTCAGAATTGTGACTTTATATCTTACAATTCTGACTTTATAACTCGCAACTGCAAGTTTATATAATGCAATTCTGAGATAAAAAGTCCGAATTTGGGGGGAAAGGTCAGAATTGTGAGAAACAAACTTGCATTTGCAAGAAAAGTCAGAATTGTGAGTTTTTATCTTGCAGTTTCTGACTTTATTTTTCGCAATTGTGAGACAAAATGAATTGTGAGAAATGAAGTCAGAATTGTGTGATATAAACTCCAGTTCTGACTTTTTCCCCTCAATTTTGATTTTTTTTTCTCAGAATTTTGAGATATAACACGCAATTGCAAGTTAAGTCAGAACTGAGATACAAACTTGCATTTGCAAGAAAAAAAAAATCTGAATTCTGCATTTATATCATGCAATTCTGAAATAAAAAGTCAGAATTGTGTCTTTATATCTCACAATACTGAGGAAAAAAGTCTAGCATTTGCAAGAAAAAAAGTTGCAATTCTGACTTTATTTCTCACAATTGTGAATTTGTATCATGCAATTCTGGGAAAAAAAAGTCAGAAATGTGACTTCATATCTCGCAATTGCAAGTTTATATCACAATTCTGACTTCATAACTCACAATTGTGAGTTTCCATTACGCAATTTTGATTTGCAATGGTTGCTTGTCACGTCCAGTGTAGATAGCGTCAAGCTGCTGCAGTGCAACATAATGCGACAACAGTCGCATCCGGTGTAAAAATATTACAAAAATATTAAGCAGCACAACTATTTTCATCACTGATAATAATACGAAATGTTTCTTGAACACCAAATCAACTTAGTAGGATTTCTGAAGGATCATGTGATGCATGTGATGCTACATTTTTAAATATGTGACCCTGGACCACAAAACCAGTCATAAGTGTAAATTTCTCGAAGTTGATTTTTCCATCATTCATCATCTGACAGCTAAATAAATAAGCTTTCCATCGATGTATGGTTGTTAGGAAAGGACAATATTTGGCCGAGATACAACTATTTGAAAATCTGGAATCTGATGGTGCAAAAAAATGTAAATATTGAGAAAAAAAAATCACCTTTAAAGTTGTCCAAATGAAGTTCATAGCAATGCATATTACTAATCAAAAATTAAGTTTTGATATATTTACAGTAGGAAATTTACAAAATATCTTAAATGGAACATGATCTTTACTTAATATCCTAATAATGTTTGGCATAAAAGAAAAATCTATAAATTTGACCCATCCAATGTATTTTTGGCTATTGCTACAAATATAGCCGTGCAACATAAGACTGGTTTTGTGGTCCATGGTCACATATATCAAAATTGAAAACTGATATTTTAACTTCTAATAATATTCTACAATATTACTTATTTTTAAACTGTATTTTTAAACAGCCTTGGTGAGCATAAAAATCTTACCAACCCCAAAACCTTTGAATAGTAGTGTATATCTGTAGAGTAGAGCTCTGTAAGCAGATACTTTAATTGAGGTTATTAATAACTAAATAACTAGGGGGTTTTGGCTCGCTATAACCCTACACATTATCTGAAAACTGTAACTACAAAGGCTTAAACAGCATCTAAAAAAAAAAAAACAAATTTCAATAATTTGTCCAAAATAAGGTAAGCAAATCCCGTGTCTACTGTGTCTAACACCCTACAAGGATCTTAATGTTGGAGAAATTATCTGTTGGTGTTGACACGGACCCAAGTAAGGCAGTGGGAGCCTCTGGGATTATGAAAGGATTAAGAAGGGGAATCACAAGATGGCAGGTGCATACTACAAACATGTCACATCCATCACAGAGCGGTTCCCCACAGTATTTCCAGTCATAGTACAATCCTGTATCCTCATTTATTCCAATCTAGAATGGAAATAGCTCTCTAAATTTAATCAAACAGTAACATTTACAGTTTACATCATTATGTGCAGCTGCGAAAACACTCTTTTTTTAAATCTGGTCTCGATTAGACGACAATAACATCAAAGCTGCCATTCTGGGATGCAATTTTGGCCTCATTCCGGCTGTAATTTCACACATCACAAAAACGGAGCGCATAGTGCTCGGGGAGACCCTTCAGTGGAATAGCTGGCAAATCACACGGCCCAGACGTTCTTATTTGTCACCTCAGCAACTGTGAACGTGTAACCATGGGTGACCTCAGAGAGCTGCGCAGGACCTTTTAATTGCCTTTGTGACCGGGTATGTATTTCATGTGGGGGTGACAGAGGGGGCAAAGAGGGATATAGAGTATTAATGGCTACTGTGTCTCTTAAGATCTCCAAAACTCTTTATTGCTAAATCTAATATTGTCTTGAAGACACCTCACGGCTCTGGAAGAGATTCAACGCAGTATGACTGTAAGACCGCCTCTCACACTGGGGGATGTGAATGTGTTTATCGTTTAACCGTTGTTGTCAGGAGGTGGGGATCTCTCTAGCCAGCACTATTTTCCACAGGCTCATAAAGCTGCCACTGGGACTGAGATGAGAAAGCATCCCGGGGAGTGGAATTGCCGAGAACCGAACACACTCCCAGGGCAAGATAGCGTGGGTCATAAATCTATACCCCAGCTCAAAAGCTTTGCTGGGGAGCACACAGTTTCACCAGTTTTACTCTTTGGAGGCTGAAGAAATAGCCTAAAATAGTTGATCTGTAATGGACTTGAATGATGGGGTAGTGTTTAATGAGTTTACCGTTTACCATCTCTTCACAACTAAAACTGGGTCTTTGTTAGATTAAAATTACTTTTTTGGGGGGGTACAATTTCATACCACATATCTAGTAAATGTTATTTATGTTCTCATGGTTCTTAGTTGGCTCGTTTTGTAAGTGTGATTCATTAGGCAGGAGGCCCCACTAGAATTACTGCCTTACATAAATACAAAAATGCTTGTGCCAAAGGTTTCACATAATTCAACAGTGGGCCTCTAAGCATTTAAAACAGACCTCATTAATGTTGTAATACAAACCTCAATATGATTAGCTTCCATAATCAACAAATTCATTTCGTGCATGATCAATAAAATCTAATTGCATCATTCTAAACAGACCTTTTGACTATTTTAGGAATGCATTGTGTTAATTCTCTTTGTGTCTGGTTTACTGTAAAATCCTAGACATGGTAATCCTAAATATTGTTTGGTAAAGCTGGTGTGGTGCGCTGGGATCCATAAGCAGCCTTCATACAAGTCCAGGCAGAAAAAACAATTTTTATGTGTTTATCAACAGTATTTTCTCTGAGGTCTAGTGATCCTGTACCAGGATTACCCCAGTATCCCATCTGGCCAAACAGCTCTTGAGGATTATTGCAGCAATATCTGATCCACTGCTAAACTTGACAGCTGATTTATGTATTGCAGTGTTGTGGTTGCTGAGAGAGCGATTGAGAATTGATCTGCCTTTCTTTTTGTACACTGAAATTTAAACCTGGAAATTAACAGATCCTGAAAAATTAGGATTTAGAAATGAATGCAAGAAATAAATGCAGGTAGTCTGAAATCAGATGTAGAGCAGGTTGTATAAGCATACATGATTTGTAGTAAACAGTACAACCTATGCCTCTTCTGCAAGATAGGGTCAATAAGTTATTCTGCTTTCATTAAGTTAATGTAAAGTCAATTTTGACGGCAACAGCACATAAAGCAAAAATTCTCTGACTCAGCATGTCTGAGGCTTCAGGTAGCTTCATTATCGTCTAGTGTTGCTTTAAACATCCCACAGTACTAATAAATGTAGTGCTCTTCGGCTCTGTGTATTTTGAAAACAGGATAGCGTGATAAAAAAGGAAACATTCCCAATCAATGTTACGCAGAAAAGCTAATTTTAGAACCAGTTCAGTTAAAAAAAACAGTGGAATTCCATTCACTTTTGTTAAAGGAGAAGTCCACTTCCAGAACAACAATTTACAAATAATTTACTCACCCCCTTGTCATCCAAGATGTTCATGTCTTTCTGTCTTCAGTTGTAAAGAAATTATGGTTTTTGAGGAAAGCATTTCAGGATTCTTCTCCATATAATGGACTTCATTGGTGCCCCGATTTTGAACCAAAATGCAGCTGAAATGCAGCTTCAAAGGGCTCTAAATGATCTCAGCCTAGGAAGAAGGGTCTTATCTAGTGAAACGATTTTTTTCGAAAAATAAAAATTTGTATACTTTTTAAGCACAAAAGCTCGTGTAGCACAGGCTCTGGGATGCGCGTCCATGATGCTATGAATTAGTGATGGGTCGTTCTTAAACGATTCGTTCATTTTGAACGAATCTTTAATGTGACTCGGGAAGAACGAGTCGTCTCAGGGAGTGATTCCAGAGATTCTATCAACATCCTATTAGGTTCTGTATTGGAATTAGTTCACCTGTTTCCAGTATTTGGGTTTTTTGAGTCGTTCATTTATCTTATGGGGCTGTCATGTGATCCTAATTTTGCTAAAATAAACGAAATGACTCGAAAAAAGATTCATTCATTTTGCTGAACGAGACTCAAAGGTCCGAGTCGGCTCAAAAAGGTAGATTTTGCCGAAAAACTCCATCTTATTTTCTCCTACAACTTCAGAATCATCTGACATTGTTGTACCTTTTTGTTTGTAAACAGTGTTTGACTTACCTGCACTTTCGTAGTCTTTGCGCGTTCGCTTTGTAAACACTGGGTCTGTAGTTCCTCCTACGTTCCGCATGACCTTTCGACCTGATTCAATAGTAAGTAGCGTCGTGAACGCGCATCCCAGAGCCTGTGCTACACAAGCTTTTGTGCTTAAAAAGTATACAATTTTTTTTTTTTTTTTCAGAAAAAAATGACTGATCGTTTCGCTAGATAAGACCCTTCTTCCTCGGTTGGGATCGTTTAGAACCCTTTGAAGCCACATTTAAACTACATTTTGGAAGTTCAAATTCAGGGGAACCAAAATCCACCCAGTGGATAAATCCTTATAAATCATAACCCCTTTCTCAGATCAAGCCATTCTCTGATTCTTGGCTGTGTGACATCACACAGGCCCAGGCCCCTCCCACGATTGTTGACTGACACTGATGTTTTAGCGTAGACCCGCCCTGAGTGAGCTGTAAACAGTCCGCCATTGTTTGACGCCACAGCAGGGTAGACAATAATGTCTCCTAAGTGATTGAGGTGTTCTGTTGTTGGATGTAAAAATGAACATAGCATCTGAGCCACTGAAGACACAGAGGATTACTTTTGTTTTTGAAGGGAATGCGTCTGTTTGCGCGAATCATTCATGATTTTTTTTTAATGAATCTTTGCAAATCGGCTTTTCTAATAATGTGCTAGTTAGCAAGTTTTGTGGCTGAAGTCTCACAGAGAATTGCTCGTCACCCCACAGGAAAGAGGGGCGGGGTGAACAGAGCTCATTAGCATTTAAAGGGACATGCACCGAAATGGCTTGCTGTGTACAGAGCTGTTTTTGACAGGGTAAAAAGGGTGTTGTTTTACATTAGCATTGAGACATTTTAACCAAAGTATGTTATAGACTTTTTATTAAGACCCTAAAGAATCATATCAACTTGTGGGAAATGGGCATCCGATGACCTCTTTAAAAAATCCAAAACATAAACCATGCCTAGTTTTGTTTGATTCCCAAATAAAGACCTTTTTTTTTAATATGAAAAACAATATAGTATAGCCTAGTATAGTATAATTTGGCTAAATCAAAAACATACAGCATGACTAGTCCGAAGCCCAAGATGAATGAGACTTAGTGAACCAAAATATACAACGTGATCAATGTAGTCTGATTTCCAAAGAATATGTCTTTATGAGCTTGTTCTTTTAGTAAATTTAGAACATACAGCGCAACCAGATTCCTGAAAAAATTACTCTTATGAACAAGTTTGTTCAGTAAATCATACAGTGAGATAAGAATAGTCAGATTCCCAAACAAGTGAGTCTTAGGAGCTGGTTCTTTTAGTGAATCCAAAAATATACAGCGTGATCTGGGATGTTTCTAGACCCTTTTACTGGGACACAAGCCCCACTGAAATACCGCTGTGTCCCAGTAAAATATATAAATCCTTTTCTGAGGATAAAGATTATCATATGCTGACCTAATAATCATTTTAAATATGTATTATGGAGCCCCAGACATGACATTAGGGTGAAAAAAAATATATATATATTATGGCCACAAATTAAAAATTGATTCCAATGATTTAAAGGATTAGTTCACTTCAGAATTAATGGTAACAGTTTATTTTGATAGTCAACTTTAGATAATCTAGTAACTATAAGTAACTTTGCAACTACATGTCAACTAATTCTCATTAATTTGCAACTACATGCCTACGAACTCTCAGAGCAGACTGTTAGGTTATGTTTAGGGTTAGCAGAATAAGTTGACATATACTTGCAAAGTTTAGAAGAGTGTTAGAAGATATTAAGCAGACGGTCTACTAATACTCTAATGTCTAGCTGACATGCAGTTGCAAATTTACTTACTGTTAGTAGAATGTTTAAAGTGGACTATCAAAATAAAGTGTTAGTGAATTAATATTTACTCACCCCCATGTCATCCAAGATGTTCATGTCTTCTTCAGTTGAAAAGAAATTAAGGTTTTTGAGGAAAACATTCCAAGAGTTTTCTCTATATAGTGGACTTCAATGGGGATCAGCGGGCTGAAGGTCCAAATTGCAGTTTCAATGCAGCTTCAAAGGACTCTACACGACCCCAGCCCAGGAATAAGGGTCAAGGAATAAGCATTTGTGGTTAAAAAGTATAAATATTTTTTTTTTTTTTTAGAAAATGACCAACCGTTTCGCTAGTTAAGACCCTTATTCCTCGGCTGGGATCATGTAGAGCCCTTTGAAGCTGCACTGAAACTGCAATTTAGACCTTCAACCCATTGATCCCCATTGAAGTCCACTATATAGAGCAAAATCCTGGAATGTTTTTCTCAGAAACCTTAATGTCTTTTCGACTGAAAAAAACATTGATTTGCAAATAAATCACTATTGATCTAAATGGTTAAATGGGTTTTGGTTCAGTTTTCATTTGTGAGTTCTACTGTTTAGGCTATTACATTTGATTGCACAAATGATTTACAAAACACTATGCTGGCATATTTTGCATTACAGTTGCAGATGCAGCAAAATTCATGTTTTTTGCACCATACTATTACTTCTTAACAGATCAAAATCTGTTATCGTATCACTTCATCAGTAGCCTGGCTACCCACACTCAGGGTTCTTCTTTCACCACCCACCATTTGTTTTTTGATAGTAAAGCAGTTTTTGGTGTGGGTGGGTGATCTCACTCTCTCCTGCACTGCCTTTGGCAGAATGCACACTGGTGCTAACGCCTTTGTTGTACAGCAGGACACCACTCTTGCTCCAGCATCCCATCGTCAAACTCATTTAGCAAGCAGCCTGGTATTGCAGGCAAACAGTACAGTATGCTAGATACAGTATTCTAGCGCCATTGTTGCTCAACCAGCCATAGAGAATAGTGAGTGGGGTCATGGTGTGCAAGAAAGAAACACACGTGTGAAGTGAAGCCCACGTGAGTGTGGGAGCTCATGTAAACTGATTCACTCGGTAACAAAAGAGATCCTCTTCACTTGTTTAACAGAGAACATTGCTCTTGTCTTTTCACAGACTCAGAAGGCCTTTCATCTCTGATTTAGAATTCGAAATCCAATCACTATGTGATCTTATGAGTCCAAAAAGAATAAAGGCTAAAATTACTGAACAGTTGTGGCATGTGCAAAAAAAGTTTTATTCATTTCCCTATTCTAAATTTAAAACTATTTTACATCAATTTTATTTACAGAGAAACGATATCATTGGAATAACTTTCAGAACGTTTTTTAACCAAATGATGAACTGTAAAATTGTGGCCAGCCAATCAGGATTAAGCAGCAGACAAGTGTGCGCTTAGAATAAACAGACGATATCATCAGCTGGTATGGACACTAATATAGTTATCTTTATAGTTATAGTTCTTGGTGTGAATGGGGCTTTAGGCAGCGTTTTCACCAAAGCGTTTTTTCCAGAGGCCTTTTTTTTTTTTTTTTTTTTAGTGGGAGCGCCACGTTTTGTAAAAACTTAAAGAGTGTGACAAACTTTTTTTTTTTTTTCTCGGCGCCCAGAATTAAAGAATGTTCAACTTTGGGTAAAACGCAGCACTCATCAGTCACTTTTTAGTCAACTGTTCAGTCACAGTGGAGGATGGGCAGGATAAATTCCACATCGACCAACAACCACATTCTCTTTGTACAACAGCAACAGACGACAACAAGAAGCATAACAACGAAACAAAATAATTTGAAACAAGGGCCAGTGCAAGTACATTTATGGCCACGTTCACAGTCTTTTTTTGGGATTGACAACCGTATTTACTTACAGGTGTGAGTCTCGAAATGTCACGTTCTCACAACATCTTACAGTCGCGAATACTGTCTGTTTGAACGTGCAAGGGGAGTCAAGCCTGTATTCCTTAAGAGTAACCATAACAACAGAGACGAAAGCAATATCAAAGATGGCGACGTCTGTAAAACTTAAAGTATTACTACTTTCTGACACAACAAGAGTCCAATCGAGCCACCAGTTCATCCACCATCATTAATTGACAGCAGCTTTTAAATTTGGGTGGAGATTAAAGCATGCAGCACAAGGTAGACAAGCGTTTGTGTGGCAGATCGGCTCTCTCGCACTGTATGACGTGACAGACAACTAGTTGTCCAGTCTTTTTTCATTCACACAGCGCGTGTGTTCCAAGGATGTGGCGAGCCCGGTTATAAAATACGGTTGTCACACCCGTAAATAACCGTACTGTGTGTGAACGTAACCGTATTAAGGACTCAAATACAGTATTGACAACCGTATTCTGCTGCTTTGTGAACGTGGCCTGTATTGTGTCAACATTTTTACACCAAAATAGCATAATTATAGCAAATCAGATATTAGTTACACTTTTGCAGATATTCTGTATCCTACCTGATCTCATGACGAAAAACATACCTGTGGGAACTTTTTCGCTGTGATATGTAGAGGCAGTAAAACAGCAAGCACTTGTAATCGTTTTCATACACGTTATAATTACAGCTCCATATGCTTCGCTTTTCTGGCCGTAACAAGCTTGCTCCGTAGCTCAAAATTGGATCGGCACGGAACTGGGCTTAGGATGCGGAAACCTTGGGTACGAATCCCATCAAAAACATGACTCACGATGAAAGAACTGAAAGATGAGAGATCGAAAAACTAGATAAACCAGCATGCTTGTGATTGCATTTTTACATCACATTCGCTTTTGTTTATACTATGGGGTAGGTTTAGGTGTAGTGCAGATGGTAGGCTACGTTATTTTAAAACATCACGGATCATTAGAGTTATAGCGCCACTCCTTTCAAGTCACACCTGCGCTGGCACGTA
Source organism: Cirrhinus mrigala (assembly GCA_036247105.1). NCBI lineage: Eukaryota > Metazoa > Chordata > Actinopteri > Cypriniformes > Cyprinidae > Cirrhinus > Cirrhinus mrigala. The sequence continues at coordinate 14,121,595 of CM070018.1, read as the reverse complement.
CAAAACCAACGTCACATAAAACGTACCATCTGTTCAGGGAAAACACCGAACACTCTTTTAGCGCCACTCAGTGGACATTTCACATCGAATGTCACAAAACGTACATCGCGGTACGTATTTCGTGTCTTGTGAAAACGCTATAGCCATAAGTTAAAACATATAGCAACCAAAGTGTGTCAACTGCAAAAAAAAAAAAAAAAAACCTAACAAACAAACAAATAAACAGAAACGCTTCACTTTCGGCATTTTCAGCTGTCTAAAAACACTTTGGTAGACACACTGCCTTAAAGGAGAAGTTCACTTCCAGAACAAAAATTAACAGATAATTTACTCACCCCCTTGTCATCCAAGAAATCCATGTCTTTCTTTCTTCAGTCGATAAGAAGTGATGTTTCTTGAGGAAAAAAAAATTCAAGAATTATCTCCATATAATGTACTTCAATTGTGCCCCCAAGTCTGAACTTCCAAAATGCAGTTTAAATGCAGCTTTAAATGGCTCTAAATGATCCCAGCCAAGGAGGAAGGGTGTTACCTAGCAAAACAATCAGTCATTTTCAAAACAAATTAACAATTTATATACTTTATAACCTCAAGCGCTTGTCTTGTCTAAGTCTGCATGAACTCAGTTTTTTTCCGGTTTAATACGGTCAATACAGTTAGGGTATGTCGAAAAACTCCCATCTCGTTTTCTTCCCCAACTTTAAAATCATCCTACATCGCTGCAGAAGTACCGACCTAGTGTTTACAAAGTGAACATGCAAAGAAGATCAAATGCCCTTTACAAAAAAAGGTAAAACAGCAATGTAGGACAATTTTGACTTTGAAGAAGAAAACGAGACTGGAGTTTTTCGACATACCCTAACTGTATTGACCTGGATTAAACACTATGCATGCGCATCATTGAGACGAGACAAGACGAGCATTTAAGGTTAAAAAGTATATAAATTGTCAATTTGTTTCGAAAATGACCAGTCGTTTCGCTAGATAAGACCCTTCTTCCTCAGTTAGGATCCTTCAGAGCCTTTCTTAACGACTGAAGAAAGAAAGACATGAACATCTTGGATGACAAGGGGGTGAGTAAATTATCTGTAAATGTTTGTTCTGGAAGTGAACTTCTCCTTTAATTTCAATAATATTTTATATATATTTTAAACTGAACAGTTATGGCACTAGCAACAAAGTTATTAATTCTGAATTGTAATATTTTACATTCATATTATTTGTATTATTATTAATGTTATTGATTTAATATTATATAATTTATTCATTCATTAATCAGTGAATGAATAAATCTATTTAACCAGGTAGTAAATGTATTTTAAAGCTAAAGCATTTTTGCAGTTGTTCAAAGTGTTTTATTATTCAAATGTTTGTTCAGGTTCAGCAAATATTATGTTACCTACTTTGAATACTATCTATTAAGTCAGGTGCTTAAACAACACAAACAGGATGTGTAAATAAATGACAGTGGTAAAAAATTTCCTTCTACGACTTCTCTGCAAACGCACATACAAGACCCACAACACTCTTCCTTCATTGAAAGAAAAACATGATTTAGGCCTTTTCTCCAGAACTGGATTTTTCACGGCACTCACACTCTTTGTTTTAGAAAACAATTGCTCTATTTAAGAAGCCGTTCTCCCCTAGTGCGTGGCAGTGAAAATAGTTTTCATGCTGGCAGCTGGCAGGCTCTGCAGGTGAGAGTTCAGGTAGTTGTTAATCATGCGCTGTGTGTGGGTCAGCTTTGAGCTCAGGGCTGGAAGCCAAGCACGGTTCCTCTCATGATTGTTAGGAGGAACCCATGCAAAGCAGATTAGGTATTCACTCCATGGCCCCTAAATGGACACCTCGATAAAGACGCTTTTGTTTATCCCTGTTGCTACCCAGCCCATCACAAGCTTCTCGGACAATTATTTTCTGGCTTGTGCTAACTCGGTTGATTATTTTCTGAACCCATTCTTCCAGAGCGGTCATCAGCTCGAGTTCAGAAAGGTGAACGGATATCGTTCTATTCTGCTCAGTGCTTACGGGTTTCAAAAATAAATGTAACCTTAAATGTTCAATGAATATGCTCACATGATCCATGAATATAACAGAAAGCTAAATGGCCTCAAAAATTGTGGCAGATTTATAAAGAGCAGGCAGCCAGAGATGACAGCATTACTTTTCCATTGCCTCACACGTTAGCACTGAAGACCAGCAGACTCTGTGCTGTTACTGCTTGATACCATGTTTGGGGACAAACTCACTCATCTTCTTGGAACTAGCTTTTAACTCAAGCAAGTAACCGGCTTTGGCGTAAACACCAGTAGGGCTTGTTTGGAGAGGATCAGAATGTTTAACGTTTAACCAAAGGCAATGAAGACCAACAGACACATACTAACTTTAAAGCACACAGATGAGAGATGGAAATGTTCTTTTTATGACTGTTAAATACCTAATACAGTAAAGATGGTCCCTTCATCAAGTTTTACCACCACTGTGATCTCCATCTCTAAAAATAGACAAAAACGATTGCTTGTTTTTGACCATTCTGTGGTCTTATTTAAGGGAGGAAGGCTGAGCAATCATGTGAAAACAGAGGTCAACGCTACAATTAATCTACCATAGCACTACGGCTGATGAGAACAGGGACAGAGCTAGTAAATGATGCAAATGATGAGATAAGCTAATGGTTTTGCAGTATTTTAGAGTGGCTAATTGCTAAAACAAACAGCAAAAGCTTTGATTCTGGTCTACTGTTTGCACTCATTCCATTTCCGTCTCATTAAACCCACCAAGCCCCCTTGAAAACTCAGTGGTACTGCAAATGAGAAGTTTAATTTGTGCCCAGTGGCCAGTTTTAAACATGCGATTTAAAATAAACTGCATTTTAGCACATTATTATAGTCTATTCGCAATAAAAGTAGAACCAATTATTAAGTTAGAAACAATAATCGCTTGTAGTTTTAGTATGAATTATTTATTGGACACCAATGTTGTCTTGCTCTTGTTCTGACTGAAACATGTATGAATGCAAAACAGGACAAATACACTCAAATTATTAGCATTGATGGTTACGAGAAGAACCATAAACATCCACCAGGCAACTTTTCAATTCTATAAAAGGTATTTGATCCAAAATACAGCAAAAGCTACTATTTAAAGTAACTTTTTTCTATTTGAATATATTTAAAAATGTGTTTTATTCATGTTATTTCAAAGCTAAATTTTCAGCATCATTACTCCAGTTTTCAGTGTCCCATGATCCTTTAGAAATCATTCTAATATGCATATTTACTGTTCAAGAAACATGTATTAGTTTTATTATATAAAACAGTTGAGTATATTTTTTTCAGGACTCTTTGGTGAATAGAAAGATCCAAAGATCAGCATTTATCTGAAATAAAAAGCTTTTGTAATATTATACACTATACCATTCAAAAAATGTTTTTTGAGCAGTAAATCAGAATATTAGAATGATTTCTGAAGGACCATGTGACTGGAGTAATGATGCTGAAAGTTCAGCTTTGAAATCAAAAATTGAAATACAATTTTGAATAAAAATTATGAATAATTTTACAAAAAAAATATATTCAAATAGAAAACAGTTATTTAAAATAGTAAAAATACTTCTAATTTTTACTGCTTTTGCTGTATTTGGGATCAAATAAATGCAGGCTTGATGAGCAGAATAGTCTTATTTAAAGGAGAAGTCCACTACCAAAACAAAGATCCACATATAATGTACTCACCCCCTTGTCATCCAAGATGTTCATGTCTTTTTTTCTTCAGTCGTAAAGAAATTATATTTTTTGAGGAAAACATTTCAGCATTTTTCTCCATATAATGGACTAATATGGTGACCCGATTTTGAACTTTCAAAATGCAGTTTAAATGCGGCTTCAAGCGATCCCAAATGTGGCTGCAAACAATTCCCAGCCGAAAAACAAGGATCTTATCTAGCGAAACGATCGGTTATTTTCATAAAAATAATACAATTTATATACTTTTTAATGTCAAACGCTCGTCTTGTCTTACTCTTCCTGGACTGTTTTTGTTCCGGTTCATGACAGTTAGGCTATGTCGAAAAACTCCCATCTCATGTTCTCCCTCAACTTCAAAAATCATCCTATATCACTGTTTTACCCTTTTTGTTAAGGGTGTTTGATCTCCTTTGCATGTTCACTTTGCAAAGACTGTGTCAGTTTTTTGACATACCTCAACTGTCTTGAGTCAGAATACAGAGTTCAGGGAGAGCAAGGCAAGACGAGCGTTTGAGATTAAAAAGTATTTAAATTGTATTTTTTTTAATGAAAATAACATTATTTTGCTAGATAGACCCTTCATCCTCGGCTGGGAATGTTTACAACTGCATTTGGGATCGTTTGAAGCCGCATTTAAACTGCCCTTTGGAAGTTCAGGGTACCATAGCAGTCAATTATATGAAGAAAAATGCTGAAATGTTTTCTTCAAAAAACATAATTTTTTTTACCACTGAAGAAAGAAAGACATGAACATATTGGATGACAAGGGGGTGAGTACATTATACGTAAATCTTTGTTTTGGAAGTGGAGTTCTCCTTCAAAAAACATTAAAAATCCTACTGTTCAAAAACTTTTGACTGGTAGTGTACTTTTACAAAAATAACAACTGTGTTCCGAGGATGAACGAAGTTTCTTACAGGTTTGGAACGACATGACGGTGAGTAATTAATGACAGAATTTTCATTTTTCATTTTTTGTACATTAATGTACACATAATGATATAACTAAAAATATTTTTTTAAAGCAGAAATAGATTCTGGTGTCATTAGTTAATAATACTAAGTTACTAGATATAGTACATATACACATTTCCATTTAATGTAGGTATAATACTTCTCATAACATTCATTGTGCAACTACAACGTGACAGTAATATGCAACATTATGACACTCTGTTTTAGGAATGTGTCGAGCACTGCATTCCCTGTCTCCCGTGTCCCACAATTCCCACTTTGTGATATGTGGGTCAGCATTAATGTATGCAGCACCTGAGCTAATTGGTGCAGCACAGAACCTCAAAAGACTCTGTAATCACAGAAAAAAAACAGGTCAGACTATCAAAGTACAAACGGGACAAGCCATCCATTTCAATGCATTTATCTGCGTGCGATGGGCTGCACAGATGGACAGTCAAACGCAAAGTCGCTGTGATGCTGACTGCGTGAGGGTAGCCTGACAGCTCGCAATTTCGAGGCAGCAGTCGAGGGGAACAAAGCTGTCAGAAAGGTGACTGTAAAGGACGATGGGGACTGTGAGGAGTTATGGATGTAAAAAGCATAGATGTATGGCACAAAAGGGGAGAATAGAGAGCAAATGGATGGGATACAAAGCAGCAGCAGCAGCACTGGAGCTTGCAGCTCTGCTCCCCAGGCAGGTTCATACACTTTACTGCATTGCAGAGGAAAAAAAAAAAATAGGTGGTGGTGTAGGGGGTTGGTTAACACACGCACACACACACACATACACAAACACACAAGTACTTGCACAAACTCTCAAAAGCCTCACTTCTCTCTCTCCTCACCGATCAGCAAAGATTATTCTTGTGCTGAATTATTTAAACAGTCAGGGATGGTGTTTTTCTTTAAAACAGTAGCCCTAAATAAAGAAGTTTGCTGCTCTTACAGTATACTGACTGGATGAAAGTGCACTTAAGAGGTTAGAACTGATCTATACATTTACATGAGCTCATTTACATGCAAATGAGCGCATACATTTGAACCCTCGTAACACACACACTCGGGTAACATAATGACATTGCTGTGGATGGGTAACCTCTGCTGTCCACCTGTCTCGATAGCTGATGTCTGACCCTGATCTGTCCTCTGGAACCCGCAGTGGAGTACAGAGTAAGGCTAACCACCGTTAGAAACCACGCCAGGGCCTATTTTGGCAGCAAAGTTTTCATGTCCTCACTTGATCCTCCATTGCAAGGTTAAGCGATCACATGCTAGAGGGAGGAAATATGCCCTAAATAGATAATGGTAATCTCCTAATAGATAAAATCCCTCCATTGGCACTTCTAGTAAAAAGCTGAATTGAGATGCAATGAGACAATCTGTACTTGTAAGTATTGAGAAAACTACACGTGCATAATGTTATTCTGGACTGGTGCTGGATCCAAATGTAATGTGAGGGCGGCCAGTCGGCCTACAGGAGGAGGAGGTGTTGCACTGTGTGTGGGGGGGAGGGGGTGTTTATTACAAACATAAATGTCAGTTTTCATTATAACAATCCACACAAGAATGGTGTTACCAACATTTTAACAGTTTATAGTGCAACAACATCAAATGCATGTTATTTTTTATTTCGTACTGACCTAAATCAGATATTTCAAATAAAAGACAAATGCACATAGTTCACAAAAAGAAAATAACAGTTGAATTTATAAAAACGAGCCTGTTCAAAAGTTTACACACACTTGATCCTTAATACTGTGTGGCTACCTGAATGATCCACAGCTGTGTGTTTTTTTTTCTAGTGATAGCTGTTAATGAGTCCCTTGCTTCAGAAGGAAACACGATGGGGGGTGAAAACTTTTTGAATTTGAAGATCAAGTTAAATGTAACTTATTTTGTCTTCTGGGGAACTTGTAAATATCTTCTGTAGCTTCTGAAGGGCAGTACTAAATGAAAAAAAAAAAAAAAAAAAAAAAAAAAAAAGATATTTCGGCAAAATAAGAAAAATGTACACATCTTCATTCTGTTCAAAAGTTTACACCTCTGTCTCTTAATGCATTGTTTTTCCATCTGGAGAATCAGTGAGCATTTAAACCTTCTGTAATAGTTGCATATGAGTCCCTCAGTTGCCCCCAGTGTGAAAAGATCAAATACACAAAAATGCTGAAAAACCAAAGAATTTGTGGGACCTGAATATTTTTCTGAAGAACAGTGGGCAGTTTAAATGTTCAGGATAAACAAGGGACTCGTGAACAACTATTACTAAACAAAAAAAAACACAGCTGTGGAACATTCAGGTAACAACACAGTATTAAAAATCAAGGGGATGTAAACTTTTGAACGAGGTAACTTTTATAAATTTAACTCTTATTTTCTCTTGTGAACTATATGTAATAATATTTTATGTGAAATATCTTATTCAGGTCATTACTAAATCCTATTTTATACTCTTATTTTGGTAAAATACTGAACATTTTGCAGATTCTACAAGGTGTATATAAACTTTTGACCTCAGCTGTATTTATTTACACCACAATTGGTTTAGGTCCTTGAATAGTGTTCCAACAGCGCTTATATACAGTAAACAGTACTGAATTTTACTTTTTGTTTCACTCTGTTTATCTTTTTTGTGCATTCCTGATTGACTGTCAGTCTGTGAATTTGTTGTGGTGATTATTTAGTGACTCCTTATAGTGTCTTTATTAATGAAGCATTATAACACTTATTTAACCAATTAGTCCAAAAATGGCAACACATTCAAGAACTAAACAAGTGACTCCATGCATCTGAATATCCCTACTTCCCTTCCATAATCACAGAAAAATAAAATGCGAAAAGAATAGTATCATAGAATTTGTATTCTTTATGAAACAGTAGGTGAAAAGTACCCGAAAGACTTTCCCCTTCTGTTTAAATTTCAAAATACACATCTGATGGATACTTTACTACCCCATGTGGCCACAGGAGAGGAGTCACGAATGGCAGTGAAGCAACGCAACTGACGCTGTAAGTCACATGACAATAACATGGCGGATGTAGCATGTCCAGATTTCATGCATACTCCACACACATTTATACTATATAGAACAGTGTTTCTCAACTAGTGGGTCTAAAGGGGTTCACAAGACCATTCTGAACAGATTGCAGAATGTACAGTCAAAGAAACAACATCAACAACAAAAAAACGTAATTCTAAATGTTTCTGATGCAAGACTTTTATTCTGAAAGATGTGCCGGAAAGCTGTTGACAGTTTTGTCAGATGCCGTTTAAGTGAAGAGTGCCTGAAAAAAAAAAAAAACGCGCTCTCCCGATTCAAATGTTGTTAGACTTAAAGGATTAGTTCACTTCCATAATTAAATCTCCTGATAATCACCCCCATGTCATCTAAGATGTTTATGTCTTTCCTTCTACAGTCGAAAAGAAATCGGGGTTTTTGAGGAAAACATTCTAGGATTTTTCCAACCTGATCTCATGATGAAAACGTACTTTTACGTACATTTAGTGGGAACTTTTACATTCCGCCATGTACGTTTCGTGACATATTCGATGTGAAATGTCCACTGAGTGGCACTAAAAGAGTGTTAGTTTTTTGGTACATTTTATGTGATGTTGGTTTTGTATGTGTCACTGCAGTTCTGATTTGCAATGTCCGTTGAGCATAACATCTGCACTAGACTTAAATCTACCCGATAGTATGAACAAAAGCAAATGTGACGTAAAAACGCAATCACAAGCATACTAATTTAACTTGTTTTTCAGTCTCTCATCTTTCAGCTCTTTCATCGTGAGTCATGTTTTTCACGGGATTCGTACCCAAGGAGCAAGCTAGTTACATCCAGAAAGCAAAACATATGAAGCTGTATTCATAACTGTGTACGAAAATGATCACTGTTTTACAGCTTATAGTGTTCATTACTCTTGGAAACTGCAGTGATATGTACTTATTGGTACGTATTTCGAGTCTTTCGAAAACGTTCTCACAGGTACATTTTCGCCATGAGCTCAGGCAGGATTTTTCTCCATTTAGCCAAAACGATCAGTCATTTTCTAAAAAAACAGAAAAAAAAGCATATAATTTGTAACCACAACCGCTTGTTTTGCACTAGCCCTGCGATGCTTGTCTATGACTTCACACATTATGTAATCATGCTGGAAAGGTCATATGCGGTTAGTTCTCTGTCTGTGTACTCCAATTCAAAAAGGTAGGGTAGGGTGAAAAACTCTCATTTTCATCGTCCAACATCGACTGACATGACTTTATTTGCACGCTCGCTTTGTAAACACTGGCTCGGTATATCACCTACATCACACGTGATCTTTCCAACATGACTATGTAATGCGTGAAGTGTAGATGCACATCGCAGAGGTAGTGCATGAACATTAGTGGTTAAAAAGTATAGATAGATTGCTAGATAGATACAACACTATACTCTGAACTTCTCCCTAACAGTTAAAGATCAGAAGCACACACACACATAAACTCTCTCACCTCTTTATCACATACAGATAGACACACATAAGTGCCTCACTCAAGTGGAGCTCGTGTTTCTACAAAAGCATACATGTGCGGGGGCTGAGGCCGTGGAGAGGCGTCGGTGCACTGCCTCCAGCTGACAGCTCCCTTCTGCCTGAGATCAAGGCCAGCTGAGTGCATAGTCATTTATTCACACACAAAAACATGTGGCATGTGCTTCTCAGAGCTAGGTTTCAACTAATCTGCCCAGTAACAGTTGCACAGTGTGCAGTGAAAGGAGTGAGCAGTGAGGAGAAGGGATAGTCGAAGAGGAGGAGGAGAAAGCCACTAGGAAAACAATCCAGCAATAGCTAAAGATAGATTTGAGCTTCCAGGCACGCTAAGGCCTGGCACACTCAAGGTTAGTGAATACAATGGGCCACGCAAACACACATGCGCACAAGCAGAGAGGAGCGCATGAGAGGCCCATGCGGTGGAAAGAGGGAATAGGCACTGCTTACTTTGGAATTCACATGGCCTTCAACTTTCAGAGCAGTGTTACTATATATATGTATATATATATATATATATATATATATATATATATATATATATATATATATTAGTAACACTGCTCTGAAAGTATATATATAAGTATATACTGCTCTGAAATATATATATTATATATACATATATATATATATATACACACACACACACACATATTAGGGCTGTCAAACAATTAATCGTATACAAAATAAAAAATTGAGATTGCCTAATATATGTGTGTGTGTACTGTGTGTAATTATTATGTATATATAAATACAAACACATTCATGTATATATTTAAGAAATATTTACAAGTATATGTATTTATTATAATTTTTACATAATTTATATTATATATAAATAAATATATTTTGTGTATGTACATATATATTACATATATTATGTACATGAATAACACATTTCTCCCAAATGTATACATTAATTTGTGTGTATTTATATATACATAATAATTACACACACATATATATTAAGCAAATTAAACTTTATTTTTTATGCGATTAAGATTCTAAATTACAAGTTACAAGTTTTAGACTTGTTGAAATCTTGTTAAATTACAAGTTTTAGTCTAAATAATGTTTCGTCATTTTTAGTTTTGGTTATATTATGTCTATATAGATTTTTTTTTTTTTTTGCAACTGAAATTAAACTAAAATATAAGTTTTTTTTATATTTTATCCATGTATTTATTTGTAAGTTTTTTGATGGTTTTAGTTTTAGTTAACTATAATATTCCTGATTCAGAGTAATGAATAATGCGTAGTGATCTTTCCTCTATATGTCTAATGTAAAAATCAATATATTGTAAATTTTATTCTTGGCCGAATGACATTTATTTAGCAGATATTGCTTATAAAAACAATAAATAAATAAATAAAAAAATCACAGATGGTCTTTATGGAATGATATAGATAGGAAATTACTCAAACTATGGATTACATTTGCATTTTATGTTTTATATAATATTTCCAGTAATGTTACATGAACTATAGATTATATAAATGTAAAGAAAAAAAAGATGTGCAAAGCCAGAAACTATGACAAAAATATTCCACTTCATGTCTATTTGACCGACATGACTGATAACCGATATATATGTCTAGTGTAAAAATGAAAAGTAATGTAAACATTAAGAATGCAAGGGCTCTGACAAAACCTTGCTGTAAATGCTTTTAAATTATTTTATCAGCAAATCAGTTTTAAAAATAGCTGATACAGATAAAAGTGCTTAATATCGGCACCGATGTGTGTGTGTGTGTGTGTGTGTGTGTGCACCTGGTATTTATCACGTTATGGGGACCAAATGTCCTCACAAGGATAGTAATACCAGTAAACTTTGACCTTGTGGGGACATTTGTGAGGTCCCCATGAGGAAACAGGCTTATAAATCATGCAGAATGAGTTTTTCTGAGAAAGTAAAAGTGTGCACAGTCTCCTGTGAGGGCTAGGTTTAGGTGTAGGGTGATAGAAAATAGGGTTTGTACAGTATAAAAACCATTACGCCTATGGAATGTCCCCATAAAACATGTACACACAACATGTGTGTGTGTGTGTGTGTGTGTGTGTGTGTGTGTGTGTGTGTGTGTGTGTGTGTATATATATATATATATATATATATATATATATATACAGTACTGTGCAAAAGTCTTAGGCCACTAGTATTTTCACCAACAAAAAAAATGGTTTTAAGTCAGTTATTTCTATCTTTTGCTGTAGTGTGTCAGCAGGAAATATCAGTTTACATTTCTAAATATTCATTTTGCCATTAATTGTAATAATCCAGTGAGATTTTTGTTTGCACAAGGAGTCTGACAACAGGCAGTGCTCCACACAGAGATCTGATCCGACCAACATCCAGTCTGTCTGGAGTGACATGAAGAAACAGAACAAACGGAGACAGACTAAATCCAGAAGAACTGTGGCAACATCTCCAAGGGACAATTATATACAATTAAAGGCAAAATGAATGTTTGGAAATGTAAACTGATATTTCCTACTGACACACTACAGCAAAAGATAGAAATAACTGACTTAAAACCATTTTTTTTGTTGGTGAAAATACTAGTGGCCTAAGACTTTTGCACAGTACTGTATATATATATATATATATATATATATATAGCATTTTGTATTATTTTATCAGCAATTCAGTTCGGAAAATGACTGATACCAATAACCATAAAAGGGCTTAATATCGCCGCATATGTACACACACACACACACACACACACATTATTTATATATATATATATATAATTACAAACCTTACACTTTCTTTCTTCAGTGGAACACAATTTTTTTTCCCCAAGTGTCATGAACGTCTGCTAAGATGGACTGTCACGTGTACACTACGTATGCCAAGCTGTGGTTTTGGACAGGCCCATCATACTGACCACTGTTTAAAGAGGAATGAAATTATGAGAAGCACCACATTACTCCAGGTCCATTTTTAGGTAGCACTTGGCTTTGGCACTACAACACACTACATTTGCAAAGGCTTTAGATAGAACTGAACTTGTGCTGAACTCCCATGAATGAGACCTTTTAAATCCAGAGTAGTAAGTTCAAGGGGCCTGAGTAAAGTTTTGTTTTATTTGTTGTTGTGTCCAGCCAATAATCTTTTCATTGAGACACACTAAGCCATTCAGAGACATTAGCTAAGGTAATATGGTCTTGTCCCTTTGGCTAACCTAATAAAGCCTAACCTCTTTCCGACAGGCCTATTACACCAGTCTAGCCTTGCTCTTAGGTGTGACATCCTGTGTTCTTTTCAAAGGGTGTTGCAGTCTTAAAGCTGTGCTCTTTTGAACCTCTTATTTAAAGCAACACAACCTAGACTCTCTCTTCTCTAAAACTGCAGTGAGATATTTTCTGAAACATACCATTTGGTGTCAAACAGTGTATAATTAGAGTTTACAAGTATTTAACCCGCATAAGATAATTGTAGCCTTATTTCAACCCTGTGCTTACAAGCACTGAATCCTCATGTGACAGAACAGTCATCAGTTTGGATTCAAAGATACAATTTGCTCAAAAAACACAAAGTCCTCTCAGATAATGAAAACAAGTGCAGCCTTCAAATTACATAAGAGGGGTCTGAGGAACAGCCACCGGGGCTTGTGTTTCAGGGCCAGTTACATACTGAACTCATGATGTGGAAAACAGTACTCTACTGAGCACTGATAGGGACTGTTTCATGGCACGGATGATAAGAGGAAGAGAGAGATGACAACACTTCTACAGAATCTTTCTGTTTGTTTGATTCCACTAATAGAGATTTTGAAAGAAAAACTAAGCTATTTGTGTTCAACAAGACCTCTATTGTATTCATTCTAATTTGGTCTGGCATGTTTGTTGGACCTCCAATTACTACAGCACAACAAAAGCAGTCTGTATGGAATCTGAACTTGATACAGGAGGATGGATGTTATTAAAAGTGCAACACGCTTTAGATAAACTCTTTAGAATGTGATAATTTAGTTTTTGATGCTGTTGTCTTAAAAAAAAAAAAAAAGAAACCTACAGGGCATTTCTACTGCAAACTGAAAGATAAAGCTACAGTATTTATGCTCCCTACAGCACTGAGGCATCTCCCTTGTCAAGTTGTGCTGCATTGTGTTGACACTTTTGAAGACACTTGTTTATCTGAGCAGCAATGCCTGGTATCTGTTGTCAGAATGTGTTTACTGTCTTTAAACATGTTTAAATCTCCTATAAGAACAGTCTAAACACAATACACATGCCTAGAGTACTGAATAAAGCAATAACTAACTCCCATAAGCTATAATTAATATTAATTTTTAACTTATTGTGTGCTAGGGCTGTCACAACATCAGATTTTTCACTACACGATTATTGTGGCCTCAAAAATTCACAATAACGATATTTTGTGATAACTATAGAAATCTTGATAAATTAAAATAATAAACTACACAATTACACTAAACAGAAGAGACTAAAATTCTAACTGTTTTTAGTTTAGCATAGTGTCAAAGTAAGACCGTTTTTAAGGAAAAACTACATAGTTTTACTCCAAAATTGTGTTATAGTGTCGTTCGAAATAACTTTCTTCTGTGTACTGATTGTTATTTTATAGTATTCTATACAGTGACAAAGGCTATGTTGATTAGCATTGCAATATAAATATACATTATTCATATGAAAATACTTGAGATGGCTTGAAGACCAGGGATAAAGCTTATACTGCTGTAATTATATGCTGAATCTTTATGTATTTTATTCGGCTACAGGAGCAGCTGGATGCCTTTGTCCATATAAGGGACTTCCTGGAAAGTTATTTGTTTTATTAGCCATATGAGTCTGGTTTGCGGACTTTCTCGTTAGGGCGCCCTCCGGTGTGGAGTATGAATAAAAGAAATGATACGTGAGAGTTTAACGCTCCATAATGGCGCTGGATTACGATGTCATATTATCGTATGTGTACTATTGCTTTTAAACATGGCCAATACTGCGACCCAATTAACAAGATAACTATATTTAATTATTTAAATATCGCGATTATAGTCAACACCGGTATATCGCGATATACACAAAAGTAGAACTATTGTACAAAAAACAGAACATATCCTCAATAGATCCTTTCTCATCAAGGCTGCATTTATTTGAAAAAAAAAAAAAATATATATATATATATATATATATATATATATATTTTAAAATGTAATTTCTTTCTGTGGTGGCAAAGCTGAACTGTCATTGTCATATGTGACACTGAACCACAAAACACGTCGTAAGTAGCACGGGTGTATTTGTAGCAATAGCCAACAATACATTTTATGGGTCAAAATTATCGATTTTTCCTTTATGCCAAAAATCATTAGGCTATTAAGATCATGTTCCATAAAGATGTTTTGTAAATTTCCTCCCATAAATATATCAAAACTTCATTTTTGATTAGTAATATGCATTGCTAAGAACTTCTTTTGGACAACTTTAAAGGCGATTTCTCAATCTTTTGATTTTTTTTTGCACCCTCAGATTCCAGAGTATCAAACAGTTCTTGGCCAAACATTGTTCTATCCTAACAAATCATACATCAATGGAATTTTTAAAAAAATGGACCCTTATGACTGGTTTTGTGGTCCTGGGTCACATATAATATGCTGATTTGGTGCTTAAGAAACATTATTATTATCAATGTTGAAAACTGCTTAATATTTTGTGCAGAAACTGTGATACATATTCTTTTATTCTTTGATAAATTTGAAACTTCAAAAGAAAATAATTTATTTAAAAAAAAGAAATCTTTAGCATAATAAATGTCTTTATTCTCATTTGTGATCAATCTATCAATCATTGCTGAATAAAAATTACATTTCTTTAAAAAAAGGTAGGTAATCTTACATTAAATATATGTGACCTAAGCCCAAAAATATGCAGAAATTGTAAATTACATTTAAATGGTAACCATGAATGATCCAGTGTTAGACATTTATTATGTGGAGAGATTCTGTGAGTCGTGTCCTGTTATTTAGGTTAGAAAACGTCCTGCTGCTTAGTTATGCATCAGTGGAGCAGGAGAGGGTATACAGGAGGTTCAATCAAAGTGCAGATCAGCACAGATTCAAATTACAAAGGAATACATCATGTAACCCCATGTACTTGGACACGCAAAATCTTCGATAGTGGTTGTTAAAAAAAATCTTAGCATGGTGAGATATTGGCACAGGCAAAGAATCTTTCTATTTTTATAAATTTGTGGCGTAAAGGACAGTAATCTGAAAATATGAAAACTGAAACTATCCTAAAATAAACAATATGATCCTCAGGTCTAATGCAGACGACTAACCAAAAAGCCTAAGCTGCTGTGGACCAGATGACCTGATCTCAAAGACAAACATGAGTGTTGTGACCTTATTTCTCAAGTGTTAGATTCACATAGCTATTGTATAGCCACCCACAACGAGCTGACAATGGTCAAGGAGGTTGAACTCAATGTCTCTGAAACTCTTGGTATCTCTGAACACCTCTGCAAAGTCAGGCTGTGCTTCAGCAAGCAGATGGTTAGATTATGCATGACTCCCTATAGTGCAGTGCTGTCTCAGGGGGCTATATTGCCTTGAAGGTCATTAGTCAAATATTCTTCTAGAAGGATCTGAGTATCAGTAAATGCTGAGAATAAAAACGCCAAGGTCATAATCAGAATGATTCCTGTGTTGTGCAGGTAATATTTACCAAAACATGATTTGCTATGATAATAATATGTTAAGAGTTTGCCCTCAGCTGTGGTGACATCCTCTGTGGTTCAGTGCCCTTACAAATAAAATGTAGAGTTGAGTGCCACCTACTGGTTAAGAAATGATATGGACAACTGCAGTAAGATTTTTCCTGAATCTTTCTCTTTAGGTCTAAGAACATTAGGGCAAAATACTCTTCTGGAGGAAACATGTAACTTTCTTTATCACTCTGCTGGTTCAAAACAGACTGTTTTATATATATCTGCATGCAATATATTGCTCAAAGTAATCAGTATAGTCAAATTCCCTATGGATTTCTAGAGAAACATGCTGATTTGGTATGAGGGTATGTTGCTCCCTGGGGTAATGTGAATTATGTCTCCTTGACAAACATGTACGCCTACAAAACCCAAATGTACAGAGCTTAAGTGTGCATTTGGGTTGTTATAATTAATAATATTTAATATTTTCTTATTTTCTTAAGTATTTTTGACAATAATAATAATTCTTCATTTATTTTTAAATATAGAAAAAGAAACTGGAAAATGTACAGCTATAATGTAACTACATAACATGCAATTATTTTTATATATTTTTGTAACTAATACTCATATATACTAATATTTATATATAATATTAACTAATATACTAATTATATATATATATATATATATGTATATATATATATATGTATATATATATATATATATATATATATATATATATATATATATATATATATACACAAACACACACACACACACACATATATATATATAGTAAAAAAAATTATTGAACTATTTATATTTTTACATTAGAACGAAAATCACTAGAAATGTGTCCGCATGTAGATATATATATATATATATATGTATTTAATTATATTTATATTATTTATTTGTATTTATTTATATAATATTTATATGTGATATTTATATTTAAATATATATATATATATATATATATATATATATATATATATATATATTTGTGTTTTGTAAACAAATATAATTTTATTTTATATTTGTTAGAACTCTTATTTATATTTTTAAATGGTAAGTTCTTTTTGAGCAAAAAAATCACTAGAAATGTGTGTGCCTGTATGTGTGTTTTTGTATTTATTTAATTATATTTATATATTTATTTATATATTAATATGATATATTTATGCATTTAATTATATACTAGAAATGTGTGTACATTTCACACATTATATATATATATATATATATATATATATATATATATATATATATGTGTGTGTGTGTGTGTGTGTGTGTGTGTGTGTGTGTGTGTGTGTATTTTTATTATCTTTACACTATTTATATATATATATATATATATATATATATATATATATATATGACAGATTTACAAAAAAAAAAAACAATTACAACAATATAGGAAGTTGTATACTGAAGGCTTGATATGTTGTCAGGGTCTCAGGTGGTTTAGTCCCTGGATTAATTGGATGGACATACAGAGTCCCAAGTTGTCAATAAAAGGACAATTTAACTGATGCAGTCCCTCCTCCAAGACCATCTAACCCTAGGCTACATTAGAAAGAGAAATCCACACAAATCCACACTCAGTAAGAAATGTAAACAAGTCAAAAAAAAGTAATAGGCATCTTTTTGATAGGCTTGTTGCTATGGACATGTATGGCACCTCCTTGTATTGCTATGGCAACAGACAATGACTGCCTTTCAGTGTCAAATATTGTAATAGCATGTCATCCACAGAGGGCAAAGTCACAGTGAGTATGCAGACAAGACATTTCGACTTCATTTACAAATAAAAAAACGGTGCTCACACAGTAAGCTTGCTGCTCCAAAATATAATCACAGACTAACAAGTCAGATTGATTGTATTTATGCAACTGTAGAACAGAAGTCACACCAGAGGTCAACTGTTATTGGACACAAGACCAGCTCTAATCACTCTTCGCTCATTGATCAGCTGTTCCCTCACAGATGTCAATTGGATTCTGTGAGATGCTTAGTCTCTTATGTAAGACAGCTAGAATAAGGACACTACTGCTCGCATCACTTATGGATTTCATTTGCGGTTTTTAGTGAAAATATGTTGCAAGAAACAAGAAATTCAGAAGGGTTTTTAAAATCTATTATTATTATTATTTTTCGTTGCTTAAGGAAAACATTTGCATTCAGTATTTATTTTTATTTTTTTTTTGGTAAAAAGAAATACATTGTATTTCCACATAGTTTGAGAAATATCACTAAAATGTAAGGACTCCAGTCATATTGGTTTTCTAGAATTTGTTTTTTTTTTTATACATGGAGATAAAGCCAGTAAACCGTGACTGAATGCAGTCAATCCAGTTAAAGTAAAAATGCATGACTAAGAAGGCAGACCAAACATAGTTTCTTTTATTTTCCTTGTGTTTTGACTCTTGATCCTTTTCAGAGATTTTTCTTAAACATGCTGTCTGCACAGATTTGTTTACCATCTAATAAATGAACTTTTGCTCCCTCTAGTGGTTAATTCATGATTACAAATGTAGGCTTACGAAATTTTGTTTGCATGCTTCCATGAAAAATGTATTATTAATTTCAGTATTACTGATACACAAGGTAGAAGCAGTTAGTTAGTAAGCAGAAACAGCAAAACTGAAGAACTACTACAATTAAGGCAAAAATTAGTAGTGTCCTATTGAAAGACCTTTAAATCCTCAGTTAAATTTTTCTGTAGGGAAATAGAGTGTTTTCACGACACATCATCAGTCGGCCCTATCGGCACTGAATGTAAACACAGCCACTGAACCCAACAAAACTTGCATATTTTGCTGATTACTGCTGCTGAAAATGGTTAATTATTGTCATGTTTTGGGCTGTACTAATCAGTTGGAATAGGAAAAACATTTGGAGTACTATAGACTTCCAAAAGTTATAACAAATCAAGGAGAAGAGTGCAAAAAAACTGTCTGGGGAACAAAAGGCATTTGTGGTTGGCCAAACTGAACCAGGATTTCCAGGGCAAGAATCTTGACAATATTCATGTTTGTTCTTATCATTTCAGGTCAGGTAGGTGAAATATTAGGCTAATATCTTAATTAATACTGCTCATACGTATCTTTACCACCTATTAACTTAAGTTTGTCAAAATATTGCACCCTTTCCTGCTTACTAAGTCCTTCTCTACATGATTTAGCAGCTTCCACCCCTGTTTTATGTGATTTAGAAAGCATAAATTGACAGAACAACATATTCAGTAGTACATTAACTATGCAATCCATGCTGTTGTTTCCATCCAATTGGGGAAACTGACCAAACCATTATATAAGTGCAAACCATGATTCCTCGTTTGACACGGCAAGTAAACAAACATATTAAAAATATTATAGAAGATTTGCACTTACGTCACAATTTGGTCAGTTACCAGGTTGTGTGGCCATATTGGTGATACTTAGATGTTAACAACATAGATTGTAAAGTACTATTGAATATGTTTTTCTACTAATTCATGCTGTGTAAACCATGGAAAAAAACATGTAGAAGCTGCTAAATCATATAGAGAAAGACTTAGTAAGCAGGGAAGGGCGTGATATATACAAACTAAAGTTAATAGGTGGTAAAGATACGTACGAGCTGTATTAATTAAGATATTAGACTAATATTTCACCCACCTGACCGGAAATGATAAGGACAGACTCGAATGTAGTCGAGATTCTTGCCCTGGAAATCCTGGTTCAGTTTGGCCAACCACAAACGGCTTCTTTCCTCAAAGAGTCTTTTACACTCTTCTCCTTGATTCGTTATAACTTTTGGCATCCTATAATACAGGGGTCACCAAACTTGTTCCTGGAGGGCCGGTGTCTTACAGAGTTTACCTCCAACTTTTCTCAACACACCTGCCTGGAAGTTTTAAGTATACCTAGTAAGTACTGGTACTGGTTCAGGTGTGTTTGATTATGGTTGGAGCTAAATTCTGTGGGGACACCGGCCCTCCAGGACCGGGTCTGGTGACCCCTGCTATAATACTCCAAATGTTTTTCCCGGTCCAATGATTAGTACAAAACATACCCAAATCATGACAATAATTTACCATTTTCAGCAAAAATTTGCAAGTTCTGTTCGGTTCAGTGGCATTGTTTACGTTCAGTGTCGCTAATATGGCCGATTGAAAACACACTAGGCTATATCTTGTTACTCCATTAATAACGCATAACATACACATTTGGACCACATAACACATTTTCCTTATGGGAGCTATTGTAATTGACTTTATTGCGGGTTAAATTAGATCTAAACACAGGTGGGTTACGGACGGTCCAGAGTTAAAATACAAGGGTTAAAAGCCACTTGTTGTATTAAACAGGAGAGAGAGAGAGAAATAAATAATCTTAATTACTTTCAGTAAGCCTGCCTGTCAGAACATCAATTAACACACAAATCTCGCCTTTCATGAAGGGAGGGGTTGATGCTTGGGAACAGACTAGTGCTACTAGATTTATGAGCGTTACAAAACGGATTGCGTGTATAGAATGAGCGTCATGGACGCACAACAGGCCACATGAAGACGTAAAATGCTGTCTAACCTCTCTGAAATGTGAAAGGATTCGACGAGAGAGTGATGTTCCCTTTAAAGCAGCTCTCTTGACTTGTGTATCGGTGCGTTGTCGCCATCTTCCGCCAGTTCTGTTACCGACCTCACCGGAGCATCACATCAGACCGCCGGTGGGCGAGTCCCGGGTGTGTCTGTCTGCCTGCGAAAGAGCGGCCGTGCGAGCGTGCGTTCAGAAAAGCACGCTAAAAAAACGAGTGGGGAGGGAAATAAAATGCTGGGGAACCAAAAGCCGTTACATCTTCATCACTAGACACTTGTTGTATTTTTTTGCTTTTGGAGGAGGACTGAAGCATGAAGAAACATCTCAGCCCCGCGAAGGGACCACTGGAAGTCACCGTACCAGACACCGAGGCGACCATACAACAACTCAACAAGCTGCTGTCCAACGGCAGCGGTTTCTACAGCCTCCCAGCACAACATTTCAACGAGGTCTTTCCCAGGATTTACATCGGCAATGCGTAAGTTCAACGAGACTTGTGTGCTTCTGATGGGAGGAAAACACTGACAGGTAGCCACTTGGACAAATATGTGTTTATTCGTGAGGTGGCACAAGCAATTGATGTGTAGCGGATCGGTAAATACACCCTCTTAGTAGATATTACCTGAATATTTGACAGTGCCCAGGTGCAAAACAACAAACCTGTGAATGGAGTATGTCAGTTCTCCGCCTACGAGAACAATCACGAAGCCACAGGAGATTTTGCTAACGTTTAAATAGTGAGTCAGTTTGAGTCAGACTGCAAGGGAAGCTGTTTTTCTCCACGACCGTCCTCTATCGGTACCATCTCGCTATCTCTCTGAGATCACTGGTTACAAAACCGCTTCAGTTCGACCTCAGTCACGTGTTTCTTTGTATTAAACCACTACTATTGCACATTAGTTGCACATTTTCTCTGTCATACAATGAGAAAATGACCTCAGTGGGGTTTAACGAGCCGTTTGTTTTCTCGATGCGCTGATTAAAATTCCTGCCGATTCAACAGAAAAATTGCATTTGAATAATGTGCTAAAACAAAATATACATTTATGTAATTTTGACACAAATCCTTTGTTTACAACTTCCCAGTGTGACAAGTCTGCTGCCATTCTATTTTCATATGTGGTGTTGAGCTAATTCAAAAGTCTATAAAGGTAGTCAATTATGTTGCTTATTTTCATGTTCTAAAATTTGCATTGGGTTCATGATTACACAGTGGAATACATTTTTAAAGTAAAACATCCAGACTTTTTTAATATAAAAATGTTATATGTATTTTATTGCAGTAAACAATCTAAAGCACATTCTTGTTTTTGTTTTTTTCTTGTCTAATACATCACGCAAAGTATTTCAGGAAGTCTGTATGAATTTAAAAGTCTAAATTAGCTGTTGAGTTCATCTAATTGAATTGAATCGTTCAAATTAAAACACTGCTTTTGAATCACCCCACTGAATCTTAAATTCTAATCAGTTTTTAACTTAAAGATTTACTTCCCTTCACTGCACTTACGTTGAACGATTAATCACATAAAAGTTTATGTTGACATACTATGTGTGTGTACAGTGCGTATTTATTATGTATAGATAAATAAACACACATGCATGTATAAACTAAGGTGAAATATGTTAGATTTATATATATCTAAATTATAAACAAGTATAAATATATATACATATAGATATTTTTTAAAATATATACATATACACAGTACACACATATATAGTATGTAAATATAAACTTTTATTTTGAATGCAATTAATCATTTGACAGGCCTACAAAGGTGTGCTGCTCAGAGGTGGTTTGCAAAAACTCAAATGAATTAAGAGTTTTGAATCCTTTGCTAC
Source organism: Cirrhinus mrigala (assembly GCA_036247105.1). Lineage (NCBI taxonomy): Eukaryota > Metazoa > Chordata > Actinopteri > Cypriniformes > Cyprinidae > Cirrhinus > Cirrhinus mrigala. The sequence continues at coordinate 14,099,266 of CM070018.1, read as the reverse complement.
TTTGTGGCTAATATGAATAGTAAACATGGGAAATATTTAATGCAATATTTTGAAATATTTTAAATTGTAATACACCAATTTACTAGCTAGAATTATAAATTGTCCAATATTTAGCCATTTTGAGATTATCAACATTCTTGTTCCTGATATGCAGATCAACAGAAGTGTAATATCCTGTTGTGTTATCTCCAGAATCCTGTTTAGTCAGTGGATTATAAACAATTTTCAGTAATTTTAAGCGGATATCACGCAAATATTCCATAACAAATTGCTTATTACATTTAGGAGTATAATGTTTATTTCTGTACCAAACTGTATCTGTTGCAACTCTAATGGCAACTTACGTAATGAATTATTAGTGTATTGTTTTAAGCTTTAATTTTCATTTCAGGCACTTCTAAACAGCAAACCTCCCTCTTCCTTCTTAAACACACACACAGCTTGGACACACACTATATATATGAGCGACTGTTGCCCTATGTCACTTATTTCTTTAATAAATCAGCTCACATAAGCATCATTGTATTGGATAACTATAGAACAAGCACATTATCTCTTTGTAACAACAAATCAATTTGAGCATTAAACCACAGTCTAATGTGCCTGGCTTAGTCTATGCTACTGCCAGCAGCAGGAATTTACATATGGTCATTTGTAGATATTGACAAAACATTTTCACTGAGCTGCTAATGTCTGTATCTGCCCTGTCTGTAGATGCCAGATTTGTATTCAAATAGACAGATTTAAATGAAAACAGTTTATATACATGTACACCTTGCACAACAAATTCTGCTGTTTTCTTTACACAGTATACACAAAACAGTTCTTATTGCACATATTATATTAGGCCTGATATTGCAAAAGAATTATGTTTGAAATTAGATGATCCCATCCATAATTACCCATCTAGATAAGATTGAATGTCCACATTGTGTTCAGCACACCCTGCACTGTTTTGTTTGTTCACATTCTTGCCAATACAAGAGAGCACATTATTAAACTGAGTGCAGATATAAGAGTGTGCCAAACCTTTGGGATTATTATTCCGTTGGTGTTATGACTGTAGGATATGATCTAAACGGTACTGTCTTTAGCAATACAAAGTTATTATGATTATACAAAATAGACAAAATACTTGAATTTTGCTAGTACTCAATTTAGACCGTTTACCGTATGTAAAGGTGCAGTATGAGGCAATGGGCCACTTTCTTCATAGCATACCTCTCTTTGTAAGACTTACATTAATAATGCATGTAAAGGGACTGCAGTGAACAGAGTGCAGGACAGGTGAACAAGATGCAAAGCAAACACTTTCTCTCTCTATCTCGCTCTCTCTCTCTCATGCACATGCATACACGCATACATATACAACGCAGGGAGAAATATGACCACAATCTGCAAAGGCTCCATATAGACAGGATCTCACTGGGGGAGAGTTTGAATTATGGGTGTTGGGCGGCACATCTGAGTCCATCACTTCATCACCACTGAGGAGCCAGCGCTGCTGGCAGAAACAGAGACTGATGGGCTGCTACATCCTCCAGTTATAAACCAAAAGAGCTGGAGACTTTACCTTTATTTAGGGTGTTCTTTTGAAATACTGTGTAAAGTCAGTTTCTTAATATTTTAGGAAAGTGTTTTAATTGTATCAGGTTTTATATAGATGTATATAGCCCATTACCTATCCACCTTTTTACCCCTGTAAGAACGGGTGTGGCCATTTGTAGATTTTATGGGTCAGGCTTTCGGTCTCATCCACGTGCAGCTATTTTTAGCTGTACAAAACAGCTCGTTTTGCTGCTTGATATTGTCTTACTATGCTATTTTAATGTATTATCTTAATTATGAACACAATGGTTTGTAGTGTAAACAGTTTTACCGTAGCAAATAATAAACCTAAAGTCTCACCCATAGGCTTACTTCCGCATTGAAGAAAAAGGTGAATATGTGCAGCGTTTCCTCTACTGCATTCTCACGAGGGATTGCGAAGAGGAGTGGACTAGAGAGACATAAAGAGGCTGGATTTTTAGGAGACAAAGATGAAAGAGTTCCAGGTGCTCGAGCTAAACAGAGACAATGCAACTACATGACAGAGCATTCTGCTCATCTCTCTTCTCATCTCTTGTTTTCTCTCTCTGTGGACTCCTATTTTGGGCCTTACGCTGGATGCCTATGGCTCTTTGTATGCCTCTGGGCAGCAGCCAAGATCTCCTTGGTGTGTCTGTTCTGGTTTAGAACACTGCTGTCCCCGGGGACCCTCTAACATAGGCCGTCATCTCTGCCAACTAAAAGCGGCTCCACAATTCACTCCAATCAATCTCAAAACAGACACAGCAGACCGATCCATAGTTGAGGTTTTCTGGGTGGGGTTGGCAGGGTCTTGTGTTTACTGGAACTACAGACTGAGAGAGCACAGATTGCCATTGTTTGTCGCAAATGCATAAAACATGCATGCAACATAAGGGGTTATGTAACTGTTTATCAAGAATTAATGATTACAAGGTATTCAGCAGTGAGAGAAAAGAACACAAGGGAAGTCATTCAATTTTTAATATACCCTAAGAAATGTTTTTGGGAGTAATGCCATGAATTACTTGCTCTCAAGCCATCCTAGGTGTATATGACTTTCTTCTTTCTGACGAATACATCTGTAGTTATATTAAAAAAATGTCCTGTCTCTTCCAAGCTTTATAATGGCCGTGAATGGGTGTTACTGTTCAATAGTCCAATAAAGTGCATCCATTCATCATGAAAAAGTACTTCACAGGGCTCCAGATGGTTAATAAAGGCCTCCGGAAGTATTGTGTAAGAAAAATATCCAGATTTGTTTTGCTCTCTCCTGTGCGCCTCCGTGTTCGTCACTTCTGCATTCGCCACCGCGTTCACCTACGTCTTACGTCATCAGCTGGAACGCCATTCTCTCATTTAAGGAGTAGTTCAATTTCAGAACAAAAATTTACAGATAATTTACTCACCCCCTTGTCATCCAAGATATTCATGTCTTTCTTTCTTCAGTCGATAAGAAATGATTTTTCTTGAGGAAAACATTTCAGGAATTATCTCCGCCAAGTTTACATTTCCAAAATGCAGTTTAAATGCAGCTTCAAAAGGCTCTAAACAATCACAGCCGAGGAAGAAGGGTCTTATCTAGCAAAACGATCTGCCATTTTTGAAACAAATTGACAATTTATTTACTTTTTAACTTCAAACACTCGTCTTGTCTAGGTCTGCGTGAACTCTGTTTCTTCCGGTTCATAACAGTTAGACTATGTCGAAAAACTCCCATCTCATTTTCTTCCCCAGCTTTAAAATCGACCTACATTGCTGCAGAAGTACCGAGGTAAAACAGCGATGTAGGACGATTTTACAGTTGAAGAAGAAAACGAGATGGGATTTTTCCGACATACCCTAACTGTATTGACCCAGATTATACAGACTACGCGTGTGCATCGCAAAGATGAGACAAGACAAGCATTTGAGGTTAAAAAGTATATAAATCGTCAATTTGTTTTGAAAATGACCGATTGTTTCCCTAGATGAGACCCTTCTTCCTTGGCTGGGATTGTTTGGAGTCATTTGAAGCTGCATTTAAACTGCATTTTGGAAGTTCAACTTGGGGGCACCACTGATGTCCACTATATGGAGGTAATTCCTGAAATGTTTTCCTCAAGAAACATAATTTCTTTACGACTGAAAAAAGAAAGACATACACATCTTGGATGGCAAAGGGGTGAGTAAATTATCTGTAAATTTTTGTTCTAGAAGTGAACTAATCCTTGTACAACTGTTAGCGGAAGCTAGAGATTATGGTTTATAACTTTTTAAATATGGATATGTTTCTTACAAAAACGCATCGATTTGCTTCAGGAGGCCTTTATTAACACTCCAGAGCTGTGTGAAGCACTTTTTATGATGGATGAATTTACTTTATTGGACTTTAAAATCTTGTCACCCATTCACAGCCATTATATAGCTTGGAAGAGCCAGGACATATTTTAATATAACTCTGATTGTATTCATCTAAAAGAAGAAAGTGATATACACCTTGGCTTGAGGGTGAGTAATTCATGGGCTAATTTTTATTTTTGAGTGAACTGTCCCTTTAAGACAGCATTGTTGTTGAGACCAGAGGAGAGTTGAGTTCAAGTCCACATGTTCCATGACAAGACCAAGACCATAAAAATATTGTGTTGGACTCAAGGACCACCCTGTTGAAAAAAAAACAGCAAATGCTGGTTAGGTATGTTTTGAAGCATGGCTGCTGGTTTAAGCTGGTTTAAGCTGGTCATGTGCTGGTCCTAAACTGGTCCTAATGAACTAGCTCATGACCATCTTAAACCAGCTCAAACCAGCAGCCATGCTTCAAAACATACCTAACCAGCATATGCTGTTTTTTTTTTCAACAGGGCAAGGCCATATTTTCATGATGTCTTGGTTTTATTGACTCAAACTCAACACTCTTCTGGTCTCAGTCTTGACTTAAATGAGCTGGTCTTGTCTACAACACAGCCTTGAAGGAACATTTCACCTCAAACGGAAAATCCTGTCATCATCTTCTCACCTTCAAGTTGTTCCAAACGTATGAGTTTCTTATTTCTGTTGAACACAAAAGATGTTGGTAAAATGTTGGTAATCAAATAGCTGATAGCAGCTAAATGGTTTGGAGCAAGTGGAGGGTGGGTAAGCGATAACAGGATTTTCATTTTTGGGTGAACTATCCCTTTAAGACATCACAAAATTGGTTTGTTTGGTTCAGGTGAATCTCACACGAGCTCTGCTTCTGCTCCCCAGGTTTGTGGCCCAGAATGTGATGCGTCTGCAGCGGCTGGGTGTGACACACATACTGAATGTCGCAGAGGGAAACTCTTTCATGCATGTGAACACTAACGCAGAGTTCTACACAGGAACTGGGATCACGTACCACGGCATACAGGCCAATGACACTGAGCAGTTCAACATCAGTGCCTTCTTTGAGGAAGCAGCAGACTTCATCGATAAGGCTCTGGCACATGGAAAAGGTTGGCTTTTCGTAAATGCCTTTGTTTCTTATCAAACACCCACTTTAGACTTACATAAGCTGATTTGAAAGAAAACATTTTCCATTCACTGACAAGACTATCCCTAGATATTACAGGAATCTTGTTCAGTCCATTTGACACAGATTCTTGATAATTCATGAAGTATGAAGGCAGCGATGTCTTTGCGGAGGCAGAATACAAAGTATTCTGTGGCGTTCATGACTTGACCTTTCTCTAACAAGCCAAGTTACTTATTTTAACACCAAGATTTTTCCCCTATGCCAGCCTTCTTTGTTTTAATGCTTAGTTTGCACAAACAACAAATAGTTAGGAGAAAAAAAAAGGAAAGGGGTATAAAAAAATACAGTGGATTTATTGAAATGTTACAGTATATGTACCCACAGATAATAATGTATCACAAAGTGGATCTGGTAGTCCCTACACACAGATTTTATCCCTAGATATCTCACACCGGTCGTTTTAATTGGTGCATTTAAACCTATCTTTTATGGCATGGATTTTATGCCATCTCTAACACAGAGGAGCAATTATAAAGCATCTTAATTGCAAGTCATCTTGGCAGCAGGAGCCCAGTAAGCGGTAAATCAGACGCCAAGCCTGGGTCGAGGGAGGACACTAATCTTTTCACTGAGAGCTTAAGCTGAAACAAAACCTCTAGAATATATGCTGCCACTTCGTAGCCTGCCTGAGCTCAGCTGTGACATTTGCGACAGCCGTGCTTACAGTGGGCTTGATGTCATCTGGCGAATTTGCTGGCTGAATCACAATGAGCAGTGGGAGGGATGAAGGTCTGAGTGCTCCCGCTGCCTCTGAGTCACACTGAATCTGTTTTAAAAATATGCTCTGCATAGGGGTGCGTCTCGATGGCTGATTCGTCGACTAGTTTTAGATTTGTTCTTGTTTTAAGTTTATTGTAGATCTCTGTAGCAACGGTGCTTTAAAAGTGCACTGTGGAGGATTGATGTGATTACATGAGCACATAGAAAAACTGTATTCTTAATTATATTCCCCTATATAATTATTTTGAGCAGTAGGGTCAGATTTCGTGGGGTTTCAGGTTTGCATCATTCATTCTTGATGTCAAAAAGTGACTACAAAAAAACTCTGCATTTGAGGTGCAATTTTATATTTCAAACATAGATGGCGATATAGAGGCCAAAGTTCAGAATGCTGTCATCCTTAGACGCCATTTATACAGAACTGAAGTTTTTGCGTTTAAAATGTGAGATGCAGGGCAGTGAAATTAAACTATATGGATGTAAACTATAACCTAGGCGTGGGCGATATTACCAAAATCTTATATCAGAATCAGAGATTGCGTTAACCGAGAATTCTCTGTCATTGACAGAATTTTTGTATCAGTGATGGAAAAATCTGAAGGCCGTCCGTCACTTTGACAGATTACACTGAGGGTGATTTATTGTATACTGTAGCTGTAAATCCCACCCCTGTCCAGTTGGTGGCGAGTGCGCTTTAGTCTGCCAGCAGAGCAGGGGATACAGAACAAAAACGAAACTGTCACGAATGTTTTCCTAGGCATTTGATTACGCACAGACGAGTACACAGAAACTACAACGATCTATCAAGCCTCAAGCAGTATTTATTGCTTAAACTTTCTAATGAAATGGACAGAATTTGAAATCTGAGACTTTGTTTCATATCAAAAGTAACACAAAGCCTAGCCTATTGCTATTTTTTGGAAGGAAGGTGCACTATGTACTGTTCGTTCATCAACTGAAAACAGCATAGACCAAAAGATCAATTGAGATTTAAGAATCGATATTGGTTCATTAAAATGAGATTATAACTGTGTTATTATAATTAAAATATGAAAATTAAAACGACGGGTAATAATTGATTATGACTGAATTTTTACAACCCTGTCCGTCAAAATGACAGACAATGATAAAGTCTAGTGCAACCTCTGATCACAATATAAGTAATGTTATTTCACGGTAATAATATATATCACAATATAGTTATTTTTGTTCAACTCAAGCCCACTGAAGACAAGTAAACTGTCATCAATTAAATACAAATAAGAAACTAATTACAAGCAATATGACAAAAAAAAAAAAAAAAAAAAAAACAGTAGAACAAATAAATATAAGAAATGCTACATACATTGTATAAAGTAATCAAATATATAAAAAACACTGCATATTCTTCACTGTGTAAATGAAATATTTCTTCTTATTAAAGTTACAAAAGTAATTTAGTCTAGAGCAGTGAGAGATTTTCTCCTTCTCAGCTGTTTAAGTTCACCCAAAAATGAAAATTAGCCCATTATTTATTCACCCTCCAGGAATCCTAGGTGTATATGACTTCCTGCTTTTAGACACATCCAGTTACATTAAAATTATCCTGGCACTTTCAAGCTTTAGAATGGCATGAACAGGTGTTTCTCTTCATCAGTCCAAAACAAGTCCAATAAAGTGCATCCATCCATAATAAAAAGTGCCTCATACAGCTCTGGGGGTTGAACAAAGGCCTCCTATAGTGAATCGATGCATTTTTGTAAGAAAAATGTAAGAATCTAGCTTGTGCCAACTGGTTGTACACAGAAGCCTTTCCAGGTGGATGACGTGGGACGACGGCGGTGCATATGTGCTGCTCAGAAGTGACAAACATGCCATGGAGAGATGTAAACACAGCATCAGTCATGAATTAGAAGTAAAAAATGAGGATTGGTAAAGTAAAATGCCGGCCAAGAGGAGACTGGTTTTAAAGTAAAGAAACTTTGCTTCCTTTGCTACTGTAAACATCCTCCCAAAAGGGCTTCACTGTACGACTAGTTGGTGCAAGCTAGATTAAAATGATTATTACGTTTTAAATATGGATATTTTTCTTACAAAAATGCATAGATTCGCTACAAGTGGCCTTTATTCACCCCCCGAAGCCGTGTGGAGCACTTTTTATTATGGATGGATGCACTTTATTGGACTTGTTTTGGACTGATAAAAAGAAACCCCCACCAATGCCATTCTAAAGCTTGGAAGTGCCAAGATAATTTTTAGTATACCTCAGAATGGATTAATCTGGAAGGAAGTCATATACACCTAGGATGCCTGGACGGTGCATAAATAATGGGCTAATTTTAATTTTTAGCTAAATTATCCCTTTAAGACCTGAATTACTACGTTTACGAGAATACTTAGAAGTATCCTTCTAAGTATCCTCTGGCATTTTGACACATACAAGCGGAATTACTTCCAGAACGATTTTTGCTAGCTGATGGATTATAAAAACATGACAGCCAATCAGAATCCATCCTGCTTTATAGAGCACAAGCATTTAAAGTGGCAGACAACATAACTGCAGAGAGTGCTTATAATAAACAGAACATTATTGTGTGTTGATGTTGTGGATGCTAATATAGTTGTTCTTGGTGTAAACAGGCATTTAGAGAAGTGTTTTTTAACTTTTTACAATGCCATGGCATGTGCGAGATGCTTCAAAAGATGCAAGACATAAGCGCAGTGGTAAAATGCATCTGTCTAGCAAATGTTTGCATAGAAAAACAATGGAAAAACAGTGCAGTGGAATGCAAAAAAACATATTCTGTGTGAACAGCCCGTTCCTCATACAATGTGTTTGGCCACTGCGAAATGGCTCTCACTGTTTTTTGAACCTCTTGCACCATGAAGTTTTACAACAGGATGGTGTATCGAATTAAAATACTTAAATGTTTTAAAATCACCTCAAGATCCATCTCTACTGATCCATTCCATTCCCACCAGTTTTGCATAGCGGCAGCTCTGCATTGGTCTACAGGGAACAGAGATTTAAGAATCAATGAAGGTTATATCCTTGACACATAAACAGCACAAAGACTCATGGGAAAACATAAGTAAGCGTTTGGAGGAGGTGTCAGGTTTCAGATCCTCTGCTGCATCTGCCAAATAACCACAGCGGAGCCTAGCAAGGTGAATTCCTCCAGGAGAGTGGGCTGGTCAGTAATGAATGTGTATGTGTGTTTCCCCATGTTTGGAGGGGAATTTGTAGAATTTGTATCCTCACAGGATGAGATCTTCGGAGATGCCTTCTTAACTATAATTTCTTATTTCTCTTCTAGGAAAGGTATACGTTCACTGCCGTGAGGGCTACAGCCGTTCGCCCACTATCGTCATCGCTTACCTCATGCTCCGTCACAAGATGGATGTACGGGTTGCCACAGCTACAGTAAGACACAAGAGAGAGATCGGCCCGAATGATGGATTCCTACGCCAGCTGTGCCAACTCAACGAAAAGCTGGCGAAGGAGGGCAAGTTGAAGACCAAATGATAGAATGTGCTCTACCCCCACATATTTCACAAATGCAGGCACACTCAAACTAGTGTGCACTGTTTCCGCTCCAAGTAAATAACAGAATGTATGCATACAGTTCATCCAGAGCTTAAGCATGAAGGTATACAAAGTGTATTCAAACACACTCTCACATACACACTCACATGAGGTGTTGTCAGTGTCCTGAATAATTACTCCTGCTTCCAGCTGGCTGGTAAAGGGAAATTTACTGGCGTATCTGAATAATTAAGGCTGTAGAAGAAGCAAGGGCAGCATTTTATATGTCATCACAACTGGTTTGTTTTCGCATCATTCCCCATGATAATTAGCGGTTCATGTAAAGCATTCCAGTACTGTTTGTATAACTCTCAAATTCAACTTTTGGAGCATAATAGCCCAATCATCATCTGTAAAGATTGTAAAGTAGAGCACAATCATCCCATAGGTTCCTATCTGCCAGAAATACTGCGATTGCTTATCCCATTTCTATTTGTATGCAAGGGAATATAATATTTAGGTATAAAAAGCACGTTGAATACCTTTTAACCCATCCTACAGCCAGATTTTTGATGGCTTTCCAGCATTTTAAATCAGGATTAAACTGTTGTGTACCAGCACACACCCCATTCGCTCACTTAACTCGAAATAAATTAACATTCCACGTTGTACCGAACGATAGCATACAATCAACAAGATATATCTACAACAAGCCAAGCGTATGTTGTAGCTCCGATTCAACAGACGCTACAAACAGGTTCTATGCAGCAGTGATAATGCATCAGCCCCATTAGATGTCTTTACTCTGGAATCACTCTCTCACTGCCAAGTCTCATGCCACATTTTGTCCATCACAAGATCACACTCAGCCTTGACCAGAGAGACACGTCCGATAGATGGAGAGCCTCTGCCATGCCAACTGCCTAATGATGTGCCCTTACACAAGGTTTGTTACCCAGAGGCCTAGTGCCCCTTCATACTGCTAGATCAAAGATCGCATTAAGTGCGTAAGTTACATCTGTGGAGTGTAGATCAGATTTTTAAAAGTTAGGGTTTACTTCAGGCTCAGCTTTGTCCTTAAAACAGAATCAGTTTAGCACTGGAATTGACTCATTTTGCTGCACTGCTGGCTTGTTTAAGGTTTTAAAGGGGTCATATCGTACATATTTTTATCATTTAATTATTTCCCCCGAGGTCCACTTATAACGTTAGTCCAATTAAACGGGCCGTTTTTGCTGCTGTGCCTTTAAGACTTCTAGCATCTTCTTTGCATGTGAAAGAAGTTACATAGATGAATAACTGATGGTTGTCGATACAGTTTATGCTGTCCGTTGTTCAATAACTGCATCTTTGCGGCAGATTCACGAAACGGTCTGCATGTTGAATTACTGAAACGCAGACAGTAACAGCAGATTTTATTCTTCGCGTTAGTTATTCAGTTTAGGAATAACAGGATCCTTCCTACTTGGTTTAAATAGATTCTTTAAGACTGGTTTGGCTGTATTAATGTGTAAATATAGGTGGTCATGTGTTAAATATTCAGTTTTTTGACATCAGAAATTTCAGAATGAGACATTTTTGTAGCTTAGCTTCAGTAAATGGTCTGGGGAGGAGGTTTTGATTTCTTAAAGCTAACCCAAAAATGAGATTTCTCATAATATGACCTCTTTAAAGGAGAACCAGCGTCACTTCATTTCAATAAGTGCATGCGAAAGTTTCAAACACGTAGCTTTTTGAATTAGTCTAATTTCTCTAGTCGAATTTGATTGATGTAATATTAATATCCCCGGGCCTCTACATTTATTATTACTGAGGGGGAAAAACTAGAGTACAAATCGTAGGCTAGATTATAATAACACAAAGCACTACTTATGCCTCTTTTTTATATTTCTATATTCCAGATATATATACTTGTATATACATATTTAGATGTTGACATATATGAATGTATGAACTGTCCATAATATTTGTGTATGACCAGTATCTATTAACAATAGAAATATCTAATATATTGTAGTCAACATTCACTTTATTTTAAAACGCTGTGAACACCATACCTAAAACACCCAGTTGTTTGCTTGAAACTTTCGTTTTATTTAGTTTTCTTTTCAGTGTGATGGAGAGTGGTGTATTTTGCTTTCTTACTTGATCATTTACATCGTATTTGAGGATTAAAGTCTGTTTTCACAGGTAACGGTGTTGCAGGCTACCTCACAACATTCATACCACTGTAGCTAATTCACGATAATTTGATTTTTTTGTTTAGTTTTCTTGTCTTAAGAACGTTTCAATTTACAGATACCTATACATATATATACAAAAGCATTCAAACTATAAACATTCCTTTATTATAATCTGGAGACCTAGGCTTTATACAACCTAACCAACTGTAGCTATGGAACCTGTGTGCCGTCACAAAAACGTGAATCAGTGAGGATGGTCTGTGCCAACGGCAAGCAAACTGTGGGAGTTTATCAGTCATTAAACTGAACTGAAATCTTGCAGTGCTTTCAGAGTTTTTAGCAGCAACTTTTAACCTCAAAAAGCAACAATAACGCATTTTGGATAAGCATATTTGGACATTTCAACGGGAAGATGTGTTTGCTGGCGCTGTTGGCTACAAGGCTTCAGAAGACGACGAACACACCCTTTTCTGGATCTGTGGAAGGAGAAACACTGCCATCTGCTGTTGATAACCCATGTGGTTTGCACAAACTGTCCTGCTATGTATTGCCTTTTATTCATATGTATCCGATTGTATGTTACACAGTGTATATAAATTGTAAACAATGTAATTATACAGGGAAGATTAAATGAAAATGGTTGTACCACTATATGGCTTAATGATGTCAATAGCATATAACAATGAATCACAATGCTGCTTGGTCATTTTGTATTTATGTCCCGTGCTGTTTTTGTTCTTATTTTAATATCACAAACTAAGGTGTCTAAAGAGATGCATTTGCATTTTTGGACATCAGTGATGTGCATTTTTGCTTCAGAGTTTGTTTTGTCCATACGTACAAGCACATAGCTGTATTCATGTTGCTGAAACGCCGCTGACTACACGTAACTCTATATCGTCTGTGTGCCGTCTCTTACTCCTGTATGCTTTGTGTTGTTGCTGTAATGTGATATTGTAAATGATCGAGCACTTGTTTGTTGTAAAGGACGTGGAAACCTCAGCAGTTGCAAATTTGGCAGGAGGGTTTGGCACAAATGTTCACACTCTCAAATTATGTTTTGCATTTTGAGTTCGGGAGTTGCTTGATGTGACTAGACGACAGACTTATGGTTTTGTTTTAATCTGACTTAATCAGGAAAGGAATTGCCGAATGCTTAAAATGGAGGTCAAATGAATGCATTCACATGACACAGGCTGTGTAAACATCCCACCTTAAAGCCTTATCCTGAAGATGGATTCTATATTTTTGATTCATGTCTTCACTTCACAAAGCAAGGTGTACAGCTTCTACAGACACTTTGTTGAAGTGCACTTGATTAAATCACAGTTATTTTTCTTACATTGGACAAAATGTTCTTTTGTTTTATGATGTCAGAAAATAAATGGCAAAAATTCAAACATTGTGCACTTTTTTTTTTAAAGATTTATTCAACTAGTTTAATGAGTCCAAACTGGGAGAATGCATTGTGAAACCTATACAAATGTGTATATATATATATTCTGTATATACAGCAATATACCATTTATATTTTCAGAATTATATTCACAATTTACATTTATATATTCAGAATTACAACTATATTCATGATTTACATAACTATATATATTCAGAATTATGACTATATATTCATGATTTACATAGACACACGCACACACATATGAACAATTTACATTTATATATTCAAACTTATATCTACATATTGCAATTTGCCATTTATTTTTTCAGAATTATAACTATATTCATGATTTACATACACACACACACACACATATATATTAATTTAAATTTATATATTCAAACTTGCATCTACATATTGCAATTTACCATTTATATTTTCAGAATTATAACTATATATTCACAATTTACATTTAAATATTCAGAATTATAACTATATTCATGATTTACACACACACACACACACACTTTAACATTTATATAGTCAGAATTATAACTACATATTCACAATTTACATATTCAGACAATTATATATTCAGATTTACTTTTATATATTCATGATTTACATTTATATATTAATTTATATTTATAGATTACATTTATTTTTATGTTTAAATTCAGGCTTACAACTACATATTCTTGTAGAGTTACATTTATATATTCAGATTTTTATTTATATATTCTAATTTACCTCTATAAAAACCTTTTTGAAGGAAATTGTATGCTCACTAATGCTACAATTATTTGATGAAAATATAATGATATGAATTAAATATAATATTATAGATAGATGTGTTATTAAATATAATATTATGAATATTATTTTTTCATAATTAAAATGATGTTTTCATTTTAACATATTTTATAAATGAATTTTCAGCAGCCATTAACCCAGTTTTCAGAGTATCATGATACTTTAGAAATCAATCTATTTTATTTATTTGGTGCACAAGAAACATCTCTTATTATTATCAATTTTAAAAAACAGTTTTGTTGCTTAGTTTTTGTGGAAATTGTGATACTTTTGTTTTATTATTTGCTGAGTAGAAAGTTCAAAAGAACTGAATTTATTTATAAATCTAAATCATTTGTGACTTTGTAAATGTCTCAAAGCATACACACTTAATGCTTTAAGAAACTGTAAAATGTCAAAAAGTATCTTCAACCTTGCTAACACATTTTTTCCCCCTTCTATTTTTCAACTATTGTCTTTCCAAACTCCAAAGCCGCCAGAAAAAGCACCATTTAATATTACTTTTCATCATTTCATATTGCTCAATGCAATAATAAATTATTTTTGCATTTCCTGCTAGAGCATGAGAGGGACTCATTTTTCATGTACAAGGGTAGTTTGCATGACAATACCCTATTAGTTCTCCTCGTGTGTAGCAAGCAGTCCATATCTGTGGGCCTCTGCGGTCTTTGATTACAACAGAATGGGGCACATGAAAAAGCGCTTACAACAGCCCCTAATTACTCCTGTTAGGTAACAGAGATAAATAGGGTAACGTTCAGCTGTGGACAGACTTTGATGCAACATTTGACTTGCCTCAGCAAATCTACAAAGACTGAGCACATGAATGACTTCACTACATCCTCAACTAGATTTAATGTGCATGGCATCATGTTTTACTGTGTGTTATATATTTGTTGAAGAGATCATTATAAAATATGAGTGCAGGGTCAAGGTTTAGGGTCAGAATATTTATGCATTTATGGAAGTACAGTATGTATATTATTTATGCACTCTGTTTATTCATAAATTAGAAACATATCTGAAAGATGCTTTATGGAGAGTTTATAGTCAGTCTCCAACAGATGGAGACAAACGCTTCCATAAATCTGTCTCCCTCTTGGGTCCTGTGCTCCTTGTACCATGACTCGCACACTAACATAATACTTTCTTTTGACACAAATACATACTTTGTCACAGAATCACAAAGGACAATTTTAAATGCGAATGGTCTTTGAGGTCCTTTAGCATTTGTTCGGCGCACCTGGGATGACCGGCTCAGACTTCATGTATCCTCAAGGATCACTGAAAATACTCAAATCAATTGGTCTGACATTAGAGCTGATCTCTTTCCATGACCCTGTGCACACAGCAATTACCCAAGCCCAGCTGTGGGGTCCTTTGAGAATGCTGTCCAGGGGCTCCTCCCTGTCACACTCACAAAACCATGCAGGACCACAGAACCAGACCCGGAGGAGAAACAAAGCACTTCAGACACCAGGAGAAACGCAGCAGAAAGACAGAGCAGGCTGGGATGTTCACTGACTGCAGTTTGCAATTAAATCAATATATGTAAAATTAAAATAAATGTAACATTTAAATTTGAATAAAATGTCATATTTAAATGTTGTTGTTGTTTTTTATTTTAACTGAAAAAATTTAATTAGTTCTTAAAGGTCATGCAGATAGATAGATAGATAGATAGATAGACAGATTAAAATAAATACATTTATTGATAGGTAAACAGAGTTTTTTAAATTAAAATGTAATATTTAAATGTAAATGATTTTGATGTATGCTAAAATATAAATTTAAAATAAATATTTAAATAAAGTAATATTTAAATTTGAATAAAATTGTAATATTATATATATATATATAACTATAGTTAAATATAAATGTATACATATATATATATATATATATGTAATGTATTTAAATGTAAATTATTTTGATGTATACTTAAATATTTTCATTAAAATAAATTAAAATAAATAAACAGATAGATAGAATTACATTTCAATTATTTTTTTATGAAATTTAAATATTTAAATGTAAATGATATTTGATATATATCAAATTATTGAAAAAATATTTATTTTAATGTTTTTTATGTATTTTTATTCTATATACAACTTTAACACAAACACATATTATATTATATATGTGTGTGTGTGTGTGTGTGTGTGTGTGTGTGTGTGTGTAACATTTGAAGTGAATCAAAACCTTTCATCACAGTTGTTAATACCCGTTTTTGACTTTGATGATTTTTTTTTGATCCACTTCAAACGTTGACAACTATATATATATATATATATATAATGATATAATGATATATAATGATGCTACATAGATTATAGATAGATTTAACTTAACCCTTTAACTGTCACCTTCTGCTCTGTGGGACGCAGTTTACTTCACCATATTACAAATAAATTCTAATCTAATCATGACAAACTATATATTGTTGGGAAGGTCTAAGACTCCTAAATAGATATTTTACCACTCTTTTGTGTTACAAATTATGTAGGAAAAGTAATAGATTAGTTTATGACAAGAGTGCACCTCAAAAATCTACATCATAACAGGAGTTCTGACCTTTGCCACAAAAAGACTTTCTTCATTGCCTTTTTCCCTATCACGCAATAGAAATGTTAAGAAATTATATATCAACTGAAAACTTAAGATCTCAAAATTCATCCTTTGAAAACCATTTTAAAATCAGACATTGCATTACCATTGAAATTGTACATTAAAATCATATTACAAAATGTTTTCGTTCATGAATTATAAAAATGTAACTTTGGATAGTGCATTTTCATGTCTATGTTCAAGACAGGGAGTGACAGTTAAAGGGTTAATGAAATTTTAATATTTTTCATGTATTTATTATCTATATACTATAACTTTAATGTATTTATATATTTTTTTATAAAAACAATACAATATACACAAACTTTAGTTTTTGAAGCATTTGATTAGAATTTTTAAAATTACAATCTTTGGATGACCTACTTCTTTAATGTCATGCATGGTGTGTCCGTGTAAATATGTTGAATTAATACATAATAAATAATTATTATTTTGTTTTTATATTTTAACAAACATTGTCTAAACAGAATTTGTAATAATGAAAACATTTAGCATGTTATTCAGTTGGGCTTGGCCAAATTCCGGATAGATAGTTTGGCAGAAGTTGTTTTAGCAACAACTAATCTAAGAACTAATCTTTTGAAAACCTCATTATTAATGGCACATCTTATAAATGATATCCCCCTTTTTCCTTTGTCGTCCTCATTAATGACCGGCTTAAATGAAAAGCATATGACGTTTCCCTTTTTCAACTTTTTCTGTCCCATTTCACTGCATGCTCCCATAATGAAAACTTAAGAAAAAAAGGAACATCTGTGGAGCAGCACTAATTATTGGGAAATATGGGAGAGAACATTCTTGGAATGGATGGGCTTCAGATCCTCTTCCAAGCACTTGTGCCCGCAGTGGTGTTGCTCGTTTCATCTTCATGCACTCTGCTGTTGTGTCGTTCCTGCGGGGCCTTGCCAAGTGCGTCTGATATCTATTAAAGAACTGTCATGTAAAGAACAGCAGAATATGGCTGCACGGCTCCTCAAGGTCCAACTCAGATCGCTGGTGAGATACTGGCGGGAGTGTTTGATTTGGAAGCGAACGGGAAGAAAGCTGGATGCTCTGTTATTTTTCCCGAGGCACTGTTTGATTTTAGTTGTGAAATACTCGTTCCTAGTCGTGTAGAACAACAAATTAAACACATCTAAAGCACAACTTCATTATTGAGGGAGATCAACTGTAATGATCTCTAATTAGCCACAGACACAAAAACCACATGAAAAAGGATCTTCAGCTGTGTATCGATGCGCAAATGCAGCCAAAGCTAAGATACAAAAGAGAAACATGAGATAATGCAGAACAGACTTCACAGTTGACCTTTATTTGCAAGGTCAGGTATTAATCCATTTGCTAGTTTTGGAAGACACTGAAGTCTCGATTTCGGCGCCAGAAATCCAAAATAGCAAAAATCAACTATAAATTCAATGTTCTGGAAGCTTTGGAAGCTCTAAACAGATTAACACTAAAATGTGTTTTGTCTAACACTATGAATTTTCTTCACAATAACACAAATAGCTTAGTATGCTGACAACAAAAATGACCTTTTAGAGTAACCTCTGACTTAAAGGAAACCAAACCGAAGAAGGTTGTAACAATATATCAGCACAAAGGAGGATTTACGTACACGTCTGTTGTCTTCGGCCGCCCGTGACAAATCGACAGCATCGACAAAAACAGACGGAAGGAAAGTCCACACCGTGAGGTGTCTGAAACCTGTCCCTTCCCAAAGCAGGTTTATTTTCTCAGCACAGTTTCGTCAGCGTGGGTGGCCGGTGGGAATATCTTTCCTGCTACTCCATCATCAGCTACCATCACATGACAGCCAGTGGCATGACCCTGTTTATTGGTCCTGCTTATAATTAGTCTTTATTAGATTAGATACCAGAGAGCAAGATTATTTTCACATGCTTGTTATCTGGTTTTATTGATCCCATAAAAAAAGCAAACTTGTGGAGCTTTTTGAAACATGCTCTTGAAATAACTTCCTTTTTTCCCTCCCTCTCTTAGAACCCAAATAAATTCCTGCGTGCTCAGCAGCTGAGCCTTTTTATATGTTCATGGCTAATTAACGCACCTTTCTCGAGCATTCTGGGAAACGATGACGCTTCATCAGAAAAGCACATTATCATTGTGTGTTTCCGCTATTAAAATCTGGCGTTAGATTTCAACAGTCACTTTCAGAGAAACTTTCACTCTGAAAACTAAAACCCAATGAAAGAATGATTCATGCACAATTAAAATGGCATGTCGGTCAAAATATCACGTGAATTACTGATACACATATTTTGGGTTTTCCGTCAAAGATTACAACATACAAAAGACTCTCTTCCTATTACAAGTACAATGCTGATAGGTATTAATATACATTAAAATAAGATTTATACCATCAAAGTGAGAAAATACACACACACATATACACACATTTTTAAAATCCAGTATTTACGGTTACAGTCAAAAGTTTACATACACCTTGGAGAATCTGCAAAATGTTCATTATTTTACCAAAATAAGAGGGATCATACAAAATGCATGTTATTTTTTATTTAGTACTGACCTGAATACGATATTTCACAAAAAAGATGTTTACATACACTCCACAAGATAAAATAATAGTTGAATTTATAAAAATGTGTCCGTTCAAAAGTTTACATGTGCTTGATTCTTAATACTGTGTTGTACCTGAATGATCCACAGCTGTTTTTTTTTTCTTTTTCCCCATTTAGTGATAGTTGTTCATGAGTCCCTTGTTTGTCCTTAACAGTTAAACTGCCTGCCGTTATTCAGAAAAATCATTCAGGTACCACAAATTCTTTGGTTTCCCAGCATCATTTGCATTTTTGAACCCTTTCCAACAATGACTGTGTGATTTTGAGATCCATCTTTTCACACTGAGGACAACTGAGGGACTATATATATATATATATATATATATATATATATATAATTTTAATTCAATGTAAAATTTAAATGTGAATAATCATTGATATATATTAAATTACTGAATTTAAATAAAATGAATAGATATTTATTTTAATGTATTTTATGTATGAAAAAAACACAGTAATAATGTCACTACTGACTTTATAATAAAATGACAGTTCACTGAAAATGTACTTACCCTGAAGTTATCCAAGATGAAGATGAGTTTGTTTCATCATCATAACAGATTGGAACAAATGTAGCATCACTTGCTCACCAATGGATTCTGTGCAGTAAATGGGTGCCGTCAGAATGAGAGTCCAAAAACCTGATAAAAACATCACAATGATACACAAGTAAGTCCATTTTTTTTTTTTAAATGAAAAGATGTACACAATAAACGAAGTATGTAATAAATCTATCATTAAGACGTTTTAACTTCCATAATATTGCTTTCTCCAGTGAAAATCTCATCTCATTTGAACCAGGAGAGAAATACGCACAGATCAAGCATTGTTTACAAGCAAAAACAGTCCAAAACAGCTTTAACCATGTCAGTGGATTTTGACATGAGAGGACAACAGCAGATAGACTTTTTCACAGGAGGAAGCATTGCTATGGATAGAAGCCAGAAGCAATAATTTAGTTAAAGTTAAAATGCCTTAATGATGTACTCATCCAGTCAAACTCATATACACTTTGGATGGCCTGAGGGTAAGTACATTTTCAGCAAATTTTCACTTTTGGGTAAACTATTCCTTTAAGATTAAACAAACATGGTATCTATAATTGCACAGTGTAAATTACAATATGAAATCATTAGAACATGTGATGTTGTTCTGCTAAATCTCACTTCCAGTAATCCTGGACCAGATCTGATTAAATAAATAGATAATAATGGAAAAACAGCAATCAGGATTGTAACAAAGTGAATCGGAGAACAATGACGCACAATATTTCCCAGTAAGATTCTCTCACATCTACTGAAGTCGTATGCAATGTCCATGTCTTTCTCCCACAAATCACATTTGTTCATAACCCCCATCAGAATGAATTTAATAGCTTAGCTTCTCATCATTTTAGTTGCAACTACATCGCCAACCTCTGTGCTTATGTTGTAGTAATCATCAATGGATAAATGGACTGCATAATATGTTAGGTGATCAGTGTTTACAAATGCCCTTGTGGCAGCACTCCACGTTGAGTGGTTAGAGAGCGGTTAACACATGGACCCAGTGGTCAGCAAGGTTTGCCCAGATGCACTGTGAAACCACAGCTGAGGTTTCTACTGCTCTTAAACTCAAATGAACTTTTTAAAAACATGATTTAGACTTGGAAGTGCTCGCAGTATGATCCAGCCAGTCATGGCTTATTTAAACATCTAACGTGCTGCTATTTCTGTAAAACTATTGTTTTGAGTACAAAAATGTGCTAATAATAACAAATGCAAATGACTTGGCAGATTGAAAAGTAAAGCATTACTGTAAGATTATATGTTCATGAGCTGCAGGGGAGCTATACTTTATAAATCATGGATAAAAAATGATCCGTAACTTTTTTTTTCCCTCTATAACATTGCACAGATGCTTCACATATAATAATATTTGTAAGGACTGTGTTTCCAAATGAGACCCTAGGACAGCTTATGTGTAATCTATGCATTTGAATGAAGAAATCACTGATGTTTTGGTGCAAAACAACTCCATTTACCAATTATTACATCGATGTGTCCTCTTGGCAGGCTTTGTGAAATGTTATCATGGCTACATCCCTCAGAGTATCCCCTAATCTGTTTGCTGACTCTAGTTCTGTGTGAAAAATTACAATGATTATCGGAGATACAAGATCATTTTCCCACTTTATTATTACACGTGTAAGTAAATATTGTAAACAAAAGTATTTGGACACTTTGAACACTTTAAAGGCAGAAGCAATAGCTGGAAGCAATAGCTTATATATTAAAAAAAAATGTTATATATATATATATATATATATATGAATCATGGGGCAAAAAAAGCATTAGCAGGGACAAGCAAACTTTTTTAACTTTTCTGCTCAACTTTGACCCAGTTCCATCTTATCTGAAAACTTTTAATGCTCAGCTGCAAGTCAGTATGTTTGCACTTCATATGCATTGAGTTCAGCCCTGTCAACCCAGATGAGTTAAATGCTTTGTTTATGTGGCTTTGACATTGTTACCTTTTTTCTTGTTTATAAAAATATCTTTTGCTGCCCTTGTAAATCTGGAACACATCGAAGTGTTATTTATGTTCAAGCTGCTATCTTGATAAAGCATGCCTGCAAGCCCAAAGAGATATAAAAACAGCCAGTGAATGACAGGGAAAAAAACATAGGCTACAATCAGACTAGGCCTGTGGTGGACATTGTGATCTTCATGATGACAGGACAAAAAGGAAGAGTCACAACAGATTTGATTTTTTCTCTCAGCCAAAGTGGTTTCAAAGCTTGAACGATTGGCAGGCACATTGTATCAGAATAGCGTTAGTTTTAAAAGTTGTTGCTCAACCAGTGTCAAGCATACTGATATATTTTCTATTCTTTGTTTAACTTAATCAACAGGAAAACCAGAACATGTAGGGTACAAACAGGGTTGCCAGGTTTTCACAACAAAACCCACCCATTTGCTACTCAAAACTAAAAATACACATTTTTTTGGTGGGGTTCCTCTGGTAAAATTAGCATTCTAGGGGCTAAATATTAAGTTATTGAGGTCGCTTCAACCCACGGACATGAAAAACAACCCGCAGCAATAGTATGAAAGTAGCCCAATTCCACAAGAAAACTGCAGACTTGGCAACACTGGGTACAACGGGGCTAAAGGCGCCCCGGGATAAAAGATGCTTTTGATATTATTTTCCTTTAAACCACTAGATGGCACAAAAACGTGTAGCACTTTCTAAAGCATTCACTTTTCAAGATGCACGTGCAAATCTGTCTGATCCTTGACGTGACAAAGTCGATTCTTTGCTTACGTGATCTAATATTTCATGTTTTTAAAAATGTTGTAGATTTAAGTAGCAAATGAGAATCTCTAAAATTATTTAGTATATCTTGAGACAAAGGTCTTCTTAATGATTTTCAGTTTTGTTTAAGATAAATAAAACAGGAATTTTTCTAATAACAAAAGAATATATAAAAGTATGGTATTTGGGGTAAACGTGCCCCTGCTGTTGGGGCTAAAAGGCACAATAATTAACATGATAATTAATAGAAGGCTGACTTTTCCATTTGTTAACATGGCATTGTTAGATTCAGATGGTAAATATCATATATTATGTTGGGTGTCCATCTTAGAGATAATCACCATGTTTAGAATAAAACCATCATATTTAAAAACATGCTATTAGTATAATTCATATAATGAAATATCATTTGTTGTTACTACTGTAAATCTATATTAAATTATTACGGGATCTCCTTCAATGCTTTCAGAATCTTTACATTTTAAAAATATTTTGTTTCTGTATTTTAAAATATGTTTTATATTAGCATAGTTTAATGACAGTATATTTATTAAACAAAAAAAGAATTATTTTATTTATCAAAAAAAAAAAAAAATCAGAAAATATTACAGACTTTGCTAAAGTGATTGTTTCGAACAAGTATTAATTTATACATTATTTAAAAAAAAACATTATTTTAGCTAAAGTATTTGTATCAATACCACGTGTGTGGGGTAAATGCCCCCCCTTGCCACCTCATACATTTACAAGATTTTTAAACAAAATAAACAACTTGTATGATTTTTCACACAAAATCTGTTACTCCATAAATGGTCGATACAAACGTACCTGCAATCCATACACTTTGGGCGCAGTGAAAAGCACATTTATTTCTTAGGGGGGTGCCTTTAGCCCCGTTTTTCCCTACTGTATGCGAGAATTAAGAAATAATATCCTTTTAAGGTGTTTGTTTGTTTGGGCTCCCTCAAGAGGGCAGTGTTTGTACAAAGCGATGTGAGACGGTTATGTGCCACAAAGCATCTGAATCTGGTGCGTGTCCCACTGCTAAGTCATATTCATCTTTAATTTATCCTGTCAGATTGCCAATAAATATTCACCCAAAAACAGAATCAAAGGAAGTCAAAACAAAATATTTGCAGTTAGTAAAAGTTCATACAAGTATATATTATATTTTCTGGAGATAAAACTTATATTTGCTTAGTCACAGCACGTAAATTTCACCGGTGGCTAAATACGCTAGCAAAACAAAAACAAGTTACGTTCACGTTCTCGTACTTTATAACTGCAACACTGGGTCTGCTAAAAGATTATTTAGCAGAATTATATTTTTAAAAAACGCTCATGGAAATTCATATCATCAAGTCGTTGTATAGTTTAAACACTGACTATCTATAAAATAAAGCTATATATAGGCTATTATTGAAAATAAGGCGTGTTCAAACTTCCAACTGGCTCTATTTGACTTAACCTTTCTAAGGAAAGACAACATAAAAGACAGTTTGAAACACAGCAGTAAAGACATGCTCTCTCATTTCTGGTGAAAAATAGATGACTTTTCTCTCTCCAGGTTTGACCTTACCCGTTCCTCCCCATCAGTTTCTGAATGAGCGGCTCTGGCTAAATCCCTCCCACTTCGTGTAAGCGCTAAATTATCTGGGTTTTTGCGAAACCTGTGGTACTTTAAAAAGGCAAGCCTCTCACGAAGAGAAGAAAACCGGTCGGAGTTTGCCCGCTGAACGTCTCGTTCTGTCTTTTAGTATGCAGGTGTCTCTGGCGCTCGTGCAGTGCGGCGCGCGGCTGTTGCTGCTGCTGCTGCTACAGGGATGTTTCACAGCTGCGCACGGATGGAGAGCTTTAAAAAATGATGCTACAGAAATTATTCCAGAATACACAGAGGACACGAATAGACCCGAGGAGCAGATACAACTTTCTGATAACAACACAATGAACCGAGCTAAGAATGGAGGAAGGAGGTCATCCGCCAACTCACGCACTTATGGTAAGGAAAAAGTTAAGAGCTTTATCAAATCAACAGCAACACAAACATGTACTAATTAAAATATGACAGAACATGGATTTTATTATTATTATTATTATTATTTCTTTTAAGATTACTTGCGGGCTATTTCCCCTTAAAAAGAGGGCCGTATCAAGCAACATATTAAATAAATCTGCACAAACAGATTTATTATTATAATTTTCCTTTTTTTTTTTTTTTTAATTTAAAGTTAATACCTTCAAGGTAGCCTAATTGCATTAGTTGACTTAGTTATTTTTAACTTTATTTCAGGTATTTTGTTAAAAAAAAAAAAAAAAAAAAAACGACTTCAGCGTTAGTGATTAGATATTTTATGTAAGCGAGTACAGATCGTTCATAGTAAAATTAAATAAATATATAAAACATATTTGAACACTTTAAAAGAATATGCATCTTTAAGTAAGTTTTTGCATGTTTTGTATGTTTGTGTGTTTTAAATGTGTGGAAAATTAGGAGGTGTGAAAAGGAATTAGTGTCAAATATGACTTTCCGCTAGATAGATAGACCGTAGCAACTAAAAAGTTCATGTGGTAACTAAACGTCAGCTATCTGTAATGAAATTTGCTCTAACACGTTGCTAATAGTATTAAACAGATCATTTCTCCAACCAATGACTTAAAAATTTACTCTGTATTTTATATTGTAAGGTATATATGTAGGCTACGCATACAATTATTATTTACTTCTACAAAACTTCCTATATTGGCTCTAAATAGATCTGGCCACTTTTAAATGAAAGCTCTATAGTAGTTCAGAAGGAATGCATGCCATTCCACCTTTTCACCAGCACAAGTGATAACTTCGATAACCCTTTTTTTTTGTTGCCGTATCCCCAATTTGACATAATTAGACAAGGTCTGCCTTTCCATAACCATCTAATTGCAACAGTATGGTTTTGGGGTAGTTGAAAATGTGAGAAGTTTTTCTAAGGGGTCATTTCTTCAGGGTATTGCCATGATAGAGAATGACTCCCACCTGTGGAAAGTAAAACTACTGTGAATTCAGGTCTAACAATATACACTGTGTGTGTGTGAATGTATATGTTAATTTCAGAATTAAGAAAAAAGTACCACAGCTTGTTTCCAGAACACAAATCAGCAAAGTCTTGGGAAGCGTGTTGTTCCAGTGAGAAATTGGAATGTCTAAATTTATAGCTAAATAAATAGACCGATTACTTCCAGAAATAATAACAAGCGAACCTCCATGAACGGAGTAATGAAAATATGATAATAACAATAAATAATAAAAAGCAACTCACAAAGTCAACCAAAGATACAAGATAATTTCAAATATCTAATATCATGTTGAGTTTCACCATAAGGAAACGGTTATCAAGCCAAGCATGTATGTTGTACTTGCTCGTTAGGGGGTGGAGAAAGATATCACACTCTCATGTGCTGCCCTTGACGGGGTGACGTGTGGTGTAGTTTCTCCGGTGGTCAGTGTGGGGTCATGTTGAGATATGTTCTTCTTCCTCTGGCTCTCGTCCCGCTCCTCATAAAACATCAGATCAGGTTTTCTGAGAATCAAGGGAGGCAGAACCTGAACTCATCACACACATAAATCCTTTGTTCTTCTCCATGAGGGGAGCTGAAGAAGGAAACAGATCTTTCCATTCTCAGTTTCATCTCTTTAACGTCACTTTAAAAGCCAAACATTAATGAAAACATCTTATTGCAGTCTTTCGATCTGGTTCACAAGCAATCATTTCTTTCAGAACAATCTGCTTTGTTGTTTAGTGTCTGTGGGTTTCTATTGATGGAGATTCTCATCAATTCCAAACCTCGAACAAGAGCAGATCTACTACTTGATAGCCAAATCCAAACTAGATTAATAAAAAACATATTGTACTGACATTAAAAGATTTTATCATGCATTTCCTTGCCGGCTGGACACACAACAAATTTCTCTGGGAATCTGACAAAACGCACAACAAAGTTAAATTCAGGAAATTTACTTAATGCCTGTGTATATAACAAAACATGAAACATAAAATCTGTTTTGTATATTGTAGCTGTGAATAATCCAAAACCTAGTATGTCATACAGGCTATAATAAATACCAGTAGCGGTGTTTTATTTAAGATGCATTCGTTTTGTAAACATTTAACTAATCTGTTCCGGTTCTCCACTTTTTTTTAGGAGCCTCTGAAGTAAGCTGCAGGGAGCTGCGTTCGACCCGCTACGTTACCGATGGATCTTGTCGCAGTGTCAAACCTGTGAAAGAACTGGTGTGTTCTGGTCAATGCCTTCCGGCTCACCTGATGCCAAACTCAATTCTAAGGGGAAAGTGGTGGAGAAGCAGCTCATCCGATTACCGCTGCATTCCCGCACACTCCCGCACCCAGCGGATACAACTCCAGTGTCCTAACGGACCAAATCGGACATACAAAATCCGTGTAGTCACGTCTTGCAAGTGCAAACGCTACACTCGCCATCACAACCAATCGGACGTCAAAGAGTCGTCCTCCAAGAAGCCCAAACGCAATAAGAAGCACCGCAGCAAAGTGCCGTCAGTCAACAGCAATTCGTACTGAGGGGAAAAATGATACAGACTGATACAGAAACTGTCTCTTGCACACATACAAATACACTTATATACATATGCACACATATTTTTCAGAAACTGCAATCCTCAAGTTGAAGGGAAGGAACAGACGTGTTAGCTCTTAACAAACTTGTTGGCGTGCCAACAAGTTTCCAATGTATTTCAGATGTCTCACTGTGCCGAAATAGTCCCGGTTTGATCACAGAATGCCAGCGGACTAATGGACGCTTGAGTAAAAGACGTATGCTGTTATGTGAGATTAGTTCAGGGAATGCGATAGTTCGTGATATTCTTGCTCAAGCAGTTCATTTCAAGTTTGAAGTTCATTGAAAGGGTAAGCTAACTGCGCAGCGCTCATTTGAATGTTTATGTACCAGATTTGGAGCAGCGTATGATTTGAGCGTCCAGCCGTGTCGGGCCCAAAAGACACGCCGCTGTTGACAGATCGCTGAGGCCCAGAATTCTTAACCTTGGTCAGTTTTACCAGCCGACGAGTCCTCCTGAAGGGCCGGGGAGCTGAGCCAGTCACCATGTGAGTTTCTGCAACTCTGAAACTGATCGGAACTGGCAGTTACGGGGAGTTCGAAAAGTTGTGTCAGCCCTCCGCGGTCCAAGTCCCCGGAGGTCAAGAACCGCAAACGATATTCCTGTGACTTGTCCTAATTACCAAATAGTTCCATTCCTGTGTTTAGGATTTGAGTCATAAAAAGCCATTTCCTCTAGACATGGTCAGTTCCTGTTTGTTAGCACACCCGAAAAAGAGGCCCACATGTGTGCAAGAATCTGCAGCGATTCCTCGCGGGCAAAGAACCTTTCTGCACCCTCCTTCAATGGAAACCATTTGGAGATATTCAGCTATCTGCAATCGCTAGCAGGTTACCTACACCCATTACTGAAGTCTTCAGCAAAGATGTCATCCTTCCCGTCTCGTGACCGGAAAAGTGAGACAAATAAGTGAAGCAAACGTTGAAATTGTGGGCTGGATGTTGATTTTACACAGGATAAGAGATAAGAGAACTGTTCAACATGTTCTGCTCGTGACTTCCCCACCTTTTTTTTTTTTTCAAATCAGTGCTGATAATATTTGCTTATTTTTCAATTGTGTATTTGAAATAGCAACTGGAAGGGATTTTTACTATGTAAGCAAACTTGCCATGAATAGCAACTTGTACATACTGTACCTGTGTGGTCTCATTGAGTGGATCTAGAACGGATCCGCGCTCTCTGTCCGACCAAAAGACTGTTACAAAGAATGAATTGCGTATTTATTTTTTTCAATTTCATCATTTAAATTATTTATACGATCTTTTTGTAGAAAATAATAGCCATTATTGTACTATATGTAATTATAGTGAATTTCATAACGAAAAAGAATACATGAATAAAGTTAAGCAACGTATATATGTGAAAAGAAGTGTGTTTGTTATCATTCTTGTCAGACTGCTTTGACAGATCCTTTCTCCTCTCGGGCCGTGCCCGCACGCTAAATCCGTCCCTCAATGAGCCCTCTGTAAACAATATTCCACAATTAGGAAGTAGAGGCTTTGTAGCACTTTGGAATGTCTAAGACACCTTTACAAAAGGCGAGAAAAGGAAAGAATCCCCTCGTCAGACAGGAACAGTACAGTCACAACAGAAACAGTCCTTTTTATCCGGTATAGTGAACTCAACCCACAGGCCTCCATTCATCTGTTTGTTTGTTTAAGCTTGCAGAGTCTGAGCCATAGATTGACAAGGAAATGTGTATTGGCGGACTTGTTCTAGTCCTTCTAATCTTGTCTGTTGCACACTTGAGTGCTTCCTCATGATGAAATTCTCTATATCAAGTCTAAATGGGTGCAGGCTGCTCAATACACAAACTACATGGCGTCATTATGCTGTAAAACAAACAAGTTTACTTTTTATATAAGCCATTCTACAGAATTGGTCCAGAGTCAGAGTTGGAAACGTCTTTCCAAAAAATGTGTATTTTATATCTAAGGTAGACATTTTTTAGTAATTGTGGAGTTAATTCTCATATTGTATTTTCAGAACGTTTTGGAATATTTGTCCTCTCCCCTTCAAATTTGTCACTACTGAAACAATAATATGACCTATTGGGATTTTGCTTACATCTACATTGTGAATATATATTTTATATACAGTTGATCATACTGATTTTAAAGATAAGGATTCATTAGTTTGAATGTACATTGAACCAAACACTATCATAACATCTTAGCTGATAATTCAGTGTACTGTATTTCTGACAAAACATCCTGTGTTTCGGTCGTGACAGCACACCAAATTGGCATAACTGTACTAAAATTTTGTTTATTTCCCCCAAATATGATTATGTGTTCCCTTTTGTCACTACTGAAACAATAATGACATGTTTTGGTCATGACAAATTTATGGAATAACACCCAAAAAAAAAAATCAATGATGTCACTACTGAAACTTCACCAAACGTTTCGGTCATGAGTGTTTCAGTAGTGACAAATGTATGGAATAACACCCCAAAAAAAAAATAAAAAATAAAAAAGATGTCACTACCAAAACACCCCCAAAAAATAAAAGAATCAATGATGAAACTTCACCAAATGTTTTGGTCGTGACTGCTTTGGTAGTGACAAATTTATGGAAAAACACCCAAAAAAACCAAACAAACAAACAAAAAAAAAAAGATGTCACTACTGAAACACCCCCCCAAAAAATCAATGTTGTCACTAGTGAAACTTCACCAAATGTTTCGGTCGTGACTGTTTTGTTGGTGACAATTTTTGCTACTTTTAAGGCTATCTCAAAGATGTTAATCAGCACATGGTTAGCTAGCATAGTTCTCAACAGTGGTTCGCATATAAAAACTAAATGTAATGGAATAACTCCCAAAAAAGTGTGATTCATTTTAGAAAAAAAGGTGTTTGTTAGTGATGATCCTTAAATTTACAGATTTTTCAGATTGTTGAACACATTTACCTCAAAATGAAGGGGCACTTCTACTCACCATGTAACTATAAGAGAAAGGGACACATGAATATTTCCTGATCATAAATGTAGGGGTGTAGTTAAAATCTGTCTTAGCCAATGGAATAAAACGTACACTGTTTCGGTAGTGACATAAAATGTGGGACACATTTATTTATTTATTTATTTATTTATTTATTTTTACATAAAGTTACAGATTTTTTTTTTTTAAAGAATCAAAAAGATACTTTAAAAAACAACAATGGAACAAAATATAAAAATTATTTCAATATCATTTTCTTAAGTTGAGGGAAATTGAGGGGTTAGGGTTCGGGACAGCCACCTCCCAACTGAAAGTACTCAAGAAATTATGATTTTATATATATTACACTTACTAATATTTTACATATTTTTATGGGTGTCAGTGCCTATAGCCTAGTGGTTAGCACACCAACATATAGCGCAACTGCGCTTATGGCCGACCTGGGTTTGAATCCCAACCCAAGGACCTTTGCTGAGCCCTCTCCACCCCCAATATTTTTGTGGGTTTCACTAGATAATAGAAGGATCTTACAGTTTTTTACAATCACTTTTGCACTAATAACAGAACCTTCATGTCATTTTTCAAAATTCTAGACACAAAACTCAAAAGAGTCATTATTTTTAACACAGGCTGTCCAGTGTTCAAAACTTGGCATATTGCATTCATATCTTTAGAGAAGCCTTGCTCTTGCAGAAGCATTGTTTCTAAAAATCAAGTTTATTATGAAATATCATAGGAACATTACTTTAGATCACTCTTACACAAGATACCCATAGCTTCATTGTGTATTTGTTAGTACAATCATTAAATATAGGTATACAAAATATGTGATTCAGGTTTCATTATTTTACTGGAGACTAGAGAGAACAGTACAGACACAGTGGCATCATTGAAATCCTGTAATGTGGAATTTACTGATCAAATCAAATCACAACATAAGTTTTGTAGATTACTTAAAAAAAAACAAAAACAACAAAAAACAGTACAGTATACTGTAAACGGAAGTGTTCTTCACTATGGATCTATGTTTCCATCAACCCGGTCTTGTGGATTTGGCCACAGGTTCTCATCTACATCACAATGGATGTTTTCATTCGCTAAACATCTGGGAAAGAATCTTCTGGCATGGCGAATCCAGGCCTGACACTGATCTGCTGTGATGTCATTGCATGCATCCTCCATGGCCTGGAGAAGAGTGACTTGTTCGTGAGGGTGCCTATCATAGACCTTCCACCTCCATGTGGAGAAAAACTCCTCAATTGGGTTAAGGAAAGGGGAGTATGGAGGTAAATGCAGGGCGAGAAATTGTGGATGGGCCTGAAACCATGCTTGAACCATTCGAGAATGATGAAACTGAACATTATCCCAAATTATTACGTAGGTCACACCATCAGCTCTACAGACCTGATTTAGCTCATCAAGGAAGGCTATGATGAGAGCTGCATTATATGACCCAACACAAGGTCTGCGTCCAACCACTCCATCTTCTGATATAGCTGCACAC
This sequence comes from Cirrhinus mrigala, assembly GCA_036247105.1. Taxonomy (NCBI): domain Eukaryota; kingdom Metazoa; phylum Chordata; class Actinopteri; order Cypriniformes; family Cyprinidae; genus Cirrhinus; species Cirrhinus mrigala. The sequence goes on along the minus strand of CM070018.1, from coordinate 14,067,945 downwards.
ATGGTTATATTGGCTCCACGTTGTCCACGAACTTCAACGGTTGCCCGCTGGCCAACTAAATTCCGACCTCTCCTCCTTGTCTTAGCTAGGTTAAAGCCTGCCTCATCCAAAAACAAGAATTTGTGATGGTCTTCATCAGCATCAAGCTCCATCACCCTCTAAAATACAAAAACAATTACTGATTACAATGACATAAATTGTTTGGAGATATAGTTGTTTTAAAGACACCTGATGTCTTTTCAGGACCCGTGCAATAGTGGGCAAACTTATGGCATTCACATTGCTGAATAAGTCATCATTGTCCAAGATGTGCTGCTGAATTTCTTTAAGGCGAATATCATTTCTGACCTGAACCATATTGACCACAGCCTGCTCTTTTTGGTCAGTCAGAATTTTGCTTCTGACTGACCAAAATAATCTCTATTCTGCAGGGAGAAAGTCATAGTAAGAACATTGCAGAAAGTTCTGATAATGGAGGCCACAGATGATCTTCTGAGGTTTGGTTGAAACATCGTAGCTGCTGCTCTCATCGTCATGCCGTGATTTATGACATAGTCTACAACCATAGCCCTGATTTCATTCGACACCCTTTGCTGCTGCTGCCGGTGTCTAGGTCTATGGTCTTGTCCCCTACCACGTTCACCCACACCTCTCAAACGAGGCCCACGGCCAACTCTCTGGTGAGGCCTAAGCCCTCCTCTATGACGAGGCCCACGGCCACCTCTCAAAAGGGGTGCTTGTCCCCTTCTATTCCTTTGACCACTATGTATTCCTAGCCTTTCACCTTCCACTTCTGGCTCCATGTCCTCACTATGTTGAGTAGGCTACTACAGTGGGATACCACTCATCTTACTTATATATACATACAAATATGTGAAATCAATCAGCAGTAATGAGTGGCCATTAACTCATTAAAACCACAAAAGCAATTATGTAAAAAAGTGACATCTTGCATACAGTAATGTTGAATATGAAAATGTGTTCTGTAAAAGTGGTACATGGGACCATAGACACTATATCTGGTAAAGAATGAAATATGACATTCATAGATAATGTAGTCCACCTGGGGTCATATTCTGTGCTAATTGGTATCAAATGATCCTTCCTGAAACTGTCATAATCTAAACATAGACTATTATTAATAAATTTTCATAAAAGCTATGCTTCAAGAGTAATGCAACAGTTACTTATCATTTTAAGCAGTTGTATCAATTGATAGTTGGATCTTTGTAATGAAATGAATACACACCAAACTCAGATGTAATGTGTGATTTGCATTTTGAAATAGTAATACTTTGATGTTAAGTTGTGTCATTTTGAACCAGTGATTTTAGTTCAATGAACAAATGATCTTTGGCTTATATGTATTGTATCCAAGCATTTGAAAAAAAAAAAGAGTTAAGTGTTTTGAAAAATGTGCATTTTGATCATTGGTTGTGATTTATGTGTCTGAAGTTTTAAAAAAATGACATGAAGGTTCTGTTATTAGTGCAAAAAAACTGCAATAAATATATAAGATTTGAATACTTAAATGCTGTGTTTTTTGATTGTGGGACAGAAGTTTGCACCAGTTCTGTAGAATGGCCCACACTCTTAAAAAAAAGGTTCTTTATTGGCATCAATGGTTCCACGAAGAACCTTGAACATCCATGGAACCTTTTAAATGCAGAAAAGTTTCTTCATAGTTGAAAAAGGTTCTTTAGAGTTTTAAAATCTTCTTCAAAATGGTTATTTTAGGAACTGAAAGGTGCTTTGGGGAACCAAAAATGGTTCTTCTATGGCATCACTGCAAAAACACCCTTTTGGAACCTTTATTTTAAGAGTGCGTATTGAAGTGTTTCAAACTCTGAAGAAACATCCTTAAACTAAATGATTTTCTACTTGGTCTACTATACAACATCTATTGAGAACATATTTTACTGCAAAATTCTAATATAATCATCCCAAATTTGCAAGTGCTTGACATGCCATACCTTCGCTCAAAAGTAGCTGGCAGGCAGAAGCTTTTCCCAGTAATTCAAGAACAAGTGCTTGAACGTGTCACTTGAGTAGTTCCTAAATAAATTGATGCTGACAAAGCATCTGACCTGAGTTACGGCCCCTGTTTGCAGTCGTTACTCGGCAGGGACCTGGCACGGACCTCCACAGCCACAGGGAAAGCAGGAGTGTGTGAGAGAGGTCAGCTGGGACTTGCTCCTCAGTGTGTGTTTAACACTTTTGTGCCTGCTTCACAGTATCACAGACGCCACAGTGCTGCTCAGACGCTTAACTCCTCCAGAGACCTTGTCGGTCAGATCAGACAATAGCTAGGTATGCGCTTCGCATTTAGAATGGATTCTTAAACCTTACTTTTGTTCTTAGGTCAATAGTACAGAAATTTTTGATATGGAACATTGGCTTTTTACATTAGTTGATATCTTACATACATAAAAAAAAAAAACCCTCCATTTATTACTTAATTAATTAACAGAACTATGAATGAACAATCTATGAATGAAATCTATTCATATATAAAATAAAATTACTGTTTATATGAAATAATATTAAATATTAAATGTAAATAAATTGCTTTTTATACACTACCAGCCAAAAGTTTTTGAACAGTAAGATTATTAGTGTTTTTTTTAATACGTTTCTTTCTTATTTGATCCAAAGTACAGCAGAAACAGTAAAATTGTGAAATATTTTTACTATTTAAAATAACTGTTTTCTATTTGAATATATTTTAAAATTCAATTTATTTCTGTGATCAAAACAAATTTTTTTAGCATCATTACTCCAGTCCTCAGTGTCACATGATCCTTCAGAAATCATTCTAATATGCTGATTTGCTGTTCAAGAAACATTATTATTATTATTATTATTATCAAATTTAAAACCATTTAGTACATTTTTACAGCATTATTTGATGAATATAAAGATCCAAAGATCAGCATTTATCTGAATTAAAAAGCTTTTGTAACGTTATACACTATCCCGTTCAAAAGCTTGGAGTCAGTATTAATTTTATTTATTTATTTTTTTTTTTTTTTATCCAAAATTTCTATTTTGGATAAATTTTGTTCTTATGAACTTTCTATTCATCAAAGAAACCTGAAAAAATTCTATTACTACTACTACTACTACTACTACTAAATGTTTTGGAGAAGCAAATCAGAATGTTAGAATGATTTCTGAAGGATCATGTGACTGGAGTAATGATGCTAAAAATTCAGCTTTGAAATCACAGCAATAAATTACATTTGAAAAAATATTTAAAGAGATAACAGTTATTTTAAATAGTAAAAATATTTCAATTTTTTTTTTTTTTTTTTGCTGTACTTTGGAACAAATAAATGCAGGCTTGGTGAGCAGAAGAGATTCTTTAAAAGAACATTAAAAATCTTACTGTTCAAAAACTTTTCATTGGTAGTGTATATAAAACTATGTGAAATTAGCCAGAAAAATGTGCACCTTTGACTGAAGTCAAAGTTTTTAAAATCATAATACATTTTGGGACTACAATGAATTCAAGAAGTTTTTAAATGAGTTTTCAATTTGTTTCGAATTCAAGGACCAGGCGGTTGCAGTTTCTTCAGACAATAGGAGGGTTAGGAAAATGATGAGGCTCTTAAAGTATCTTTTAACGCTGTTAGCCACTTGACTTTGACTATAATGTATTAAAGACATTCATTGTTGAGGTCATAGCTCAACCTAAGATGACGTCTTACCTTCCAGTGCCTCAAAGCACACAGGCTGACCTTTCTTAGTGGTACACTGTGGACTTCCAACACATGATGGTGATTAAGTAAATCTCACTGAACCGCTCCAGAATGTCACTTCCTCTTGGTCAAGACTGCATGCACGCAAAATTAAATATGCTGCTTTTGCATATGAAATGTTACAAAGCCGCTGTGTACTATTAAATAAAATCAAGAAGTTGTGTTTTTGAGGTTAGTACCTAAATAAATTGATGCTGACTGTGGAGCTATGGACTGTTCGTTGTATTTAGTTCCTGTTTGCCCTTATTTGGTCATGTTCCTGTTCATTAGTCTGTTATCAGTTTATCACTCTCACCTGTCTGTCCATCAGTAGCTACCCTTTATTAGTTGTATTCAGTTCAGTTTATTGTCTGGTCTACAACGTCCATATGTGTGATTTCTGCTTGTCTGCCTTGTGTTTACTCTTGTTTGGATTAGTTAAAGACTGTTTTCATTATATCTGCATTTCCCTTGAGCGTTCATTGCACTGCATTGTTACACTGACAAAACATGAGTCTATAGATCAGCGACATCAGTTATTAATGAAGGCACTGATGTTCTGTCAAATGTAGGCCAATAAAACATCTGATCAGCTGATTTATTTATACTTGTATTTATTATCTTAGAGTGGATGGTTTCTATTATTGCCAAACCCCAAAATACCTCAGTGATATATCTTTCAGTGATGATTGCTCTGTTAGCTGGGATTATGTTGTAAGTTTTGGCTTGATCAAAAACAGTAAAGGTCAAATTCTCACAATTGTTTGAATCTTAAGTTTCCTTCTAGACTTGTATAATGGCCCAACTATTGTCGTCAATATCCAAGTTTTTCCTAGGGTGGGTATATTTACTGAGCGTAATGTTATACAAAAGGAACAGAAGTTTGTCAGGAGCCCAAATGCATGAAACAAGAAACAAAATTCCCCAACATACAGTGCAAAAGTATGAGGCCACGCTGAAACCCTGGGATTTAAAATCTATGATCTAAATTCATGAAATAAAGTGTAAAAGAGGGGTTTAAGAATATATTAGGATGAAATATGTAAGATTATATACACTATCAGTCATAAGTTTTTGAACAGTTAGGTTTTTAATGTTTTTTTTTAAAGAAGTCACTTCTGCATAAGTTCACCAAGCCTGCATTTGTTTGATCCAAAGTACAGAAAAACAGTAACATTTTGAAATCTTTTTACTATTTAAAATAACTGCTTTCTATTTGAATATATTTTAAAATGTAATTTATTCCTGTGATCAAAGCTAATTTTTTTGCATCATTACTCCAGTCCTCAGTGTCACATGATCCTTCAGAAATCATTCTAATATGCTGATTTGCTGCTCAAGAAACATTTTATTATTATTATTAGTATTATAAATATTTAAAACAGTTGAGTACATTTTTTTCAAAATTCTCTGATGAATATAAAGATCCAAAGATCAGCATTTATCTGAAATCAAAAAGCTTTTGTAACATTACATCCTATTCCATTCAAAAGCTCAATATTTTATTTATTATTATTTTTTTTTTTTTGGTTGAAGAAATAATAGAAATGAATACTTTTATTTAGCAAGGATGCTTTAAATTGTCCAAAAGTGATGATAAAGACATTTATAATGTTACAAAAGAGTTCAATTTCAGATAAATGCTTTTCTTCTGAACTTTCTATTCATCAAAGAAACCTGAAGTTTTCTACTCAGTTGTTTTCAACATAATAATAATAATAAATGTTTTCGAGAGGCAAATCAGAATATTAGAATGATTTCCCAAGGGTCATGTGACTGATACTCAAGTCATGTTCTTGAGTATTTAACTCCCCTGTTTTGTTTTTCTTTGTTTGGGATTTCACAAATATATTGAGCAGCACAACTGTTTTCAACACTGTTGATAGTAAGAAATGTTTTTAAGCACCAAATCAGAATATTAGAATGATTTCTGAAGGAACATGAAGTAAAAATTCAGCTTAGAATTCACAGGAATAAATTACATTTTAAAATTCATTAAAATAGAAAACAGTTATTTTAAATAGTAAAAATATTTTACAATATTACTGCTTTTGCTGTACTTTGGATCAATTAAATGCAGACTTCTTTAAAAAACATTAAAAATCTTACTGTTCAAAAACTTTTGACTGGTAGTGTATACAACCGTTCAAAGGTTTGGGGTCTGTAAGTCTTTAATGCTCATAAAAGCTGCATTTATTTGATCAAATAAGACAGTAAAACTGAAATATTATTACAGTCTAAAATAACTGTTTTCTATTTTAATACAGTTTAAAATGTATTTTTCCTGTGATGGCAAAGCTGAATTTTTACTTCATGTTCCTTCAGAAATCATTCTAATATTCTGATTTGGTGCTTAAAAACATTTCTTACTATCAACAGTGTTGAAAACAGTTGTGCTGCTCAATATATTTGTGAAATCCCAAACAAAGAAAAAGAAAACAGGGGAGTTAAATACTCAAGAACATGACTTATGTCTGACCAATTAGATAAATTAACAAAACACACCTGGAAACAATAAAACAAATGGTCAAAAAGGTCAGGAAACGAGAACATAATATAAAGCATATCAAAATAAAACGGCATTGGATGCACTGCATGCTATTGGATGCATTACTGGGAATTACTTTAATTCAAAGTGTTTAACACACCAGTCAGTCTGCCTAAAACTCAATTCAAGGCGCTCCAGAGAAGAATTTAATTTCCAAAGTCAAACACATGTGGGCTATGACGGATGCATTTGGATACGGATGTTTACTCTCCATCTGCCACTCCCTTATCAGGTCATAGAACTAACAGCTTCTAACAAATCCAAAGCAGAGCAGCACTTGGCACAGACCTGGGAACATGGGAAGTGTTAGAGAGGACAGAGAGCGGGATCTGGTGGTGGCGGCGGCGGGGGCGTCTGAGGGAAAGGCCAGGGTCAGGGCAGAAAAGAGAGACTGGAGCCACTCAGCATGTCCTCCATCACACCCCCATCAAAAAGGCTTTTAAGTGTCCACTGCTCACTGGATTCAAAGAACGAACCCTGGGACTAAGAGTGGTAAAGGGCCACCTATCAATGATCCATGAAGGATGGCTCAGTGGGAAATTCGGGTGGGGGGAAGAACGGATGTGTCCAGGGGTGGATGGTAGCATCACGGGTCAGCGGCGTTCGATGAGCCTTGACCGTCCCAACCAAGTGGCAGCATCCGATGTAGGCCAAAGATACGCAGTGCAAGAGGAAACCAGATAGTCAATAAACATCTACGTTGCTAACTCAAAACAAATATGCATCGGTGGACGTTTTGTTTCGATTGTCACCAGTATGCCAAAAAACTGGAAGTTTTTTTTTTTTGTAGAAACACTGCGCAAGAGGCTCTGCGCAATGTATTTGTGTGGGAAGCGAGCTAACGTTCATATCAGTGTTAACCGCAGGCCTTTCCAGCTGGGTGTCGAGCCTTGGCTCTGGTTTGCAGTTTGTTTGTTTAAAAGATTACAATCCATCCAAGTCAAACAGACACCTTGAACATAACCCAGCTCTGCCAATAAACACATGCCAAATGGTGTGAGTGTAAACGCTATGCACTCTTGCATCAGAGGGGAAGGAGAAAGGCCAGGTAAAGGCCACCATACGCACATGTGACATCAACATATGATGTCATCATGGCTACCAGTATACAGAAAGTCGGACTGATTACATGTAATAATTCTACAGCTTAGTCAGTTAACATAAGCAAGATCTTATGTTTATGGAAAGTTTCATATAGTCTTCATTATGTTTGGATCTTTGTATGACATATTCTGGAACGGCATGTCTAGAGCAACAACAAATACAACTGTCTGGTCAATTCTCTAAGTGACAATCATCACTAGTTTGTTTTTCAGTAAAATTATGATCAGAATAGATTTAGCTGCCTATTATGAGAAGAACATGGGCTTTAAAGTCGAGGTTCTCAATCAAGAGGCCGGGTTATGCTTAAAGGGATAGTTCACCCCAAAATGAAAATTCTGTCATTAATTACTCACCCTCATGACATTCTAAACCTGTAAGACCTTTGTTCATCTTCGGAACACACATTAAGATAATTTTGATGAAATCCAAAAGCTTTCTGAGCCTGCATAGACGGCAACGCAACATGTTCAAGGCCCAGAAAGGTGTGAAAAAGTGAAAAAATTGTTGAATAAAGTTGTTGTTTTTGTTTTCTTTGCGCACAAAATGTATTCTCGTAGCTTCATAACATGACGGTTGAACCACTGATGTCACATGGACTTTCTTTCATAAATTAAAGGAGACCCTTTTACACAATATGTAATTTAGGTCTCAGGTGTCCCCAGAATGTGTCTGTTAAGTTTCAGCTCAAAATACCCCACAGGTCATTTATTATGTCATTTTGAAAATGCATATTTTGAGCGCCAATAAATTTCGGTGGCCTGGCAACTTCTCCCGGTGCTCTCAAATCCATGCTATTTGCATGTGCAATACAGGCTGTACTCTAAAAATATTATAACTTCAATTTATGCGATTTAAATTCTCAAAACATTTCAACTTTATTCTTTAAATATTTTGACTTTATTCTCATAGTATTTTGACTTTATTCTCGTAATATTTCGACTTTATTCTCATAATATATCGACTTTATTCTCGAAATATTTTGCCTTTATTCTCATAATTTTGACTTTATTCTCATAGTATTTCGACTTTATTCTCATAATTTCGACTTTATTCTCATAGTATTTCAACTTTATTCTCATAATTTCGACTTTATTCTCATAATTTCGATTTTTTTCTTGAAATATTTCGACTTTATTCTCGTAATATTTCGACTTTATTCTCATAATTTCGATTTCATTCTCATAGTATTTCGACTTTATTCTCATAGTATTTCAACTTTATTCTTGTAATATTGACTTTAGTCTCATAATTTCGACTTTATTCTCAAAATATTTTGACTTTATTCTCATAGTATTTTGACTTTATTCTCATAATATATTGACTTTATTCTCGAAATATTTCGGCTTTATACTCGTAATATTTTGACTTTATTCTCATAATTTCAACTTTATTCTCATAGTATTTCAACTTTATTCTCATAGTATTTCGACTTTATTCTTATAGTATTTCAACATTATTCTCGTAATGATTTGACTTTATTCTCATAATTCCAACTTTATTCTTGAAATATTATGACTTTAATCTCATAATCTCAGATTTTTAAAATTTTTTAACGTGGCACTAAAACGGTGTTGTAAATTTAAACTTCTGATATAGCAGGTGCACACAAAGCATCTGTCACACGGCATGTGAGTACTAAACTAAGTTCTCTTTAATGTCTTATTGCGCTAAAAACTGTCAAATACACACAAGTTTATGTTAAAAACACAGGTGTTACAAAAACAGTCAGTTATGTCTGTGAGGGTAAACAGCTGGAAAAGAAATAGCATGTTTACATTATATCTGTGTGGCAGCAGCGTAATATACAGCAAATAAATCAATAAATCCACTGGTTTCTTGTCTCCTCTACGGCTGGGACTCAAAATAGTGTTAATAGTAATAGTGTCGTTTGTGAAAACTACATGGTGGCTCCGTGGGTGGAAACATGCAGATTAAGGGGCGGTAATATTATAATTAGATTCCCTTTCTACGTCACGGAGGAAGCAAAGTCTGACACGCTCGTTTTTTCACATGCTTGCAGAAAAAGGCTTACTAAAAAATCACTGGGTTGTCCTTTTTCACGTTTTCTGGGTTGGTAGATTCACTAGGGACCCGATTATAGCACCTAAAAGCAATGCATACTGTTGGATATTAAGCAAAAGTAAAATAGCAAAAACCTAGTACTTGCATCCAAACACATGTATTTGATTTGAAAATGGTAGGAAAAATGATTGTCTGCCTAATGTCGATCCATTTGTTGACAAAGGACAATCACACTGGTGGATATAAAATATGGTACCAACCATTGAAAATCCATGCGGGTCACGCCCAGCTCTCATCACCCAGATGTGCACCACAGCGGGTTTTGATCATGATACAACAGTTTCTTTTTTTTGCCGTGAGCTTTCATATGTCTCTATAGCATTACCTCACCACTCAACACAGGGGCTGACAGCTCTAATGGTGGTTTCACTATGTCTCTGTAAAAATGCCACTCCACTACTTCAACATCCCAAAAAAAGCTTAAGAAGAAATGCAGAAACCTGGGAACCACATATAAGATATCACCTCATCATTGCCAAGTTGATTAATTTTATTCTTATTGAAAGAGCAGATCTGTCCTGCAGTGCACATTCTGGTCAATACATTTATTAAATCGTTAAATTATATTAAATGTGCTAAACTTAGCTTTTTTTGTTTTTGCTCTGCTTTCTTCAGTCAAGCCCTCTCTTGGTCCTGTGGACGTTTTAATACTTTTTAACATTAAAACACACTTTTCACACTCTTACTATTTTATTTAATTTCTCAACAGCATATATTTTAATTACAAAGAATTCTGTCATCTATCTTGCAAAAGCTAGTATCAGCTAAAGCCAAATAATATATAGCATTTTATGTATACATATGTATACATATTTATGTATTTATGTGAAATTAAATAATATTGTTTTCTACTTTTTGAGGCAAAATTACAGCTTGACTTGAATGAATACATAATAAAAATATGCTGCTTAAATATTTACCTCAGGTTTCATCATGTTTCATCATATTCTCAAGCATGCTCTTCAATGTATAGAAACCTTTTTTCCGCCACTTAAATAAAAAAAAAAAAGGTTATTGTAGTTTCAGAATTCTGAGAAATGAAGTCAGAATTACACGATATAAACAAGATATAAACAGAAAAAAAAATGTGCAAATGCAAGTTTTTCTTGTAATTGCGAGTTTATATCTCACAATTCTTGACTTTTTCATGCAATTCAGACTTTTTTTCTCAGAACTATGAAATATAAACTCTTAATTACGATTTATCTAATTTTGAGTCTAATTTTGAGATGGAAAAAGACTGATATGTTCTCAGAATTGCGAGTTTATAACTCACAATTGCGTGATAAAAAACAGAATTATATAAACTCGCAATTATGAGCAAAAGTCGCAATTGCGATAAACTCGCAATTCTGAGAGAAAAAGTCAGAATTGTGAGTTTATATCACAATTCTGACTTTATTTCTTAGAATTGCAACTATTTCTTAGAATTGCAAGTTTATATCTCACAATTCTGATTTAAATAACTGAATTGCTAGATAAAAACTCGTAATTATGAGCAAAAGTCACAACTGCGACATAAACTCGCAATTCTGAGAAAAAAGTCAGAATTGTGAGTTTATATCACAATTCTGACTTTATTTCTTAGAACTGCAAGTTTATATCTCACAATTCTGACTTAAATAACTGAATTGCTAGATATAAACTCACAATTATGAGCAAAAGTCACAAATGCAACATATAAACTCGCAATTATGAGAAAAAAGTCAGAATTGTGAGTTTATATCACAATTCTGACTTTATTTCTTAGAATTATAACTATTTCTTAGAATTGCTAGTTTATGTCTTGCGATTCTGAGAAAAAAGTCAGAATTGCGAGATTATATCATGCAATATTGTGAAAAAAAAAGAACTGTGAGATGTAAACTTGCAATTGCGAGAAAAAAGTCAGAATTCTAAGATAAAAAGTTGCAATTACCTTTTTTTATTTTTTCTTCAGTGGCGGAAACAAACTTCAATATATCAATGACACAGTTTCCTCCTTGGTAAAAAAAAAAGTACACAACCTTTTAAAAAATAACTGATTTGTTATAGAGGAAATTATGTCAATAATTATAGAAAAAAAGAAAAAAAAAGAAAAATGGTTTATGTTTTAACTCCTAGTTTTAATAATTTTTTTTTTTTTTTGTTATTGCTCATGTCTGAATATCTAGGACAAGGGACCAATAAACAATAAAATATATGAATAAAGAGCTTTTAAAAACTGGCAGACAAATACAATAGATGAGGGCACAGCTTTAATGTATCCTTCCAAAATAATAATAAACCAAAATAAAAAATTGTAAAATGAAAATTAAAGTAATATAAAAAATCATGCTCTGGGACATAAAATGACATAAAATTATATGAAATTGAAAAACCACACAATTGTCCTTGTCCTCAGTTTCTTGAAAAATATGTCATTGTGTGAGTTACATGCATCCTCTGTTTGATTGTGTTACAGATGGGAACTGTTTTGATTTTTTGTATTTTGAGTGCTCTGATTAATCAGTCTCTTTTTAATCCTTTAAAAAAAGAAAGAACGAAAAAAAGCAATCAGTAAAAATGCAGTGAAAATTGTTTCCTAGCCGTGTGGCCTGGTCCATAGCCCAAGAGGGGGTTAGAAGATATCTTTTGGATCTCTGAAGCTTAGAGGGATTTGAATGTAGTGATCAATTCAGCTTTCTAGTCTTATCAGATAACATACAGCCTCTGGGAATATCCATGCAAACTCACTCACTTGAAATACCAAACAGAGGTGTGCAAACTTTGATTCAAAAACTTCCAAATCCCTGTAAGAGCATAGCGAATACAAAATGCAGCAGGAGTCAACAGAGAAATATGCTTTTATGTTGATAAATATGTAGAGTTTGCCGTTTGTATCCGTCTAACCTAAAAATACTCAAAGGTGTATGAGTTCTGCTTCTTCTGAAGTAGCGAAATATCTGAATTTACTTCCATTTTTCCTTTTAACTGAGCTTGTATTTGAAGATGGATGGGCAAACAGCCCATTTTAACCTCAGATGGAGGAGACATGCTGTGGGATGATTTTAGCAGATGCATATCCATAAAAAACAGTTTAGAAAAGAATTGTGTAGGAAAACCGTGTAAATTGGAATGTAAAATTTCCACTCAAACCAGCCGTCGCCATTGCAAAAGACTTGGAGAGCATTAACTTGCAACTGAAAACTTTATATTAAGTATATAAATCTGGTTGCATCTCCATTTTTTCCCCACTAAACTAAACTTGAGGTTCGCTAAACCCTTTTTTCCAGTGAATAAATATGGGCATGCGCCAATTTTTTTATGAATTCTACAAAAAAAATCAAGCCAGAGGAAAAATAAATGTGGTTGAAATCATCATGTCCTCCTGACATGCATTCTAACTATGTGTTTTCAATATTTTTCCTTCAAACATATGCAAAGCACATTATCAATCTGAGACCATCTGAGATTTCTGACAGAGAGCGTGTAAGAGATGGAGACAGATGGAGAAGGAGGGAGAGAGATTATTATAATTGCACAATAATACTTTTCGAGTTGCCAACGAATTAAATGTAAATGTTTACGTAGAAATAAAATTGCATGCAATTGTTTCCCAATATCTGTTAAGCATGTGATAATAGTTAAGTGAACTCAAGTAACCCAAATCTAGTCTAAGGGTCACCTGCCTTATGATCTACTGAACTACTTTCCCAGACACTGGGTAAAATTACAGTTTTTAAATCCCGCTAGATCCGGAGCGACGCTAAAGCTCAGTTCAGTCCCTGACGGACAGGTATCAAACACAACTTGAAAGCTCACGACGCAACATCTTCGTAAAGCCTGGTCCGAAATACGTAAACCAGGAATTTCACTTTCGCTGATGACGCTCCGACTTGAAACTTCCCATCGTCACCAAACCCTTAGAGAAATCAGTCTTAATCCCACCAGATGAGTGATGGGAGACCTTTTTTCCGGGTTCTCCGAGGCAGTTTGTCAAGCTTTTTTTTTTTAAATAAAGTCAAAAGCCTGTTTTCTTTTCTCACTTTCCACAGCTTATCATCACGTTTCAGCCATAAAATGCTTCATGTGAAATATTAACAGACAACTTCAAACAGCTTTAAGCAATCTCAAGCTTTCAAAGGAAGCACTGAAAATAAAAAAAGCAACATTATTGTTATTGTTTGAACAGCTTTATTCCTAAATGTCCTATTGACATCAGTCATTCCTTTTAAAAAGTGAATAGTTCGAATGCCTCAATCTGTCAGAATAGTTTTGAGGCCCCACTGAAACGTTAGAGTTCTCTGGAAACCATAGCAATGGTAAACTCTAGACATAGAGTACACGTGTGCTGTTGAATGTAAATTATCCTGAGAGCCGCAAGACCTAGGGCTGGAGTCAACAGGGAAGCATCAGCGCTCTACCCCGCATCCCCTACGGTCACCTCTCTAAATGAGCCGTTCTGCTTTTATGGGTGAACGCAAGTGTTGAAATCTGTGAAGCATGTTGCAGGTTCCCTTGGCTTCAGTGCATCCATCTGGACAATAAACCCCACAGCAGCTAGACCAGAGAGACGTGCAAATAACAAACAAAGGGTGTGGGTCGGAGCAAATTCCGTGCATCTCGCAATCGCTTACCACTTAATGAAAAATCTGATCATCGGAGCATAAAAGATACATCTGCAGGCGAGCACATTTTTCCCATAAAAGGACACGTCGAGAAATGTCCCTGATATTTCCAATGGCCAAGATCGGTGATTACGGTTGTTTCATCTTGCCTGGGCCTGATAAATGAAACCAGAAAGTGGTGAACTCGCAGTTGCTGTGGAGACAAAGCAGTAATCGTTCAGCAGGTGCTTTCCCCCAAAGCCAAAGCGTGGATGAAGCACACATATGCAGACGAGGTGGTTGCTTTTTACACTCCCTTCAAACCGCAATACACATACCTCACATTCTCCACAAGTGGAGGGGCACAAGCGCAGGGTGGAACCGCACACGCCATGACCAACATTACATAATTCCTAAATATTTTGAAGGTCAACAAACATCTCTATTTTATTAATCTTGCATAACATCCTGTGTTTGGAATCACAAGCTCAGTTCCAAAATCAAGTGAGCGTCCTCTGTGGGCAACGTTTTAAGGCTTCGGAGGTGCGATCGTTACACAAAGGCTGTTTTGAAACTCTGGTAACTTAAATATGCTGCCTCTTGTTTTTGCCAAATTCTTATACTGCGCTCCAGATCATTCTCACAGCTCCTGTTTAAAAATAACCACTGGAATAATGCATTTGCAAATGCATTTCTAGTATTCACCTCCGAAATCACCCATATCATTCATAAAGGTGGCAATCATAGAATGCACTGTAATGAGCTGTGTTTAAAATAATGATAATGATAATGCTCACCAAAATTGCTTTATTTGATAAAAAAATACACTAAAACAGTAATTTAGTTAAAATTGCTAAAAAAAAAAATCTAATATAATTTATTCCCGTGATGGCAAAGCAGAATTTTTAGCAGTCAATAAATACTCCAGTGTTCAGTGTCACATTCTTCAGAAATCATTAAAATACACTGATGTGAAAAATACAGTAGCAACATTTTCCCTGGGTTATCTTCACGTTTCAGCCATAAAATGCTTCACATGTAATTCTGACAATCTTAACAGACAACTTCAAACGGCTTTAAGCATGTAAAGCATAAAAAAGCAAAAAAAAAAAAAAAAGCAACATTTTTATCATTATTTGAATAGCCATATTGCTAAATGTCCTATTGACATCAGTCATTCCTTTCAAAAAGTGAACAGTAACACAGGTAATTTCGGAATGTCAATTTACGTTTTTTTTATACCTTGAATTATACATTCCGTATATAGTAAGGGAACTTACCAGTAACCAATTAATAGGTTTTTACTCTAGCATTTTTACAGTCGTTTACCATTAAAATCATATATATATTATATATATATATATATATATATATATATATATATATATATATATATATATTATATTTATATATATATATATATATTTTTTTTTTAATACATAAATTTCTTCTTAAAGTATTGTGTGTCCTGTGTGTGAAGCAATGTTTATATGACACACAGAGGTCCTGCTTAAGAAGAACACTCCAAATCAGTTATTAATGAGGTTCCATTTAAGTTAAGATCAGGGTTGCCAAGTTTTCACAACAAAAACCCACCCACCTACTTAAAACTGAACACCCAACTGAATTTTGGTATTAAAATACTTTTTTTGTGTGCAGCGTTCCCCTGGTGAAATTTGCATTCCAGGGGCTAAATAACACATTTTTGGGGTTGCTTCAATGCCTGGATATGAAAAACAACCTGGAATGAAAGAAGAAAACCACATGGAGGACAATCGACGTTGTCAGCTGGCTCTCCTGGGCTATGTTTGGTTGTACAGTGAAAAACAAACAAACAAAAATAGAATATGGGTGATGTTCTTTCTCGGTACTCCACTTACATGGGATGTTTGTGGTTGCCAAGTTTCAGCTATAGAAGCACGCAACATCCGGTAAGTGGTGCTTGCTCACTCTCATTGGCTATCGCGGGTAAAACGTCATGGGCAGCCTGATCAAGAGTCGTAAATTATCCTACCTGATCTCATGACAGAAACGTACCTGTGGGAACTTTTTCGCAAGATGCGAAATATGTACGAATAAGTAACTGCAGTTCCCAACAGAAATGAACACTCAAGGCGGTAAAACAGTGTGCATTTGTTATTTTTTCCGTACACAGTTATGATTACAGCTCCACATGTTTTGTTATTTAGTAAGCTTGCTTGGTATCTCAGCCAGCATGGAATTGGACTTAGGATGTGAAATCCTTGGGTATGAATCCCGTGAAAAACACGACTCTCAAAGAAAGAAAAACAAGCTAAAACATGCTTCCATTTGCATTTTTATGTCACATTTCGCTTTTGTTCATACAAATTGGGAATAAAAAGTCACAAAAAAGTTCCCACAACTACGTTTTCATCATGAGGTCAGGTTAAAATGTTTGATTTGAAATATGATTTGAAATCGGGATGCTCCATCTCGATCGGAAGCAGTTAAATAATCGTAATGACACCATACAACAGAGGATTTTTTGGACAAATTTTTTTGGCCACAAATTGGGGAAAAAATTCCCACAGCTACGTTTTCATCATGAGGTCAGATTGAAATGATCAAACATGTTTGATTTATATGATTTGAATTCGGGGCCGCTCTGTCTTAATCGGGTGCAGTTAAATAATTGCAATGACACCATACAACAGAGGATTTTTTGGACAAATTTTTTGGCTACAAATTGGGGAAAAAGTTCCCACAGCTATGTTTTCGTCATGAGGTCTGATTGAAATGATCAAACATGTTTGATTTATATGATTTGAATTCAGGGACGCTCTGTCTTGATCGGGTGCAGTTAAATAATTGCAATGACACCATACAACAGAGGATTTTTTGGACAAATTTTTTGTCCACAAATTGGGCATAAAAAGTGGCGAAAGGTTCCCACAGCTACGTTTTCATTGTGATGTCAGCTTGAAATGATCAAACATGTTTGATTTATAGGATTTGAATTCGGGGATGCTCCGTCTTGATCGGGTGCAGTTAAATAATTGCAATGACACCATACAACAGAGGATTTTTTGGACAAATTATTTGGCTACAAATTGGGGAAAAAGTTCCCACAGCTAAGTTTTCATCACAAGGTCAGATTAAAATGATCAAACATGTTTGATTTATACGATTTGAAATCGAAGATGCTCCGTCTTGATCGGGTGCAGTTAAATAATCACAATGACACCATACAAGAGGATTTTTTGGACAAATTTTTTGGCTACAAATTGGGGAAAAAGTTCCCACAGTTAAGTTTTCATCAGAAGGTCAGATTGAAATGATCAAACATGTTTGATTTATACGATTTGAATTCGAAGATGCTCCGTCTCGATCGGGAGCTGTTAAGTAATCATAATGACACCATACAACAGGATTTTTTTGGACAGGTTTTTTGGCCACAAATTGGGCATAAAAAGTCACGAAAAAGTTCCCACAGCTATGTTTTTATTGTGATGTCAGGTTAAAATGATCAAACATGTTTGATTTATACGATTTGAATTTGGGAACGCTCCATCTCGATCGGGAACAGTTAAATAATCTTAATGACACCATACAAGAGAGAATTTTTTGGACATTTTTTTTGGCCACAAATTGGGCATAAAATCAGCCTTAAAATCTTCAAGTGTGTGGCCAGCCTTAGAAGTTGCCTGCAGGTTTTAGGGATATCTGTACAGTGTTGGAGAGAATATGCTCTAAAAATACCTCTGAATCATTATACCTGAAGGTTCTGACCAAATATAGCAGACAAAGAATGGAAAAAATTAATCAAGCGATGGCCAAGTTAAACTAAGGACACCCAAAAAACATTCTTCCCTCCTAAACTAACAGGTCTGCTAACACTCCAAGAGACAACCGGTACAGGAAAAATCCCGCTGACACAAACTGAGGTTCACACAAATCATCTTTCTGAACCTGGCCAAGCTCATGGGGGTAGGTCGCCCGAGAGACGGACAGCCTCATTTGGTTCCCTCGTCCTGGGATCCATCAGGATACGTGACAGGCCGATTGTGGCCCCGCTGTTCTGACAGCACCAATAAGTCCACATGAAGGGAAAGCCCTTGACTGGCCCTGCCCCCACTTGCCTTGCCTCATTACCCTCCACAGGTGCCTCCCGTGTCAGCCGCAGCCTCTATCTCACAGGACGGATCTGATCTCCCCCACACACTTGGACTCAACCTGCGGACCATTACTGTAACAATCCCCAGAGCCGGACTGCTCCGGTCTTACATACCGTGAAAGTGTCACACAATTCAAGAATGATTAAATGAAATAGGTGTTCAAAGTATATTAAGTGTCACAACAAATGAAAGAAAAGTCAACGAGAACAGACCAGACAGAGGCATCGTCATGTTGAACTGAACGCCATATTTAGGCATCTGCCAAGTTACACAAACGTTCTCATTTGTTATTAGGGAGATTGAGAGATGTGTCATCTTTCATCACATACAACGGACACGCTTGTAGATAAAGACGGTTTCATGTTTTCATTTTTGACATGCATTTTTTTTTCATTCCAGAGAAATTCAGGTTTACTGAACTCTCACTCCAAACAAATGTACTGTGCATTTTTTTTTTTTTTTTCATGCACACTGGCTGGAGACGAGGCCTGGAAGCCCCAATCCTCCAGACTGTAGAATGAATTCTGTATGAACTTCATATGACAGAGGAAAAACAGCCTCCAGTCTAAACACTCAGAACACCTCTATGGGCCGCGGTGGAGATCAGCCTTTCAAAAGCAATGTTTTTACAATGAGACACATCCGGTGCTATCAAACATCGCTAAGTCACAAGAATAAAGAGAAGTTCTTTAGCTTTTTTGTTATTGTTGCAGATAAACGAATACCAACTGTATGTAATTCATACACATTGATGATATCTGTGTATTCTGGTGTTTGCACACATTTTCATTTAAATATCTGCTATGTCTATTTTGCATGCTGATAGCGTATAGTTTCTTGTGATACGCTGCCAAAATGCAGCCATCAGGGATGAGTAACTGGATACTGCATGCTGAGATGTATTTGATAACCAGACAGGCTTGTTTCTGTAGCAGTTTTTTTTTCAGTATGCAAATCACTGATGGTTTACAAGAAATTCAGCTACAGTGTTTTTATTAGAATTTACAACATTGCAATTTTTTTAATCCATGAATCAAGACTGAATTCAGTGTCAATCTTGGCTACGAAAAATGAATCTAGATGAGACAAAAATGTACGTTAAAAAATAAAATACAACTAAACCATCAACTAAAATGAGATACTATTTTAGTTAATTACTACTAAAATTAATAATATGATGTGACAAACTTTGATTACATTTAAATTATATTTATGTTAAAAAGATAAAAAACTATGATTAAGAAAAAATTGTGTAAGTTCACTTTTTTTGTCATTTAAATCTTGTTTTTATCAACTAATGAATATGACATGACAAAACATTTACTAAATTTAAATGATATAGATAAAAAAAGGCAAAAACTCTGATTGAGACATAAAAGAAGTGTAAAAATTTACACCAGTTTCATTTTGATTGTCATTTGTGGTTTCATTTTAATATCCCTTGTGAGATAATTTTTTTTTGTCAACTAAATCTTGTTTTTGTCCACAAAAATTAGTTACTATATTTGTCAGATTACAACAACTAAAATGGATAAATATGGAATGACAAAATTTTGACTACATTTAAAGTATATTTTTTGTTACAAAGGCAAAATTTATGACAATTTTTATGCTTTAATTTTAATAGTCGTTTGTAAGTTCACTTTTTTGTCATTTGAATCTTGAGTCAGATTACAAATAACTTAAATGAATGAATATAACGTGACAAAACATTGATTAAATTTAAATAATTGATAGATATAAAATAAATAATAAAAGACAAAAAACTATGATTAAGACAAAAAATGGTGTAAAAATTAGCAAAAAAAAAAAATTTAAAAATTAAATTAATTTTTAATGGTCAATCATGAGTTTACTTTTTTGTAGTGCTGTCAAAACGATTAATTGCGATTAATCACATCCAAAATAAAAGTAAATACATACACATGCATCAATATATTTCATTATTATTATTATATAAGATATATTATTATAAATATTTGTACAAATATATATATATATATATATATATATATATATATATATATAATCGTTTGACAGCACTACTTTTTTGTCATTTAAATCTTATTATTTAAATAAAATTAAATTAAAATCATATTTTAGCCAGATTACATCAGTTTAATTTTGATGGTCATTTGTGGTTTAATTTTAATGGTCATTTGTGAGTTCCCTTTTTTTGTATTTTAAATCTTTAAAAAAAAAAAAAAGAAAATTTAAAATATTTTAGTCAGGTTACAAATAAATTAAATAAATGAATATGACATGACAAAACATTGATTAAATTGAAATATTTCTGTTAAAAACTTACAATTAAATTAAAATTGAATTCAGTTTTAAATAAAAAAATTATTTAAAAATATTTTTAAAAATCTTGTTTTCATCCATTAAACCATTAGTTACTATTTTACT
Organism: Cirrhinus mrigala; assembly: GCA_036247105.1. Lineage (NCBI taxonomy): Eukaryota > Metazoa > Chordata > Actinopteri > Cypriniformes > Cyprinidae > Cirrhinus > Cirrhinus mrigala. Next base: position 14,047,358 of record CM070018.1, on the reverse strand, counting down.
CAGATTACAACTAAAATAAATTTAATGAATATAAATAAATTGAATGAATCTTAAATAAAATAAATGAATATGACATGACAAAAGATTGAGTACATTTAAATGACAGATAAAAAGGCAAAAAAATCTGATTTAGACAATAAAAAAAAGAAGTGTAAAAATAAACACCAGTTAAATTTTGATGGTCATTTGTGGTGTCATTTTAAAGGCCTTTGTGAGTTCACTTTTTGTAAAAAGTAAAACTAAATTTTGTCTTTGTCTAATAAAATTAGCTACTATTTTAGTCAGATTACAGCTAGCTAAAATATGACTAAGACAAACTGTTTAAAAACATACACTGGTTTAATTTTAATGGTGATTTACGAGTGCAAGACTCTATAGTAAAACAAACTAAATGAGAAATACAAGCACAAACTATAAATACACCGGACAAAATGTCTCACGATAATCCTCCCTGAAACTGCTATCAGTAGGTCACTAAAAATGTCTATGTGCTCTTTGTTAACAGTGCTGGGAAGTAATTGTTAAGTGCTGCGATATCCATTAAGATTGAAGGCACTTGTAGAGAATTACGGCCCTGTGTCTCTGAGGTGCTGATTGAGCAGACAGATGGTACATAAATTATGATGAAAAGACATCAGCAGGTTGACCCACCCCATCGAATGCTTAATCTGCCGCCAAGCGAGATTTTATTTTCCTTGAAAGACTAGGAAAAAAAGGACAGATTGGAGAGAGAAAGAAAAACAACAAAAAAATCAAGAGACTCATTCCATTAAACCTGAGGCTGGCAATCGTGCATCTGGAAAGCTTCGGCGTCTGTTGCTAGATTTTCCAAAAGCGTGTTCTGATTTTCCAGAATGCTCACATGAAACACGATAAATCATTTAACCTCTGTAGGTGGTTAAGAGGGATCATGCACTCCTATGTCCGGTTCACTTGTCCTCTTTGAAAAGCGGCATTAAAATTTACATACTCTGTCTTCCTTACAACCGTCGTGGCCAGAAAGAGCATCCCGACTGTTGCGACAAAGGCAAATCAGTGAATTTAGAGACTGACCGCCCAGATAAAACATTCTCCCCGTCAATGACGAACGCAGAGATCGTTCAGCCTGAATGAACTTCCAGAACCTGTTCGCGCACTCGTTCTGCAAGGAGCCCCTGGAGGACTCGAGGGGGGCTTGTGTGCGTAACCCTTTACCCTACTTGTCCCGGATACACATCTGCACCTGCGCTTTACGCAGGTCCCCATTAGCCTCGCACGGTCACTCTCTGTCCTGTCTCTGCAGTCTCAGAACTTTTTAAGCGTCTCGGTGTCTGTGTCTAGTTGCGGGGCGCTCTCCAGGGACCCGATTAGAACAGGCCGCTCTCTCAGCTGTGTTCTCTGCATGTCAGAACGGGCCTGCTTTATTGTTTCATTATGAGGGGGGGGTGACATTCAGGGAGGGTGTTTTACTGCCACTGGCTGTTTGTTAAGTCCAGGGATCACGACTCGTCCAACACTCACTAAATCATAAAAAGCTTTTCTAAACGCTGATTGCTTTCAGAAACACAACTGCGATCCAGACTGATACACAGTTGAAACCGTGAAAACAGCTTTTGCAGTTCATTACAAATGAGCTTTTGGACACAAAGAGCTTTAAGCATTACTTTAAAACATGTTGCATTGATAAAAGGACATAAAATCCAAAAAAGCCAATTAAAACGTCTCGTTTGGAAGTGCACCTGATCATTACGTTCTTCGCTGTTTAGAGGAGATACAGGTGTTTTTCCAAATGATATTGCGCAAACTCAGATGCACGTCTTTTTTTTAATGTCACAAGTTCTCTGTGTTCTCAATGGCCATTATGTTTAAGCTCTGCTAAGCTGATTCAAATGCATTTCCAGCTCTTGAAGGACATCTAACGCTCCTGAGCCTTAACCAAGGCTGTCTCCCGATCCCGGCCTACGTAAGTCTCCGGCATGCCAACGAGTGACTGCATAAGAGCATATAAATTTATTTTTTATTGGGGATTTGGTAGGCGGTAACACTATACTTTGAGCTGTTTGCTTAAGAGGAGAATGGAGGTAAGGAAAGGGAGAAGATGGGTAATGGAAGATTAAACTTTCGAGTCCCCCACCAGGACGTGGTCTTGGCTCTGTCTGAGAGGATGTGTGGAAGCTGCCAAATGTAATGCTCAAATCAGTCATAGTGAACTGGTTGTGGTTTAATTTGACATTTTTCACATTTGGACGACACTTTTATCCAAAGCGACTTACAATGCATTCAAGTTATACATTTACCAGGATGTGTGTTCCCTGCGGGAAAACAAACCCACGACTGGATTTCTAGCACCAGATTCACTTAGTTACAGGAATATTTTTTGGTGGTGAAATTGTTATTTGGAGATTCAGAGTGATACTTAAAAACTCAAAACTAACAAGTATTTGTGTATTTCAGATCAGAGTGAAAACATTACACTATAAAAAAGAGAAAAAGACCCCTGTTCTATTTTGTATTTTTATAAATGTTATATTTTATATATTTAAAGCCAAATATGAGTCTTATACAGTTAGTGTTTTTAAGCATTTTACATTTATTCTAAAATAACTCAAGGGAGTAACAATTTAAACAATGTATTTTATTTGTGAACTTATGTTCAGCTAAATGTTTTAATAGTTAACTTTTACCTATTTTTTTTAATTTTTCAGTTGATCAGTCATCATGGCTCAGTAAATATTGGTCACGGACACAGAGATTTACTTTAAATTTCTTCAAGCTGATTACTCACTAAAAACGCTCACATCACATTTTCAGGCCATTTTAAGTCTTATTTTGACATAACAATGTAGTTATATCTAAAAGTGAGTTGTTTACTTACTTTTTTAATCGCCTGAGGTCCGCAAAGGCGCCAGAGAGAGCACTTTATATATTTCCAGATGACAGCGAAAAGAACTTAAAATACTCCGTTATTTTTGATTGAACACATAGGGCCTGTTTACACCTGGTCACTTCATGCATTTTCTCTGATCGGATAGCTATCTGATCATGAAAAGACCAAGTGTAAATGCTTTATGAAACGCTTTTGGGACATATTTAAATACGATTGGTCAAACCACTTTGAGAGGTGGTCTGGGCTGAAACTGGTTGTTGAAACCGCATATGCAAATTTTACTCCTCCCAAAATATAAAAATAATAAATGTGCGAGAGCGTTTTATAGACTACATGGGATGTACAGTCAGATATGACGGTGCCAATGCAACGCACATCGCCGCAGATAAGTAGCTAAGTATCTCTTCAGCAAACTGACACGCAAACAAAGACACTCAACACACAATAAACTTCATTAAAAGTAGTGACTAACCTATATTTCCAGTGCTAATGCTGCGCTCTCTCCTGTTGTGGTCTTTGATCTTGAAATTAGCTGATAATGAATAAAATGCAGCGCATATCTGAACGCCATTAAATTTGCATATAGCGCAGGAATTGAAGAACGGATTTATATTCATTTTGCAAAGACACATTTATGTAGCCAAGTGTAAATCAGATAGATATCTGATCAGAGAAAATGCATGAAGAAACCAGGTGAAAACAGGCCCATAAAATTAATACATCACCTGAATCTGTAAAGGGTCTTCTTTTATTTATGTATGCTCACCATATCAACTAAATCAGCCTTTTCAGCCAGACTTTCAGTCAGACTTTAGCCATTTTTAAGATACTCAAAAAAGCACAAATGTCAGGACATGTCAAAACTTCTCCAGTGCCCCAAAACACCCTTAGACCCCTGAGGGTTAAATTAGTCTTCCTATTAACGCCATTATGTTGTTTATTCAGTCTGATTCTCAGACGCAGAACACGCACAAACACAAGAGGCGGGATTTATCACATGAACCAGTCGCAGCTGAACATAACCAGTCATATGCAATCATATCACAATAGAGGCATTGCCTCCTTTCACGTGACTTTCCCTCATTCATTCTCAATTACCCCCCACCAAACTCACCGCACGCTTTAGGGGGTCTGTTAAAACTCAGTGGGCTCAGGGGAGGCGAGAGAGACATGGACTTCTGCTGTAATTTTACTTGCTGGTATTTTTGTTGAACTTTTTTTTTTTTAGAAAAACAAGTAATTAATACACTTTTTAATGTTATATTTTGTAATATTGGAATTGTTTTATTTTCGGACTATGTTTTTTTTCTCATCCACTATATTGAGGAGACACTTCCTCCTTTGCTTCGTCCAACAAATATTTAAAATAATAATAAAAAAAAAAAAATACAAAATTGTATTTTGTGACTACAGTTAACTACAAAACATGTAACTACAGTACTTGTTATTTGAAACCAACATGCAAAACTTCTGCTAAAGAAAACATATTGTTATGACCCTGGTTCAGGGTCAGGGAGGTAACATAATTGGGGGCTCGTCCGGGATACAACGCACCAGCTGTAACAGTTTAAACAAAATATTTTATTTGTGAACTTACGTTCAGCTAATTGTTTTAATAGTTAACTTTTATCTGTTTTTTAATTTTTTAGATGATCAGTCATCATGGCTCAGTAATACTGGTCACAGATAAAGAGATTTACTTTAAATTTCTCCAAGCTGATTACTCACTAAAAATGCCCAGATCATGTTTTCAGGCCTTTTTAATTATTAACTTATTTTGATGTAACAAAGTGGTTATATCTAAGTGTGTGAGTTGTTTACTTTTTTAATGTCCTGGAGTCGGCAAAGGTGCCGGCAGGAGCACTTGCATATTTTGAAGATAACAGTGAAAAGAACTTAAAATACTCCATCATTTTTGATTGGACATATAGGGCCTGTTTACACCTGGTCACTTCATACGTTTTCTCTAATCAGATAGCTATCTGATCATGAAAAAACCAGGTGTAAATGCTTTCCGAAACGCTTTTAACAATGGATTTAAATACGATTGCTCAAACCACTTTAGGATGGAGGCATTGCCTCCTCTCATGTGACTTTCCCCCATTCATTCTCAATTACCCCCCACCAAACTCACCACACACATCAGGGGCTCTGTTTTTCTCATCCAATATTTTGAGTAGGCACATCCTCCTTTGCTTCATACAAAAAATATTTAAAATAATAAATTGTATAATAATAAAAAAAAAACCAAACAAACAAAAAAAAAACTAAAAATACATATATCTACAGTATTTGTTATTTGAAACCAACATGCAAAACTTCTGCTAGAGAAAACATTGTTATGACCCTGGTCCAGTTTCAGGGACGTAACATAATTGGGGGCTCGTCCAGGATATTGGAGAAAATTGTCCGCCGTGATGAATGCGGAAATTTCTGATGCACGAACTGTCAGGGGCACCTGCCAGTAGCCCTTTAACATGTCCAATTTTGTCACAAAACATGCAGCACCATCGCGGTCTATACAGTCCTCTGTCTGGGGTAAGGGAAATGAGTCAGGTTTAGTTGGACTGTTCACCTTTCTATAAATCAGTGCAAAAATCTAGGCACTGTCCGATTTAAGTACTAGAAGACAGGGTGAACTCCAAGGGCTTAAACGGGGTGTCGAGTATGATTCTTGCTTCGGTTGCGAGAGGTCCTGAGTTCAGATCCCGGACGAGCCCCCAATTATGTTACGACCCTGGTCCAGGGTCAGGGAGGCAACATTTTTCATTACACTTTATGTTACAATAACAATATAACAAAAGCAATATAACAGTAACAATATTTATCTAACTGAACTTTTGACTCAAAACCTTACAGCAGACATATAGCCTTTGTGACAGCCTTCCCATGTGACAACTAGCTATTCAAGACATACAAAGTTAATTGTACGAATCTATCCTGTTTTTAATGTCAGGTTTATCCGAGGCCTCTTTAACAGATGCGTCTACTGGGACAGAATAACAAGAGTTTGATTAAACTACAATTGATTTGACTGTTGTAATGTTTATGAAACACTGTATAAGCACCTTACTGACAGAACAGCATCTGAGTCCAGGTGTCCTATAAAAGACTGCAGACTATTCTTTCTCTCATCCCTCTCTTGTCCTGCCTGTTTTGTATTCCACTCCCTAATAAAAGTGTCTGCATTTTCCCAACAGCAGATGTGTGGCGCTGAATTATGCATTGCAGCTAAAGGATACATTCTCGTCATGCCGCGATTCTATAAAAATAAATCCCATAAGAGCATCATACTGACAGCGGCTGTACTCACCTGGGCCTCTTTTTAAGTCCTGTCACTCAACCTTAAACATTTAAAGCACCTCCTCTCAGAGATAAAACCGTATCCCATGCTAGCAGTAGTTATGTCTTTTTACTATTAAGCTAAAAAAAGATGTGCGGAGGACTCGGCATAAAAATCTGAACTTTAAAACAGAAAAGTGTATATGAATAGCTCACTTAGGAAAATGTGATGTCATACTGGAAGATGTTTTTATCACAAAAATGACAACACCAGTTGTTCCCTCTAATTTTTTTTCTTCCTGAACAGCAAAACCCCATGCACTAGACTAATGCAGCATTAACTGTGCTATTAACTGTACTTTTCCTGAGAGCTTAAAGCAAAAATAAGTGAGAACAAGAGAGAAAAATAATGCATGGGCGTTTGTATATTTTAACATAGTCACTGTTTTCTTTTGATGCTGCTATAACATCTTCATACCGTTTTAGGGTGCGACGATTATCTCACGACATCCTCCCCACACACTGTCTGTGTGATTCAGTGTACTCCTACACAAGTTTTCTCAAAGCTTTCTGGACAGCATTGAGCATTCAGGGGGACTCCAGTGGAAAATTCAGATTTTTTTTTACCAGAATCATGCTTTTAATTATATTTGTTTATGATTTTACTACTATTATGTGTCCAAGATGGCTCAGGTAACCTAGCCTAAGGAATCTAAATCTTAAAGCTTATGACTTTAGGCCAGGTAACTGGAAAATTGTAAGCAGATTCATCAAATACCATAATTGCAAAATATTTGGCTGCTCTTTAAAATGCCATTGAGCACAAATAATTAATTCTATTAAATTCTTACAGCATCTAGTGCCAACTTTGGTGGAAAGAGCCAATTAAAAACAAAAAAAAATGCCAAGTTGGCATCCAACATAACAGGGTAAGATTTGAAACAACTTGTAAACTCACAGGGTGAGAAATCTGAGAAATTGTGTGGATTTTAAAAGTTACAAGCAGAAGAAAGAGTACAATTTTAGCTAATCATCTGGGGAGCATTAACAAGACTTTCCTTTGTTTCAGCACAGTGTCTTTTTACGGTAGTAATCTTGTTTCAAAACTTAGCAATTGAAATCTGATCAAAATGAAATCTTATAGTGTTTACTACTGCAGATGGTGAACAGAACAAGGCTCCTCCCTGAGAACACATGAAGAACCAGTGTGTGGAAATCATTTCATGTGATACAGCTAATCTCATAGAAAAAGACTGTCCCAACTACTTTCTGTTAACATGACTGTTTAATGTTTCTGTGACAGAAGCAGCATGAACTTTTCTTTTTTGTCTTTCCAAGCCAGGCTTCATTACAGTAAAGTGGTCTGGCTCCAGATATTAGGTGACAGGTGAAAGAAGATTTCACTTTGAACCACTGATAAAGGAGATACATAATTAAGGTTGGCAATCCAACATACAGACAGCATAATTGAGTTCATGTAAAAGCACAGATAGCTAGAAGTTCAGTGTCTTCACCTCTGAGAGGGGAATATATTATACAGCCCATTCACACTAAAAACAATAACTGTATAAACTATAATGATAACTACATTATTGTCCACATCACAATATTGTTCAAGCTCTTTTAAATCAAATGGATTCTGATAGGCTGGTGAAAAAGTGTTCTAAAAGTGATTCCAACAATATTGCGAGTTACAAAGTCAGAATTGTGAGATACAAACTCACAATTCAGACTGTTTTCTCTCAGAATCGCATAATATGAACTCACAGTTGCGAGTTATAAAGTCAGAATTGCGTTATTTAACTTGCAATTGCGAGTTACAAAGTCGGAATATTAAGATACAAACTCAATTTCTGACTTTGTTCTCACAGAATTGCGTGACAAACTCACAATTGCGAGTTATAAAGTCAGAATTGTGTGATATAAACTCACAATTGCATTATAAAGTCAGAATTGTGAGATACAAACTCACAATTGCGAGTTATAAAGTCAGAATTGTGTGATATAAACTCGCAATTGTGAGTTATAAAGTCAGAATTTGCTAGATAAAAACGTACAATTCTGACTTTTTTCTCAGAATTGTTACATAAACTCACAATTGCGAATTATAAAGTCAGAATTGTGTAATATAACACAACTGTGAGTTATAAAGTCAGAATTGCGTGATATAAACTCGCAATTGAGAGCTAAAAAGTCAGAATTGTGAGATATAAACTTGCAATTGCGAGTTATAAAGTCAGAATTGTGAGATAAAACTCCAATTGTAGTTAATCGAAGTCAGAATTGCGTGATATAAACTCGCAATTGAGAGCTAAAAAGTCAGAATTGTGAGATATAAACTTGCAATTGTGAGTTATAAAGTCAGAATTGTGAGATAAAACTCACAATTGTGAGTTAAAAAGTCAGAATTGCGTGATATAACTCACAGTTGAATTATATAGTCAGAATTGAGAGATACAAACTCACAATTGTGAGTTATAAAGTCAGAATTGCGTGATATAAACTCGCTATTGAGAGCTAAAAAGTCAGAATTGCGAGATATAAACTTGCAATTGCGAGTTATAAAGTCAGAATTGCTTGATATCACTCACAATTATGAGTTAAAAAGTCAGAATTGCGTGATATATCTCACAATTGCATTATATAGTCAGAATTGTGTGATATAAACTCGCCGTTGTGAGTTATAAAGTCAAAATTTGCTAGATAAAAACGTACAATTCTGACTTTTTTCTCAGAATTGTTACATAAACTCACAATTGTGAGTTAAAAAGTCAGAATTGCGTGATATAACTCACAATTGCATTATAAAGTCAGAATTGTGAGATACAAACTCGCAATTGCGAGAAATAAAGTCAGAAATCTGAGATAAAAACGTACAATTCTGACTTTTTTCTCAGAATTGTTACATAAACTCACAATTGTGAGTTATAAAGTCAGAATTGCGTTATATACATCACAATTGCATTATAAAGTCTGAATTGTGAGATACAAACTCGCAATTGTGAGAAATAAAGTCAGAAATGTGAAATAAAAACTTGCAATTCAGACTTTTGCGAGTTTGTATCTTGTAATTCTGACTTTTCTCGCAATTGTGAGTATATAGTAGTCAACATTTGAAGTGGATCAAAACATTTAATCAAAGTTGTATTAAAACCAAAAACAATACCCATTCTTATCTTAGGACAACTTTGATTAACTATTTTTGATCCACTTCAAATGTTGACTACTGTATATCTTACAAGTTTGACTTTTTTTCTCACAGTTCTGAATTGTGAGATTTAAACGTGCAATTGAGAGTTATACAGTCCAATTTTAAGTGGAAAAAAAGACTGATATATTCCCAGAATTGCGAGTTTATATCTCACAATTCTCTGACTTAAGAACTCGCAATTGCATGTTATAAAGTTGGAATTGTGATATATAAACTCACAATTCTGAGAAAAAACGTCAGATTTGTTTCTATATTTTTCTCAGAATTCCATAATATAAACTGGCAATCGCGAGTTATAAAGTCAGAATTTCGAGACACGTAATTCTAAGAAATAACTCACAATTGCAAGTTTATGTTACGCAATTCTGAGAAAAAAAAGTCAAAATTGCAAGTTTATATCTCGCAATTCTGACTTTATAATGTGCAATTGCGAGTTTACTTCACGCAATTCTGACTTTGTATTGCAATGCTGAGAAAAAAAGTCTGAATTGTGAGATAAAAAGTCACTTTATATTCACTGGTAATGAAATGGGCTTCCATACAAAGCACCAAAGGAGATGTAGTAATGCACAATGTTTTTCCACCATGTATTTTTCCACACTTATTTCCATGCATTTGCACCTAAAATGCAATATTTTCACAATTTTAATATTCGAAACACCCTACTGATGTCATAAAATGGAATTAAATTAGAACTGTTCTGTTTTTATCATCTTAGAAAAACAAGACCTGCCTCAAGCGAACTAAAATGCTTGCTAACTTTGGCAAGGCCAAATTACAAACTACGTTCAAACTTCCTCCAAAGAATATCTGCGATGACATGTACATGAAGACACTCAGTGTGTTTACTTCTGAACAAATAAGCCCTTTCAAAAGACTCTGAGAAAAAGCAGGACAGTAGAAGTATTTACAAAAGGGCATATTATGGTAATTCAGATGGCAGTGGCCCATGTTCCCATAACCATACGTCTAAAACGGTCGGCACGACTGGAGACAGATGTGTGATTTATTATAAACCGCTGCTTCCATTTATGGCCAAGGCTTTTGCACAAGCATACGGGTGTGAAATAAGGCTTTTACAGGCATATAAAACCATGGCGGCTTGTTGTTACATAACGTGCGAGATGATGGACCCAGACTCGTCTTAATGGCAGATCTCCACGTCCCTCAACAAAACCATGAAACCTCAGCCCATAATGCCTGCTCTTGTTCACACAAAGAGGCAGCGTGCCACGGAAACCCATGAGGATAGTTGGCTGAACATGATCTCTTAGGCTTGTTTGATTCACCAGGCGGCGTATCATTTATTAAAATCAATACCAGGTGAGGGCAAAACAAAACCAGACAAAAGTTAAATGATATAAGACATCTCAATATAAATGTGAAAACACGAGTGAATGATAATCCTGTAGCCATAAAACTGCGATCCGCTGGATATGGGTGATATCACAGCATATCAAAGCAGCATGCACGTGTGTCATGTTTTCTCTTGAGTGGCACACCCTAATCGTGACTGACACATCCAGCGCGTTGGCATGCCTCAGATCTTTGTTCCAGCCAAGCTTTGATTAGATCCGTGAAGTACTCCGTCTTAATTGTACTCGGTTTAACTACTTTCATGTGTCGTATGGAAAGAGAGCAGGTACGGGCCTAATCTAATAAAGACAAAACAGAGACTGTAGGAAGTAGTAGGCGTGGATGGGATGAGCAAGGCTGCTCCATATGTGAGGGATGAATCCAGTTAGACCCATCCCGCTTTGTCCACCCAGACCTGTCAACATCATCATTTTTACTCTTGGAAACATATGTACAGTCTGAGATGGTAATATAAAACAACAATAAAAGAGCATAGCCGGACTTGGGAGATAGTAACATGATAGCATTATGGAGGTACGCAGTGATTAATCCCCATATTGCGGCAATATTTTCTAGGAAACAAAATCACATGTTCAGTGTGAATATGAGATGCTATGAGGGATAACATTTAGCTACGCTTACTTGCATGGGATTTCCTTCCCTTTGATTATAAACGGACCCTTTGAAGAGCCCAAACCATTTACAGTGGATCACAGAGACTTATGAACCAAGCATTGAGTCATTCCTCCATATAGTGATTGTGGGTTCGCTGAGAACCTGCGGCCCCCTGCAGGTCTGGGAATCTGGAATCAGGCAGAGGAATCTGTAATGGTCAATGCGGAGATAGCACATGAATGCAGCGTGGACCAGACGACTTGACCCGGGGTGAAGGGTGAGTGCCAAATATGCACCAGTGGCAGCTACACCAGCTGTGCTTAAGTAACTCAGTCTATATAGAAAAAATGAGTACTAAGGAACAACTTGCGCACATGTTAAACTAATGATTATGAAAGCCTCCGAAAAGGAATGACTTAAAGGAGAACTCCACTTTCAGAACAACAATTCACAAATAAATTACTCACTTCTTTGTCATCCAAGATGTTCATGTCTTTGTGTCTTCAGTCGTGAAGAAATTATGTTTTTTGAGGAAAGCATTTCAGGATTTTTCTGCATATAATGGACTTCATTGGTGCCCTGATTTTGAACTTCCAAAATGTAGTTTAAATGCAGCTTCAAAGGGCTCTAAACGATCCCAGCCGAGGAAGAAGGGTCTTATCTAGTGAAATGATCGGCCATTTTTTTTGGAAAATAAAATTTTGAATACTTTTTAAGCACAAAAGCTTGTGTAGCACAGGCTCTGGGATGCGCGTTCACATACTATTGAATCACGTCGAAAGGTCACGCAGAACGTAGGTGGAATCACAGACCCAGTTTTTACAAAGCGAATGCGCAAAGACTAAGAAAGTGCAAATAAGTCAAATGCTGTTTACACACAAAAAGGTGCAACGATGTCGGACGATTCTGAAGTTGTAGGAGAAAATAACATGTGAGTTTTTCGACATACTCTACCTTTTTGAGCCGGAGTACACAGACAATGAACTTGTGGTGATTCGAAGATGTGATTCGTAGTAGTGATGGGAAGTTCAGATCTTCAGATTTACCGACTCGGACCTTTGAGTCTCGTTCAGCAAAATGAACGAATCTTTTTTCGAGTCATTTCGTTCATTTTAGCAAAATCAGCATCACATGACAGCCCCATAAGATGAACGAACGACTCGAAAAACCTGAAGACTCGAAACAGGTTAAAACTAACTCCAGTACAGAACCTAATAGGATGTCGCGCATGCGTGACTGAACGAATCACTCCCCGAGACGACTCGTTCTTCCAGAGTCACATTAAAGATTTGTTCAAAATGAACGAATCGTTCAAGAACGACCTGTGGACGCGCATCCCAGAGCGAAACATTCATGCATTTAAGGGTTAAATGATTAAATGACTTCAAGCAACTGTCAAACATGTAACAGTTGTAAACTACACATTACCCCTTGTGATAATTTTTATGTAAGGAATAATACACGGTTTTAATGCTTACCTGCCAGCCAATCAGAACTGACAGACCATGGTATAAATAAGCAACATCACACGACTAGCAGTGCATTATAAATGTATATCAGCACAGCTGTGATTCGGCCGTATTTAATCACAGCATGTCGATATACAGTCATATTGCACAGCTACAAGTGTGATATTGCGTTTTGATGGCACAAGTGTGTAAATACATAAGAAACAACAACAGAGTGTTTTTAAAAACCCTTTTGCCACAGATATAAATCTCAAGTTGACAGTTTAACAGCTGAGCCCAAGCCTCTTTAGAACTAGTAACGAAGGAAAGTTGAGTTGCTTCATTGAAAGCTTATTGTATTATGTAGAGTATTATGAGAGAGAAATGGACTATAGAGACATCAGAGCCAAAAACAAATTCCAGAACTGGCTGAGGTTCATGAGGGCTGAATGGCTGCTGAAGCCCTGGCGCACACATCTCTGAAATCACTGAAGCAAATTTTCAAACAGATGTTATCTTTATTAACAAACTTAAATATTTTAAGTCTAAACAAGTGCATTTTCATCTAAAAAGTAAAAACTATTCCATGACACAAAAACAGTATTATTATAGCAGATTTGGGCATCCGCCATGACACTCGCTGTGAGAAATACCGCAAATGGAGTGATAAAAACAGTGAAACGGTTGGAGTTCTGATCACTAGAATATCATACCCCTCTTAGCCAATCAGATTCGAGGACCAAAGAGAACTGTTGTATAAGTAAGTACAATTGGTGTCAAGAATAATATTATGTCATATTTCACTGAGAATTGAATTTATTGCCACTTACAAATACAATAGCCAAAGTTTTGGGTCATTTTATGGACATGTCCTTTTTTATGTCCCAAGCCTTCACAGAAATATTACACTTGAAAAAAACTTTATCGTTGCGATTTCTTTATGTTGTAAAAAGAAACAATGTGTTATTTGAACAATTACACCTTCTTGAGCTATTAATGTGGCAGTATTTGTTTTTTAATTAATTATTTTGAATTCCAAGCACCACAAAACTGCTTGTCCCCACAGCGATGTACAGAGGGACAGTAATTTATTTTGAGGTCAAAAACAGGTTTTTCTACCATTTAAAATACAATAATGTATTTATAACTATCAAAATATGATGCAAATGGCATGAAAAAAACAGAATAAATATTGTAAAATATACAATGAAAGTAGTGGTTGTTGTCACTGGTGTTACCGTTTAACCAAAAAGTAATTCTTTTGAAATAAAAATCTTCTTCCTATTTCCTAAAAATCTATGAAAAAAAGGCCCATGTTAAGTCCACAGTCTCTTTTCAGTTATTAGAAATTTGCTAATTTATCTCATGATTTCATATGAAGCTTTTAGTTGAAGTCACTGGTGTGACCTGCTTTATTGTTAGGAAATTGTAAAAAAAAGTAGAATACAAATGGATTAAACTACTTTATTTAGTAACTATACCATGGTGGACAACTTGTCGTTTGATACCTTGCAGCAATCATGTTGTAAAATACATTTTTCATGAAAACTGTGACTGGTGTTACTGTAATTGGTGTTACCCTCTATGTGGGTAAATAAATGCACAAAAAGATTAAAAAAAAATATCATTAAAGGAGCAGTCCACTTCTAGAACAAAAATTTACAGATAATGTACTCACCCCCTTGCCATCCAAGATGTTCATGTCTTTCTTTCTTCAATTGTAAAGAAATTATGTTTCTTGGGGAAAACATTTCAGGATTTTTCTCCATATAATGGACTGATATGGTGCCCTGACTTTGAACTTCCAAAATGGAGTTTAAATGTGGCTTTAAATGATCCCAAATGCGGTTGTAAATGATCCCAGCCAAGAAAGAAGGGTCTTATCTAGCGAAACGATTGGTAATTTTACAAAAAAAAAAAAAAAAAATACAATTTATATACTTTTTAATGTCAAATGCTCGTCTTACTCTGTCTGAACTCTTGTTTGTTTGTTTTTTTTGGTTCATGACAGTTAGGGTATGTCAGAAAACTCCCATCTCATGTTCTCCCTCAACTTCAAAACTGTTGTATATCGCTATTTTAGCTTTTTTGTTAAGGGTGTTTGATCTTCTTTGCATATTCACTTTGCAAAGACTGTGTCGGTACTTCTGCAGTGATGTAGGATGATTTTGAAATGATTGTTGAAGTTGAGGGAGAAAATATGATTGGAGTTTTTCGACATACCCTGCCTGTCTTGAACCAAAATACACAGAGTTCAGAATAGAGCAAGACAAGACGAGCGTTTGAGATTAAAAAGTATTTAAATTGTATTTTTTTTAATGAAAATAAGCGATCGTTTCGCTAGATAAGACCCTTCTTCCTCGGCTGGGATCATTTACAACTGCATTTGGAACTGCATTTTGGAAGTTCAAAATCAGGGCACCATAACAGTCCATTATATGGAGAAAAATCCTGAAATGTTTTCCTTAAAAAAAAAAAAAAAAATTCTTTACGAGAAAGAAAGACATGAACATCTTGGATGACAAGGGGGTGAGTACATTATCTGTAAATTTTTGTTCTGGAAGTGAACTTCTCCTTTAAGCTGTCGTTTATGTGCATTCATAAAGTCAAAAGGTAATCTAATAATGTGGTGTAAGTTTAAATGTTAGAAAAATAAATACATTTTAAGACATCTTGCCATATCAAAAGTGGACTTTTCTGTAGAATGGCCCTTTTAATAGATTCAAACATGTATATCTTTAATATGAGTGATTTTTTTAAATTAAGATTATTTAACTTGTTGTATTTGTACTTTATATAGACAAAATACACTTGTATTAAATGATACAAAAAAATTTAAAAGACTTCTGAAAACAATCATTTACATCATATTCACTGTTGCTTGAAGTGAATGATCTTGTTTTAATGACTTTAATGATATTTTAACTGGGAAATTAATCAAAAAATACTTAAGAATGAGTTTTGTTTTGTTTTGTTTTTTGCAGTGCACAGCTTTACAACATTATTTCTCTTAAAGTTTATTGAATCAAGGTGAATAGCGTATTATGCAATGACAAATTACTTCAAGAGATCTTATGACCTAATTCTAAAAGCCTTGCTTTAAGAACTAATAGTGCAACCAAATTAAGTATGTAGTCAGTTCTAAACTAGCTAGCAGTTACGAAGCCCCTGGTGTGAATATTACATTCCAATTTAATTAAGACCTTATGAACGGTTGTTGCAGCTACACCCTGGACTCTTAAATCTCACTACTGATCTTTGTATAAAAAAAAAAAAGAGGGAAAGGAGGGTGGTAGGCTTGGCAAAGTCATAAAGCCCTTATCACAGGCTGATCTCTGACCTCTTGTGGGAATCACGGGACCCGGGAAACATGGAGGTCAAGGGCAAATCAATAAACCTTGTCTATCTGTCAGCTCCCCACATCCCTTCTCTTTTTCTCACACTCACACTGTTTTCCTAAATATGGGCATGTTGAGACTATCTCTATTCAGGAATATTCAAGTCTGTAAATCAGGGGAGCGAGGAAAGTATTCCTGGCAAGCGGTTTTATCTGATAAAGGGAAGTGCAACTGAAATTCCTCAATGATTTGTTTTCCAAGTGCACAGGGAGTTTACAGTCTGCCAACACCAGAGTAATGCCCCTGGAAAGCCCATAAGTCAGCGCCTCCTGAAGCAGTTCAAGCATGTGAAGATCTGCTATGCCATCTCCCCTTTTGTTTCCTCTTGCATTTATCTCCTCCCTTCCCCAGCAACTCATTGTGATTGTTTAGCGTGAGATGTGTTAAATTAATGACATACTAACAGGGCCAAGAGCTCTTTAATGTCTATCAATACCACTGCAGGGCCAATACTGGCCATCAATCTCACAACATTTCTTCCCAGAGGGCCATCGCTCATGTGGTGCTTTGATGAGTGATAGATGAGCTGCTAACCAGCTCAGATTCCTCAAGTAATGAGTCTAATTGATATGGCAACCCTGGAGCTTTCTCACCCAACTCACTTTCTCTGCAGCATCAGTGCTCAAAGTCATTGGCCACAAATGCTTCCCCATTAAAATACCAGGGGACCAGTGATATGGACTTGCAGAACTTCACTGAGATAGAGTGTCATGTCTCTCTTGTCATGTTTCATGCAGGAGAAGAGGGTTTTACAAGTGTAGGTAAAGGCTGGGTAAAAATATAGATATCTCTCCCTCATTGTAAATCGACGCGGCTGCTATTCAGCGTCAAATCAGTTGAAGCTGACTGTATTGTCTCTGTATTAAATGTGATGCAAAAACACACAAATTCACTAATAATTGCATGGATTATTTCTAGGGCTGTCCTTGACTAAAGATTTTTCTGGTCAACTAGTAGTCGTTCATTTTAAGCATTAGTTGACTATTAGTCGCATGTTTATTAATAAACCGCATAAATCATAATAGTAAGCCTTTCGTTGCCTACATAACCTAATAATTCTAAGCAATTCTGACTTTTTTTCTCAGATTTGTGAGATATAAACTCGCAATTGTGTTATAAAGTCCAATTTTGAGGGGGAAAAAGGACTGATGTTCTAAGAATTACAAGCTTATATCTCACAATTCTGACTTATTAACTCTCAATTGCGTGTTATGAAGTCAGAATTGTGAGATACAAACTCACAATTCTGAGAAAAAAGTCACAGTTGTGAGATATAAACACAATTCTGAGGAAAAAAAGTCAGAATTGTGAGTTTATAACTCACAATTGCGAGTTTACATTATTCAGAATTGCAAGTATATATCTCACAATTCTCAGAAAAAAGGCAATTCTGTGCAGAAAAGTCAGAATTGCAAGATGTAAACTCACAATTGCAAGAAAAAGTCAGAAATGCAAGATAACTCTATAAAAACTTTCTTGCAAATGCAAGTTTGTATTTTGCAATTCTGACTTTTATTCCTAAGATTGTAAGATTTAAACACACAATTGCAAGAAAAAAGTCAGAATTGTGAAATAAAAAGTGGCAATTACCTTTTTTAATTTTTTTTTTTATTCAGTGGCAGAAATGGGCTTTCATAGGCATGAAATTATTAGTGCCTGAAATTAATCATTTGCATATAACATGCCCCAAAAATGTATTTAATGCATAATAGAAGTATAACATTACAATTTTACACAACTACAAACCACCCAGAGTATGTGATTTTTGCATACGGTTTTCTTTTCATAAACTCAGAATACATTTAGTACAAAATTTATTGGTCAATCATGATTTGTTTGTTAAAACATTTATACGTAGATATCAAATACAACTTTGTGCATATGCACACTTAGTGAATGAGACACACTGTGTTCTGCAAAATAATAGCAAAACAAGTTTCTATTAAAGTGTCCTAGTGGGCTGCATGCAAAAACAAACATTCAACACGGCCAGTGTAGTCCAATTCACGAATGACTTATATGAATTGGTTCTTTTTAGTGAATCAAAAACATACAGTGTCACAGCTGTAGTTTTAGTGAATCTCAAAATCTCCTGTTCCTGAAAAGAACGATTCTTTTAAGTTGATTATTTCAAAAAGACAAGTTACTAGTTGTGCTGTATAGTTACATTATTAACAGACAAACAACTTCTTTTCACATGCAAGCAAAAGTGAGTTTCTAACTGAAATATACCCATATAAATTAGAACCAAATTCAGCTGAATGAGGAAACCTGTGTCGATACCCAGCCTAGGTGTAGCATTTGTTTAAATGACTCCAAGCTGTGTTTTCATTTAAAGTTAGCTGCCAAGGGCTCGCATATCACGTAACATCTAACGCTATAGAGTAACACGACAGCACCAGTGTCTTTCATCTGAATAATTTTAACATGACTCAACTCTGGACCAGTCTATTCTCACTTGTTTTAAAGCTTAATTACAGAAATGCCTGCCTAAATTAGAAACACCACCTGGTTGATCAGTTCTGAAGCAGCTCCACTTCTTCAGCAACTGTCAGTGAGCAAGCAGAATTGCTGTTGAACCATCAAAATTTCTGAAGTGTTTGCATTTTCAGGCATTACTGGTCAGTACATCAATTACAGTATGTCTTAGTAACCACCACAACATGCTGGAATTTATTTAAGCCCGATGGCCAGTGAGGGAGGAGATGTGTTCTGCAGGATGGGGGGGGGGGTCATGTATTGCATGTATTTTGTACGTTAGATAAACACTGTAGCACTTGCAGAGAGCTTTGACATGTCAGAATGATTTGCTGATGAAGAGTCCCATTAATCCCCAGACTAGATGTTTTTTTTTTTTCTTTTGAAGACATCTGCTTATGGTTTCCCATCTTTGGCAATACTGGATTCCCCATGCTTAAAATTAATTTGAATAATCACTACCTCTTAACCCTGCTCTTCACAGACAGAGGTTCATGCAAAGCTGCATACAAACAACTTTACACCATTTCAAAGAAGGAGGAACTGTTTTTCTGAGTCAGATAAACATGCTGACAGATAGAACTAATTAAAGTGCAAAATCACCACAGCCTTTGTGAAAACCAGCCATTCTTAAAAAAGTATTTAAAGTTGAATTTTGCAAGTGATTTTTAAACTGGATTTCCAGGAACTTGCCGTGCCATGCAGTGGTTTTTAAGAGGTTTGCACCAACAGTCATGGCCAAATGATATTTCCAGTGCCCACTCATTCAAAGTTCAAGATGTTCCTCTGTTAAGCAAACACGCTCCTTAGAATGCATTCAAGGTATTTCAGATCGGTTGCTTTATAGTAAAAAGAACAAAGCCAGAAGTTCTTTTAAATAGTAGAGACATTTGTTATCAGTCAGTATTAGATTTTCTTTTTTGATTTATCAGTATCAGTCAATATTGGATATAAAGTACTGTATTTAACATTACGTATTTAATATTAGCAGAATTCGAATCCACTTATTGCCAAACTCGTTCTTCTCCCTTTTCACATCACATATTGCATTTATTTTAATAAAAATTAAGAAAATAATCACTACTAAGTAGTATAAATAGCATCTAACTAAAATTATTGCAAAGATAATACTACTGTTGAAGTCAAAAGTTTACATATACCTTGCAGCATCTGCAAAATGTAAATTATTTTACCAAAATAAGAGGGTAATACAAAATGCATGTTATTTTTTATTTCATACTGACCTGAATAAGATATTTCACATAAAAGACATTAACATATAGTAAACAAGAGAAAATAATAGCTGAATTAGTAAAAATGACCCTGTTCAAAAGTTTACATTCACTTGATTCCTAACACTGTGTTGTTACCTGAATGATCCACAGCTGTTTTTTTCTGTTTTGTGATAGTTGTTCATGAGTCCCTTGTTTGTTCTGAACAGTTAAACTGTCCGCTGTTCATCAGAAAAATCCTTCAGGTCCCACAAATCCTGTTTTTTCAGCATTTTTGTGTATTTGAACCGTTTCCAACAATGACTGTATGATTTTGAGATCTATCTTTTCACACAACTGAGGGACTCATATGCAACTGTTACAGAAGGTTCAAACACTCACTGATGCTCCAGAAGGAAAAACGATGCATTAAGAGTCAGGGGTGTAAACTTTTGAACAGAATGATGATGTGTATATTTTTCTTATTTTGCCTAAATATCATATTTTTTCATTTAGTACTGCCCTTCAGAAGCTACAGAAGATACTTACATATTTCCCAGAAGGCAAAAAAAGGCTACATTTACCGATTTTCAAATTCAAAAAGTTTTCACCCCCCGGCTCTTAATGCATTGTTTTCTCCTTCTGGAGCATCAGTGAGCATTTGAACCTTTTTTATCAGTTGCATATGAGTCCCTCAGTTGTCCTCAGTGTGAAAAAATGGATCTTAAAATCATACGGTCATTGTTTGAAAGGGTTCAAATACACAAAAATACTGAAAAACCAAAGAATTTGTGGGACATGAAGGATTTTTATGAAGAACAGCAGGCAGTTTAACTGTTTAGGAAAAACCAAGGACTCATGAACAACTATCACTTAAAAACAAAACAAAACAAACAAACAAAAAAACACAGCTGTGGATCATTCAGGTAACAACACAGTATTAAGAATCAAGCGTATGTAAACTTTTGAACAGGTTCATTTTTATAAATTCAACTATTATTTTCTCTTTTGGACAGATATGTAAATGTGTTTTATGTGAAATTTCTTATTCAGGTCAGTACTAAATAAAAAATAACATGCATTTTGTATGATCCCTCTTATTTTGGTAAAATAATTCACTTTTTGTAGATTCTGCAAGGTATATGTAAACTTTTGACCTCAATTGTTTGGTGCAAATAGCTGCTGCCAAAATATTATTAATAGTAAAATTTCATAACACTGTTTAATGTAATCTTTAGCTAATCTTAATCAATAATCATTCACAGAGGACTAAGATTTCTTACACCAAAATATAGTTTCAAAGTATCAAACACATCTATTTGCAAACCTAAACTTGAGATCTGTGTACCACCTGCATGTCAAAACCTCTTAAGGGTAAGTACAATGTTTTAAGCTACAGAAAAAGTACCTGGGAGGAGGCCGCAGTGAATCCCTTGGGATGAGGTGTTGATTTGACCTTCAACGCTTGAGTGAAAAACTAGCGGCATGGTGGTGGGAACAGGATGAGGTATAAGAGACACAGAACAAGTGTTTTACAGTTGATGCTCTCAGACAAAACTAGGAGCAAACATAAGCCAAAACAAATCCATATGCTGTGGATCTTTCACTGAAACTGTAGGCAGTGCAGCAACCATGATCAATTTTTCCATCAAAATAGTATTTATGCTGGAGAAACTCCAGGTTTCCTTAATTAAAAACGTAAGGTTTAGTCACAGGTATTGGCTGTTTACTTTTTCGATTGGGTCACTCGCTGCTGGTGGTCTTATTACTTAAATGTGTAAGTTAAGCAACCGTACCTTAAGTGTGATTTCTCATATTACTAAACACACAACAAATTCTGGGAACGGATTCGGCTTCTTAAATCTGGTTCCTGTTTGTAGCAAGAAGTGTTTTATTGCAACACAATGTAAAGGGCTTGCTGGGCATGTCGAAAGTCTTGGCACCAGCGGATACCAAATAAATCAATGGCTACATTTACATGTACACCAATAGTCTGATTATTATCAATAGTCAAAATAAGGAATTACTCGAATTAAGGTGTTTACATTACATGAGCAAACCTCTTTAATCTCTTTTATATAGTGCTTGCCATTATTTTGATTATTCGCAATAAGAAATTAGGTTTCTAAGCTACTTTTATGCTATTCATTTGCACAAAATGTAAATTACAAATCCAGCAGGGCTGTTTTTATGCACCTGCTTCAAATGCAAAATGTTCAGTGGCTTCCACTGTTTCTGTGTATGCATTTTAATCACATTTATTGCATTCTGATCATTAAAAAAAGAAGGCAGTGGAAATTTGCATCTATAGCGATAGATGCTGTTTACGCTATGTAAAGATGGGAGTGTTTTCTTTGCAATAATAGTAGTTACATGCTGTTTATACTACTTAGTGTGAACAGCGGCAGATATCTGCACCCCAGTATTGTAGTACATTGTATAATTATTTTGGTAATCAAGTAATCTGTCGATTATTCGGACGATTAATCGAGTAACCGGATAATTAAAATAAATTTTTGAGGTAATAAAATAGAAACGGTAGAAATTCGCTACTATGGCAACACCACCAACATATCCACCTTATTTTTCAATGCAAAAGTAAGCTTTTTTTCTGTGAATGTGTGAGGCTTCTGTTTCATTAGGCACAATAGAGAAATCATGAGAAAAATAACAGTGCAATAAATGGTAAAATTGTTTTTGCTGTCCACAAACAATTTTTTTATAATTAAGACAATACATTATAATTAGCCAGACTCATTAAATTTACTGAATTTGGCCTTTTTAACAGTATCACTGTCTTTAACCATTAAGCCATGTTAAATATTTTCTTTATAATGGCTTTCTATTAAAGGAAAATACTTAACAAGTATATCCACAGCTGTTGCTTGCATATAGTTTGCATCATCAGTATACTAAGTTTAGCCTTTTAATATTACTTTCCTAATGCATTAAGCCACGTTAAGTTTTTCTTAACAACTCTATGGGAGGAAAATGCTTAACATGAAACTTTACGCATTGCTTTCATATTCTGCGCTCCTCTGCTTGTAAACTCCTTTCAGAAAGGCAAAGAATATCCACATAGCTTTAAGGTGAATATAACATTTTATTCATATCAACATTATTGTTAACTTTCAAAGTGTAATTGGTCATTTAAATGTATGTTTTTAAAATGAAAAAGTATCGGTATTGGTATTAGTATCGGCATTACTGGCCCTGTATTTACTTGGTATTGGATCGATACCAAAATTTGCAGTACTGCAATTTGGAACTGCTGTTTAACAGGTGTCTTTTGCAATGTTGTCTAACCCTACCACACGTTGGTAGGGGGAGTTAGTCTAAATACAGTAGCCTCTGCCAACAAGGCGGGTTATTTTGCAAATTTTTGGCTGTGTCCACCAAAAATTTTTTAGCCGTTTGAAAACGCCAGGCGCTCTGTTGAAAATGCACAGCTGTGAGCGCTTGTGAGTGCAGCATTTTTTCCATCGAGACGCTGTAGTTGCTATGTTACGAAATATCCTCTGAAGTAATGGCAAACGCATCGCGAATGAAATGCTTCTCTAAGCATTGTTTTTCATAACAATAATATGGTAGTCCGGCAATTCATTCTGTTAAATACATAAATACTCGGAGAAAAGCAATATCAACTTCTCTATTGTTGATCAGTCGTAGTACAAGCAGGGTGTTCGGTATTAGTCCCGCCCCTTCTCCACTCTGATTGGTTAGCTGACTAGAAAGTGACAGTGATGAGTGCTGCATTTTACTCATTCTTCAAATCTCAGCACTGAGAAAAAAAACGCCCAAGTGCTTAGTGCTCAGCGCAAAAAAAGACGCTCGGCAAGCTCCCATTGAGAACAACTGAAGAAATATGCCAGCCGCAGGGAAAAACGCTTTGGTGGACACGTGGCCTTAGTGTAAATAGACACTCTGAAAAAATATAATTAAAGGGGTCATGAACTGAGAAACCAATATTCCCTTTATGTTTTGACATATAAAAGCTAATTTTACTAAAAAACATCCTGTAATTTTCAGAACTTAAAACTTGTTGTTAGTCTAAAAACAGCTTATATTGAAGGCAGTCTGCCAAAAACAACAGCTTTTGGAATGTTCTATGATGTAATAGTGTGGATAAGCACCGCCTCCACAAAAGATCGACATCACTGCCTGTTTAGCCCCGCCCACCGATTTGCGCATGTAAAGTTTATGAAAGAGGCGAATGCATAGGTCTACGCAGAAACCAAAAGATAAAGATGGCTCTGAAGACACCAAGATGCTGTTCAGTGCCAAGCTGTGGTAAAACAGTCTTTGCATTGCCTTCCTTCTGATCCCAGTGTTAGGTAAGAGTGTATGAACTTTATTTTTAATGAAGATCCAGATCACATCAGTAAGAACTTGTTCCATTGTTTAGTTCATTTCACTGCAGATTTGCTTCCAAACAAGGCACAATTAAAGGCAGGATTTTCAAAAAGACCGAAACTAAAAGCGATGCTGTGCTGACTATATTAGATCCGACAGTAGTGCAAGAGTGTTATTACAGATCGTTTGATATGCATTGAGTCAATTATGCGTTTTTTAACCTAAATCACAGCAGCGTCCATCTATGAAGGATGTAGGCTGTCAAACATACACAACGTTAGCCAATCATATAAGTGGGCGTTTACTTCCAAGTCTACAATCTGCCATGCCTATTCAAACAGCGCATTATGATGAGGAGGGTCAAAACGGGACAGAAAATAGCTTATTACTTCTAAATTATGATGGTTTTTTATGTTAAAATCTTGATAACATTATAAGTGGAACTCACAAGAACAGTACAAAATAAAAAGGAAAAGGCAGTTCGTGACCCCTTTAAAATTAAAGCTACATAGAAATATTTAAAAAAATAACAAAGTGACAAAATGACAAAAGCACATAAAATTACTAAAAAACCTCAAATTAAAGTCGCTCAAGAGCACTGTGTTAAAAACAATTTCCTGCACTTCATTTTCAGTGGCGCTACAGAGAGACCAGTGCAATCTGATTCCTAAACAAATGACTCACTAAAAAGGGCCGACTCATTAATCACATTAATTACAAGACTTGTAGTCACTGGTTAGTTGGTCAGATGTCAACACATAGTTAAGTACGCACTTTGTCAGCGTATTTAATAAAAATACATGAATGAAACGTTACAGTAACACATTGTGAGTGTTTTGTATTGTTGTTTATTTTACAGTTAAGACCATTTATAAGCTTGTATTTTTGCCGCCTAAACACACCTTTTGCAACAATTGTTTATATTCTGTTTCACCATGTTTTAAACTTGAGTGCATCCATCTGCAGCCCTAACAAATGCACAATTTAGCAAGAGGAGAATAAATGTGACTAAATGTGATTAAACATGCATACACTGTGCAATTAAAACCACAGGACTTCACATATTTCACTGCAATTATGAATATGCTAATTATAAGCATAATCACATAAACAATCACGACACTCTATTTACATAGCTTCAGCTTAATCGCATTATAAGGGTGCATGTAAATGTAGCCAACGTGTAAAAACCAAACAATGTGGATTACTCTTCCTTCGTTGAAACAAGATGTGTTTTTTATTGTCCTTGCACAAAACAAAACTTTTCCTCCCTCACATATTGTATGATTAATGCACGACATTAAGCAATTCAGAGCCTGAGACAAAAGTGTGGTTTTGCTTTGTCTTTGATCAGTTTTCAAAGCTGGATATTTATTATTGATGTGGTGAGATAGAGTCATCTCGAACAAGCCAGCATCAAAGCTATGGGAACCAAATTTCACATTATAGATGTGTGTGCGTGCATATTTAACGCTTGCACCCCACAGATGGAATGTGAGATGTTTAATTAGGTGCCTGTGAGTGGTCTTATGGGAAGGCGCTTTTAATTTCTCGGGCTCATGGTCTCTCACCGCAACGACGGAGCGCAGGTCAAATGCAGAGGAGGATGGCGGAGGCACAGTGGCGGAGGGTTGCTGGGAGAACCCCCCACGAACCCCCGCCACAGTCCCCTCGCAGCATCTGCGCGCTGCATCCAATTAAAGGCCACAATAGCCGTCTGACATTGCATGACTGGTGATAAGATCACTGAGAAACTGTGAAATATGTATTACCCTCACACGAACTACTGTGGCATCAAATGAAAACCATCTTGCAACACAATACGCCTCTAAAACACGCAGCCCAGAGCGTGCTTCCAAACATCCCTTGGGAAACACCGCCTGCTTATTTGTGGCTGCTTTCAGAGACGGGGGAAAAACAGGCCTAATCATTCACACTACCTGCCTGATGCCGTTAAAGGTGCTTCCTCCCCAGGGGCCGACATGTGACCCTGTTGAGACAGAGGACGAGAAAGAGAAGAGCTGGAAGGAGTCATCGCCACCATGTCTCGGTAACCGCACGCACACACGAAAGGTCTGTTCCAAAAGCCGCTGACCTTCTGCAATAAAGAAAGAACACAAAACAAGACATCAATAACCTGAAAGCGATACATTGAAGAGGAAGCAGCCCTGTCGCATGGACTAGGTCTGAATGGCTCCTCGGAACAGGATCAACAAATAACGCGAAGGAAGGGTTGTGTGCTGTCATTGTGAGAGCAACAATAGCAGACGGTAAACTCCGGGTGATGGTGTATAAAAGACACGCCAAACTATGGATATAATTTTCTGTGCATGATCCTATTGTTCCACCGAAACACCGTTTTTTGGCTGACGACCAAACTGTGTCAGGTAACAGAGGTTGTTTGTAGAGAGATCTGTGGCGATACAGGAATGGTAAAGGAGTAGACAAAGTGATAGCACCATTGATGCCACATTTTCTTGTTGGATTTTGATTGCTTGGGCGGAGCAGGGTTATTTTCGTAACTAAAAAGAAGGCAAAAACTGTGGATTTAAAACATTTTCATAAACTGAATAAAAAAACTAGACAAAACCACATCAAAAATATGAAATATTATCAAAACTAATAAAATGTCTTATGAATCCGAAATATTAATGAAAGAATGTCAGCATTCAATATTTTTTTAGATTAAATTTGCTTTAAATTTCATTTTTAGTTAATTGCAGTAATTATTTTGTTAGTTACAGTTTGTTTATCTGTATCTGGATATATTTCTATTTTGTTTTGTATATTTATTTTATAAACTTAAACTTAACAAAAAAAATTATAGGTAACATCAATGAGCAGCAAATTAGGAGTTTAGTGAGGCAATGGTTAATGGTTTGTTAATAGTGAGAATTAGACCTTAAAAATAATGTGTGACCAAATTAGATTTATGTATTTGAATTGCATATGAAATTTCCATTCATTTGGATCAAAGATTTAACATAAACTAATAAACTTTATTTTTCAGTTTTTA
This sequence comes from Cirrhinus mrigala, assembly GCA_036247105.1. Lineage (NCBI taxonomy): Eukaryota > Metazoa > Chordata > Actinopteri > Cypriniformes > Cyprinidae > Cirrhinus > Cirrhinus mrigala. The sequence continues at coordinate 14,020,124 of CM070018.1, read as the reverse complement.
AGTTTTCTGCTCTTCAAAAAAAACAAAAAACAAAAAAAAAACTTTATTTTTAACTATTTGCATCTAAGATTTTATTTAAATATGAATTTATTGTGTATTTAAAACACACTCAGTTTACAAGTACTGTTAGAGAAATCTTGTTACATTCATGTAAGTCTATCAAATATGAATCACATCAAGTTTATTAGTTTATGTTAAAACTGTGTTATCCAAATGGACGGAAATTACATATGCAATTTAAATACAGTTGAGGTCAACAGTTTGCAATTACCTTGCAGAATCTGCAAAATGTTAATTATTTTACCAAAATAAGAGGGATCATACAAAATGTATGTTATTTTTTTATTTAGTACTGACCTGAATGAGGTTCACATAAAAGACATTTACATACAGTCCACAAGACAAAAAAAACTGTTGAATTTATAAAAATCACCCAGTTCAAAAGTTCACATATGCTTGATTCTTAATACTGTGTTGTTACCTAAATGATCCACAGCTGTGTTTTTTTGTTTAGTGATAGTTGTTTATGAGTCCCTTGTTTGTTCTGAACAGTTAAACTGCCTGCTGTTCTTCAGAAAAATCCTTCAGGTCCCACAATTCTTTGGTTTTTTAGCATTTTTGTGTAGTTGAACCCTTTCTAACAATGACTGTATGATATTGAGATCCATCTTTTCACACTGTGGACAACTGAGGGACTCATATACAACTATTACAGAAGGTTCAAACACCCACTGATGCTCCAGAAGGAAAAATTATGAATTAAGAGTCAGAGGTATAAACTTTTAAACAGAATGAAGATGTATACAGTTTTCTTATTTAAGTATCATATTTTTTTTTTCATTTAGTACTGCCCTACAGAAGATACTTACATGTTTCCCACAAGACAAAATAAGTTCAATTTACCCTGATCTTAAATTCAAAAAGTTTTCACCCCCGGCTCTTAATGCGTCGTTTTGCCTTGAAGCTTCTGTAATAGTTCCATATGAGTCCCTCAGTAGTCCTCAGTATGAAAAGACATTTTTGGAAAAGGGTTCAAATACACAAAAAATTCTGGAAAACCATAGAATTTGTGGGACCTGAAGGATTTTTCTAAAGAACAGCAGGCAGTTCTACTGTTCAGGACAAACAAGGGACTCATGAACAACTATCACTAAACAGAAAAACCAGCTGTGGACCATTCAGGTAACAACACAGTATTATGAATCAAGTATAACTAAAGTAAACTTTTAAACAGGGTCAGTTTTATAAATTCAACTATTATTTTCTCTTGTGGACTATATGTAAATCTCTTTTATGTAAAATCTTACATAAAATTATTCAGGTCAGTACTAAATAAAAATAACATGCATTTTGTATTTTTGTATGATCTCTCTTATTTTGGTATAATAATTAACATTTTGCAGGTTCTGTAAGGTGTATGTAAACTTTTGAGCTCAACTGTACAAACCTAAATATAGGAATACATTTTTGGGGGAATACCTTACTTTTCCTGTAAGAGTTGGCCCGGCCATTTGTAAATTTCATGTGCGAGGCTTCCGGTCTCATCCGCTTCCAGATATTTTTAGCTGTACAAAACAGCTCATTTTGCTGCTTGATATTGGTGTGTTTTGCCGTAATATTTTAATGTATTATCTTAATTATGAAAACAGTGGTTTACAGTGCAAACAGTTTTACTGCACTTTGTTATTCTTCTCGCTATTTCCCTGGTGGCCAATGAACCGGAAGTCTTGCACGTCGTTCACAGAAAATGGCTTACTTGAAAAAAAGGTGCATATATCTCTACATAACAAATAATAAGTAACTAAAAAGAGAAATAATGCAACTAAGCAATACTAAAATAAACATCTGAATCCGAACCATAATAACCCCTTGGGGCACTTAATCTATTCCGTTCCATGAGAACAGATCTGTCAGGCCGTTGCAATACCTAGACGAGCCTGGCAGCAATGAAGCCTTCACAGCACTGGAAACCATCCCATGACAGGCAGCCTTCAAAACCAAAGAGGTCCAACCACCATGCACATGTTTCCGGTCTGAGCTTCAGTAATGTGGACAGCACATGAGAACAGGCCGATCTCGTGTCACCTTATAAGTCAGAGTAACGTGGGACTTTGGCGCAACCCTTTGGCACAACCATGCCTGTAACAATTTAGGTGAGTTCACTTCACGGACCCAAACCTTTATTTCCCATGACAGAATTACATTCAGATTAATGGAATTACTATATAAATGCCCAGCAAGGTCTTACAGGCAAATACACACAGATGTGATTCATCCTCAAAGTCCATCTGCAAATACCGACAAGTGATGAATCCCTATCACAGGGAGCAGAGATCTCACGCGCGCACTGCCTCGGCACAGCTGCTCTGTCCGGGGTTAGGATCCACAGAGTCGCTTCCAAGGAGTTCAACATCCAAAAAGGGAAGTTCAGAGAAGATTAAAGATGTCATGGAATGAAATAGTAGAAGTTTTTGTACTCCCTATAGCTCTCTTATGCTCTCCTTGCTCTCTTTCTTTCTTTTTTCGTGTAAGATAGTAGTACAGTTGGAACAAAACGAATCGCAAGTGCCCAAAAACGTAACCTTTTTAGGAATTCAATCACGTTAATTATATTTTCCTAGCTTTCACTTTTATGGCCTTTTGAATACGCCAATCCTATTTTATGAGCTATTTTTGGATTAAAATAACATTGCAACAGGGTTACGCAAATATACAAAATGTTCTCGACGAAAAGCCCCCTTTTATATTTGTTGTTCTCATAGATCGTTTTTTACGGCCATTAAATCTAAGTTTGAAGCACTGAAGCCATGAGTAACAGTCCAACAATGCGTCTTACCCACTTAATCCACCTTACTTCCAGCGTTCTGCATCTTTTGTTAGCTGAATAAACGGCACCAACAAAGAAGAAGAAGTCAGCCAGAGCTTCTTATTGCCTTTGGACGGTGATCCCTTTAAGAATAAGGGTGTACAGTGTTCGGAAACAGAAGACGCAGCTGCTTAAATTTAATATCGAATGTATCTGGGCCAGTATCAGATGGTACGTCAGCCCTGAGGGCGGACAAAACATGCAAACAACACCACAACACACACTCGATTCAAAATAGAGTAAACTTTCTAAAAATAACGAATTTTATACGCTTTATTACATTAAACTGCCCACTTTTGTGTTGCCACAACAACTCAGGAAAACACCGCACGTGTGATCACATGGCTACTTCAAACTAAGCCTCTGTATATTGAGTTTCATCTAGAGGAAGTGCATGAAAGAGTATACGAGTACTCCTTTATAACGTTTAACACAAAGCAAAGCCCATACTTTCAAAATATGTCATGAAACGGAAGGACCCACCCAGGTCTTACCTGCACTCCTTTCATAGAGAGAGAAGGCGAATGGGTGCAGGATCTCATTACAATTAAATAGGAAACATGGTTGAACAAATCCCAAAGACCATCAATTAATATCTGAAAGCTTTATTGTGTTGGTGGTCGGAGGTTTAACATTTTTAAATGACACCTTTCCGAGGGTAAAAATCCTGCAGGCCGCACATAAACATTAAAGGATTTAAACGTTTTATGCAACATCCAGTTCTTTAACAACAGGCGCTAAAATGAAACATAGCACAACACGCCCTCTCCTCATCCTTAAATTAGTATGCAATGACTCATTCAACAGGAGGCTGGTGCTGAGTTAATCGTCTATGATTTACGGCGCTTCCTCCCCAGGACTTCAGATCGACCGCCTCTAGTACTGAGTGTTGAGGAAAAGCTGGCGAACCTGCAGAGCTGGAACCCCAAGTGCTATTATTCACAAACATGTACCATTACTGCATGTCCTCGCTCTAACCCTCTAATACGGCTCTCAACCCTGAGGAGACAGGCACCGAGTACAAAGTCTTTATCACCCTCCACTTTCACCTGAGGGAGCAGGTTCGAGAGGGGAAAAAAAATGACTTACGGTAATGCAACGTGAGCCAAACTAGACTGGCAGCCAAAGAGCTTTTCAATACTATGAATATGGATGATTCAAAACCTGACAGCACAGCTGGGATTTTCATTTTTCTATTTGTTTGGTAGCCAAAAGTTTGATTTCGTGGAGATTTCATGCATGTATCTGTTCAGTGTGAGTAGTGACAGGTCTGAAAACTTTACTGGCATGGTGGTCCGCAGTCGAAGTCAATAACTCAAATTAAGCATAAAATAATATATTAAAAAGTCATTTAAAAAATAAATGTGCGATACAGGACTGTAGTCGTTTACTGATTGATTTTATTGTTTTAATAATATAAGTCCAGCTTTAGTGTTATTGAGAACTAAACTGTTCATAACATCTGTTTCATTGACAGATCTCATAAATGCTTGACATGTGGCCGCACTGCACTCTCAGATTATACTTGAACCCTTTTCATTTTCTTCAGCTTATTTTTTCATTACGTTGTGGATATTCATTTCAAACTTGTCCTCAAAATGTCAAAACCTATCGGTCTAATAGACTAATTCATTTGATATAAACAGCTTTGCAGAACCTTAAAATAATGTTCACAGATGTGCTGGCTTTCCAGGTGCCATTTTTTTTTTTTTTTTTTACCTCAAGGGGGTTGTTGTAGCATTGAAAAAATGTAATTTATTAAAGGTAAATTATGTTGTTTGTCACACCTAAATAGTTAGCAGTACTGAAACAAACTTGTTTTAAAAAGAAAAAATGTAAAACCCAAATAACCACCACAGTAAAAAAGTAATACATTTGAAATGCATTTATTTTAAGTACAGTTCAAGTCTATTAACATATTTACTGACATGTCGCTCGAGATGTACTGATATAAAAACTGTGATGAAACTTTATTTGGAGTACTACTTGTTCACAATGCACATTTCTTAATAATAACCCTTTAACTGTCACCGTCCACCCTGTGGGACGCCTAAGTTTTTACTTCACCATTTTACAAAAAAATCCTAATCTAATCATGACAAACTAAAAATCGTTGGAAAGGTCTAAAGGTCCTAAATAGATATTTTACCATATTTTTGTGTTACAAATTATGCAGGAACAGTAATGGATTAATATATGTCAAAAGTGCAACTTAAAAAATCTACATCATAACATGAGGTCTGACCTTTGTCACAAAAGACTTTCTTCGTTGCCTTTTTCCCTATCACGTTTTAGAAATCATTAGAAATTATATATCAGTCCAAATTTTAAAATCTCAAAATTCATCCTTTGAAAGGCATTTTAAAATCAGACATTGCATTACCACGGAAAATGTACATTAAAATCATATTACAAAATATTTTCATTCATGAATTCTACAAATTTAAGTCTGGCTAGTGCATTTTTATGTCTGTGTTTAAAAATGGGAGTATAATAAATATACATAATAAACATACACATATATTATGTAAATAAAAACTTTTATTTTCTTAATGTGATTAATCGCGATTAATCGTTTGACGGCACTAATGTAAATGTATTTGTAGTACACTTAGCATGCAATAAATGTATTTTAAATACATTTTAGTATTTTTTTTTTTTTTCTCACTAGGGCACTAGAAAATCTGTTTTAAAAGTAAATTTGGTGTCACAACATTATAATGTACAGCACAAAAAGATTAGACTTAACAGGACATTAAAAAAAAATCTAATATTGGATATATAACTGATATATTGGCATCTCTATTAAAACATAATTAGAAAAAGATCAATATATTCTGCAGTTTTTGAGATGGCAGATTGTTTTTTTTTTTTTAAAGGAATTATTACTTTTATTTTGCAAGGGCACATTAAAATGGATCAGGTCACAGTAAAACCAATTTGTTGTTATTTGTTAACATTAGTTAACTAACAATGAACAATACATTTATTACACTATTTATTAATCTTCGTTAATGTAATTTAATAAAAACAGTCATTCATTGTTTGTTCATGTTAGTTCACAGTGCATTAACTAATGTTAACAAACACAACTTGTGATTTTAATAATGCATTAAATGCTGAAATGAACATTAACTAAGATTAATAAATGCTGTAGAAGTACTGTTCATTCTTAGTTCAAGTTATCTAATGTAGTTATATATGTATAACTAATGTTAACTAATAAACCTTATTGTTAAAGGGGTCATCGGATGCTAAGTTCACTTTTACATGTCTTACATGGAATGCGCCTCCCGATCTACATATCCATCTATGTTTGCGTGAATCATTCATGATCCAGCTTCACTTACAGAGCTCATTTGCATTTAAAGCAGCCTCGACCAGAATGAGATGATTTTTGCAGAGCTGATTTTGGCAAGGTAAAAAGAGTGTTGTTTTACACAACCATTGAGAATTTTTAATCAAAGTATATTACAGACTTTTCATTAAGACCCTAAAGAATCATATCAACTTGTGGAAAATGGGCATCCGATGACCCCTTTAAGAGTTACCAAACTATTTTTAAGTCACAAAAGATTTGCATTTCAATTTAAACTTTCTATTCTTTAAAAAATTATTCAAGAAATGTATCACAAATATTAGGAAACTGGTTTTACTACTACTAATAATAATAAATGTTACTCAAGCACCAGCATATTAGAATGATTTCTGAAGGATCATGCGAAACGAAAGACTTAAGGCTGAAAATTCAGCTTTGCGTGACAGGAATAAATATTATTTTTAAATTATATATTAAAATAGCAATCATTTATTTTAAATTGTAATAATATTACTGTTTTTACTATATTTTTAAACGAAGCCTTGGTGAGCATAAGAGGCGTTTTTAAATGTTTTAAATATATTATAAAAATCTCACTGACTCCAAACTTTTGAATGGTAGAGTAAGATATTAGAAAACACTGCCAAAGTTTGATTCCGAATGAGAAACTGAATGGAAGACTGCCAGTTTAAAATTAGCTCTAGAACACATTGAGTAGATGGAATGTGTGAAGTTTGTTTGTTTGTATGTTTAGAGCGCGAGAGAGAGTGATGAAAGTCGTGCTCACAGCTCCAGGCCCAGGACATTCCACTGCACCCCTCCCACTACATGACTTCATCAACGCCGTTAACTGGAAGATCAGACATCCACCAGCCTGCCAGCCAAACCTCAAGATTTCAAATTAAAGAGCCTTGCTTTCACTCTTTAACACACATTCACACACACACGCACGCAAGGCCTGTGATCTGCCAGTCAGACGTGCACAAACACACAACCGCTCGCCTGATACACAGATCTACAGAACAACAGCCAAGACTAAACAATAAGGTCAATAACCTTGATCTCGATGTGTAAACTGCCCTGTCATGTGTCACTCACACAGAGTCAGTGTGCTTTTTACACATGGCAGATCTCCACATGCGTGTGATGTTTACAGAGCATTCTTTATACAAGTGTGAAATCTCACAGGAATTTAGCTGCTACATTTGACAGGCGCTAGTGTGCAACGCTAGATGAAGTCTGAACATATGATCTCAATCGAAATCTATGTTGCATACAGGAGAAACCCAAGATGAGCTGAAGTGAAGGACAGCATTTAAAGGGATAGTTCACCTAAATGTACTCAAACATTCTGAAATGTGATCAATTAGGTCCGATGTTGTTTTGATTTTCATTATGTGGACAAAAACTGTTGGTTTTTTGGGGTGAGTTATGTTTTTATTGTGTCAACCTTGGCTTCTGTGGATGCTGCTGACATAATATGGCCTTCAAATTATTGTTCCATTGCAAATAAGCCTCTTTATTTAAGACAGTGCCGGTGGCACCCAAAAACTGCATTGCTCATTTGACATTTATGGCCCAAATCTGCAAATCGTGAAGGCTGACGGTGGCCAAAAAGGTCCAGAGACCAGTGGAGCCATATACAGTATACAAACTGGAATGAATGTTTGCAAATAAAGTGGTGTGCTGGTTGATCGTTATCATCTTTTTTACAAATAACGTAATTCAACGGACTGTTTGCTTTTTTATTTTCATATGATTAGTTTTTTTTTCAGGGAGGAAATGGATTATTATTATTTTGGGCCAAATATTTAATGTTCCCATTATTCGTGCAAGTCTATAAACAAATGCGTCAGGAGCAATTCATCCTACTTACAATAACATTCTGACATTTTCCCACAGTGTGGCCAGGGCTGGCAGCAAGGCCAAGGCTTCCTTTGTACTCCTGAGAGCTGTCAGACCCTAAGACCACCACAGAGCAGAAAGGTAGAGACAGAAAGAACACTGTCAGGACTGAACAGTACTGTACTGATCTGTTTAACACAGAACATTAGTGTTTAATGTAGTAAAAACGGTTATGCGCAGATCCGAAAATGGTAAAGCATGGCGCTGGCAATACCAAGGTCAGGTGTTCAATTTCATGGACGTAGACTGTAGAATGTATTTTAAAAAGTATACATTTACTTGAGATTAAAGTGTTGTTATAGTTAACAACACATTTTTTTTAACTAAAACATATAACTACACTCTAAAAAATGCTTGGTTCAACCCATTGGGTCATTTTATTTGGTTGTTTTTAATATTTTTACCCAGGCGCTGGGTTATTTTTTTAACCCAAATGCTGGGTTCAACTTGTTGGGTCATTTTATTGGGTTGTTTTGAATATTTTTACCCAGGTGCTGGGTAGTTTTAAGCTGCTGGGTTATTTTTTTATACCCAACGTCTGACAAAACAACCCAGCTGCTGAGTTACAGTCAGACTCAGGCTTTTTGAATCTTCTAGTAGAGAGCGCTTCTCAGCGTTGCCGATTTGGTGCACTTCAGCGAAATAAAGGTCTGTATACATTTTATTTCATTTATAAAATCTTTAATGTGCTGAATTATTTTTCGCAACGCAACATAAGGACGAGATGGCATTCAGCTGCGTCAGCAACAATCACTTTGCATGATGGAAATGCCTTTTGCCTTGCATTAAATAAATGGATTTTATTCATTATATTACTGAGTTTCATTTAATTTGATGTAAAAATATGTTCTCTAATGTCAGTACTGTTCATTTATTGGCAGGTTTTGGAGTCTGTCACAACATCTTTCAGCTATGAGTGAAACACAAGGCCGCGGTCTGAAGTTCGTACTTTCCCCAGCGAACAGCAGCCCTTCACCGGCTCTGATTTTAGCAACACACCAGCATGAAAATTAGAACTATTTCAGTAAAAAGCGAATACAGAGAATGGTTGAATACACTTAAATTAAACTGCTACTTTTAAATGTTACATTTATGTCTAAAATGTATGTAATATTGTAAACTATGCTGTATTCACCCAAATAAATTCAATTTGTCTTGTTTTTTGTCCATGTGTTCTTGCTTAATAAATGCTCATCTTTTGATTATTGCTGTTGCCTCTAGTAATTCTGTGTGTGTGTTCCAGTCTATTTCAAGCCAGCAATATAATAATTCTTAAACAATAGTTACCTAAAATAACCCAGCATGTTCGGTAAAAACATTTAACCCATCCAGCTGGGTCAAAATAACCCAGAATGTGCTGGGGTTTTCATTTTAAATAATAAACAAGCACTCTAAAATCTTTTTAAAGCCTATATAGGACAAGAAGAGTTAATTTTTTTTATTCAATGTCAAGTCAGTTTTTTACAATCATAAAATACTCAAAAATGTTTAGCAAATGTTTAGAACATGAGAGGAAAAGCCAGAGCACCCAATGGGAATCTGTAGGAAGAAAATTCCTACAGCTCTTCCAGTTCATTAAATGACTTACATTTATGACTTCCCTGCTGAAAAATCCAGCATTGCTGGTTACCAGTATACGGTGTGTTTTGCACGCTGGGACCAGCATGGGATGCTGGTGCTAATGGGATACTGGTTGCTGGTACCCAGCATGGTAAGCAGGTGTGCTGGTGGACCAGCATAAGGTATGTTTTGCATGCTGGGACCAGCTTGGGATGCTGGTGTTCTGGTGGACCAGCATTTGTTGACTTTTGGGTGCTGGAATGATCCCAGCAAGACCACAACAAAACTTGGGTATGTGTTACATATCACATTTCTTTTAAAATTGGTTTGTGTTTGTAGTTAAAGACCAAGACAATTTTCCAAATTAATTTTAATAAATTGTTTAATAAAGAAAAACACATGTTGCTGGTTGTACATGTTTACACAGTAAAATCCCCAGTGTTAAACAAACACTGCTAAGTTTCCACATTGTCCTGATCTATAGAGATTAAAAGTAACACTGAAGCAGTGTTGTGGTTAGTGAAATAAAGTAGATTTACTCTACAAGTGATGACACCTATGATAAACAAACAGAATTACTGAGAATAAGAGGAACAGCAAGAACAGAAAAAGTAAAGTGGTGTGCAGAAACACATCAACTGCTTACAGAAACACAGCCTTAGATGAAATCAATCACCAGATGATGATTAAACAACTGCAAATACAGAATTACCACATTCACCTATTGCAAACCAGTTTGGCTTTATTTCTTTCATATGGTACATGTACAAAGGTTGCTGAAGTCTGTTACCATTATGGTAGTTAGTGTTCCTTTTAGCTGGGCACTTGGCCATTGCCTTAGGTTGAATTACAGCACACAGAATGTGCACACTATCACTATTTTCAATAATATTTCATATTCCTCACTGCACTGACATGCCATTTACTATGTGTAATTTTTAAAATCAGTGACTGACATCTGGATTTGGACATATGTGACTTCTCATAATCCCTGTTACTGGACAAACAGCTTATGATTAAGATTCTATTAGGCATTTTTTATTTTTCATATCTCTAAATGAATTTGTTATGCAGTGTTCACAAGCTCCTTTTCACTGATTTCAACTGATTTGTGTACAGATCTTATGAAACAGGAGACAATTCCTTTGATCCTTTGAAACGTTTTACCAGTTTACCAGTGAAATGAATTAATAATGTAATCATAACTAAAGCAATTAAAATTTTCAGTTCTACTTTCAGCAGAGGAAGCAAAAGAAATAACAAAGTTATCATATAATTCAATAAATCATGTTTTAACCTTATATTGTTTTTCTGTTGCATCATTAATGTGTTAAATAGAGAAATATGCAAGCAAACACTTTGTTTGTCCCCAAAACACTACATGCATACAGACAACTGGCCTACTGACACTCAACCCTGCAAGACCATGCTGGTGAACCAACATCACTAGCTTAATTTTGCTTGAGAACAGCAGTTAGACTAGCACTATACAAGCATAAACTATCACTATACCAGCATAAACCAGACTGGGCCAGCACTATACCAGCATGAACCAGCCTGGACCAGCAGTATACCAGCACTAACCAGCATAAACTAGCATTATACCAGCATAAACCAGCCTGGACCAACACTATACCAGCACTATACCAGCATAAACCAGCCTGGACCAGCACTATGCCAGCATAAACCAGCCAGGACCAGCACTATACCAGCACTAACCAGCCTGGACCAGCACTATACCAGCATAAATTAGCCTGGACCAATACTACTCCAGTAGTATACCAGCATAAACCAGCTTGGAATCAGTGCTGGTTTATGCTGGATTTTTCAGCAGGGTTATCTTATATTCATGTTGAAAAAATTTGTGAGACATATAGGTTTCAACCTGTGAAAGGCATAGCATGACCACTGTGTCGCTAGCACACTAAATCAATAGCGCTCCTACTGTAGTCCGTGGAGCGCACAAAAACTTGCAATGTCGTGCCGTGTTTCAGCCCTTGTTGCGCATTCTTCAATGCAGAAGTAAGCCTATGGGTGAGACTTCCTATTCACTAGCCGCTATAGGAAACAACTGGGAGAAGAACTACCCAGCACCCGGGTAAAAATATAAAAAATATCCAAAAAAATGACCCAACAAGCTGAACCCAGCTTTTGGATTAAACAAAATAACCCAGCATTTTTTAAGTGTGGAAAAACTAAGCAGTACCTGAGTAAAAATATAAAAAATAACCCAATAAAATGACCCAACAAGCTGAACCCAGTTTTTGGGTTAAACAAATTAACCCAGCATTTTTTAAAGTGTGGAAAAATTACCCAGCAAGTGACCCAGCAAATGACCCAGCAAGTAAGTTACAGAAAAACCACCCAGCACCTGGGTAAAAATATAAAAAATAACCCAATAAAATGACCCAACAAGCTGAACCCAGCTTTTGGATTAAACAGAATAACCCAGCATTTTTTAAAGTGTGGAAAAAACTACCCAGTACGAGGGTAAAAATATAAAAAAAATAACCCAATAAAATGTCCCGACAGGCTGAACCCAGCATTTTTAGAGTGTAAATAAACTGAAATAGGAAAACTAAAACTTGAAAAGAAAGAAAGGAAGGGAGGGAGGAAGGAAGGGAGATAGAAAGAAAGAAAATCAAAAAGACAAATGGAAATAAATCCATAAAACTGAAATAAAATCTGAATACAAATTTTTAACTAGAGTAACCCTGCTGTCAAATCCATAAATGTAAAATGTTATGTTCTTAATCCGAAGTTTTCCCAAAAAATAAAACATTGTGCAAGAATAATGTGCAAAATATGGATATAATAACCCACAAAATTAGTTTCACATAACATTTCCAGTACTGTGTATTGTTATATTAATTTTATTATTTTTTCTGCCAAATGTACAATTAAATGTGGCACTTTTCCCACTGGAAGCAGTTAAAAGAGCATAATATTGACAAAAGCCAAAGCACTTAACACAGGGAGGACATATGTAAGCACTTTTATCATAAGCAAATTCCTTTGCAGTTACATCCTCAATCACCAGGGACGCGAGGCATGACGTAACCAGAGAACATGAGTTGGACATAAATCGTAAGTGCTGATAGAAAGCCTCTTCACATGCTGCACTTCATCACACAACAAGCTTCTCGAGACCCATCTGAAAACTTGTCTTATTAACAGAGTAAGAAACATCTTTTGCTCCCTGCCATTCATCATATCTGAGGCTCTGAAATCTCGGAACGGAAACAGCAATGCATCACAGAGAAACCGATCTGAGCCATTTTAGGAAACCATTAGTGAAACGAGCGATGGTGCAGATTGTGTCAAGGCCGTTTCCTTGTTCCAACTCTGCCGGTTGCTATTTACAGCGTTCTGATAATTGTTCGGAGGCCAAACACCAGCCAGCAGATACATATCGTGAAAGAACCCAGTCGGGATCGAGTTCAGCCCAGTCTCTTGTAATTACAGCGAGAGACAAAGGAGCACACGTAAAAGACAGGCAAGCGAATATAAGGGCACGCGTACGCAGGATGTCAAAACCGACGCACACACGCAGGCCTAACTATTATACACACACGCGGGGCCTCATCAATCACACTTTCTCTGGGGGGTCCGCGGGGCCAAAAGCAAATGTACATTGTGCAATTGGTCCTGTGTAGAACTTGAATAATAGTTCACAGTCCCAGAGCCTCAGCTTGGGTTGGGACTGTGCCTAAATTTTCCTCATGAAATCAAGTGGCGTACGGACATTTCTTTGCTTTTCGCTTTTCTCACCTTTGTCTAACCCAAGACCTTCATCCTCACTTAGACAGCTCGTGAGAAAAAACCAGCCCAGCTGACATCCAGACACCAAACAGCCTCATCGGATTGGATTTTATTAGCTGCTCATCTTAGCGGGAGTTCTAAACAATAAAAGCCTTCAGTTTTTGCACAAAGAACTGAACCGTAAGCGTGGACATGTTACACAGTGCAATGTCTTTAAAAGGTGGAGAACATTTGCAAATGTCATCTTGTGGTGGTGGATTTGTTGATTCACCAAGACAACACTGGATTCTTCTGTTTTCAATGAAGAGAGAGAAAATAAAGTGCATTAGTACATGAGTGTGTGTGAGATGTTCATCCATTCCTGCATTAAGCTTTTTAACCTCAGCTCCCTAAAGACTATCCTCCTTAAAGCACCCCTAAAAAAGCCAGCTATTTAACTCTACAGATGAAACGCTCCACTTTAAGAGCACCGAGAACCACTTGGGCTTTGTGATTGTTACATTTGCAAACCATGACCTTTTTTCCCTCATATATATTGTATATGACATCCCACAACAAATGTCTTTATGGAAACAGAGGAAACTAGAAACAGACATTTAGAGTTAAGGGGATGAAGCTGAAATCAGAATAATTGTAATTGTAACCTTTAGAACTGAAAACATATTTACAGAGATTTAAAGTCACAATGAAATGAAAGTAGTGACAGATCTTTTCTTCAATACCATGACATCCATCTGAGTGAAATATGAGGTGGGGAATTGGTTCAATCGACCGGTCGCTGATTGGATGGAAGCAGATCTGAACGCAAACTTACAGTCGATTGTAATCAAGTTTAAGCATGTTTAACCAAATGACTGGAAATGTCTGGTATATATGTCTGTCCTTTCACTGATTTGATTAAAATATGAATTTTTAAAAATTAAACATGCAAATGTTCACAATAAGACCAACACCATGCATTTCCAAAATTTTTATTCCATGCCAACTTGAAAGGAGAATTTACTCACCCCCTTGTCATCCAAGATGTTCATGTCTTTCTTTCTTCAGCTGTAAAGAAATTGTTTTTTGAGGAAAACATTTCAGGATTTCTCTCCATGTAATGGACTTCTATGGTTCCCGCCAAAATGCAATGAAGTGAAAATATCGATTGTTTCACTAGATAAGACCCTTCTTCCTTGGCTGAGGTCATTTAAAGCCCTTTGAAGCTGCATTTAAACTGCATTTTGGAAGTTCAAACTCGTAGGCACCATAGAAGTACACTTTATGGAGAGAAATCCTGAAATGTCATCCTCAAAAACCAATTTCTTTATGACTTAAGATAGAAAGACATGCACATCTTGGATGACAAGGGGGTGAGTAAATTATCTGTAAATTTTTGTGCTGGAAGTGAACTTCTCCTTTAAGCAAAAGTTTGTCCGAGGAGGAAATTCCGAACTGTTATAAGAGCACGAGATGGGCCATTTAAACAATCAGTGGAGATCAGAAATTAGAGAACAATCTATAAATATTTTTTTTTCTGAAATATTGTTAGTCTTCATCGCTCAAAATGTGAATGTTAGTTGTAGGTATACCACTATGCTACTAACATGCTTGACAACATATCCAAGGCATTTCAACAAAAACCTTTCTTTTGTGGAAAACGCAGTGATCAAAGTCACAGTGATTAGAGAACAGTAACCACTGTAGCACGAAAAACGATTGCAAGTAAAAATTTGAGAATTACAGCTGTCAGAAATTAGTAGGAAGTGTAGAGGCCCTTGCTTTGCATGACTTCAGCACATCTGCGGCTGTAGGACATCACTAGTTTCTCACACTACGCTGGTGTGATCTTGGACCAGTGTTCTTCCACTCTCTTTCATAAGCTGGTAACTGTAATGTGTTTCTTAGCCATGACTTTGTCGCCAAGGATTTTCCAGAGATTTTCAATCAGGTTTAGATCAGGACTCTGGCCTGGCTATTTCATTATTTCAGTGTTCTTAGCTGCAAGCAACTGCTTTATCTGTTTTGCAGTGTGACAGGGGCATTATTTTGGCTGGGAGATGCTTAGAGGGAAGTAACTGCATGTTGCTGAAGGAGGATCTAATAAACATTTGCATTCACCCCGCCATTAATCTTTATAAGAGGTCCAATTCCTGCTGCAGAAAACCTCTCCCAAACCATGACACTTCTTCTTCCACTTTTCACTGACTTCTTTAGGCACTTGGGCTTCAGTCTTTCCTCAGTTTGACGCAGAACTAAATTTCCCATCAGACCCAAATAAATTAAATTTGCTCTCACTAAAGTGAACTTTGGACCAGTTCTCCTTTCTCCAAATAACATGCTCCTCAACAAAGGTAA
Source organism: Cirrhinus mrigala (assembly GCA_036247105.1). Lineage (NCBI taxonomy): Eukaryota > Metazoa > Chordata > Actinopteri > Cypriniformes > Cyprinidae > Cirrhinus > Cirrhinus mrigala. The sequence goes on along the minus strand of CM070018.1, from coordinate 14,004,375 downwards.
GTCTAGCCTTTTCAGTCTTTCTAATAAGAGGCTTGGTCACTGCAGAGTGCACTTTCAGTCTTCTCTTAAACGTCCCGAGAAAGATCCTTACCCTGCTCAGCACAGAACTGGCAAGCACTTCCAGCTGCAGTGTTGAACCGATTCCCCATTGAGAGTCTCTGCATTATCCTGTCATCTAGTGCATTTGTAGGGATGAACTTAAAGGAATTAGTCATTGTAAACCTGCAATATTTGAGAAATCACAGATTTGCAATGACCAACTTCTCTCACAATGGCTGAAATGATCACCCTTTGGCCTTCATCTGGACAACCTCCTGTCGCAGCGTTTCAATCACCTTAAAGGAGAAGTTCACTTCCAGAACAAAACATGTATAGATAACTTACTCATCCACTTGTCATCCAAGATGTTCATGTCTTTCCTTCTTCAGTGGTAAAGAAATTCAGTTTTTTGAGGAAAAAATTTCCAGTATGTTCTCCATATAGTGGACTTCTATGGTGCCCGTGAGTTTGAACTTCCAAAATGCTTCAAAATCATCCTACATCGCTGTTTTACCTTTTTTCATAAAGGTTGTTTGACCCTCCTTGTGCGTTTACTTTGTAAACACTGGGTCGGTACTTCTGCAGCGATGTAGGATGATTTTGAAGTTGGAGGAGAAAATGAGATGGGTTTTTCGACATACCCTAATTGTATTGAACCAGAATGCAGAGTTCATACAAAGGGAGATAAGACGAGCATTTAAGCTTAAAAAGTATATAAATTGTACAATTTTTTTAGAAAATAACCAATTGTTTCGCTAGATAAGTCCCTTCTTTCTCAGCTGGGAATATTTAGAGCCCTTTGAAGCTGCATTTAAACTGCATTTTGGAAGTTCAATCTAGCGGGCACCACTGAAGACCACTATATGGAGAAAGAAAGAAAGACATGAACATCTTGGATGACAAGGGGGTGAGTAAATTATTTGTGAATTTTTGTTCTGGAAGTGAACTTCTTTAAAGCGGCCCGTCATCTTGCAATCTCTGAAAATTAAAGGAATGCTGCCAGATAAATAGGGTTTGTCTTATAATTAAGGAAATTAGCACCAGGTGCCAGATTAACACCAATAACTTAGAGGTATCAGTGAGGTTTTTTTGTTTTTTTTTCAAATATCTCATTTAAGTTTTTTTAGACTGTGTTTCAGAGTACAATCAATTTATGAAATATGCTTAAAAAACTGTCATTCTTCTCCTGTTAGGATAACTTCAAATAGGACTAGGCAGTGACCTTGAAATTTAGGAAATTATAGATTGATCTCCACTGTATGGGGAGAAAACATAACACTAAAGCGTTTTTGAAAAAGGCTTTGCAGTACTCAAGGTGAAGTAGCTGCAATGTATGATACAGTTGTTGTCAGATAGCCCTGATTTGAAATGTTATTTTAATATAATCTTGACCAGCGGTTTTTGATATTTTGGAGAAGAAACAGGTATCATACAAGTATGATCTGTACTAGCATGTCTGGACATCCAAAATACAGCTTACAAAAGTAAAGTTCTGGCCCAAAAATCTGAGTCACTGTAATCAAACCAATATATTAACTTCACATCAGTTTAATTCTATATTAATACGCCAAGTTACTACTCCACTTGAAGCTGCAGTGTGCCAAACAACGCCCAGTAATTATGGAAAAATTGCTTTACTTGCACAGTTACTTGTTACTTATCAGTTTAATATTATCCTTAAGTATGTTCTTTGACACATGGAGGTACATAAACCCACAGCCTATTTAAGATGTGATGTTTTCAAATTCCTTAGCCATGTAAAGTGGTAAATAACTCACTTGCCAAACACAATCACATCACATCATATAAAGAGGAAGTTTCACTGCCTAGTATTTAACTGACTCACAGGCCTGGAATTGAATATGGTTTATTTACTGAAGCTTATTAATGTGTGTTTAAGTGGTTAAGGAAATGAGTGTGTCACTGCACACAATTCCACAACGCCAAGTCCTTGTCTTCATTGTTAGATGCCTTGAAGATTTAGTTGAGTTGACATTGGCTCCTGCAAGGCTGAGATTGTGCACTGTGCATGCCTCTGTGGCTCCGAGGTCTGACTCCTGCCTTAAATGCTCCCATGCATCACTGCCTAGAGACTCAGAGGCCATGGGAGTGGTACAGTAAACACAGAAGTGCATGAGATGACACCTGACAGAATGGAGATCTAGCTTGGATCTTTTTGTGAGTGTGATTCAATGTATATAGTAAAAGCCAAATTTATATTTCAAAAACTAAAAGCTAAATACAGTGTTAACCAAGCACAAATGTTAGTAACATGCAACTAAACTTCTAAAACACAGATCCCAACTTTTATTGGCGTTAAAATACTGAGGTTATAAAACTGACATGGAAGTATCTTTTTAAATAAGATGGAGCACTTTTCGGTTCAAATATTTCTTTTATGTGTGCTCAACACAGAGTCCAAGTACAACTCACAGCATGATAACTTGGAGCTTGTGCTTGAAATCTCTGACAGCTTACCTCTGTGACCCACTTTATGAGCAGCAGCATTCTTGTGTCCTTTGCGCAACAATTACAAATCATTCTCCAATTACAGCGTCTCTGTCAAGAAAACATAGTAGGTTATCAGCTTGTGCGAAATTAGTCTACACCCCCCTTCTCTATTCGGGCAAGCAGGAAAACCACGGATTCATTGGCACTGAACCTTAATTGAAATAATGGCGGTTGTATATCTAAATGAGCAGACTACAGCCATGAGGGCCATTGTTTATGTCTGCGGTGCAGGGTAAATAGCCCGTCATTTATCGCAGCTCTTGTTTGTTATAAAATGCAGCTCTGCTGTTGATCGTATCAGTGCAGAGGGGGCCCATTAACTGCTGGTACTCACATTTAAAACAGCCCTCTAATGCTAATAAGTCACTGTTCTGCCTATGTCTTATGTACTGTACTGCTGGTGTAGGCAGTGGTGGGTGACATACCGGTAGACACAGTTCTCCGGGAGAAATTTGGACTGTCGTCTCTATTGCGGTTACACGTTAATGTGAAGTTGCTGTGCTACATGGTCACAAAAACGTATAATTTGTACACGATTTTAAGCATTGCAGTTTAAGTGATTTTAAGCTGTTGAAACGCAACTAGCAGCGAAAGAGAACTCATTTTGTTGTATGTTAGCTGATTAGTTAAAAATCGTTAATAAAATTAAGAATGTTCCGGAAAAAAAAAAAAAAGATTTTAATTTTTTCCCTTATCGCCATATAAGTTCATGTTAATCAAACAACACAAGAGAGAAAATCTCTCACTGCTCTTGGCTAAATAATTTTTGTAACTTTAATAAGAAGAAATACAAAAATAACCTGTCCTGCAAATACAATGTTATTCTATTGCAAAAAAAAAAAATAATAATAATAATAAAAAAAATAAAAAATACATACTACAAAAGGGAATTGTTAGATGTGAGAAATCAAGTCATGATTATTACATTTAAAGTTGGAAGCGTGAGGAAAAAAGTTACAACTGTGGTATGAAGAAGTCATAATTGTGAGATTTGAGACATATCAAGAAATGTTACATGTAAACTCAGAAATATGTCAATGACAAGAAAGTCTCAATTGAGAGATATAAGTCACAGTTACAAGAAAAAGGTGAGATTACATTGTGAGACGTAAAGTTACAATTATTAAAAAATATTGTAAGATATACGAGCTAATCACATTACGAGACAGTAATAAAGAAATAAAGCTGCAAACATAAGATTGAAAGTTTGCGAGATGTAAAGTCATAATTGTGAGATAAATAGTCAAAATTATGAAAAATTATGTACAATATTTATGTATATAATGCATTTTTTTTTACTGAGGCAAAAGTGGGCTTCCACAGGAATTGCATCATGGAATAAGATAATGTTCTTTGAAATCTATCGTGCTTACAAAGATTTCAGTTCTTGTGGGAGCCTCTGTCAACAGGAAATGTGTCCACCTCACGCAACAAACCCTGCTGAGAAAACTGAGGGCAGACGGGTAATTCACAGTAATGTTCATATTCATCTCCTCAATTTCCTCAAACGGTAACGATCTGAAATTCAATAAACTGCTTGTTAAGAATATAATAATGGCATAGGGCATTAAAGGAGAAGTCCACTTCCAGAGCAACAATTTACAGATAATGTACTCACACCCTTGTCATCCAAGATGTTTATGTCTTTCTTTTTTTAGTTGTAAAGAAATTGTGTTTTTTGAGGAAAACATTTTAGGATTTTTCTGCATATAATAGACTTCTATGGTTCCCCCGATTTTGAACTTCCAAAAAGCAGTTTAAATGCGTCTTCAAACGATCCCAAATGCGGTTGTAAACGATCCCAGCCAAGAAAGAAGGGTTATCAGTCGTAAAGTGCATGTTCACTTTGCAAAGACTGGGTCGGTACTTCTGCAGTGATGTAGGATGATTTTGAATGATTTTTGAAGTTGAGGGAGAAAATACGATTGGAGTTTTTCAACATACCCTAACTGTCTTGAGCCAGAATACACAGAGTTCAGGCAGAGCAAGACAAGACGAGCGTTTGAGATTAAAAAGTATTTAAATTGTATTTTTTTAATGAAAATAACCGATCGTTTCGCTAGATAAGACCCTTCTTCCTCAGCTGGGACCGTTTACAACTGCATTTGGGATCATTTGAATTCGCATTTAAACTGCATTTTGGAAGTTCAAAATCGGGGCTCCATATCAGTCCATTATATGGAGAAAAATACTGAAATGTTTTCCTCAAAAAACATAATTTCTTTACGACTGATAAAAGACATGAACATTTTGGATGAAAAGGGGGTGAGTACATTATCTGTAAATTGTTGTTCTGCAAGTGGACTTCTCCTTTAAGAAGTGGTCACTGGATAGATTATCCAGGTGGAGAAGTAAATCCAAGTTTGGAGAAGATCTTAGATTTGGGACGTGACTCTGTTGACAGAACTGCTCACTGGTCCCCTATAAGCACACTGTGTTTTAGAGTTTTCACCAGTAGTCAACCTCTCTGTATATGTGTGGACCTCTGACCCAAAACGACCTTCTCTGCCGTGGAGAAGCTACAACGGCTTATCCACAAATTACTTATCTGGAAATCACAGGCTTACACAAAACAGACCGTTCCGAAACAGTGACAGAGAATAGAGACCGTCATTGTTTGTGTTTCATCTCTCCACCAGCTCAGCTCTTCCTTTTCCCACTGAGAGCCGAAACACACAATGAGAGAGCAAATACGAGGCTCCTGCCTCACCCGTCTGTGTGATGAATATTTTATAAGAATGAAAAGATCATGCTACGTTGCATCAGAGAGGGAGGAATGCGACGAGATGAAATGTCATGGGAAACGCCGGGGAGGAGCCTAGGAGTTCAGCGCCTCCCTAATGACTGCTGAGAGAAAAAAAGGAGGTGAAAAAGCATTTCCTCTCTTATTCAACATGTGTCATCTCTCAAGAGTTAATGAAAACAACTTGAATAGAGTGATGGGGAGTGTTGATAGAGCCGGGAGCATTGGTGTGCTAGACCTCATTAACTGAGGTTCCCTCTTTCATTTCCCCGTCTCTGCTTTCCCTGATCTCTCCTTTTCTCCAGGTATTGGTTTCCCTGCATTCGTCTGCACCCCTGCACACAGGGCAGGTCTGCACCCCAGCAACAGCCCCTTAGGTCTCCAGGACAAGCCAATTGAAACCATGTGAGATGAAGCAAGCTTTTCAAATGAGCTAAACGTGAGACCACAATGACAAAATCTAGGGAAAATGTAGGTTCTCAGGTCCCCACCTTAGCATAAACACAAACTATGCATAAATGAATACATTGAATTTGGTGTTTGGGTTTCTTGATGTACGACCACACAAAAAGAGTATTGCAGTAAGTTTACTCCCACTTTATGAAACATCATGACATTATCCAGGAGTTCAAATTGCATTTTGAAGGTGGGGAATCCTAAATTCTGACTGAGGATTCTGGGCAAGACACTATAGACAGGTCCCAAAAGCATGATATTGTATATTACCTTCTAACAATATATATAACAGTACAGCTATTTTTGCTTTAAATAAGGTCTTTAGCAAAATTTTTAGCAATTTCATAATTCTTGTCACCAAAATCAAATACTAGCCTTAAAACAAACAAACAGCCCAACTCAAACTCACTGAAGACAAGTAAACAGTCAGCAATTAAATAAGAATAAGAAGCTAATCACAAGAAATAGGACAACAAACTACAGTAGAACAAATAAATAAGAAAAGCTACATAAATTGTATAAAGTAATCAAATGTATAAAACCACTGCATATACTTCACTGTGTAAATTAAATCTATATTTCTGCTTTACAAAAGTCAAGAGCAGTAAGAGATTTTCTCTCTTTTGCTGTTTGATTAACACGAATGACTGCTGTCACTTTAAGATCTGCCTGGATCCAATATAACGTTACACATGTTTTCTTTCTCAGCTGTTTGCTTTCACTAAAGACCTATAATTAAATAAAACCTAGAATTACTGTGTTTACAAGGATACTTGCAAAGACAGGCATTTTGCCACATACACCTGTGTGTATTTAACCGTTCAAGGCCTATAAAGCAGCAAAAATAACTCCTGCGCTCTATGAGCACCGTCTTCACGTGCGCGTGCCCATCTGACAGTGCTCAGAAAACACATAGCGAAATGAGTTATCTTTTGATGCTGATTACATTTCACTGGCTTAAAATCGTTTTTTTAAACTGCAATGTTTAAAAATGTGTGCAAACTAAACGTTTTCATGAAGACGTAGCACAGACGTGGCGTAGAAAATAGTCCAAAATCTCTGCTGGTTGACAAAGTTTTACTGGCAAATCGTGTCTAGGCCTGTCACTAAGGATTATTTTGGTAATCGAGTAATCTATTGATTATTTTGACGATTAATCGAGTAATTAGATTATTATATATTTTTTTTGTAGTAAAAAAAAATAGACATAAGTGAACAACAGCCTTTAAAATGACTTCAAATACATATATAATAGCAATGAGGCAATAATAATTAGTTCAAATAAAGTATCAAAAGCAAGTATTCATATGGTTTTACTGAACAAAATTGTTAAAATACATAATTATAAACAACAGAGCTAATGTGCATTACGCATTATAACAAATGCCTGCAGAGGGCGTCAACAGCCTGACGATTGTTTTTACACTTCACTGCGCGATCTAATCTAATATTGACTTGATTGGCATCAAAACATGTAAAGTGAGGGTTTAAACTTTAATTTTGAAATTGCAATGAACAGGTAGCATATTGAGAAAGATAATGATGGTTTTTCCTGTGTTTGCGTAGGTTTTTAAATGATTTACCTTACAAATCTGATGAAATAGCGCACGTTGCATTCCCAGATGAATGTTAGAATAAACCCAAACTCACAACAACAAGCAGAGATTAGGCTTGAGACGTAACCGACACACATGTGAATAATTAAAGTGCATATATTAATCCTGCATCGCATATATTAAGTTCATTAAATTGTAGCGTTTGTGAATTCTTAACAGCATTATGCTTTATGATGATTTTTAAATGGGTTTAAAATGTGCAATGCCACATCCAGTATTTTGGATTACTCAACACAGGCAAAATGCAATCGAGGAATTTTTTTAATCAAATACTCGAATAGAATCGAGGAATCATTGCAGCCCCAGAACTAATAGAAACTGATCTAAAACCTAAAGACAAGTGTAAACTACAAGACTGAAAATTAACATTTGAAGACATTTAAAGGTACTCACACCACAATATGAATCACAGAATAGCCTAAATGTATCAACTACAAGAGCTGAGTTACAATACAGTTTATGCTAAAAACAGAATATAAAGTGAATGAGACAGAATATGCGTACTAGATGAACTGGACTGTACTGGATTTTCTTTCAACCAACAATGGCGTTCCAACTCACTATAACTTATGACAATATTCTATTGTCTTTTACTTCCCATCAAACTGTCCTCACATGACCTCTGACCTTGCTCAGAACTCCCAGTATGACCGCACTCTCACAACCACAGGCTGAAAACACCATTTCTGGTATGTGATGAACAGGTTGCACTTGAAATTAAAATGTAGTGTAAAACACTAGAGACATCTTCCCTATCTTGCCTGTACTTCCAGTAGAGGAATCCATCAACGCTCCAGATGACATAATAAGCTGGGAGATTCTCCGGTCACAACTGTTGACGATGTCCCAGGCACGTACTCATTTTGCGAACACGTACTGTGCGCGCCGACCTAGCGTTATTCAAGGATAAACACACACTCATAAGTTTGTTTATTTGTTTTGTCACTCCAAAACCATGGAGCTGGGTCTTATATCACTTCATCTTTAATTTCAAATGACAGACCCTACAGATCATTCTCACTCTCAGAGCTTATAACATTGAGACAGCTCCAGTTCAACTAATCATTTAGTGAGCAATGAGCTCAACTGTTCCATCACACAGGCCAATTTCACATCTCCACCATGGCCACCTTCAAACTCCATTTCAGAGTGATGCAAAGCTCAGCCTGGCTCTTCTACGTCAGCCTGGAACTAAACACTTTTACTTTTAACCCTCTCACATCAGGAATGTCGGTATAGACATATATACAGTAGACTAATTCTGGGGTCTGAAATTGGCAGCTTTGGTTTCAGGGGGATATTGTTTCCGCCAGCCATCCCAAAGACCGCAGCACACAGAAGGCAAGGTTTGAGTTCACACTGTGCAACACAATCATTATATTGTGTAATCCACTCACATGAACAGCTCAAGATGTCTTACATTCCCTTCTTTGAGGTGGTGAAATACTGGATAACCACAGCTCTTATATGTGGCTTACTTGTTACTGTTCTTCAGAATGGACTAGAGGGAAATGCGTTGTTGTGTCAACAAATTATCAGATTGCTCAGAGCAGAAAAAAAGCTGCCTGTGGTTTGATGGGCTGCATTCAGTTACTGTAAGCTAGTCTTTTGAGGAGATCTAGAGAGCAAGACATTGTATAAGAATGACAGGAAGAGTACTGAATTGTAATTCAGATAAATTCAAAATGCATTTAGGGAAATGCAGTGTTCTTTCAGTCTGGTCTACAAAAGTTATGTAATGAAATATGTATAGCTGCCCCTAATAGTTGACTAACCGTTAGTTGACAAGAAGAGGCTTGGTCGACCAAAAAAATTCCATGCAAAGTGGCGAAGTCACGCAGTCCGTGACAGACAGATCACTAACGGCTGGTCTATGTGGTAATACAGTACATTGGGCAGGACATCTAAACGCTCGCCTTCATTCATCGACTTCAAATATGGCTTTTCATCTGAAAGATGTAGTAGCAACTTTACATGGCCAACGTAGTGTTGAAGCTGAATAGTAGCATGCTTACTGCAAGACAGATGGAGGTGCCGATGCAGTCACTTGCTCAATCCATGAAAGTAATCCATCTTTCGAAACTGTAAAGCAGGGGTCACCTCGCTCGGTCCTGGAGGGCCGGTGTCCTACAGAGTTTAGCTCCAACCTTAATCAAACACACCTGAACCAGCTAATCAAGGTCTTAATAGATATACTTGAAACTTCCAGGCAGGTGTGTTGAGGCAAGTTGAAGCTAAACTCTGCAGGATACTGGCCCTCCAGGATCAAGTTTGGTTACCCTTGCTGTAAAGACTCTACGTTTGTTTGTGTGCACTCAGAATAACAACGAAACGTTGCGCTTTTGTAAAATAATTAAAGCAAACAGGATGCGTTTTCTGCCATCTCAGTCTCTGTGAACCTGAGCGTGAAACTTCAAAACTCTGTGTATACTTGCCTTACAGACATGACAAATATATCTATAGAGAGTCTACTTTCAAAGGAACCAATTCAAATAGAAATATTCTCAGATTATGTAATCCGTATGAAACGTGCATACAGGCGCATCCACTACTGTGGAGATCCGCGTCGCTGGCTTTATCTCTTAAACCGAAAATGAAGAAAGCGTTAGTTTGTCAATAAAATATTAATGCAGTCATTAATGCAGTCTCCTTGCTGTCTTTCCGTGGCACATTCATAATTATTATATCTGTCGGTGCACTTGAGTGCTTATTAGACTACGTAGGCAGTTAAAGGCTCATTATTATTGATATGGTTTATTAATAAACATGCGACTAATAGTCGACTAAAGCTTAAAATGAACGACTAGTGGTCAACCAGAAAATCTTTAGTCGAGGGCAGCCCTAGAAATATGTAAGTTAAAAAACAAATGCCAAGTGTCAAGAAACTCTAGATGGCACAGGCTGATGGGTCATTAACGCAAACTGATGATGTTCACAGCGTTAAACAACTGACACAAGCTGATTGGTTCATGTTGCATACGCAGCCAATGAGCTTGCTTCTGCTTCCTTACATTCAAATTCCAGTTCTGCATCCTGCTTGATATCTCGTTTTAAATGTAATTCAAATACAAGAATTGAATCAATTCAATTCTGAATGGTGCACAACCCTGCTAGAAAGGTTCAAGAACTCATTGTTTGCATGAAGTAACCCTCAAAAGCCATAACTATAACATGTTTAGAGAGGTAATAAACACTTCAAGACACAAAATAGCCTTTAGAAACGTCCGAAGCAACGTTTATTTTTTGAGTGAGTGTTACTGTCCTTCCCCAGGTCATCACTATGTTGCTGTTACTGAAATCCTCCAGCTTTCTGACACTTTTGTGGTGTTATTTTGCGTAGGGGGCGCTCATGAGCACGCTTATGAAACCTAAAATGGCAAATGGGACACCCTGCAGTCTCCTCGAATTTGCTGTCAGGTCTAGTATGGTGGAAGCTCCGTGAGGGGAAGGGAGGGTGAAGAAGATAAAAAAAAAGTCCTTCTTCTGTGTAAACAGCATGATTGGAAGTCTGCAATTACGAACTGCAGATAGGAGAAACTGGAAGAGATAAAAGTGGCAGGATTCGAGCGGTTCAATTCCCCACAGATCGGTCTGAATGCACCTCCACACGCAGAGCACACGCACGAAACAAATGTTTTCCTGACTGACCCAAACCAGCACTAAACTACCATCCAGATGACGTGGGGAATTATTTGAGCCGACAAGGCAATCAAATTGCCCAAAAGGGAGTTTCAAAGATGATGATAGTTTGTATTTGTGGTAAACTAATATTACAACTACATGTTTATTTTTCAATAGGGAATATTTAGTCCATATGTCAACATCTGAATCAACGTAATACTGTATGACACTGAGGTCTACAGACAGGAACCCTTTTTTTTAATGCTACTCCAACATCTAAAAACTCCTAATGCTTGCCAGCACTGCTCTGGAATGGCCATTAAAATCTGTGCAGGAGTTTGGAAGGACTCACAAGCTGTGTTTTTTTCAAATATGTATCTTTACCCAGAGGTGAATAATTCCATGTTTACTTCATCATTTGTTTGTCTTGACCAACCAAGGCACAAACATCTGCACACAAAATCAAATAAACTGGGTTTAGTATGTTTGTTTTCAATGTCCCTGAGAGAAAGATCTCTAAAAAAGCTGGGGGATGGTGGATGGAGAGCGAGAATTTCTCTTGGCTCTCTGCCCTGTGCTGCAATGCCTCTCTACCTCTCTGCATCTTGGATTTGACCCATTTCCTCCAAGTCAAAAGAAACATTCAAGGTGCCACTGAAAGATGACCCTCTTCACTGAAGCACAAACTCAACTGATAGTAAAACCTTTTGCCAACCAGCTGGCAGGGTATCAGAGAGCGAAATGCTGTGAAATTGGGATATCTCTCGAATGAATCGCCTCAAGAATTCAAGCTGTATCTGTTCCTAAAAAGACAATTATGCCTGACATTTTATACGCCGCTTGCTCTTCCTGACTTCAGTGGTTGATTCAGTGTCTGTACACACCATCGGTGGATAAATGACATTACAGCATCAATATGTAGCGTCAGGATGGAAGAACCACCTGTGGTCAGTAACAGTGGAGTGGATGAGGTCTGCATGGTAATACCATTGTGGTGAAAATGAAAAAAGAACACTCATCCACCCTAGACCAGCTGCTGCGCTCAAGTCAGAAAACAGAACAACACCTGCTGTTGAACTGCTATGACCAGAGGAAATATTCACTGAACATAACCTGTACAGCATTCAGCTGAAACTATATATAAATTTGTGTGGAATATATGCTAAGCAAATGTCTTTCTATAGCAGGGATGATTTCATAATGCCTTGTAAACTTAAATTAAATTCCTGAAATTGAACAGAATTTATATTACGGTAGCAAATTTGACAAAAGAGAGTAATTTTGAGTATTTTATTTGTATTTTTACTGGTGCTGTTAAAATTAGTACATTAACGCAGGCGATTAATTTAACGACATTAAAATATTTAACACAGGAGAGGGGCTAGGGTTGGCCACCCCACTCACAACTGCTGCTTCTGTCTCTTTTTTCTTGACAAGATTGCATTTATTTAAATGCAGAACGTCTTAACGATCGCATCAAACAGGAGACTTTTCAGACGCGCACTCCAACTTCACACAAATAAGGCGGCGCACACTATAGTCATGTTCAGCAGCGGCAGCTCTTAAAGTGATAGCAGCCAAATAAGCGAATAACCCAGCTGGTGTGATGTCTGTTAATCAAAGAATAAAAGAAAAAAGAGGAAATCAGTAACTTTTGTAGCTTCAAGGATTCATCTATATTTAATTTAGAATTTAGCATTTGATAACTTTATTCATTTTCTGTATATTTCCTACTTGCTGAAGGGCACCGGTAAATATGACATTTATTATAATGGGTTTATGTGAAGACTGTTTCAAGTTCACTTTAATTAGAAGTTGTTATTTTTTAAAGCTAATAAATGTTAAAATTGATAGCTTTCAATTATACACTAATGCTGAATGGCTATAGTCAATGCTTTAATATTAGAAAAACAAGAACAATTTCATAAAGACATCAGTAATATTGGTTTCAGTGACACTCACCGATTAATCGCGATTAATTTCAGGAAAAATGTGTTATTAATTAGTTTTTTTTTTTGTTTTTTTTTAGGCAAAAAGTAAATATGAAGACCCGACCCTAATATCAATTCTAAACATAACCATCACTGGGGCGTCAGCACATTGTACGAAAACATACAAATACGAAGATATACAAATTTACCAACAATACACCAAAACGTAAAATAGTTATTTGCATTTCTTTGAATTCCAATTTATTTTCAGTCTCATTCCTTACAACCAAATTGAAATTTAAAATTAGGAACTGAATTGACCCTTTGCATGGAGTTTGATTGACAGGTGATACGACCAATCATAACGCTGAATTTTGACAGGAGAGTAGCATTTAAACAAGATACCTTATGATGTTCATTCATGTTTATTTCACGCTGCTTGAACTGAGGTGCTTAAGTGATTTGTCATGACACATTGAAAAGCCACAAAACGGTATTTATTGCTTGAAAATCTTAAAAAATTAACAATGTATTATTCACTGCAATGTATTAATCACTGAGTAAGAACATAATGTGCGGCGTGAGAGCGGCATAGCTTGTCGGGTCTCTGTGAAGGGTCAACTGGAATTTTAAGAAGCATTTTGTGCTCAAACCTGATATCCTGTAGACTTTTGTTCGAAACTGCATTGGTTTCTCATCATGATACCTCATCTAACTTACAGAGTAAGACAATGACGGCTTAAGGAGGAAGTAGAAGAAATAGTTCATGCCTGAAAGCAGCAATTACTCACTCTTGACTCACTCGTTATCGTTTTCTTTATCTTTACCTCACTCCCTCTTTTTCCCCCTTTACCCCGGTGTGACTCCAGCCAACAAGGATCTCCAGAGAGTAACCCCGTCTTGCCCACAATACCCCCAGCTCCAGCTCACAGCCAGACCGGAACTGCAGGGCATCCGTCTGCCAGCTAATGGCCTCTAATTTAGTCCTAATAGAGAACGCAATGAACAGGCAGGAGAAGAGGAGGAGAGAGAAAAAAATAAACACAAGCAATAGGAAGGGGAAAAGGGCAATTTCAGTTGAAAAATATTAATGTAATCAAGGCAAATTAGTGGGTTTGGGATAACATTCCTATGGTGCAGACTGTTTACGTTCTGGGGGAGCGGTGGAAAGTGTGGTGGGTTGAGGCAGAGGGGAGTCTTGTCTATCACACGCGCAACAAGCCACAAGCAACATGTAAACATGCGCTAGCACACACATACCCATGTGGATGCCATTGAGGTGTCGTACACCCTCGACACCCCCTGACTGTCATCTCTGATGAGGATTAAAATGTTTCAGAAAACGCAAACATGTCCTGCACAAATTATATTAGAGGACATGTGGGAAATATAAGAGGGTGTTACACAACTCAAGCCTGTTGTATGACTTTTAAAACACTGAATGAAGGATGCTGAGGAAAGAGAACAGAGGATAATGTCAAAACATTGGAGGATTGATGGGAGGATGTCTTGAAAAGATTTTTTTTTTTTTTTTTGCAAGAATTAAGATGAAACCGCTAGTAAGGGAAAAGATGGAGGGATAGCATGTATAGAGAGTTGCGATAGGAAGTGAAGGGGATTTGTGGGAGCTGTCATTGAGTTGATAGACTGTGTTGATGTCCTGTTTTCTTATGGGGGCACTGTCTCTTCTGTTTTCCTCCTTGTTAGACACGCTTGAGTGAAAGGAGGCTGACCCTGGGGAAAGAGAGAGAGAGAGAACGAGAGAAAGAGAGAGAACTCATGCTGAGCTCTACTACTAAATACACACTACGCTGGGATACAGCATGGAAACTCATTAGAGGCTCTAAATACACACACACACACACACACACACACACACAAGTCATTCTATGAGAAGAGTATCATTTGTGTGTACAACATTTTCCGAAGTGGACTAAGCGCAAAAATCTTCTGTTAAGCGTTTTGTGATCTTATATATTATTTAACATTTAAATAAAAAAATATATATATAATAATATCAACTTATATAATAATATCAACTTAACAAGCAGTTTTCCGTAAGAAAACTACAAATATTAGGGTATCATCAGGCTATCAGGTAATATTCACACAATGTATGACATTCAGATTACAAATAACAAAATTTAACTCAAATCAATATTTCATGTCAACGTTCTATACTATATTAATCTCACAATCCTAGCTCTTTTCTCAGAATTGTAAGATATAGACTCACAATTGCGAGTTATAAAGTCCAATTTTGAAGGGAAAACGACTGATATGTTCTCAGAATTGTTTTATATCAAACAATTCTGACTTAACTCACAATTGTGTGTTATGAAGTCAGAATTCAGGATGTAAACTTGCAATTCTGAGAAAAAAATCACAATTGCTAGAAATAAACTCTATATCAATTCTAAAAAAGTAAGAATTTTGAGTTTATATCTCGCAATTATTACTTTATTTCTCAGAATTGATATAAACTTGCAATTTAAAAAAAAAAAGTAAAAATTGCTACTTTATATCTCGTAATTTTGACTTTTTAACTCGCAGTTGCGAGTTTAGATCTCGCAATTCTGACTTTATAATTTGCAATTGTGAGGTTTATATCTCACAATTCTGAGAAAAAAGTCAGAATTGCGAGTTTGTATCACGCAATTTTGAGAAAAAAGTAAAAATTGCAATTTTATATATTGTAATTCTGACTTTAGAACTTGCAATTGCAAGTTTATATCTCAAAATTCTGAGAAAAAAAGTCAGAATTGCGAGTTTATATATTGTAATTCTGACTTTATAACTTGCAATTGCAAGTTTATATCTCACAATTCTGAGAAAAAAGTCAGAATTGCGAGTTTATATATTGTAATTCTGACTTAACTTGTGATTGCATGTTTATATCTCACAATTCTGAGAAAAATGGTTAGAATTGCGATTTTTTATCATGCAATTAAGAAAAAAGTCAAAAGTGCGAGTTTATATCTCACAATTCTGAGGAAAAAAGTCAGAATTGCGAATTTGTATCACGCGATTTTGAAAAAAAGTCAAAATTGCGAGTTCATATCTTGTAATTCTGACTATAATTTGCATTTGCAAGTTTATATCTCACAATTCTGAGAAAAAAAGTCAGAATTGCAATTTTGTATCACGCAATTAAGAAAAAAGTCAAAATTGCGAGTTTATATCTCACAATTCTGAGGAAAAAAAGTCAGAATTGCGAGTTTAAATAAAAAAAAGTACAAATTTCGAGTTCATATCTCACAATTCTGACTTTAGAACTTGCTATTGCGGGTTTATATCTTACAGTTCTAAGAAAAAAAGTCAGAATTGCAATTTTGTATCACGCAATTAAGAAAAAAGTCAAAATTGCGAGTTTATATCTCACAATTCTGAGGAAAAAAAGTCAGAATTGTGAGTTTGTATCACGCAATTCTAAGAAAAAAGTCAGAACTGCGAGTTTATATAAAAAAAAGTACAAATTTCGAGTTCATATCTCACAATTCTGACTTTAGAACTTGCTATTGCGGGTTTATATCTTACAGTTCTGAGAAAAAAAGTCAGAATTGTGTCTGTATTACAGAATTCTGAGAAAAAAAAGTCAGAAATGTCAGCTGTAAACTCGCAATTCCAAGAAAAAAATCTGAATTGTGAGACGCAATTACTTTTTTTTATTCAGTGCTACATTTTATTCAAATGTCAATTTTCCAAAGTGGAAAAACCAGGTTTCTCACATTCACACTCTTCTTGACCGCTTTTAATAAATAGTAGGGAGGTATGCAAATTTGGACGTGAGAAGTATGTCTCCATCCACATATCTGCACGATAACACTCTATACCCAAATGGTTGTAAGCTACTTTTTTGGCCGGCCAACATGCACAGTAACAAACACGCTCGCACACAATCAGACATTTTAACATTCTCCCTCAGGTGACTATGTAACAGGTCCTCCATGCATCTGTCACGGCTGTGAGCTGATTTACTGATGTATGTTTGCTGTGGCTAACGTTTGAAACTGCACTCCCATGTGGAGGAAGGAGACTCGGAGGTGTTGAGACAGTCTGGCACGGTGGAAAAGGTGGTCAGACATGCGTGAAACGACGCTCAGGAGAGTCCGGTGCGCAAACATGACCGCTTACAGACTCGGAACCTCACAGCTGGGGCTTTATCCCACTCGCTCTACTCGAATACACCGCGGCGTACTACACAGAATTAGATTTCAGAGGACATATGGCTTAATGTTCACTGCTTGAGGGGCTCATTTTCAAGGGTTTACTTCATTTTGTGACATTCTGATGTGGAAAGTACTTTAAAAAAAATTGGCAAATTGGCATTGCATCACAAAAAAAAAATAAAAATTGGATAAAAAGAGACTATTTGCAAAACTGCCCTAATGTTTTAGGCCACATATAATGAAATTATACTACACAAAACAAGAGAAGGAAATCTCGCTAAACTGAAAGTCATAGAGTTCCCACTAGTGGTGAAATTCAGTACGACATGACAAATGAGAGACAAGGGAGGAATTTCGAATATATTTCTCCTTGCCAAAATCTTGGCTGTATTAGGGAGAAATATCCAGCATCGACCCAGTCTGAATGTTGCACAATGTTCTGTGTCTATCAATAGGTATATCTTAGGGATATATAAACGAAAATGATGTAATGTAATAGAGTCACATAAAAATACAAGGGTCATTCATTGTCTGTGAATAATGACCAGGATGGCTGTGGCTGGTTTAGGTGAAATTGAAGACAGATGTTCTTGTGAAAACATTTCTTGGGTGGTGTAATTTAGGTCACCCTAGACGAAGGTGGGGTGGAGTGCGGGGTCAGTAAAAACAAAAGTCACAGTGAGCATGATCATGCTGTATACTTTCCAGCACCTTGCTGTTCTTGAAGCTTTATAGCATAGCAAATAAATCTATTACCCAATGGTTAAGCCAGAATGCGTATGAAACTGCCAATACCAGATACTTTTGGATTTAAATTGTAACAAAACAGTGAAAGCATGCATTTTATGACACTGAACATATGTTCAGTGACAACAACAATCCATCTGGTTAATCTGTCCAATTATCCAATTAGCATCGGTCCTTGCTTTGTTTATAGTAACCAGTGCTGACTGATCTCTCTTGAGAATCAATAAATGTGTTAAGCATCACATTAAACACGCATTTCAACACCTGCTCATCTGGAACTTATAACGGTGTCGTTCTCAGAAATGACCCCACATACACTTAACGATAATTCACACTGTACCTAAAGGACCTCAGCCCTTTAAAACACATAAACTGTTTACATCAAGTTCCTAAATAAGCACTTAATAAAGTGGTCCAGTTAAAATACTAATAAAATATCTGTATATGACATTAAAGCTTCCTACAAGGAAAAATTATATGTAAAAAAATTTAAATAAAACAACAACAACAACATTTGGTCTAGAAAACACTAAAACAACATAACAGTAATAATACTGAAGTCATACGAGGGCATTTTCAACACAAACCAATAACTGGGACCTAAAGATGGATGAAGGGAGAGCAAGTCTGCAATGTGATATGAAAGCCATTAAACTGATACACAGTTAACCCTTCAGTCTTCTGGAGAGATTTAAAATAAAAATAAAAATAAATTAAAGTAAACAAAATAAAATGAAATCAAATAAAACTGAATAAAAGAAACTAAAAATAAAATAATAACAAAATAAAGCAAAACAAAAAAGGAAATAAAATTCAAAATAAATAAAATAAAACAAAAAACAAAATGCAATAAAATAATAAAATAAAACAAAACAAAATGAAACAAAATAAAATGAAATAAAATAAAACTAAATGAAACAAAATAAAATGCAATAAAATAACAGAACAAAATAAAACAAAACAAACAACAATATAGAAAACAAAACAAAGCAAAATGAAACAAAATAAAAAAAAATGAAATAAAACAAAAAATAAAATAATAAAACAAAACAACATGAAAGAAAATAAAATTTAATTAAACAAAATAAAACAAAATAAAATAAAATTAAATTAAATTAAATTTAAAAACAAAATAAAATAAAACGAAATAAAATGAAAAATAAAATAAAAACAAAATCAAACAAAATCAAAATAACAAAACTAAATAAAACAAAAGAAACAAAACAAAATTAAATTAAACAAAATAAAACGAAATAAAATGAAACAAAATTAAAATCAAATGAAATAAAATAACAAAATAAATTGAAATAAAATAAAACTAAATAATATAAAATTAAATTAAATTAAATTAAATTACAAAATAAATGTAAACAAAATAAAATGAAAAAATAAAATACATTAAAATAAAACTAAATAAAACATAAAACGAAACAAAATAAAATAAAATATAAAATAAATAAATATTTGAATGATGTCATTTTTATTCTAATTGTAATAAAATAATATATTATGAGACATATTATTAACAAAAATGAATCATGATAATATATCCACACTATATATAGATCCACACTATATGTACACATGTGACGCTGAAATTCAGAATAAACTTTTTTTTAGCATTACCACAATTAACCACAAGAGGACGCCATTTACATGCAGTTGATAAGAGAAGCTTTCCCAGTAGCTTGTTAATACAACATAACATGAACTTGGTGGAAACACCAACAGTTTAACAACCATTAACCAGTAACATACATTAATATACAACTATGAATAAAAACAGCTTTTGTGCTACTTTACATAAGCCATAACCACTACACAACTGATCCTTTCAATGTTTCTTTCCTTACGGAAACAAAGCCATAAAGTGTCTCCACACACAAAAATGCTAAACAAATAAATGAACGCATCAGAGCACACTGTGTTTACAAGAATGATTTCTGCAACCATTTATTTTCCCCTCTATAAAGCCCTCTGCTTTGTAGATTTGTTCCTCTCTCTTAAAGTAAGTGGCTGTTGTTCAACAGCTTTCAGACAATGAAACATGACACTCCGGAGGTCTCATGATAGTCTGCAGAGTGCATTTTGTTTGGCACATAAAAGCAGGACATCTAATGGAATACGCAAAGAGAAAGAACACAGTCTGTTCGCTGCGCACCGCATATCAACACTCATTAAAGGAAACCCATTTACGTGCTGCCACACACGCTAATGAAATCACGTATAGAACTCTATTCGTATCACGTTTTTGGTGCTATACGAAAAGAATGGAAGTGTTTTGGCTCCTGATACACATGCTTTGGCCTTCTGAAGCATACTGCTTTTCAATAGCGATTTAGCAGAAACAGCCTCAACTCTCAGATTTCCAAAGATTACCTGCTCTGTTTCTACACACAATGTACACAGACTCAACTAAATGAGCATATTCAATGCGAAAGTCCTTGAAGATTGGGTTTAAATAGATTGATAGTTACAACTACCAATGTTAGTTGTACAACCGATTCCGCAAGACCTCAGGTCTCATAAAAAAGGCCTTTTCCTGAAACATTACGCATGAAACTCAACACGCTACATGTTCGTCTGCTGCGGCTTACAGAGAGCGGTCCAGAGAGACCTACATGGAGCGTATGCTCTCTTGAAGCAAGCCAAACCTCCTGCTATTTGTTACTGCCTACACTATTCCATCTGGCTTACCTCAGTCTAGCGCAACCTACATTTCAGAACTCATTTCGTTTGTTAGCTGAATGAAGAAGCCTTTTCTGTATATGAAAATCTGGGTTGTTTCTGCTATCGAGAAATGTATTAGTCAGCTTGCTTCCCGAATCTCAGCTTCAGTGCGATTCCCACACCTTGACTACTGGAATTCCCACACAGCGCTCGACGTAAATGTCGCATTCTGCAAGTTCCGGAGAAGCCTGGCACGAAGCAGCAGAGCAATGCAACGCAGCAACGCGCTTGATTGAAAGGCTTCCGAGAATTCTCTGGCTGTGCGAAGCCACGTACAGGAGATTCATAATGGATTTAGCAGGACAGGTACACAAAGCTCTTGTGGCCACAAACCGGAGCTGTGCAGAGTTCACTGTTGACATCTGGAATGTCTTTCCTCCCTTGCTTTTCCTTTTGATTGAATAGTGAGTCACATCAGCAGCCAAAGTTGCTTGTTTCTACCGCTTCATTAGCACTTCGAATGCATGTGCTTTCTGATAAAAAGCAAAAATGCTGCCAAAGGATTACACAAATATTAACACAACACATGGAGAATCAGAAATGAGCAGAAGAGTGGAGAAAAAACTCTTAGAGTAAAGGGAAAAAAAAGTCCTGAACTTGCAATGTCAGAACAAAACACACCAGTTACAAACAAAAATTTACATACACCTTGCAGAATCTGCAAAATGTTAATTATTTTACCAAAATAAGAGGGATCGTACAAAATGCATGTTATTTTTCATTTAGTGCTGACCTGGATAAGATATTTTTACATAAAAGATGTTTACACATAGTCCACAAGATAAAATAATAATAGTTTAATGTATAAAAATGACTCAAAAGTTTACATACGTTTGATTCTTAATACTGTTTTGTTTCCTGGATGATCCAAAGCTGTATTTTTTTGTTTGTTTGTCCTGAACAGTTAAAATTCTTCAGGTCCCACAAATTCTTTGGTTTTTCAGCGTTTTTGTGTATTTGAACCTTTTCCAACAATGACTGTATGATTTTGAGATCCATCTTTTCACACGGAGAACAACTGAGGGACTCGTATGCAATTTTTACATAAGGTTCAAATGCTCACCGATGCTCCAGAAGACGATGCATTAAGACCCGGGGGATGAAAACTTTTGGAATGTGAAGATCAGGGTAAATTGAACTTATTTTGTCTTCTGGAGAACATGCAAGCATCTTCTGTAGCTTCTGAAGGGCAGTACAAAATGAAAAAAAATATGATATTTAGGCAAAATAAGAAAAATGTACACATCTTTTTTCGGTTCAAAAGTTTTCACCCTCAGCACTTAATGCATTGTGTTTCCTTCTGGAGCATCAGTGAGTGTTTGAACCTTCTGTAATAGTTGCAAATGAGTCCCTCAGTTGTCCTTAGTGTGAAAAGATGAATCTCAAAATCATACAGTCATTGTTGGAAAGGGTTAAAATACATGAATACAAAGAATTTGTGGGACCTGAAGAATTTTTCTGAAGAACAGCGGGCAGTTTAACTGTTCAGGACAAACAAGGGACTCATGAACAACTATCACAAAAAAAAAAAAAAAAAAAAAAAAAAAAAAACAGCTGTGGATCATTCAGCTAACAACACAGTACTGAGAATCAAGTGTATGTAAACTTTTGAACAGGGTTATTTTTTATAAATACAACTATTATTGTCTCTTGTGGACTATATGTAAATGTCTTTTATAAGAAATATCTTATTCAGGTCAGTACTAAATAAAAAATAACATGCATTTTGTATGATCCCTCTAATTTTGCTAAAATAATTAATGTTTTGCAGATTCTGCAAGGTGTATGTAAACTTTTGACTTCAACTGTATTTAAACATTATTCTTTTATCTCAGCTGTTTAGGAAGTCTGGCTTTGTCCATTATGGACAAAGTACATCAAATGCTAAGCAGGACCTCTGGAAACCATCTTTGAATGACTAAGGCAATTATGGGGAACTTGCAGATGTTCCCTATTGACTCCCATAACAGAGGCATTACAGACCATGAAAAACAGATCATGAGTAATGTGCTTTGCAAAGAGACAATTTTTAAATTAAATAAACCAATTTACCTAAAAAGGCACTTAAGGTCTAAAACACATGCTGCTGGGATATCAGGTGTGTCTTTAAAAATACTACATGTACATCTCTACAAAAATGTGTGTGAGTGTGAATACAAAAGAGTACAAAAATAGGACAGGGAGCTAAGTTTAGAGTGTTTGTTCACGTGTTTGCGTATGTGTGATTGTGCATGTCATGTAAACTGGAGCATGCCTGGTGTAACAGGAGGTGTTTTCCTCGGCTGTTCCCTTTTGGCTTGTTGAGTATGTAGAGGTCTGATCCTGAGAATTCTCTGGGGAGCAGTTTGGACCTCATTTTCAAAGCCCTGAGCTGCACAGCAGGAAGTCCTGCCCTTGGATGTTTGGGACAGGACGGGATCCACAGGAAGGTATTCCATGAACATGCCACGCAGGAGTCTCGGCTCTTCCCAGCAAACTCAGAGAAAGCCCCTTGAGAAGAGTTCAAGCAATGCTTATAGAAAACAATGTTGTTCTGAGACATTTCACTCTGTTACACTCATAAAAATGATTCTTCAACACTGTTCAGATTATTTAAAAAAATCCTTTTCATTTAACACCATTGTGTTAGGTTTCCCATTTATACAATTGCATTGTGTTAAACTGACTTGAAACAGTTGCGTTTTGGTACAACTCAGTACAACTCTTGAGAGTACAAAAATTATTTTACTTGTGTAACTAGGAAGTGGATTTCCCCTTCCCATCATGCTTTGCATGCTTTGTACAAAGAGAGTAAATGTTGAAATAAAATGTTATTTTATGCATTTTTTAATTAAGATGATACAATTGGGAGACTTGTTAATGTTTAATGTTCTTTAATGTTTGTATTTGTATTTTTGGGGTTACCATTGTGGTGAAGTGTAGAGCATGAGCTTGGGTTGAGGACCTGCTAACATGAATTTAAGTTGTTTTAATAATAAAATAAACAACTACTTTGGGCATGCCATGGAAAGCCATTTTATGGCTAATGCCTAAAGTTAAGTACATCAAATGTATAATTTTTTTTTGAGTGTAGAAGGATTTCTGCCTGGTTATTTGTTTTCCAGTTAAATTGTTTTAGTTTGAGCATAACATAATCACTTAATAAATGTATCAATTTCATTTAAACTATGTTTGATCAAATTGAGTTGGCCCAACTCAATTACATTTCATTGCATGAATTTAATTTTTATGAGTTGGGGTTACACATATTTATTGGATGGAAATCCTGCCCTTAATTAAATTGAGTTCATCCAATGAATTATTTTTTTGAGTGTACAAAATATAGTAATCTTCCTGTACTACCAGTCAAAAGTTTTTGAACAGTAAGATTTTTATTGTTTTTTAAAGAAGTCTCTTCTGCTCACCAAGTCTGCATTTATTTGATCCAAAGCACAGAAAAAAAACAGTAAAATTTTGAAATATTTTTTACTATTTAAAATAACTGTTTTCTATTTGAATATATTTTAAAATGTAATTTATTCCTGTGATTTCAAAGCAATTTTTTTTAGCATCATCACTCCAGTCACATGATTCTTTAGAAATCATTCTAAAATTCCAATTTCTTGTTTAAAAAACATGTATTATTATGATTATGTTGAAAACAGTCGAGTAGAATTTTTTCAGTTTTCTTTTATGAATAGAAAGTTCAGAAGAACAGCATTTATCTGATAAAGAAATCTTTTGTAACATTATAAATGTCTTTATCACCACTTTTGATCAATTTAAAGCATTCTTGCTAAAAAAAAAAAAAAAGTATTGATTTCTATAATTTATTTCCAAAAAAATATTATATTTACTAAGTTTTTTTGACAGTTATTTCCTCAGCTGAACTGAATCAGAATGTTGTAAAACATCAGTACAATCCTCACAGCCTCATTTTCATCCCTGCCATTAAACATATTCTGACTCAGATTTGTAAGTTACATGCTACCAAAGAGCATATTGTGGTATTTCCTATTTTACATTTTACTTTGAATACTACTGTAAACGTCAGAATAAAAAAAATATAAAATCGTTCGTTACCATTCATAACAGATTTGATTGCCGCCATGTTTCACGTGGACCCGCCCTTTTCAACGTCTCAACTCCTCAAGTACACGTTAATCCGATGCGGCTGAAGAAATAACTTGATTAAAAACAAACTTCTTTCGCATAGCCCCGCCAAGTATCGATGGAATAGCTTAATGGGTTTAAAAACAATAGTTTCACTCAAAACAGGTGTAGCGTTTAGCAACGTGCTAACCTTAAACTTATTTAAGAGTCTAGCGTAACAGTTTCTAAGCAAATTTCTGACTTTTGTTTATCATCTACACATACAGCTCATTTTTAAAACATGAATATTTAAATTTACATATAGGCTACAAATTTGAACAAAAATCGTTTACCTTAAAACGGCTTAAACCTAAAGATCTGTAGCGTATTTAAAATATACTGGAAAACAGTTCCACTATTTCTATCTCAGAGTAACAAAATAAGCATAAGCTACATTTGCGATATCAACATTAAACCTCACTCTCAAAAATTCAGAGGTCGGAAAATGTTATTTATGATTTTTAAAAGCACCTTTTTGCATTTTGGGGACATGGAAAATGAAACGGCCTATATACTCCTAGTTTCACATGCTTTTAGAACTCAGAATCGATTAGGTTTTTCCAAGCTTATTATTACCTCTACTAGAAAGGCATAGAATAAAAATACATATACTAGCAAATATTTAATGAAAGAAAAACGTTTATATAACGAAAGAAAACTTATATGGCGATTACTTAGTATGAAATAAATAGTGCAAGACATTTTTACACAAGTTCAGCATAAAATTGTCTTTCTCAATCACTAGAGGGCAGCATTATTTAGTTTTTCCGTCAACTCAAAACAATTTGTGCACAAGTGTTATGCAGTTAACCTAGTTGCATCACGTGTCATCAGAAAAATTGAATCACTGCGTCAGACTATGTAATTTTTCACAGATCTATTTGGAAAAAAAAATAACCAGTGGAATCAATTAACTGCAAAAAAAAAAAAAAAAAAAAAAAGTGGGGAAAAAAATATGGTAAGATGTTTTTTTTTTTTTTTTTGCAAGTATTTCATGGAAAATATATATTTCAAGCTACTGTCAATCATTTCACTTGATTGTCATCTCAGTTCAAACAAAAGTTCAGCGCCACATGTGTGTGTGTTTTGGTTGTGTGTGAGAGTGTGTCTCGCAGTTTGGCGTAAGCAGTTAATGAAGTGTACAGCAGCAGGGTCTGAATCTCCTCTGTTCTCCCACAGCTCTCTGACCCGAGTCTGGCCTGGGCCGGTGCTCCATTAGGACTCTCTTTCATCCTTCTTATTCTCTCTGGTGTCATGAAGATGGATCAAATGAAAACACAAAAACACCCTCTTTGCCCCCAACCTGCCCTGGCCGACTGACGGCAACAGGTTTAAGCATGGAGCGGGGACTGCTTCAAGACCCAAAATGTGCGTGGACTGACACACTCTCACACAGAGAAAAAAAAAAAAAAAAAAACGCAAAACTCTCACTCACAGATGGTCCTGTCTAAACGCAAATGCTGTCTAACCCCAGCCCCCTGTGGTCATGGCAGGGCCCAGATTGCCAGTAAAAGAGGTGGATGCTTCATGGCTCAGCTATTTGCTGGGTAAAGGGAAAGGATTGCAGTCTTACCTCAGAGCCTTTAAACATTACGCTGCTCTAGTTGAGGTGAAGGCTGAGCTGTTCACAAAGGTCAGGATCACACAGAGGACAAAGTAAAGCAACAATAAAAAATTACCACAAACCACAGTTCTTATAAATGCAACTAAACACGTTCGCTTTCCATCACTTGTTATACAGCTTGCGTAGAGAGAGAAAACGAGAGATTCCAACCTCAACCACATTGAAATGTCAAGTGAAAGCTGCTCAATAGTACTTGCCAGAACAAACACATGGCTAGAATACAGGAGAAATGACTTCACATTTGGAAGATACACTGCTCGCATGATTTCAAACAATGTGAAATATGGATAGCAGGGACTTCTTTATTAGTGTTTATTTATTTGAAACCAATCATGCCATAACAATGGCATCTGTATTTCTGACAACAATTTATTTCCAAACTGAAACTTGATTTTAAAAAATGATCTTTGAATCATTTGTGTTACCAACACAGAGAGGCACAAAATCACTTTACAGAACCCTTTCGTTAACCGTTCTTGGCTAACGGAATAATCCCTCACAATTTTTAAATGACAGCTTTTCACAAACATTTGACTCAATACTAATAAAAATAAAGGCTTACACTTTCCTTAATTCCTCCCTGTTCTACATTGTTCTGAAACTTTGTATCACAAGCACCTCCTGAGTTTATTTACCTCTTTTATTAATGCCCCATTTATTAATTTAGCATTTGATAAATGAGTAAATGTAAATGTAAATATAAATATAAATCATTTACAAATAATGAGTATTGCTATCTTTGTAATTTAGTGTAAAGTGTAAGTTATATTCACATTGACAGCATTTATTTGATATATAATACAATAATTGGTTTATATACATTGAAGTTTAAAAGTTTGGGGTCTGTACAATTATTTTTAAAGAAATATTTTATATACATTTTACACATTAAATTGATTGAAATTAAATCTATAATGTGAGAAAAGATTTCTATATCAAATACATGCTGTTCTTTTGAACTTTCCATTCATCAAAAAAAAAAAAAATACTAAAAATGTATCAGTTTCCCAAAAAAAAGAATGAATACATGTAAATGTAAATATAAATCAATCACAAATAATGAGTATTGCTATATGTGTAAGTTAGTGTAAGTTATGTTCACACTGACAGCATTTATTTGATATTTATTTGAATATAATATAATAATGAATATATAATATTATATAATAATATAATATAATATGTGACCCTGGACCACAAAACCAGTCTTAAGTCGCACAGGCATATTTGTAGCAACAGCAAAAAATATGTTTTTTTACAGGCCAAAATTTTCGATTTTTCTTTTATGCCAAAAATCATTAAGTAAAGATCATGTTCCATTAAGATATTTTGTAAATTTCCTACCGTAAATATATCAAAACTTAATGTCTGATTAGTGATATGCATTGCTAAGAAGTTCATTTGGACAACTTTAAAGGCATTTTTCTCAGTATTTTGATTTCTTTGCACCCTCAGAATTCAGATATTCAAATGTATCTTGGCCAATATTGTCTTATCCTAACAAACCATACATCAATGGAAAGCTTATTTTTTCAGCTTTCAGATGATCTCAATTTCAAAAAACTGACCATTTTGACTGGTTTTGTGGTCCAGGGTCACATATAATATAATATATATTATAACATAATATAATATAATATAATAGTTGCTTTATATTGCCATTCAAAAGTTTGGGGTCAGTACAATTATACAAATTAAAGAAATTATTAATTTTACTCAGCAAGGACACATTAAATTGTTATAGCAACAATATCTATACAGTGACAAAAGATTTCTATTTTAAATATATGCTGTTCTTTTGAACTTTCCATTCATCAAAGAATACTAAAAATGTCTCACAGCAGTTTTAAACATTAAAAATAATATAAAAGTTTCTTGACAACCAAGAATGATCTCTAAATAATCTTTTCTAATTTCTAAATGATCATGTTAAACTGTAGATTGTACAGCATTGCCTCCTCAAATCACAGAAGTAAAATACATTATATATATAAAAAAGTAAACTATAATAATACAATAGAATATCTAATCATATTTTATGTTATTACTGTTTTTGGTCAAATAAATGCAGCCTTGGTGAGCGTTAGACTTTTTTCAAAGTAAAGAAAGAAAACGTGATCACCGTTTATTAAAATATTTTAGCATATTTAGTTCTTTGTACACATTTTTCTTTCATGCATTTTTATTCAGCCACGTTTATATAACTTACAAATTATTCAGATAATTAAGATGCTAATGAGTTTACAGACTAATTTGGTGTTAAAGATAATGACAGCATGTTTGTGTGTTTGTTGTACTAGAGCTTGTGCACGCAAGAGGTGTGGAAGAAAGCACTGCTTCAGGCCTTTTCACCAGTATGTGAGAGAAACCCCTGGCTGTGTCCACAGCCAATACACACGTCCTTAATGCAGACCATGGAGCGCCACGGTTCATATTAAGTGAGGTACAAATTCCCACCAAAAATGTGAATTGCATAAAAAGTAGCAGAGTGAAAATGGGGGTTTTGGGGATAAAAGAACCTAAAAAGGATCCGGTCAACTTTCCTGTGTGGGTGTTCATTTTATATTTTACAGACAATGTTCCTTTAAAAGCCAGCACCTGGAAATCCCATTAGATGTGCATATAAAATCCCCCATGATTAATAGTATATGAGGCAGGGCTGGGTTGGGGGGTACCAACATGTGGACCGCAGAACTCCTCCTCTGCAAGCTCACGTTACACTCCATAAACTTGCTACTCTTTCCCACCTAAGCGTTTAAAAAGGAGGAGGGATCGCTTGTCAGGAATGTCTCAGAACTGTGAAAAGAGCGTGTAGAGCTGAGAGTGGATGTAGTGGCTCAGGCTGAAAGCTGAATGAGAGAGTGTGTGAGCTGATGTTTTACACCAGACTAACGGAAAGGCCGCTTCTTGATTTGCAAAGGTGGACTCTGAGGTGTTGACGTGCACATGCTGAAGTGGATATTTCCCACCAGACCCAGAAAGCTGCATCTCTGAGGACACCTATACTCTGTACTGTGTGCTCTTCAGCATGGACCAGCCAGCCAGCAGTTGCATGCGGAGCCCTCACACAGGCAGCGCTCTGTGGGGCTGCGTCAGGAGCCCCCATTCTGGAGGCTCCGGAGCCGGGCTGCAGCCCTACCAGCAGGCCCCGTTCGCCCTGCACCAGAAGCACGATTTCCTGGCCTACACAGACTACGCGCTGGTGCCGTCGCCGCACGCTTACCCTCGCGAGGACAGACTGTATCCAGAGGCGCATGGCGGGTACCAGCGGACGGAGTGGCAGTTCGCTCCTTGTGAACCCAGAGGCAGAGGGCAGGAGCCGTGCCAGGGGGCGGCAGAAGCGGTGGGAGCTCAATTGGACAGTGCAGGGGGAGACAGGCTGCCTGGAGCAGTCACAGCATGTCTAGAGGGAGAATACTCACCCCAAAGTGTGCCAGTGGTTGACACAGAGAAAAAAAGCTCCAAGCGGAAAAGAGAAATCACAGGTGAGTCATTTAGGCATGAGTGATTGAAATATGAGGTGATGGCTGGAGTGATTCACTCCGAATCGTGTGAACATTCTAATTTTTTTGCCTGTTGAAAGATTTAACTTAGCATCTGAATTCAGTGCAAGTTTGTGTTGATAATATGTCTAGTTAAACACATTGTATATTGCAATAGTGATCAGCATTTATCCAAAAATGAAAATTCTGTGATCGTTTACTTACAAACTCATCATTTTAAACCTGAATGACTTTCTTCTGTGGAAAACAAAAAAGATCAATTATTTCAACTGTTTTTGTCTATGTAATGAAAGCCAGTGGGGTCCAAAACAACACTGGAACCTGCTGACTTTCATTTCATTGTATAATAAACGAATAAAGCAATATATACAACAAAAGGGTAAACAATGACAGAATTTTCATTTCGGGTTGAACTGTCTCTTTAAGGATGTAATAGATTTTACCACAGACATTCTATTTAAAACTCCTTACAGCAAGCATGGACATGAAGGATGACCCATAACACATTATTTTGTGCATATTATTCTGCAGTTGCTTCCTTCAATTGTTGGAGGCTCTTAGGTAAAGTTCAGCTTTATGGTGTTTGCTATTGTTTTCGAATCATCTGTTTGGCGGTTTTGACATTCAGTAACATCTGTCACACTTTCTCAACCCAGATCTGATTTTCTACAATATTTTGATTTGAGTAAAAGATGTGAATGATCTAAAATGAAAATGTCAGTGAAAGAATCAGATTTTATAGTCAAGGACTGTATATAAACAGATATATGTGTTATCTAATATACTAGACTTCCAAACGAAAAGATGCTCAAAAACTGAAACCAGCATCAGTCATAGAAGTTTTATTATTATTATTAAAACGAGCTTTTTAAACGCCCCATATCAAAATGTAAAGTTTTGTGCTTAAAGTTCATATTCGCCCATTTTAATATCTAAATAAATGTAGGTTTTGATGAGTATTACAGCTTCTGGCTAATGATGCCAAGAAATAATTATATCTATATAATCTTCGTAATGAACGCTCTCCGTATTTCCAATTTCACGCTATTCTGAGAAGAGGAAAAGTGAACCTCAGTGTTTGTGGCACATCTGGTGTATTAATTTCATCTCTCAGCCTTTCTGTGGAAACTGAGACAGCTTTTCTGGGATCAGGGAAAATTTCTTGAAGATAAATACGTTTCTCCATTAGTCCATTGTGTAGCACTGGCCAAAACAGCAAGACAATATTCGTTACGAGTGGCATTTAAAAATGATTAGCTCAAATCCATCACTAGGCCCGCTACTACAACAATGCATCCAGGCCTCATAGTCTAATGTGGGGAATAAATATACCCTTTCCTTTTCTGAGTTACCTTAATGTAACCCTACATCAGTTGCGGTCGAAACAAGCCAGACCACGTCTGTAATATAACTTGCCTGCGATCCCACTTCTACATTCTTATCCATTGACATTTTCCTGTCGTTAAGCAGTAACAGGATCTCCACAGAACACACTCTCCGTTTGACTGGAGAGAAATTCACCATCGTGAAAATATTCATCACAGAGGTTGAGGGAAGGTGTTGTAAAACGACGGTCTAAATGATAGAACGAAGGTGTGAAAATTTTGGCAAGGATATGATAATCAAATCTGGTAGTGATTATGTTTTCACCAGGTTTTTTTTACCTGAAATGACAAGCAGACACTCAATGATTACATGAAATTGTAAACAGATGTGATATTCGCTCTCGAAATGAATTCTGAATCACGAAGGATGTGCTCATCATTTTTTTTCCTTTCTCTTACATCACAGCTCTGCCGTTTACTTCAGTTTAGAGAAATAAAACTGTCAGTTGACAATTTCTTCTGTGCTTCTGTCAGTTGTCTTTTAAAGATTGTTAGTATGTGTTGATTGTTCCCTTTTGTTTGGTAAACATTGAGCTTGTCAATTCATTTGCTCAAATTACTTTAGTGCTTTCTATATAAAATGCCAAATGCCCACCAGACACCCCACCGGGGGAGAGGTTGCTCCCTAAATGTTTATAGGCTTTTGCTGGGGAAATTTATTGGAGTCTGTTTTTCTGGAGCACGCACATACACACAGTGCCAGGTGTTTCTCCCCCAACCTGCCACCACCTTTCCATTTATTACCCTCGGCAGTGCATTTAAATGAACAGGACTTTAATGACGATAATAACGCGCCTTCTTAAGAACAGAGGCTACAGGTTGCCATATGTGAGAAAGTACTTGTCTCACTTTCCTGCTCACATCTGGCAGTCCTGTCCGTTTCATAGTCTGGCCAGGATCTGGCGAACACGAAGCACGAATTCTCACATTGACAAATTAAAGTCATTTCGCAGAAATTGCATCAGCTTTCTTTCATGCTACCGGTTCTAATACGCAGCGTACAAAGGGTCACAAGGTTGGAATAACTAATTAAACTTGTTCAAACTGCGTAGCGTGAATTTCATTTTGAAGGAAAAGGTTTATAAGTATATAAGAGACAAATTCACACTCTTAGATTTCAGCTAGCCCCATCCGCCTTTGTTCTTTTGTTAACGGATTTAACAATGTTCCGGTGCATTCCTTGCTAACTTGACTCCTCTGTGGTCAGTTGTGGCCCCCGACAACCCCCAAACTCCCAGCATGCTTTAACTGGGGCTCAAACACCCTGTGATCCGAACTGAGCCCTGTGCAAATGTGTGCCCTGTGTGGCCCACAAAACGCCTTGTAACCGTGTTTTAATGCAGACAGAGTTTTAAACTTAACATGCATGAAAACATGCATCGCTCCTGGGGGAGCCGAACTTCAGTGGTGCATTTGAGTTTAGTATTTTTTAAAGGAATAGTTGAAAATTCTGTCACCATTTACTCACCCTCATGTCGTTCCAAACCTGCTTGACTTTCCTTTTCCTGTGAAACAAAAAAGAAGACAAATGTTTAAACTAGGGCTGTCAGTTAAACGCGTTAACTTAATTAATTTGTTATGAAAAAATAAGGGGATTAAAATATTTTAACGCGGTTAACGCGCTGACCCCGCCCACAGACCTGTACGTCATCTTATATTTAATACAGTTGACAGTTGACAAATATAATGCAAGGCAACAACTCCATAAATGCGGTTATGCCCTAAAATTCAAGATATTGGTTCAAAAAAATGCCCCTGTATGTGTTTTGTCTTATATTTATATATATATCACGTCACACAATATCACAAGGGCAGCAAGAGCAATATGACACGAGTGCTAATTTTGTCACGATCTATCACAAGCTTAAATGTGATTTTATACAACAGCTCAGTAAATAAAAAGTTGATTGTGTTATATTTTAAACATTGTGTTATGTGTTTTTGCTCAATTTAGCAGAGAACATTACCTTTGAAGCCATAGCAGAATTGCTGCGTGTCTCTGACTAGCACAGCAGTGTTTAGTTACTAAATGAATCCGCGTTTTGAACGAATCGTGTGAATGACTCATTAAGACACTTACCGCCACCTGCAGGCAGATTTAGTTTCTTTTTTTAGAGTAACATTTCATTAACAATATCAAAGAAAGGATTTTGAAGACTGTTGGTAACAAAGCTGTTTTGATTACCATCACTTTCATTTTATGAACAAAAAATACTGAGATGTTTCTCAAATGATCTTCTTCTATGTTCCATAGTTCACGTTAGGCCATATGTGTAATACATTTTATGCTGAATCAAATAAAATATTTCTTTCTAAAGCTACAATTTATAATTGTCTACTTGCTACTTTCTCATTTAACACAAAAATAGCTTTAAATAATCTTTTGTGTTTTTTTTTACAGTCAAATTTATTTTTCAATTAATATATGATTAATTCAATTAATTAATCGACACATCATGTAATGAATTAGATTAAAAATTTTAACTGACTGACAGCCCTAGTTTAAACTGTTTTCTGTTTTTGAACAATGACAGTCAATAGGGTTTAAAACTACGTTTGACCCACAAAATATATTCTTAATTACCAATGTTTGCTTTCAAATATCATTTAACTGCCACAGACTACAAAACTAATGCTAACTTGTCATTTTTTGTATCCTTTAGATATTCAGGACTCAAGCTTCAAAGCAGACTCGAACTGCAAGGCTAGAAAGGAGAGGACTGCGTTTACCAAGGAACAACTTCGGGAGCTGGAAGCCGAGTTCACCCACCACAACTACTTGACCCGCCTGCGCCGCTACGAGATCGCTGTCAACCTTGACCTCACTGAGAGACAGGTACAAAAGACACTTCAGCTCATGCTAGTGGTATTCTTGGCTGAAAACAGCCCTCTAAATGAGTCTGTGTGAAATATGATTGACAATACCGAAGCAGAGCCGTCATCCCATCAATCCCTGACTTCGCCCTTCAGCGATTTCGGACTAGGCTCTTTTTTTTTGTTAAGCTTAGACCACACTTAGCTTGGTCCTTGATGGTTTTCCCAGGCCTGAGTCCCAAGCACATGCCAGATCCCAGCACAACTCGGCTTCTCCCGAATCCCTTTGCAACTCTTTCTCCACTTTTTCCGATGCATCCTACATATCTTGGCCGTCTGCCACCCTTTGCTTTCAAAATGAGTGGCAGACAGATTCAGTCAAGAAGGAGCATGTAAAAATAGTGTGGGAACAGATGGTCCATGTTCCTGTGTTTCCACAGGGAGCGAGGGATGCACAGGGGTCACTGACTTGCGTTCCTCAGAGCTCAGCTGTCAAAAATAATGTCACAAATCTCTTGATTTGCTGGCTGGAGAATGATTTCGAATCACTTGAGAGTATGCGTTTATTCTTCAAATTACTTCCAGACTGTTTTAATGCATCTTCGTTTTAATTCACAGGTGAAAGTGTGGTTTCAAAACAGACGGATGAAGTGGAAAAGAGTGAAAGGAGGACAGCCTGCATCTCCTCACGACCTTGAAGCAGATGAGTTGGACTCCGCTGCGTCGCCAAGCTCTGAGTAAAGCTCCGATCTAGACATTTGCTCATATTTACAGTCACCCGGCCATACGCACGATGTCCAATTTTTCACTAGACCTTCCACGTATCCCATTACACTGCTTCATGGACAAAAGCGTCCGTGCTTCCTGTTGCTCTTTTCGCTCAGATGACTAATTATCAACAGAGCTTCAACGGCTTGGAAGCACCATCCACTTTTAGTCCACATGTTTCACTTTCATTCATAAACAGATCGAGTGAAATCAGAGGCCTATAAAAACCCAATTACTCACGTGTAAAAACAATTTATATTAACTGTTCAAGCCCTGGTTTAATAGCTTTGACCTCCAGCCGTGACGGCATGATGTAGGTCTTTCACACTGTGGTGATGGTGCCTGAACCCTGATCAGAACCACCTGTGAAGCTCCACAGAACGACTAGACGGTCTCAGGATCTCGCCAAACCTCCAAAGCATCGATATCACATCTTTATTTTTCCCTAAACTATGTTGTCAGGTTGCTCTTAGAATAAATCGTTTCCCTTGTTGAACTTTTTTCTTTTTTTTTTTGTACCTCTCTTTTTATATGAAATTAATAAAACACAGATGTAGCATAAAAATGATTAAAAAAATAATAAATATTTTGAAAACTGAGAACAAAATAATTGTGATTTTTTTCTTCCGATCTAATTTGAATTGTAATACAAATTTATACAGACATCTGCTGTGTACTGTGTTTATATTTATATGTATATTTAAATACATATAAATATAACATTTAAAAAAAGTAACATACATATCAACACCAATCAAATCGATTAATCGTGATTAATCGCATCCAAAATTAAAGTTTGTTTACATAATATATGTGCGTGTACTGTGTTTATATGTATATTTAAATTAATATAAACATTTCATAAATGTAACATAAATATCAACACCAATCTAGTGCCGTCAAATCAATTAATCGCGATTGATTGCATTCAAAATATACGTTTGTTTACATAATATATATGTGTGTACTGTGTTTATATTTATATGTATATGTAAATACATATAAATATAACATTTAATAAATGTAACAAATATCAACACCAATCTACTGCTGTCAAATCGATTAATCGTGATTAATCGCATCCAAAATATAAGTGTGTTTACATAATATATGTGTGTACTGTGTTTATATTCATATGTATATTTGAATACATATAAATATAAAATTTCATAAATGTAACATTAATATGAAACCAATCTAGTGCCATCAAATCAATTAATCGTGATAAATCTCAATTCAAAATTAAAATTTGTGTTTACATAATATATGTGTGTACTGTTTATATATATATATATATATATGTATAAAATTTCATCAATCTAACAAATATCAACACCAATCTAGTGCTGTCAAATCGATTAATCATGATTAATCGCATGCAGAATAAAAGTTTGTTTACATAATATGTGTTTGTACTGTGTTTATATTATATATGAATACATATAAATACAATATTTAATAAATGTAACATAAAAATTAACACCAAACTTGTGCCGTCAAATCGATTTATTGCAATTAATCACATCCAAAATAAGTTTGTGTTTACATTATATATGTGTGTGTACTGTGTTTATATGTATTTATATGTATATATGATTACACATTCTAATTTTTATTTTGGATGTGATTGACTTTGATTAATCTATTTGACAGCACTACACCAACCAATTCCGTGTGATTTAAGACGATTATACTGGTTTGCATGACATGAATACATATGAAATAGATTCATGATCCAATATGGGTTGTTTCATTATCATTAAAGGGACAGTTCCCACAAAAATGAACTTTCTGTCATCATTTACGCACCATCATATCATTTCATGACTTTTTTTCTTAAAAAAACATGTTTCAAATGTTTTCATCTATAAAATAAAAGTCTATGAGGTCTAGTAACAACGTGGACCCCATTGACTTTCATTTTATGGACTAAAGTGAATAAAGAAAGTGAATAAATTATTTTTGAAGTGAATTATGCTTTTAAAGGACCCGTAAGACTTTCATTCATCTTCGAAACACAAATTAATATATTTTTATTTTTGACCCTGCACAGACAGCAACACAACTACCACTTTCAAGGCCCAGAAAGGTAGTAAGGACATTGTTAAAATAGTCCATGTGACATCAGTAGTTCAACTGTAATGTTATGAAGCTACTGATGTCACATGGACTATTTTAACGACGCTCTTATTGCCTTTCCGGGCCATGAACGTGTCAGTTACGTTGTTGTCTGTAGGGTCAGAAAGCTCTCTTATTTCATCAAAAATATCTTAATTTGTGTTCCGAGGATGAACGAAGGTCTTACAGGTTTGGAATGACATGAGGGTGAGTAATTAATGACAGAATTTTCATTTTTGGGTAAACTATGCCTTTAAGCACAATAACAATCTTCCAGAAAGCTCTCAAAGTTCTTTTGAAAGGGATCAGCTCTGTTCTTGGCCCCAAAAATTTGAAGGAAGCATCTGGATGGGCCCGAAAATCGATTTCAACCAGAACTTAGACCGTCCCATGTGGGGGCGATTCACACCAGAGGTCTGGAGAGTGACTGCTGGTGTAATGCTGTGGAGAATAATAGGTGGGTAGGAGTGAAAAGATGACTTCTCAAGTACAGGATGTTGTTGTAGCAGGTAGCCAGTCATCCAATTTCCTGCTTCCCAAAGAAAACAGTGGTAAAGCATCCAGGGACTCACAATGGTGGGCCTATACTCTGGCTGGCCGGCCGGCCAAACAAAGACTGGAGAGGTGAGTGGCCTGTGAGGTGGACTGCCGCAGGAATAGTTCCAAACACACCCATGATGGGGTTAAGACCCACAGTGCTGCTGACCTTGTGCCGCCACAGCTTGCTTTCCACCATTACATGCACTGTTATTGCTTTTTTAGTAATGACTATGAAAATAAGCCATGCGTATAAACCTAATTAAGATATTAGAGCTCCTAATAAAAGCACACTACAGTGGTCCATTTACACCTGTGACATTTACTAAAATAAACACAGTAGGGCATTTATTCTTAAAGACACATTCACATACAAGCTATTTAAACAGAACCGTACCGTTTTGTTTAATTTTGGCCCCTAAAAAATAGCACGTTAAGTAACGTGATCTTGAGTACTCGCACTCGTTTGCCCGGTGACTTCATTTAGACGAGGATTCTCTAGGGGTAAAACGGAGAGAGGAAAGGAGAGAAAGAAAGACAGATGGTAGAGAAGTCTAGTCTACTGAATAGGATGAACGCTCACAGCTCAGACTGACAGTTAACTAAAGAAACCAGAAGACAAAGCAGGCCAGTTTCATCATTCTGTGGCTCAACTCTCGATGACGAATGTATATTTCAGGAAGAGATGTTTTAAAGTAGCTCTGTCAATTTGATCTGAACGAAAAACAAAAATACATCTGTTTGGAAGAGATTCATACTGCAATGCAACTGTATTTTGTCTTGCTCAGATATAATAAATATAGTTGAAACACGTGAAGAGGCTGGTGATGTTTGGTGTTTTGTGGGGTGGGTGGGGGCGTGATTGATAGCCGGAGGTGTGCGGGTCAGATCTATGAAATGGCTGCAGAATTAAAGCGTGGCTCACAAGCCTTGCTTCAGTGCTGTGGTCCATCTGTATGGTGTTATTGTTTACATAGGCAACATTTCACTTCGACATCAAAGCTTCATGACCCTTCACACAGCTCAGCTATGCAACCACAAGCCATGCCAAACTACATTTTTGATAACTACACTTTTTTATATATAAAGTTCTATTGGGAAAAGTATATTCAAGCAATTTTCAGAGCTTGCCTTAATTCAGGAATTTTAACCATTAAAGCTAACCAAAGCAAAAACAAAATGCATAAAACATATACTTTAAACTGGTTGAAAATGACACAATATTATGTATTTTGGTTTACAAAATAAAATAGCCAGGGCCAGTGGGAGTAATAAAATCAATCCATTTTGTCCAGTATTATAAAGTGGCAATTACGAGTTACGAAGTCAGAAATTGCGTTTGTATCTCCAGCAATTCTGACTTTTTCTCTTGCAACTGCGAGTTTATACTTCGCAATTCTGACTTTTTTCTCAAGAACTGTGAGAGATCGCAATTGTATGTTATTAAGTTAGAATTGCTCGGAAAACTCAGAATAGAAGGATATAACCTCGCAATTGGAAGAAATCAAGTCAGAATTGGGAGTTTGTATCTCGCAAATTGACTTGTTTTCTTCTTGTATCTCACAATTCTGACTTTTTTTTCCTCGCAATTGCTATTTTATATTTTGTAATTCTGAGTTTTTTCTTAGAACTAAGCAATGTAAACTGGCAACTGTATGTTATAAAGACAGAATTGCTAGAAAAAAGTCAGAATTGCAGGATATGAACTCGCAATTGCAAGAAATCAAGTCAGAATTGGAGGTCAATTCAGACTGTGATAAAAACTCACAATTCTGAATTTTTCTCTCTCAGAATTGCGAGATATAAACTGGCAATTGCGAGTTATAAAGTCTGACTTTTTCTCTTGCAACTGTGAGTTTATACTTTGCAATTCTGACTTTTTTCTCAAAACTGTGAGATATAACCTCGCAATTGTATGTTATTAGGTTCGAATTGCTAGGAAAAAATCAGAATAGAAGGATACAAACTCGCAATTGGAAGAAATCAAGTCAGAATTGGGAGTTTGTATGTCACAAATTTACTTTTTTTTTCAGAATTGTATTTGTATCTCAAA
Source organism: Cirrhinus mrigala (assembly GCA_036247105.1). NCBI lineage: Eukaryota > Metazoa > Chordata > Actinopteri > Cypriniformes > Cyprinidae > Cirrhinus > Cirrhinus mrigala. The sequence continues at coordinate 13,964,879 of CM070018.1, read as the reverse complement.
ATTCTGACTTTTTTCTTAGAACTAAGCTATGTGAACTGGCAATTGTATGTTATAAAGTCAGAATTGCTAGAAAAAAGTCAGAATTGCAGGATATGAACTCAACACAATTGCAAGAAATCAATTTAGAATTGGAAGTCAATTCTGACTGTGATACAAACTCACAATTCTGAGTTTTTTCTCTCAGAATTGCGAGATATAAACTGGCAATTGCGAGTTATAAAGTCTGAATGCGAGTTTATACTTTGTAATTCTGACTTTTTTCTCAGAACTGTGAGATATAACCTCGCAATTGTATGTTATTAAGTTAGAATTGCTAGGAAAAACTCAGAATAGAAGGATATAAACTCGCAGTTGCAAGAAATCAAGTCAGAATTGGAGGTTTGTATCTTGCAATTTGACTTTTTTCTCGCAATTGTGAGTTTATATTTTGCAATTCTGTCTTTTTTTTCTCAGATCTGTGAGATATAACCTTGCAATTGTGTGTTATGAAGTCAGAATTGCTAGAAAAAAGTCAGAATTTTGCGATATAAATTCACAGTTGCAAGAAATAAAGAGTTTGTGTCTCGCAATTTGACTTTTTTTTTCAAAATTGTGCTTGTATCTCACAATTCAGATTTTTTCTTGCAATTGCGAGTTTATATTTTGCAATTCTGACTTTTTTCTCAGAACTGTGAGATATAACCTCACAATTGTATGTTATTAAGTTAGAATTGCTAGGAAAAATTTAGAATAGAAGGATATAAACTCGCAATTGCAAGAAATTAGGTCAGAATTGGGAGTTTGTATCTCACAAATTGACTTTTTCTTCTCAGAATTGCGTGTTTGTATCTCACAATTCGGACTTTTTTTCTCGCAATTGCTAGTTTATATTTCGTAATTCTGACTTTTTTTCTCAGAACTAAGTGATGTAAACACACAATTGTATGTTAGAAAGTCAGAATTGCTAGAAAAAAATCAGAATTGCAGGATATGAACTTGCAATTGCAAGAAATCAAGTCAGAATTGGGGGTTTGTATCTTGCAATTTGACTTCTTTCTCAAAATTGTGTTTGTATCTTACAATTCAGATTTTTTTTTTCTTGCAATTGCGAGTTTATATGTTGCAATTCTGACTTTTTTCTCATAACTGTGAGATATAAACTCACAATTGTGAGTTATAAAGTCAAAATTGCGGGATATAAATTTGCAATTGCAAGAAATAAAGTCAGAATTAAGAGTTTGTATCTTGCAATTTGACTTCTTTCTCACAATTGTGTTTGTATCTTGCAATTCTGACATTTTTCTTGCAATTTTTCCAGAACTGTGAGATATAAATTTGTAATTCTGATTTTTTGCTCAGAATTGTGAGTTTATGTCTTGCATTTGCGATTTCTCAGAATTGTGAGTTTATATCTTACAATTCTGACTTTATAATTCCAGTTACAAGTCCATATCATGCAATTCTGAGAAAAAAAAAACTGCTAGATGTGAACTCACAATTGTGAGAAAAAAGTCAGAATTGTGAGATAAAAAATATATAAGTTCTTTTATACACAAATCTTGTTTTTGTACTAATATTTTTATTCACTTGGATTTTATTATTTTTGTAGTGATTTTTTTTTTTAATCACTTTTCAGTCCATCAGTCATTATAAGGTTATTGAGGTTACAGTCATGAGGTTTACTGTAAAAATAGAAAAAGATTACTGGAGATTATTGTTTTACAAGAAACTACTATTTCAGTTTTTCTACATTAATTTTTTTTTTTTTGGTAAATTTAATGTGTTACTTGCCATTTCTTTGTAATTGTGAAATTTACCAGCAATTACTAAGATCATATTTTTTTCACTGTTGTTTAGAATAAAATTTAATTCTTTGAATGAAATAAAACATTTACGACTAAGAGGATGTTTAAATCAATTAATCAATCAATTAATCATAATCTGTTCTCACAGCCAGTAATGATCAGCTTCCGGAAACAGTTTTTAATATTATGCACATTTATTTAGCCTGAAGTACAGGAGCTCAAAAGATCAAACCACTAGTCCCTGAAGTAACAATAAAACTAGTCTGCATTTCTTCTCTCACTTACTGTCCCAGACATAGTCATCTCTACACTATAATCTTAAAACAACCTGCAACTTTACTCCAGTTTCTGTCTTTACAGAACTGTCTGATATTGGCTCCCTTGTCTTGGGAAGAAACTGCTGGGAAGGAGGGGAGGAAGAAACAGAGGAAATGTGTGATAGCTTCCGCACATCCTCCCAAGACAGTATTTCCACTGGAGAAGAAAAAGTAAAAGAAAAATGCATGTGTATTGCCTGTTCAGGTGTGTGTACATGTGCGTATGTGTGTGTGAGAATCTTTTGAAACCGCTTCTATTTAGAGGATGTGGTCAGCGAAGATCCGCACCCCCCAAAAGCCCCTGTAATGATTAGTGATCCCCTCAGGAGAAGTAAATCTCACAGTTTCATTGCACAATCATTCAAGATGGGCCAGAGACGTGCAGCACAGTTTTAAATTATGCAGGACTTCCTGCCATGTTCATTTGACAGCTCTTATAACCTAAAGTAGAGAGGAAATTTTGTTTGAATCTACTAAAAATAATCTCTTTTGTTGTTTGTCAGTAGCTTAGACTGACCTGTATTTACCTTGCAGAAGGAAAGAAACAGGACAGGACCTGGCCACGGCGCCCTATGAGTAATCTAGAATGGAACATAAAATCACTGCTTGACCCATATGTAAAAAATGTTAAAACGGAAACAATTATGTTATAAGAGGAAAGTTTTTGAGTATCATCTACCATCTTAGTCTAAGTAAGTAATAAAATAATAAAAAAATAAAAATAAAAATAAAAAATAGGAAGAAAATTTTAAAATATATATATTTTGTAATTTTTATAATAATAATTAAAATGAGTTATTTTAATAATTTAGTTAGGTAACAAATATCCATGTGCACATGGCGGCCCTTAGTGGAGCACCACAGTGGCTATCCATCAGCTGCGCTGTTCCAGTCCACCTCCTCCTGTCTCTCTCTCTCAGATGTGTTTCAGACGCCAGACAGCCCTTACCAAACAAAAGAAGTCTTGTCTGATAGTTTCATCTGATCCTGTATCTGCCACAACAGTTTAATAGCCAATACTATTGATCCTGGCAGCTGAAGGTGCTGCCCCGGTGAGATACCTGGCTCGGTGTACCATAACCATCAGGATCTGCTACACTGAACAATAGACCCTCTTACTATAGCACAGACTGTATGATCAATAAAAGTTATTACCTCATTTTTTATCGTCTGGAGTAAAAGATGAGGGATCAACTGGTACATATTTTGAGAGGCTGATAGATTAAGATACATGGTATACATGTGTTTCAACATTCCCCAGATTCCTCTTTATAATGACTGCTATTTTATTCTACATCTGGTGCTTTTGAGTTCACAAACCCATCCAGGTCAATTTAAGGTTGACTTATATAGATAGATAGATAGATAGATAGATAGATAGATAGATAGATATCCTTCTCCTCTCTTGATTCATCATTTATCGAATTCTCCTGGAAAGGGAAACGTGATGGAATCCAAAATCTCTTGGAAGGCCAGTTGTTTTATTTGACTGGATAAATCATTCTGAATGCTTGAAGTGCTTGATTGTGCAAGGTCTGATGTGAGCATGTGTGTCTGTGTAAATGGGCACTGGAGGACCTTGTTCAGGGTCGGCTCACTCAACATCACTCAGCTCGCTAAAACCATGGGAACACTTTGGATAGGGGAAGTAAGCTTCATGCAAGAGCTCCATCTAAAAATAAAGCCAGAGGAGCTTTAAGCACATGCAATTTAGACCAAGAAGTCAAGGTTTGGTTTAGCCAGTTAGCATGGTACAGTTAACCTCTGCTGATAAGATAATGTAAGTAGGCTACACCATTAGAAAAAGCTTCCTTCTCCATTGCAGGCCATTCAAAAGTAATTGACCCTTCGCAAAAACCCGCCCTCCTTAGATACTGTTGTTTTGTTCAACAAACAATGCCGCTCTCATAATACACATCATGTTGTAACGCAGTGAAAAATACATCATGGAGCAAAGAGGAAACTGATAACACACTGACAACGACGTAAACAATCTCAGTCGAGGAAGAAGGGTCTTATCTAGTGAAACGACTGGTTATTTTTATAAAAAATAATACAATTTATATACTTTTTAATGTTTAATGTTAGGGTACACTAACCACGATGCCATAGAAGAACCTTTTTTGTCTAAATGGTTCCATAAAGAACCTTAAAAAGGTTCTTTGTGGTGAAAGCAGGTTCTTCAGATTATAAAAAGGTAAGAATGAGATGGTTCTTTAAAGAACCTTTGACTGAATGGTTCTTTGTGGAACCAAAAATGGTTCAACTATGGCATCACTTGAAGAACCTTTTAAGGTCTTTATTTTTAAGAGTGTATGTCGAAAAACTCCCATCTCATGTTCTCCCTCAACTTCAAAATCGCTTCGATTTGATTTACTTTTTTTGTTAAGGGTGTTTGATCTTCTTTGCATGTTCACTTTGTACTTCTGCAGCGATGTAGGATGATTTTGAAATGATTTTTGAAGTTTAGGGAGAAAATACGATTGGAGTTTTTCGACATACCCTAACTGTCTCGAACCAGAACACACAGTGTTCAGGCAGAGCAAGACAAGACGAGCGTTTGAGATTAAAAAGTATTTAATTTGTATTTTTTTAATGAAAATAACTGATTGTTTCGCTAGATAAGACTCTTCTTCCTCAGCTAGGATTGTTTACAACCGCAATTGGGATCGTTTGAAGCCACACTTAAACTGCATTTTGGAAGTTCAAACTCGGGGCACCATATCAGTCCATTATATGGAGAAAAATGCTGAAATGTTTTCCTTAAAACACAATTTCTTTACGACTGAAGAAAGAAAGACATGAACATTTCGGATGACAAGGGGGTGAGTACATTATCTGTAAATTTTTGTTCTGGAAGTGGACTTCTCCTTAAATGTGTAGACAGATCAGTGTATTGCTTTATCAATGACACGTTAACCGATTGTCTTTTTTTCTTAACTTAAAGCTAGGGCTGGATGATAAATCAATAACGATAATTATTGTGCGATATGAATTTCATTGATAAACGATAACAAGAGTTCGATAAATGTAGTTTAATTCAGTGAAGAACACAAATGACTCTGTTTATAGCCAGATGAAACAGCGCTGACAAACAGAAGAAACACTGTGCGCAATGATATAGTCAGAAGGCTTTTTAATCTACAAATCGCCATCATTTACCATCGATTCACTGTGGTAGCACTAACCGCACAGTGGAATTGTGTCAGAAATGTGGGTATATTTGTGTTGAATTTTATTATATTATTAATGTAGACATGTAGTAAATATATTGAGGTGTTATATTTGTGGTTATTTAACTGTTTAACTATCATGATCTATGGATGATACTATGGAAGAGCAATGGTCAGTTTAAAAAAAAAAAAACCTCAAACAGTCAGAATAATTACATTTCACTATATGAAAATGAGGTTGCTACAATTTTTACAGATATTACTGATTTTGAATCTACATCTGCATCCTAACACAAGTTAGTATAAAATGTTTATTTCTAAGAGACAAAAAAATGTTATATTATTATTACTTATATTATCAGGCGGCACAAACCTGTTTCTTGATTTGAAATAATATTACTCATTAAAACAAGCAAAACTAAGAATTTTTTTTCTATTAAGATATTTATTTTGTGAAGGAAAAAGTGAGAAGAATTCAAAAAACATGAAGTATTTGTCATGTTCTGACTATAAAGAATATTTTAAAGCCACATTTAACTGTCTGTTTTTTACAACTTTCACACTGTAGCAAAAATCTGCCTTTAAACTTGAAAGAAATAAAAATGTGACATTTATCGTGATAATAATCAATATCGACTGATATGAAAAAAAAGATCATGATAATATTTTGGCCACATGAATGAATATCAGAACGTATTTTACTTCAACCGCAGAAAGACGTTAATACACAATGTTTCAATTTTAAGTCCACCGAAGTTAATCTACTCTCCTGTCTGATTTGTTCTTCAGACAGAATGGCGGATTCTGTGTTATGATTGGTCAGATTGCCTGTCAATCAAGCAGTTTGCGACCAGTCAATTACCACGTTCAAGGCCCAGAAAGGTAGTAAGGACATTGTTAAAACAGTCCATGTGACATCTGTTGTTCAAACCGTAATTATATGAAGCTACGAGAATACTTCTTGCGCACAAAGAAAACAAAAATGATGACTCTATTTAATGATTTCTTCTCTTCTGTGTCAATCTCTGACACGCATTCAGAAAGAGTTACACGATGCATGCATACACAAAACAGTCTTCATAAAAAAGTCTAAAGGCCTGAATGCTGGCTCCTGTGTCAGCAGCAGACGTGTCGTGATACTCATAAACGTACAACGAAGACGTACGCAAAAGAGATAGAACAGTTATTTTTGTTTTCTTCATAACATTAAGGTTGAACCACTGATGTCAAATGGCCTATTTTAACAATGATCTTACTACCTTTCTGGGCCTTAAACGTGGTAGTTGCATTGCTGTCTATGCAGGGTCAGAAAGCTCTAGGATTTCATCAAAAATATCTTAATTTGTGTTCGGAAGATGAACGAAGGTCTTACAGGTTTGGAACGACATGAGGGTGAGTAATTAATGACAGAATTGATCCTATCCATCTATCCTTTTAAAACCAAAACGATCAAAATCAATAAGACAAGTTCCCTAAATTGAAAAATCATCCAAATTTATTTGAACTACATACTAGAACTGACTTGGCAGGTGCACTGAAACAGATTTATACAGGCTTTGTATGTCTGACTGCATGAAGACTATACTGTTACTTGCTGTCTTGTTCAAAAAGCTTTCCTCTTCTGCTCTCAAGAGCTGGCTGAGATTTTAGCCTTTTTGAAGTAATAAAGAATGTGAATTATATACTTCATCTGCTCAACACACTCCCCATTTCCCCTTGTCTATCCACCCCCACACTCAGACTCCATCTCCCATAAGGCCATGGGCGGGGGGCTGGGGGTGGTGGCGATGGCTGAGCTGTGGCGTGACAGGCTGGGATTTCTGGAGCCTTAACACTGTCTTTCATCAGCACGGTGCTCCTGGGCCCGGAGTTGGGTTTCAGTCCGAGTCTGTGTCTGCGGCACGTGGGAGGAGGATTTCTAACACATGGATCCCGTTCCCACCGAACAATGAAAGTCCTGTCGGTTTGCGCTCCCTCACCGGGGCGGTATGGGTGTGATGTCACAGCACATGAGCCCACCCATTCTTCACAAGCTAAATCACAGACACGCATACACCGGCAGCCCCGCCGCACTGAGCTGGCTCTAATTAACACCTGCTTTCACGAGCATGTTCCCCCACGGCCGGGGTAAGCTGTTTGGTCTGGGCAGGATTAGCGTGTGAGCGGTGGTAATGCCAGGCCTGTGTGTCTCGCTCACGTCTGTTGGATACTGAGCTGCACCGAGCAGACAAACAAAGCTTAAGTCTCAGACACGAGCGGCTGGAACTGTCCCTACGGGGGCAACCTGCTTGGCCTGCTGCCTACCAGTTACTGACTGTGCCAACAAGCTGGCCACAACCGCAATCCAGTTCCTTTATAAAAAAAGAATTAACCTTTTTAATGAGGATTAGGCTAAACATATGTTTTTGTTTTCATTTTTATTCAATTTGAATTTCGTTCGGCTGACTTTCGGAATTTATCATTAATACTGAAACAACATTTTGCATCACTGCGTTCCAAACCAAAAGTAAGATTACTTATTTTTAAAGAACGTATTACTTTTATTCAGCAAGGATGGATTAAATTGATTAAAAGTGACAGAAATCTTTTGTAACATTATGCATGTCTTTCCCATTTCAAAAAATGCTGTTCTTTTGAAATTTCTATTCATCAGGGATCCTGGGGAAAAAAAAAAAAAATCATGGTTTGCTCAGATATATTAAGCATCACAGCTGTTTTCAATATTATTGATAGTAACTAATGTTTCTTGAGCACCAAATCAGTATGTTGAAATGATTTCTGAAGGATCATGTGACATTGAAAACTGGAGTAATGATGCTGAAATTTCATTTTTGCCATCGCAGGAATAAGTTACATTTTACAATATATTGCAAATAGTACTGTACATACAGTGCCCTCCACTAATATTAGCAGCCTTGGCAAATATGAGCAAAGGTGGCTGTGAAAATAAATCTGCATAGTTTATCCTTTTGATCTTTCATTCATAAAATTCACTAACCTTTCATTGAGGTAAAACTATGGAAAGTGGAGAGAAATCTTATTATGAAATAAATGTTTTTTTTTCTAGTTCATGTTGGCCACAATTATTGGCACCCAATTATTGCAATGCCCTTTTCCCAAAATAACAGCTCTGAGCTTTCTCCTACAATGCCTGATGAGTTTGGAGAACAACTGACAAGAGATCAGAGACCATTTCTTCATACATAATCTCTCCAGATCTTTCAGATTCCCAGCTCCATGCTGGTGCTTCTTCTCTTCCATTCACCCCCTTTATTTTCTATAAGGTTCAGGTCAGGGAACTGGGACGGCCTTGGTAGAAGCTTCATTTTGTGCTCAGTGACACATTTTTGTGTTGATTTTGATGTTTGTTTTGGATCACTGCCCCGATGAACACCCAACCACGACCCATTATAAGATTTCTAACCAAGGCAGTCAGGTTTTGTTTTTTTATCTGTTGGTATTTGATAAAATCTCATGTATCTGAACAAGATGTTTGGGACCTCCGGCAGAAAAATAGGCCCACAACATTACAGGTGGACATGGGGTACTTTTTATCCCTGTTTGCACCAAACCCTCTGGTGGGTTTGCTGCCAAAAATCTTTTTTTAAGTTTCATCTGACCATAAAAGCCAGTCCCGTTTGAAGTTCCAGTCGTGTTTGACAACTGAATATGCTGGAGTTTGTTTTTGGATGAGCAAAGAGGATTTTTCTTTAAACCCTCCCGAACAACATGTGGTGATGCTTGATTTTTTTTAAGGCTGTTTGATTTTTTTAAGGCTTTCTGACTACAAGACTCAACTAATCTCTGCAGTTCTCCAGCTGTGATTCTTGGAGAGTCTTTGGCCACTCAAACTCTCCTCCTCACCATTCATTAGAACTATACAGACACATGTCGTCTTCCAGGCAGATTTGTAACAGCTTTAGTTGACTGGAACTTCTTAATTATTGCCCTAATGGTGGAAATGGGGATTTTCAATACTTTAGCTATTTCCTTACAGCCACTTTCTATTATGTGAACCTCAACAGTCTTGTTCTGCACTCTTTGGTTTTACTGCTTGTGATGGATGATTAAGGGAATCTGGCCTTTGTGTTTCTCATATTTATAATCCTGTGGAACAGGAAGTCATGGCTGGACAATTTCATGCTCCTAGTCTCCCTACTGTGCTAAAAAAATATAAAGATGAATGGGAATAAACTTCAGAGACATTTTACTCATAAGTATTTCTAGGGGTGCCGATAATTGTGGTTCATCATGCATTGGAGAAAAACATTTATTTCATAATATGAGTTTCCCCACACTTTCATATGTTTTACTTTAATGAAAGGTCAGAATTTTTAAAACATAAAAAGATAAACAATACAGATTTATTTTCAAAGCCTCCTTTGCTCATATTTATCAAGGGTGCCAATATTAGTGGAGATCATTAAAATGACATTGAGGAAAAAAATTATTTGATCCCCTGCTGATTTTGTACGTATAATTTTAATGGTAAGTTTATTTGAACAGCGAGAGACAGAATAACAACAAAAAAAATCAATTTACAAAATGTTGTAAATTGATTTGCAGTGAAATAAGTATTTGATCCCCTATCAATCAGCAAGATTTCTGGCTCCCAGGTGACTTTTATACATGTAAAGAGCTGATATTATGAGCACTCTCTAATAGTCTCACCTGTCCACAGAAGAAATCAATAAATCAGATTTCCAAACTCTCCACCATGGCCAAGACCAAAGAGCTGTCCAAGGATGTCAGAGACATTGTAGACCTATACAAGGCTGGAATGGCCTACAAGACCATTGCCAAGCAGCTTGGTGAGAAGGTGACAACAGTTGGTGTGATTATTCACAAATGGAAGAAACACAAAATAACTGTCTCCCTCGGTCAGGGGCTCCACGCAAGATCTCCCCTCGTGGAGTTTTAATGATCATGAGAATGGTGAGGAATCAGCCCAGAACTACACGGGAGGATCTTGTCAAAGATCTCAAGGCAGCTGGGACCATAGTCACCAACAAAACAATTGATAACACACTACGCCATGAAGGACTGAAATCCTGCAGTGCCTGCAAGGTCCCCCTGCTCAAGATAGCACATGTACAGGCCTGTCTGAAGTTTGCTAATGAACATCTGAATGATCAGAGGAGAACTGGGTGGAAGTGTTGTGGTCAGATAAGACTCTCTGGCATCAACTCAACTCGCCATGTTTGGAGGAGGAGGAATGCTGCCTATGAACCCAAGGACACCAAACCCACATTAAACATGGAGGTGGAAACATTATGCTTTGGGGCTGTTTTTCTGCTAAGGGGACAGGACAAAGGGACGATGGACAGGGCCATGTATCGTCAAATCTTGGGTGAGAACCTCAGCCAGGGCATTGAAAATGGGTCGTTGATGGGTATTCCAGCATGACAATGACCCAAAACACACGGCCAAGGCAACTGGCTAGAGTGGCCTAGCCAGTCTCCAGACCTTAATCCCATAGAAAATATGTGGAGGGAGCTGAAGGTTCGAGTTGCCAAACGTCAGCTTCGAAACCTTAATGACTTGGAGAGGATCTGCAAAGAGGAGTGGGACATAATCCCTCCTGAGATGTGTGCAAACCTGGTGGCCAACTACAAGAAACATCTGACCTCTGTGATTGCCAGCAAGGGTTTTTCCACCAAGTACTAAGTCATGTTTTGCAAAGGGGTCAAATAATTATTTCACTCATTAAAATGCAATTTATTGTAATGTGTTTTTCTGGATTTTTTTGTTGTTATTCTGTCTCTCACTGTTAAAATAAACCTACCATTAAAATTATAGACAGATCATTTCCTTGTCAGTGGGCAAGCGTACAAAATCAGCAGGGGATCAAATAATTTTTTTCCCTCAACTTTATAGACTGATTTTGATTTTTTTTGCACCGTCAGATTCCAGATTTTTAAACTGTTGTATCTCAACCAAATATTGTCCTATCCAAACAAACCATACAGTTGCATTTCAAAAAATTACAATATCGTGAAAAAGTAAATTTTTTGTTGTAACTTATTCCAAAAACTGAAACCTTCATATATTCTACATTTATTACATGTAAAACATTTCTAAAGTTTTTTTGTTTTAATTTTGATGATTAGAGCTTACAGCTCATGAAAGACAAAAATCCAGTATCTCAAAATATTAGAATATTTACATTTGAGTTTCATTAAATGTCCATCCCTACAGTATAAATTCCAGATATCTCTTGTTCTTTGAAACCACAATAATGGGGAAGACTGCTGACATGGCAATGGTCCAGAAGACAATCACTGACACCCTCCACAAAGAGGGTATGTCACAGAAGGTCATTACTGAAAGGGGTGGCTGTTTACAGAGTGCTGTATCAAAGCATATTAAATGCAAAGTTGACCGGAAGGAAGAAATTGGGTATGAAAAGGTGCACAAGCAACAGGGATGACCGCAAGCTTGAGAAAACTGTCAAGCAAAGCCGATTCAAACACTTCACAAGGAGTGGAATGAAGCCGGAGTCAGTGTATCAAGAATCACCACGCTCAGACGTCTTCAGGAGAAGGGCTACCAAGCCACTTCTGAAACAAAAACACCGTCAGAAGCATCTTACCTGGGCTAAGGAGAAAAGAAACTGGACTGTTGCTCAGTGGTCCAAAGTCCTCTTTTCAGATAAAAGTAAGTTTTGCATTTCATGTTGAAATCATGATCCCAGAGTCTGGAGGAAGACTGGAGAGGCACAGAATCCAAGCCGCTGGTCCACTGTGTTTTATCAAGTCCAAACTCAATGCAGCCGTCTACCAGGAGATTTTGGAGCACTTTATGCTTCCATCTGCTGACAAGCTTTATGGAGATGCTGATTTCCTTTTCCAGCAGGACTTTAGCACCTGCCCAGAGTGCAAAAACCACTTCCAAGTGGTTTGCTGACCATGATATTACTGTGCTTGATTGGCCAGCCAACATGCCTGACCTGAACCCCACTGAGAATCTAAGAGATATTTTCAAGAAAAAGATGAGAAACAGTCGATCCAACAATATACAGATGATCTGAAGGCTCAATAGTGCCTCAGCAGTGCCACAGGCGGATCACTTACATGCCACACTTCACTGATGTTGTAATTTGTGCTAGGAGCAAGTCATTTGCTGTAATTTGTGCTGCTGACCAAATATTATAAATGAACATACTTAAAAAAAATTGAACTTTTCTGTTTTGCAAATCCATTTTTTGATTGATCTTAGGAAATATTCTAATATTTTGAGATACTGGATTTTTGACTTTCATGAGCTGTAAGCTGTAATCATCAAGATTAAAAGAAAAAACTTCAGAAATGTTTTACTTTACATGTAATGAATCTAGAATATATGAAAGTTTCCGTTTTTGAAATAAGTTACAAACAAAAAATGAAATTTTTCACGATATTCTAATTTTTGGAGATGCACCTGTACATCAATAGAAAGCTTATTTGTACATGTATAAATCTCAGTTTCAAATAATTGACCTTTATGACTGGTTTTATGGTCCAGGGTCACATATAATAATATAATTTATGTACTAAATCCATCAAAAACTCCAATACAGTCTGCTAATTTTAAAATGGTCATGAGTCGTGACAGATGTCACTACCTGCATCACTGGCATTTTTTACTTGATATTTGTGTAAAATTAAGCATTTCTCAACTTTTTGCACTTTCCTCCATCCTCTGTCAACCCCACAATCTATTGCATAAATGCTCCCTCTGTGCCAGTAGACACATGCTGTTCAATTTGTTTGAAATTCAGGGCATTGGTACTTACAGGATCACCTGGAGCGGGAAGTGAAAAACCTGGAGTGGAGTCGACTGAGTAGACTGGAGTAGACCTAGATTGTTAGGGCTTCATTTGGAAACATTTTCATTGGTGGAGAAAAAAATATTCTTACTGGCCAAATCTGAAACATAAGTTACTCAATATTAACTTCTTGTTTATAGAACTGTTGCATAAAATCAATAAAACCTTGATGACATCCAGTGCAACAGCACTTGTGTGATATTTCTTAAATGTGACATAATAGCTGTGAGGTCACACAGCAAATGTCAACATGGATTCTCATTTGTGATAACAACCACAGAAGCCTGACAACACAATTAGCCTTTAAGTTGTAAAAAGATCAACAAACAACATCTCAGTTTCACTTAAGATGACAAGACTGGGACTGTCCTCAAATTTCTCCTCTTTGAGAAAAACATTCGGAACTCGTCTGAACAAATCTAATTAGTCTTTGGTCCTGTCCCACGAGCACACTGTGTCGGCTGCTTTCTCTGGCTTCAGTCAGAGACTCTGATTCTCTGGTCAGCGCCTCCTCTGGTATGAAATGAGATATCTGAGAACTTTGAGAACTTTTGGGAAAACAACAGCCAGAGGTCAGAGCAGAGTTCAAGGATTGAATGAGTCGCACTGAAGATTGTGTGCTGGAGGAAAGTGAAGCAAACCCACTGGGGCGCTGAGAACATGCTGCATGCTGCGTGGAGGACGTACACATACATACACGGTTACCTCACATCCAAACTGGGACTTTCAATTGACATTAAATTTGTCTATGTCCTTACTAACTTTCTGGGCCTTGAACGTGTCAGTTGCTTCGCCGTCTATACAGGGTCAGAAAGCTCTCGGATTTCATCAAAAATATCTTAATTTGTGTTTTAAAGATGAACGAAGATCTTACAGGTTTGGAACAACATGAGGGTGAGTAATCAATGACAGAATTTTCATTTTCATTTTCATTTTCATCCCTTCAAAATCCCATAGTCCTATGTAACAAGGCCTTATTAGCACGGTTTTGTTCACTTATATGCAGTATATCCATATATTTGTTCCCTTTCAAAGCATGTCAGATCAGGAAGCAGTAAGGCACATGACAGCTGGACATAATCCTGCCACACAGAACAGCCTTTTGATACACTACAAACCAGTCTTTGATTTCTTTAACACTGCTGTAAATTAGCTGTAGAGGGGAACAGGATCCAACATGCTGTCTGCAGCCCCTTTTCCACTTGTCTCCATCCACCACACCATCGGGACTGCGCTCCCCAGTCACCTGCTTTCATTTCCCCCCGACCATATAAATGAAAGACAGGAAATCTACCCTTGCAGTGATTACAGTGAAATTTGTCCGAGTCTGAAACGGAAGTCTAAGCAGCAGTCTAAGCAGCTCCTGCCAGGCGATCGGTTTTCAGAGCATGCCCTGGCGTTATTATGACATAGTCCATCTCAGTCGAGCACCGCTCGTCTCATCCAGGCTTTATGAGTCTGGCCCACTGATTTATTCACAAATGTGCTGTTTCTTTTATACCCTACTTTCTATCTACTGTCTCTGTATTTTCTTCTAAGCTTGGTCCTGAGATTTTACCCCACTTTTTATCTGTGTTTTTTGGTTTGACTCACAGTTCACGAGCAGATCCAGATTGTTCTCATTTAGCGGTGAAGATCTGACCCTTGACCCACACAGACTGCTTTCTCCTCTCAATCATTTTCTCTCTGCCTTTTACAACTCACAGCAGCTGGCCTGGTCCTGGTATCCTCATGGGATTGTTCTGGAGAGGTAAAAAGAAGAGGCAAGGTAAGAGACAGGGACGAGGGAAGGAAGATTCTAAATCATTGATTACAGTTACTGAGTTTTTGTAAGCGTTTGAGAGACAAGAAATTTTAGGTAGGAAATTATCTATCTATCTATCTATCTAATTATATCTAATTATACATTATCGAATTCATAATTTATTATATTATATTATATTATATTATATTATATTATATCTATCTTGGATAAGAATTATATATTATCAAAATTCTTAATTTACATTATATTATATTATATTATATTATATTATATTATATTATATTATAATCTATTATATTTAGTTTGCATCAGAATTAAATACTATTAAAATCCATAATTATTATATTATATTATATTATATTACAATATATTATATTATATTATATTTATCTATATATCTATTTTGGATAAGAATGATATATTATTAAATTTCATAATTATTTTATTCATAACTTATATTATATTATATTATATTATATTATATTA
Organism: Cirrhinus mrigala; assembly: GCA_036247105.1. Classification (NCBI taxonomy): domain Eukaryota; kingdom Metazoa; phylum Chordata; class Actinopteri; order Cypriniformes; family Cyprinidae; genus Cirrhinus; species Cirrhinus mrigala. The sequence continues at coordinate 13,949,547 of CM070018.1, read as the reverse complement.
TATTATATTATATCTATCTATTTTGCATCAGAATTAAATATCATTAAAATCCATAATTATTATATTAAATTATATTATAATATAATATTATTATATCATACCATATTTTATTATTAAAAATATTAACTATATATATATATATATATATTTTATCTGTCTATCTAGTTTGCATCAGAAATATGATCAAAATCCACAAATATTATATTATATTATATTATATTAATCATATTACTATCTATCTATCTATCAATCACTATCTATCTATCTATCCATCTATCCATCCATCTAGTTTTGCATCAGAATTAAATAGTATTAAAATCCATAATTATTATATATTATACCATATTATATATTTTAAATATTAACTATATATTATCAAAATTAATAAGATTTTTTTTATTATATTATATTATATTATATCAGTCTATCTAGTTTGCATCAGAAATATCAAAATCTATTATATTATTATATATATTATTATATTATATTATATTATATTATATTATTATATTATATTATAATTTGGGGTCATGTTTTTAACTTAAGAAGTCAAAGAAGTTTCTTATTTGATCATAAATACAGTAAAAAAAAAAACAGTGAAACTATTAAGTATTATTATTATATAAATATTAGTATTTTTTGCAGACTGATGATTTTCTTTGATTATTCATAGGTTTGGAAGGACTACATTTATTTGAAATAGAAATATTTCATCTTAACTGTCACTTCTGACCAATTAGATGCATCCTTTACTAAATAACACTAATATTTATTATGTATTATATCAAATCTGGACAATGTTTTACATAATTTCTGCACACTTTTGAGACACAGTCAGACACAGTAGAGACCAAACAGACGAAAAAAGAGCCACACTCTCAACAACACCTCATTTTGTCCCTTTTGAAGACCGGTAGACACTTTGGAGGAAATCTGATACGCAGCAAAAACAACTATGAAGTCAGACTTTTATTTAAGGAGCTCGACTGCCGATCTCCGATATCCCAAGAGCTGGTGCGGAGCTGAGGGGAGGGAGGGAGGGAGGGGGGTTCTGGGTGAGGTTTGCTCTGTTGTTTTCTGAACGGCTGCCAGGAAAAGTTTAATGGCTATGGAATTTGGACAGGAAAAAAGCAGGCTGGAAGTTTCAGAGGAAGCAGGGATTTGTGGCTCACGCAGCACCTCTGTTTGTGTTCTTCTGGGTTGGCTCCACTTCGGCCACCGCTCCGCTCCGCTTCGAGCGAGGAAGAGCGTCAAGCGCTTTTCCACATATGAGTGTGGAGCCTCAGGAGAATACCTACCGGCGACATGCAGGCCACGGCCTACAGACCTCCACCCCTCACACACACACAACTGCTGGACAGTTGAGATGTAGTGCTAAAACTCCCATACTCACAAGCTCTAATTGAATACAATACAAACGCTCAGTTCCAAAAACACATGATACTTTAACCTATTCCTCCATTGTGTTAAGAGAATGTGACTTTTTGAAACTTGACCTTTGAACTCAAGTTCCATTATGGGATACAAAACAATGCTACTCAATTTACTGAATCAAACAGTACATCTATAGTGTTTTTCTTTTTGAGTTCGACCACAGTTATGTTTCCATACATGACCTCAAACATGGTTACTATGTGCTAACTTGGGTTTGTGGGCTAAAACGGCAGTTTTGCCAATGTAAGGCTACATTTGATATATGGATAATGCACTTTTCCCCACAAATTATAAGATTTGATGGTTATATCATATTGCTTCCATTTCACATCAACAAACGTCCCTAGACATTGAATATTTTCAACATAAAATCTCACTCCTTGCAACGTGCGCATCACCATGCTCCAGATGTTTCTCAGTCAGCTCTCCATCCCCATGGGTACTGACTCAAAGAGGAGCTGGTTATGTGGAAAGGGAAGCTTGTATCACTGAGACGATGTCTGCAGTCCCTGTCAACAGTAATCACCGCTGCTCCCTATCGCTCAGCTCACACCTCCACACATTCCCTCTCTGTCTCGCCACACAGGCCCAGGCTAAAGTCTACTATCCAGACTCGGTCAGGCATCGCTATCCAACCAGGACCATTGAATTTCTGGAACATTTCTCTCTCCAGTTTTCACAGTCTCTTATTTAGTGTTTGGATTCAAATGGGCTAGCACATACTAACGTAGACTAGCTCTAGGCCATTTTTTGGATTGGGTAACCCCACAGTCCCATTAATAGAATTGAATACATCATCATTAATTCCAAACTAGAATTAAAGCTGCAAGCAGCGTTGAAAGGGCTCTCGCATCTGGGCTCACCCACGCTTTAAACAGCGAACAGTGAGCAATATTCATTTTAAAGTGGTAAATATAGGAGGAGTATGTCAAAGTCATTTATGTGCCAAACTTCCTGCTGCCAGCTGGTGGCACTATTATTATAACTGGATATTGGCATGTAGATGTCTTTAGGCCAGGACTCTTATCAAACATATAAAGTTTGGTGCAGACTGAACATGGTATGTTTAAGTCAGTGCAAAGCATGAAGCATTATCTATGTGACGTTGGGTAGGGCTGTGACAGTGGCGCGGTGTTGGGGGGAAAAAATTATATATATATATATATATAATTTTGAAACATAAAAAAATAGGCTAAAACATGATTAACAAACTTGCGTGTTTATTTCAGCCTACACAACACTAAAGTAAATATCAAAGAAATTATACAGTTAAATAAGAAAGTAGCCAAAATAAGAAAGGTAAATATTAAACAAACATTTGTTGCATAAATTCGTAACAACCTCGCCCAACCCTTGTCCGACGGCTCATCAAAATTACGGCCCGAGTCCGACTGAAACTCGAGTCTTTTCTCTCTCATAAAAATAGCTCAGTTTTGTTTTTAATAGGAACATGGTTATGTTCCTTTCCGTTTCTTTATAAAGTTAATGTAGAAATATGTTTGGAACATTTTTTGTTTGTTAAATTAAGGTTTTTGCTTTTTTAAAGTAACGACCAAGCGGCTAGAGGCAGGCAGTGAGTTGATCACATGTTCGATCAATTTTGCCTTCTCAAATCATCACGACTGGCCTAAAATAAAATCTTCAAGCGTATCACAATGTTATTTTAAATGTTTAAGTTAGATAAATGCACGCTATTTTGCGCATACAATCGTTTGTTGGAGAGTGGAAGTCAAATGCGCTTTGCAGGACATGGAGGCTCCAGCGCAATCACTTGCAAAAAAATTAAAATACGCCATAATCTTAAAATTAATCATAATCATAAAGATAAGCGTAATATATCATCCGGAACTGTAAAGGGACTAACTTTATTTGCGTGCACTCACAATATCAACAAAATGTTGTGCTTTAGTAAAAATAAAGAAAACAAACAAGATGCGCTTTCTGATGTCTCGGTGTTGAAAAGGAGCGCTGCACAAAAATGAAACTTAAATCAGCGAATACTTGCCTTACAGTCAGGATAAATATATCTATAAAAAGCTTTAAATTATTACTTTACTATTTTAAAACTAAAAAAATTCAAATCGAAAACAAAAACTCCTTCATTATAAAATCCGTAGAGATGCATTTCTCTCTAAAGGCGCGTCCAATGAGCAGATGGCGAGTCAGGATCGTCATCTTTGCGACACTGGATCAGAAAACACTAGTTTATTAATAATTCATTCCAGTATCTCCTTATTTCACATTCATGGTGATTAGTTTTTCCTGGAACATTGCAAGCTTTAGCCTATTGCGTGCGTTTGAACGCGGATCTCTTCCAGCAGCTGCGAAGGCACTTGCGCTCGCTGCTGCTGCCGGCGGGGACACTAAAAACGGCCACGGCAGAGTAATTGTTGCAGAAACACTGTATTTTATTCTTGTTGTAGATTGTGACTTCACGTGCAATACTGCCGGTGGCAACAGACGACCGCAGTGCTGCGGTTGTCATTGCGACCGTCACAGCCCTAAGGTTGGGTGCAGATTGGACATTGCCTGTTTAAGTTAGTATAAAACAAGTCATTTCCTCTTGACAGCAGGTGGCGTTATAATTATAACAAAATATCGGCCTTTAGATGTGTTTAGGACAGTTATCAAACAAGTGATGTCTAGGGAAAATCAGACGTTATATGGCTGAGCTACAATACCTTCTATTCCCGAGGCAAAACATCGAACTTCGTCAGGCCGCTACGGTCACGCCCTTTAACGGAAACTCTAGATCTTCGCAATTTAAGATCGCAAAAGCCTTTAGAGTAGACTGACCAAATAAAATAAAATCTCTATGAGTTCGTTAGCACATAAAACATGCCATTTCCTGTTGTCAGCAGGTGGTGCTATGATTATAACTGAATATGGTCATGGGCATATGTTCAGGACAGGACTCTTAAACTTGTGAATTTTGGTGCAGATCGGACATTGTATGCCTGAATTATAAAAACTTCCTGTTTCATGGCGAAACATCAAAGTTCGTTAGGCCGCCACAGGCACGCCCTACAACAAAAACTCAAGATCTTCGCATTTTAGCATCACAAAGGGCTTTAGATCACACTGACCAAATTTGGTGTTGATCTGTTTAAATCTCAAGGAGGAGTTTGTTTAAATACAACGCCTGAAAATGGCAAAAACGGCACAAAACTTGCAGAGTTAATTTAAAATAACAGACCTTGTGTTGGGTTTCGGACTTCGTACCGCAGGACTGTTTTGTAGGTATTGATGTGTTACATGCGTCTACCGAATTTCATACATGTATGTGAAATGTAGTTCGAGGGGCACTTTGTTGACATTTTATAGGTGGCGCTATCAAGCCATTTTGCCACACCCACTTCTGAAACCCATATCAGATGTAAATATTCAGCACTCGTGGCATGTGAGCAAAGTTTCATGAGTTGTCATGTTTAGGCCCTCAAAAATGCGATTCATTTTGGAGAAAAAGAAGAAACTGAGCAATTCCAATAGGTTTCTCGCACCATCTGTGCTCGGGCCTAAATTTATAGTTTTTAACTGATGTTGTACTGAAAATCATTTAGCATTATCATGAATATGAATAAAATGATCATTAACATTAAACCACATGAGCATTTGTGGTTAACAAGTATATCAATTAAAAAATCTTTTAGACAATGACTGATCGTTTTGATCCCCATTGAAGTCCACTATATGAATGAAGAAGGGTCCTGGAATGCTTTCCTCAAGAAACGAAATTTCTTTGCGACTGAAGAAAGAAAGACATGAGCATTTTAACATCTTGGATGACATGGGGGTAAGTAAATCAGGATTTTTTTTTTTATTCTGGAAGTGAACTAATCATTTAATAGCAAGAAATGACCTTAAAATAAAATGTGAACATAATTATTATAAAGTAATTATTTCAAAATCAATGTCTTTCCAAGTACAAGCAACATAGAGCAAAAAACTTGAACAGCACCACACAAGTGTTAAGGTGAGGCTCCCCAGCTCAACATTTGTTCATTATAAAAAGAGCACCTTTGTGGGTCAAACTTTTGTTTGTTTTGAGTCCAGACTGCTCTTGAGCGCAGTTGGCCATGTGTAATGGTTTTGCGATCGCTCCTCAAAACATTTGGGTGAAGGAGGCTTGTAAAGGCCCGGTCATTAGTCAAACTCAATGATCAGCTCCAGTTTGGGAGGTGTGAGTTCAGACACTACAGGCAGAGGAGGAAATGCTTATGGACAAATGGCCTTAATGTAAAGGGAGCAAGAACACATAAAAAACTCAGAGGGAATGGCCTCCGTAAAGCTTGTATCGTCACTGCGGAAAGCCCCCCGCCAAGTGGAGAGTACAACTTTTGACACTGAAGCAGCATATAGGAAACAAACTTCTAGCACCCCGGTCCTCCCTAAACAAATAAACTAAAGGCTCATGTAGTGAACAACTGAGCAAGTGGATGTGGTTCTCTGGGATAATTCTCATGAAAACAGATCATTCTAAGGAAAAGAATATATATTAAAAAATCCCTCTAAACAAGGCCATACTAATAAAAAATAACAGGGTGAAAAACAAAGTCCCAGGTCCAGCTGGAATGCCGTCTGTGGTTGGATCAAGTGGGAAAGGCAGTGGTTTTGTTCTCTGATATCGATCTGCTTCACCAGTATGTCGAGACACAGAAATGCAGTAATCAGTCTTCCAGCTCAGTGCCAAACGAAAGGGGTACAGACTAGAACAGTCAAACATTAGCATTCAGTCATGGCGGTTTACCAAGTGACTAAAAAAGAACAAGAAAAAGGAAACGGCTCATTCTGAAAGGAAAGTTCACCAAAAAAGTGAAATTCTATCATTACACTGCCCTACATCTTAAAAAATGCCTAACATTACGTAATTTGATGATGCTGACTAAAAAATATTAACAAAAACTTTCCAAATTATATATACACTGCCATTTAAAAGTTTGGGATGGGTACGATTTGTAATGTTTTTAAAGAATTCTCTTCTGCTCATCATTACTTCATCAAAACCACAGAAAAAACAGTAATATTGTGAAATATTACTACAGTTTAAAATAATGGTTTTCTATTTTATTAAATTTTAAAATATAATTTATTTCTGTGATGCAAAGCTGAATTTTCATCAGCCATTATTCCAGTCTTCATTGTCACATGTTTGAAACTGTATTTTTTTTTGGAACCTGTGATTTTAGGATTTTTTGATGAATAAAAAGTTTAAAAATACAGCATTTGTTCAAAATAGAAATCTTTTCTAACATTATAAGTCTTTTCTATAACTTTTTATCAATTTAACATCCTTGCTGAATAAAAGCATTAATTTCTTTCAGAGAAAAAGAAAGAATAAAAATGTACTGACCACAAAGTTTTTTAAATTGGTAGTTTATATTGCTACAAAAGATTTCTATTTTAAATAAATACTGTACTTTTTAATCTTTTATTTATTGAAGAATCCTAAAAAAGTATCACAGGTTCCAACAAAATATTAAATAGCACAACTGTTTTCAACGTTGATAATAAATCGGCATATCAGAATGATTTCTAAAGGATCATGTGACACTGAAGACCGGAGTAATGATGCTGAAAATTCAGCTTTGCATCACAGGAATAAATTCTATTTTAAAGTATATTAAAATAGAAAACCACTTTTAAATTGCAATAATATTACACAATATTACTATTTTTTTCTGTTTTTTTTAATCCAGCCTTGATGAACAGAAAAGACCTATTTAATGGATTTAATAACAAAAAGAAGTGTTCAAAATGTAAAATTTAACTTACGATCTGCAAAGGAGTGAAAAAAATATATATTTAAACACTCACTTAATGTCAAAAAACTCTACATAAACACAATATTTTAAAGAAATACGATTTTCTCACAAAACTTGTCACTTTTTGGACACTGTAAAATGTTTTCACCAGTTTCAACTTAAAAACTTAAGTAGCTGCCTTGAAATTTTAAGTTAAGTCAACTTAAAAGTACAAGTCATTTTAACTCACTTTATTGTAGGGAGTTGAAATTACTTGTAGTTTTAAGTTGATGTAACTTAAAATTTTAAGGCAGCTGCTGAACTAAAGTTTTTAAGATGAAACTGGTAAAAACTTTTTACAGTGGATGCAGTAAAACATCTGGGTCATGTTTGCATTTTCTTCTGTCACTGGTCATAATTCTAACCTCGAAATCAGGATTAAGCATAATCATTCATAAATGTGAAAATCAACTGAGAATTGAACAAATAGTTGTAACTTGGGATAATGTAAGGCTTCTTCACCTTACAACAGTTATCAAAAGCAAAAATGCTACAGAATGCAATAATAATTTGTGAGAAAGTGCTAGAAAGTGCAAAAAAGACACTATTTTTTAAATCTGCACCCAGCATTAGCAAGAAAATAATTAATGAATTTCATTCAGCAAATATATTCAGTCAAACCACATATTATTCAGACATCAGATATACATTTTTTACCAAGTATCCCATTAATAACTGTAAAAATGGAGCATGTAATTCATGTAATTTTTGTTTCAACAAAGTTTCTGTACTCTCCTCCTGTTCTACACCCCTCATCGCCCTCTGCTGTCCCCTTGTGCGTGACAGGACCATCCCAGGAGAGAGCCAGGGGGTCTCGGGGAGTTGTGTGGGGCAACCAGGGGATTTTGGCAACCTGTAGCTGGGCTCCCAGGCAAGGCTGGGCTGGAATAACGTGGCCTGTTTATTCAGCTGGTTCAGGGGAAAGAGGATGTGTTCAGGGCCTCATTAATCACGGGCGCTTCGGAAGAGATAAACAGCCAGGACCCAGTGGGGGTGCTGACGCTCCAGGTTAGCTGGAGCAGCGAAGAGAGTGGGGGTCTGTCCTCACCACAGGGGGGAACGTCTGAACACTTGCTGCAGAGTTGTTCGGGACAGCTTTGCGAGGCCAGAAAATATGTCTAATGAGATATGTTAGACATTTTAATGATAAGAAAAAAATCAAAAATGTATTTTTTATTATGTATTTGTAAATTAACTATACACTTATATTCAAATGTTTGGGGTTGGTATGAATTATTATTATTTTGTAAAAAAAAAAAAAAAAAAAATTGAAGGAAGTCTCTTGTGCTCATCACGGCTGCTTTTATTTAATCAAAAAAAAGAGTAAAAACAGTAACATTGTGAAATAATATTAAAATTTTAAATACCTGTTTTCTACTTTAATATATTTTATAATGTAACTTTTTATGTGATGGCAAGGGTGAATTTTTTTGGAGTCAATGTTTCAGTCTGCATTTCTTTGAAATAGAAATCCTTTTATAATTTATATATAAAATTGCATAATTTAGGGCTGTCAAATGATTAATTGTGATTAATCGCATACAAAATAAAAGTTTGAGTTTGCCTAATATATGTGTGTGTACTGTATAATTATTATGTATATATAAATACAAACACATTCATGTATATATTTAAGAAATATTTACAAATATATGTATTTATTATAATTTTTATATAATTTATATTATATATAAATAAAAAATATTTTGTACATCAATGACATATTTATCTTAAATATATACATTAATTTGTGTGTATTTATATATACATAATTACACACAGTACACACACATATATTAAACTCAAAATTTTATTTTGTATGCGATTAATTGTTTGACAGCCCTAGTATAATTACAAATCTAATGTATGTTTTGATTAATTGAATGCAATTAATGCCAAAAGTATAATTTTTATTTAATTAAATTAATAAATTTCTTCAGTCTGCGTTTTGTAACAGTTGTTGGTTTTCTTATTCTTGGAATATTTTTAATTAATATTTATTTATTTATTGCATTATGAGTCTTAATTATGATTTATATATGTATATATATATATATATATATATATATATATATACCAAAATGGGACAAAAAAGAAAAGGAAAAAAGTGTTAAAATTTTTTACAAAGTTACATAATACTTTATATTTTACTTTTACACACTTACAGTGTGGTTATCATTTATTTTACTAAACTCAAAAAAAATTCAAAAATCATGTTTTTTATTATAATGTTTTTATTGTGTTTTATTGTGTCAGTTAGCTGTATTTTCATTTATTTTATTTTTTTTTTAAACAACAACTGCAGTTTGATTGAGATGAATTGGAATGCATAATAAAAAAACATCATTTTTGAAAAACTGAGTTTTTGCAACCTCTTGCAAAAACTCTTCATACATATATAATTATTTAAAGTTGAAAGATCCTGTTACAAATCAAAGTTAATACACTTAAAATTCATTGTATGGCAGAGCAAACATTCAAATCTGAGGTAAACAAAAGCTAACAGGCCACATCTGCACCTGTGACAACAAACAAGACAGAAAAACACAAGCGCTGACAGAATATGATGTATCTCTCCTTCAGAGATATTCAGCGGGAAAGGCTCATTTATCTGACAAATTTCAATACCGAGAAGTTCACCTCCACATATTTCACTCTTTTTATTTATTTCAGGGATTTGTTTGATCATACCCACTTATTCTTCAACATGTTTGGAAGTGCCTGCACAATGACTTTCACAGAACAAACTCATTCTGAAGTCTTATTTGAATACAGGAATGTTCCACAGACGCATCAGCAAACAGGCGGAGGAAAAAATACAGAATCTGTCATCTACTGCAGTCGCCCGGCCAAACGGGTGTTATTCTACACTTCCAGATGTTCTCCTGTCTTCTCTTCTCCTCATCAACAGAAAATAAAATGCTGCTGAAATCCTGACCCGCTCCAAAAAGGCTGCCATTATTACCTGCCGACCTCACGGGCTTCTCGCACGGCCCATGTGGTTCACTACAGGCTGGTTTTCACTCATCTTCCTGTCCATATTTCACCAGGGATGGGGGGAGAAGCGGGGAAAAGAACAGAGGGCAAATGAAAGAGATGGAGAGGGAGAAAATGAAAGCAAGAGAAGGAGATGATAAGTGGAGGTGCATGCTGGGAGAAGCAGAGCACACAAATGAAATGTTTTCAAAGTCAAATGACTGATCTACAGGCCTGACAGACGGGTTTAAATGTTTACAACCTGGTGAACGTGTTAAAGATATTGAATTTCCCTGTTTAGGTAAGATCGGTTTTAATGTTTATACAGGATTATTATGCAGTAAAGGTATACGTGGATGCGTGTCTCTGTGTACATTCAGAGGTTAAAGTCTAATTGGTTTTGAAAGTTCTGGAAAGAACAAGACATCACTGGTTTTCCATGGATGGCTCCCAATCGCACGTACAAATTAGTTGAGCTAAATGATGTAAAGAGGTTAGTGGAAATCATTTTTTTTAATCATCGCACTCAAACACACAAACATACTTTCAACACTGATGTTCAAGCATAAACAAAGTATAAATGATAACTATATTACATTGGGATCATGACAAGAAGTTCCATGTGCGGCGTGCTAAGTAGTACAAGTTCCTTTTCCTAATATTTTGGATACACAATTAATCTTACAATTTTAAAAATTGAAAATCATATTAATTTATCTTAACTTTATCTTTCAACATTTTATTAAAATATCCAAAGAAGTAATTAACTTAAAAAATAAATTTATTAATGATTAAGTTGATCTTTAATCCTTTTTTTAACTAATATTTAACAGACTTCTTTTACTACATCCTCAGTGTTACTTCCAGTCATCTCAGACTTGGCAATATCACTTTAACAGACAAAAGCCAGAAGCTTAATGACATCATCCTCCAGAAAATGACATCATTTCGGAGGGAAAACAGCAGGAGCACACAAGCATGTAGTAATAAATTCCAGCATATGAATTCTGTTCAGTATTTCAAAAGCTACACTACCAGTCAAAAGTTTTTCAACAGGAAGATCTTTAATGTTTTTTTAAATAAATTTATTCTACTCACGAAGCCTGCATTTATTGGATCCAAATTACGGCAAAAACAGTAAAATTTTAAAATATTTTTACTATTTAAAATAACAGCTTTCTATTTGAATATAATTTAAAATGTAATTTATTCCTGCGATCAAAGCTAAATTTACGGCACCATTACTCCAGTCTTTAGTGTCACATGATCCTTCAGAAATCATTCTAATATGCTGATTTGCTGTTGAAGAAACATTTATTATAATTATTATTACCAATATTTAAAACAATTGAGTACATTTTTTCAGGATTTTTTTTTCCTTGATGAATAGAAAGATCCAAAGATCAGCATTTATCTGAAATAAAAAGCTTTTGTAACATCACACACTATACTATTCAAAAGCTTGTAGTCAGTATAATTTCTTTTTTTTTTTTTTTTGCTAAACTTTTATTTAGCAAGGATGCTTTAAATGGATCAAACGTGATGATAAAGACATTTATAATGTTACAAAAGATTTCTATTTAAAAAATGCTGTTCTTCTGAACTTTCTATTCATCAAAGAACCCTGAAAAAAATCTTTTGATCAGCAAATCAGAATATTAAAATGATTTCTGAAGGATCATGTGACTGGAGTAATGATGCTAAAAATTCATCATTGAAATCACAGGAATAAATTAGATTTTAAAATATATTAAAAAAGAAAAAAGCTATTTTAAATAGTAAAAACATTTCAGAATTTTACTGTTTTTGCTGTGCTTTGGATCAAGTAAATGCTGGCTTGGTGAGCAGAAGAGACTTTTTAAAAAAACATAAATCATAAATAAAAAACTTTTGACTGGTAGTGTATGCAAGCTCTTAACTTTAGCTCTGTACTTTCATCCTATTAATGTTCTAACACTGTCAAAATATAAGTTAATAAAGTTTAAGTAAGCATATTTCTGGCCGTCTGATATAGTACATCTAAGTATTTATATTTAAATTACAACACGAATATTCATTTTGTCAGATATACTGACATCTCATGTTGTTCTGCCATCTAGTGGAGAATGTATGCATATACCGCAAAAGTACTAAAGAAACAAATTTACTAGTCGACTTGATTGAAGAAAAAAAAAATGTAGCTATATTTCTACAGGCGATAGATATTTAAAAGGATTGAGAAAGAATAGCCAAAAAAAAAAAAAAATTAAAATTTGCTGAAAATGTAATCACCCTCAGGCCATCCAAGATGGTGATGAGTTCGTTTCTTCATCAGAACAGATTTGGCGAAACCTACACTCTCAAAAATAAAGGTGCGTTATGATGCCATAGAAGAACCATTTTTGTCTAAATGGCTCTGTAAAGAGCCTTTAACATCACAAAAGGTTCTCTGTGGCGAAAGAAGGCTCTTCAGATTATAAAAAGGTAAGAAAGAGATGGTTCTTTAAAGAACCTTTGACTGAATTGTTCTTTGTGTAGCCAAAAACGGTTCTTCTATGGCACCTTTATTTTTAAGAGTGTAGCATTAGGTTGCTTGCTCACCATTGGATCCTCTGCAGTGAATGGGTGCCGTCAGAATGTGTCCAAACAGCTGATATTAACATTAATAATCCACAAGTAACCCACACGAGTCGACACTTGTCCATCAATTAACATCTTACGAAGTAAAAAAGCTGCATGTTTATAAGAAACCGTCACTTCTGACCAAAATAAAAGTCCATGATCTATAATAACCTCTAGTGACATAATTCTCTGTTGTTGTCCTCTCACATCAAAATCCATTCATTTATTTGATTCGACCTGTTTTGGACTGTTTTCGCTTGGTGAGCAAGTGATAGGCTAATGCTAACTTTCTCCAAATCCGTTCCGATGAAGAAACAAACTCATTTACATCTTGGACAGCCTGAAGGTGAGTAAAGTTTGAGCAAGTCTTTATTTGGGGGAGAATTACTCCATTAATGCGACAATATAAGTAAACCTTAAAGCAATACGCTAGTAGTAGCTAAAATGAACACAGAAGCCATTTCTGAAGACTAGCAGCGAAGTATAATAAGTAATCCCGCTGACACTGAAAAAAGCTTTTCTTTCAAAAATAAAAGCGGTTTGGTCTAATTACGTTTTTTGGCCCAAAGTTAATCGAGGACAGAACGCTCTCACAATGACCACATGGTGGCGCCTCGTACCACAACTATGGTGGTTGGCAACCACAAGGTCAGTTTACTCACAAGTACTGGTGTGATATTACAATGATCTCAGTGCTAACTGACTCAGACTAAAAGGTATTGTTTTTGTAGAAAAAAACAACACATGGATATGATGCAATTAAAACACACTTCCAGCTGAATTAGTTTAATGAGAGAAACCAAAACGGATGTGTAATGTAAGCTTCATCCCGCCTCTCCAAATGCACAGAAACTGTTGCTCTCTGTTTTATAAATACAGCTCAGCTGTATATAACGGAAGTCAGGCGCTTTCCCGAAAACCCACAGAGCTAAGCTCATGTTTACCTCCAGCAGACAGGCCTCTGGATTTATTTCATTGGATTCTGTTGCCGAGCGATAGAGCCATAAACCTTATCGAGCACTTTTGCTGAATGACCCCATCTGTTCTTTCTGACATCCACTGAAATATGAATGTGAGAGCGAGAATGCGAATGATGACGCCGTGAGTACATAACTGTCTAATGTTTGCTCAATGACACAAGCCTATTTTGCCACCTTTGAGCGTTACAGAGGCTGTATTGACTTTCACCATGGCAGTGGCAGGATGCTCAGTTGTGGGTAACAGGAGATGCTCTCAACTCCCAGATTGCCCCGGGTTGAATGAGACATGATAGCCTCAATGAAAGACGATGTGCCCAACTATTCTGTTCAGAGCATGCAAGGGTAACAAAGCTGAGATTAACCTTGGTGCTCTGTCCCATGTGAATAGAACTGCACTGAAATATTAAAAAAACAACATTAAATCACATGAGACCAAATGATTCTGCAAGCCTGTTTGTGAAGATACAACAGAGTGTGATATCTGAGTGTCCCACGAAACAGGGTCAACAGTTATAGCAGCAATACCTGAAGGTGAAATGAATCCTACCACAGATATTCTCCCACGGACTGTGATGCTCTAAACAAACAGGTTCTCCAAAGGGCTTAAATAACAAGCATCGACGTGACTTGTTTTGAATCTCCGGTGATTATGCAATAGCAAGTGTAATTGTATAGCTAAATATACACACAGCCGCTCAGACCCACCCATTCACACTACAAACATCTTTTGCTGGAGGGTTAATGGCGTAACGCTTCTTTTATTTTTGTCTAGATCTATTAATTATTACAAATTATACACTTCTTCTATGATAAGCATGGTTTTCATTTCTAAAGTAAAATTAGTTTTTAATATTTCAAGGGGGGGATAAAGTAAAAAAAAAAAGTAAAAGTAAATCATAATGTCTAGATTTATTAATTACTAAAAATTATACACTCTATGATGAGCATGTTTTTCATTTCTAAATTAAAATTAGTTTTTAATATTTCAAGGGGGGATAAAGTAAAAAAAAAGTAAATCATAATGTCTAGATTTATTAATTATTAAAAATTATACACTTCTATGATGAGCATGTTTTTCATTTCTAAATTAAAATTAGGTTTTAATGTTTTAAGGGGGGGGGGGGGGGTAAAGTAAAAAAAATAGTAAAAGTAAATCAGAATGTCTAGATCTATTGATTATTAAAAATTATACACTTCTATTATGAGCATGTTTTTCGTCTTTAAATGAAAATTAGTTTTTAAAATATTTTTGGGGGGCATAAAGTAAGAAAAAAAGTAGTAAAAGTAAATCATAATGTCTATATCAATTAATTATTAAAAGTGGCACATCTTCTATGATAAACATGTTTTTCATTTTTTATAAAAATTAGTTTTTTAATATTTTTGGGGGGGGGCATAAAGTTTAAAAAAAGAAATAAAAGTAAATCATAATGTCTAGAACTATTAATTATTAAAAAAGATACACTTCTATGATGAACATGTTTTCATTTCTGAATTAAAATTAGTTTCGATATTTTTGAGGGACACAAAAAAAGTAGTAAATCACAGTGTCTCGATTTATTAATTATTAAAATGATACACTTCTGTGATTAACATGTTTTTCATTTCTAAATTAAAATTAGTTTTTAATATTTTGGGAGGCATACAGTTTTAAAAAATGTAAAAGAAAATCAATGTCTACCTCTATTAATTATTAAACATTATACACTTCTATGATGAACATGTTTTTATTTTCTAAATTAGTTTTTCATATATTAATCTTGTAATATTCTTCCCTAAAAAATGACAACAAAATTGCTTCTCTGCTTATTAATATTTGAAAAACATTTGCCTGCCAAATTAAAGTCATGTGGTGGAACCAACATACAAAAACAATCAAGAAAAAAAACAAAACAAAAATGTAAAATAATAAATGAAAATAATAAATAATAAAATAAAAAAGATAATGGATTAATCAAGGCTGGTCAGGTTGGTATTAAAATGCATTTATTAATTATTAATTATTATTTGTTCATATTTATATAATATTAATTGCTTGATAATTTGACTTTCTGTGACAAGGCTAGGTATTAAATGTCATGTTGTGAAACTTCCTAAAAACTTAAAAAAATGAAATTACAAAATTTTGTTTTAATAAATTATATGTAAATAATGTTTTATTGTTTTGTATTTTTTGTTCTCATACATGTTATGCAGCACAAAAAAAATGCCCTTTATGCTTATAATAAAGCTTTACCTTGACCCTGATTTTTTTAAAAGTAAAAAAACCTTTTTAGCTCGACAAATTTATTTTTGAATACTTTTTACTTGATGGTTTCACCACATGACATTGTGGACATAAACCTTAAAAAAATACTTTTCATATTTTTGGGGGACATAAAGTTAAAAAAAAAAAATAGTAAAAGTAAATCATAATGTCTAGATCAATTAATTATTAAAAATTATACGCTTCTTATATGATGAACATGTTTTTCATTTATAAATTAAAATTAGTTTTTAATATTTTTGGGAGGCATAAAGTTAAAAAAAAGGGAAAAAGTAATGAAAAAGTAAAAACATAAATAAGGACAAATTAATATTAATCTTGTAATATTCTTCCCTAAAAAATGACAACAAAAATTGCTTCACTGCTTATTAATATTTGAAAAACATTTGCCTGCCAAATTAAAGTCATGTGGTGCAACCAACATACAAAAACATTCAGGAAAAAAAATAAAAACAAAAATGTAAAATAATAATTCAAAATAATAAATTAAAAAAATTAAAAAATAATTGATTAATCAAAGCTGGTAAGGTTGGTATTAAAATGCATTTATTAATTATTAATATTTATTTGTTCATATTTATATAATATTAATTGCTTGATAATTTGAATTTCTGTGACAACGCTAGGTTTTAAATGTCATGTTGTGAAACATCCTAAAAACTTAAAAAAAAAAAAAAAAAGAAAAGAAATGACTAAATTTTGTTATTTTTTAATGAATTATATGTAATTAATGTTATATTGTTTTGTATTTATTTTCTTATATATGTATGTTATGCAGCACAGAAAAATGCCCTTTGTGCTCATAATAAAGCTTTACCTTGACCCAAATTTTTTTAAAAGTAAAAAAAACTTTTTCGTTTGACAAATTTATTTTTGAATACTTTTTACTTGATGGTTACACCACATGACATTGTGGACATAAACCTTTTTATAATATATATATATATATATTATTTTATTTTATTTTGATCGCCTCATAAACAAAGGCTATCGTTGTCAATGTTCCAGGTTTGATGTAAGGCCATCAGTCCTCAGAGGCCCTCGGACAGGACAGAGCAGGTGAATGTAGCAGGTGCTGTGTTTGATATTCAATGGCTAAATACAGCAGACATCACATGCTCACTATAACTCAACTGAATCATCACCTTCTGAACATCAAAGAGATCAAAGTTGGATGGCATACACTTTGTTCCTCATTTAACCCAAGATGAATTCGGTTCCACACTCTACAGGGGTCACAGGAAGGTTTAGCATCTGATAGCATTCTTTGAAAATGTACACAGAGAGAACTAGTCGCTGCTTTTTACGCCATGTAACGAGATTCCCAGCTAATCAGTGACTTTCCTGCGTTATCTCAGCCATCAGGACACTGGGGAGGATGTGTAACCGAGACAAGGGCTGATGTCATGGCTTGATGGATAAGGTGGAGTTTGAAGGGAGGGTGATGGAGGCCGTTTTGATGTTGTATACATCACTATTCCATATGCAGCCCTCAATTACAATCAGATTATTGTGAAATTACACGGGGAAGTGGATGAACTGTGTGTATGTTAGTGTGTGCGTCCATCTTTCTGTGGCAGTGGTGTGATGTCTGTAGAGTGAGGTTTCGGGAAGGTGAGAAAACATGATGGTGTGCACTCATCTAATGATCTAAATTGAAGTAGATGAGCTTCTCTCACTCACTCTGAGTGGAGGTGTCTTTTACACTGGCCCTCTGTGTAGCATGAATGGAAAAATGAGCTCATGCCTTCAAATACCACTGACTTCATTTACTGACATTAGACAGAAGTCTGAGATCAGTCACAGGCTACCTGCTGCACTCCTGGCACAGAGGGCGATGTTTATTTAATATAGCACTACGCTTCAGCCAAGCAGAAGGCGCTTTTGCTTTCTGTTAGCGAATAACAGGACTAAAGGTCCACCTTAAAGAAAAAATGTTGTCCTTTTTCTCATCCCAAAATATTTATTGAGTATTGATGAAAAAAAAAACATAATTTCTTCTAAAAACAACTATTATTATTATTATTATTATTTGTTAATATTTGTTCATATTTGTTCATATTTGTTAATATTATAACTATATAATTTCATAACAAAACAACAACAATAATAATTATTATAAATCTGCATAATTTAAAAAATGAGTGCATGTTAGAAAATTACCACAAAATTATTTTATGCATGTGATGACTAAATGTATTTAGTTTAATTAATTAATGTATTATTATTATTATTATTATTATTATTATTGCTGTTATTATTGAGTTGTTAATATTATAATTATATAAAATATTTAAATTCCTATTACAATAATTGATTTTGTTGGTGTTACTACTATTACTGATACTAATAATAAATATTGATAATAATAATAGTAATAACTTTGTATTATTGCTATTAATGTTGTTGTTATTATTGAATTATTAATATTATAATTAGATATAATTTAGAATATAATTTAATTAGTATTACAATGATTGTGTGTGATATATCCTGCAACCATTACTGATACTAAAAAATATTGAAAGTAATAGTAATAACAATTTGTATTATTGTTATTATTAATAGGAATAATAACAAAATAATAATAATAATAATAATAATAATAATTATAATAAATATAATATAATATTATTAACAACAACAACAATAATAATATTATTTTATTATTATTATTATTATACATCGGTATAATTTAAAATATGAATACATATTACAAAAATGTATCACAAAATCAACTTTTTGTTACTGCATGTGATGATATAAATTATTATTATTATTATTATTATTATTATTATTGAATTGTTAATATTATAGTTCTATAATTTAATTAGTATTACAGTTATTGATTTTGTTTGTGATACTACTACTGCAACTATTATTATTATTATTATTATTAATAATAATAATAATAATAATTAATAATGATAATAACAAAACAATAGTAATAGTAACCATAATAATTACTATTATTATTAATAGTATTAGCAGTAGTAGTATTAAAAAGAACAATAATAATTAATAATAATACTTTGCATTATTATTATAATACAACTGCATAATTTAAAATGAGTACATATTAGAAAAAATTACCACAAAACCAACTTTTTGTTAAATGACTTTTTAAAAATATGTTTAATTTATTATTATTATGATTATTGTTATTATTGAATTATTAATATTACAGTTGTGTAATATAATTTAATTAGTATTGCAATGATTGGTTGTTTTGATGATACTACTACTAATAATAATACATATTGATTTTATATTATTATTATATGCTGCTTGCAAGTTATTAAAAATTGTACAAAAAAAATTAAAGAAAAGAAAGAAATCAAAATAAAAATAAAAAATAAAAGAAAATCAAAAAAGTCCTTCCCCAGAGGCTTTTTTGTCCTGTTTAACCCTACTTGATCTAGAGGCTTATATGAATTATAAACAGAAGTGATCAAATTCTTGCTAAAATGAACAGCTAGCTGCATTAATCCTAATTCTGGCTAAAATGTAGCACTTGTTCCTGTCAAACACCAAGTGTGTGCCATCACTCCATGTGGACTCATTTCATTACAGAGGGCCGCAAGAAATATGGAGGCATTTTTAGCCTTCAATGCTTCCCATAAACAAATGCCACTGTACTAGAGCACAGGTCCCACATGCCAGACATGCAGATCCCAGCTGCCTTTCATGACCAGAGCTCAAAGCAAGTCTGCATTTAACATAGTAATATGTTCACACCATTCCTCACATACATGTCCTTTGTTGTGACTGACAGGGTTTGGAGAAAGTTAATGCCAACTCCTTAAAACAAGTACACAATGGATTAGGAGGCTATGTTGAGGTATCTTTAGGACTCATCAACAGCAATGATGAATAAGCTGACCGTTTTGGATTTACTTCTATGAACATAAATGCTAAATGAGATATAAATTATAAACTGAATCAATGAAATCCACCGAAACACATATTTTCTCAGCTATAAGAGGGTGTCAAGTTATACATCTGTGGTCAAGCTGAATGTTATCAGGCAACACAAAACCGGATAAGCCTAAACTAAACACTCAAACCTTTTTGTTTGCACTCCCAAGTGGGCTTGTGTTCATTAAGAGGAAAATCTGGAGACATTGTTTATATTACTCTGTTTGTATGAAGGCAGACTAATTACAATTCAAAATCGAATAGACTTTACAGTAATAACTTCAGAAAACTCAACGTGGAAAAAAAAAGAATATAGATGAAAATTGCTATTCAGTGATTACAGAGCCAAAACTCCAGCAGCCCACTGTTTTGTACTTAACAGCTTAAATTCACAGACCACATGTAGTTCAGACCGTCATTTATTCCTTTATACACGTATCATATCTTAATTTTGTGAGTACAGTAACATAAACAGTTAAAAGAGCCAGTAACCTGTCTGTTTGAGCCTTTTATTAGCATTACTCTTACGAAAAAGAAGTTTATTCAAGTGTGCTATTAGTATACTTCTTTTAAACCAAAAAATAGGGAAGTATATTTTCATGTACTTCTCAGAAATGTGCTTTATATACTTCTCAGAAATATTTACTTCTCAGAAATGTGCGTTATATACTTCTCAGAAATATTCAAATTTAAGTATACTTGATTTATACTTTATAGTCTTTTTTTTTTTTTAGCTTTTTGTTCAAAATGTTTATTTTTTATGCAACTTACCCACATTCAAGTGTTTATAAAAAAAAAAAAAATGCATGAAGCTAGTATAAAATGTTTTGTTTACAAGCAGATACCTTGTTCTTTCTTGTGATGTTTTGCATGTTCAGATATTCATATAACAAAATATATACAAATTAATACCTAAATAGGGACATAGTAGTATATAGGGCCCTATGAAATCCGTTTTATTTTTTCATAAATTCCGTTTTATTTTTTTCCAAATTTTGTTTTTTCCGTTTTAATTTTTCTGGATTCCGTTTCTTCCCGTTTTAATTTTTCTCAACTCCTTTTTAATGGTTTAATTCAATTTTATTAATCAAAGAGCATGTCTAATTAATTAAAATCATGAAACTTATACAATTTCACATCAATTTAATAAAGGTTTAACAAAAATTACATGTTTAGGGCCCTATGAAATGTTTTATTTTTCTCACCATATGTTTTATTGTTATCAAGTTCTGTGTTTTAGCATGTCTAATTAGTTGAATGCACCCTTATCAAATTTATTCTTAAAATAGCCTTATGAAAGTTTTTTTACACCCTCAGAAATTCTGTGTTGTGTATTTAAAATGTTCTGGTTATCAAATGAAGGCATAAAAAGTTAATTTCATTTATCTTTCAATTAACTATTAAAATTAAAACATGGAAGAAATATTGTTTGATTATACCCTAAAAAATAATGGCACAATTGTGACATTTAAATGTCTTCACGTTAAACCGGACTTTTATTTTGACGGGTTGCTGTGTCTACCTTTACATTCCTGTGTGTATATGATATAATGCTAGTTTTCCTAAAACGGAACGGTCAAATGCAAATGAAGTGACTCTCTGCAGATATTGTTAATGTATTTATGTCCTCATTTAGTGAGACGACAGATGCTGAAATCACCGCGTGTGTCACGCGCGCTTCAGTGTGTGTAATAAACAAAACCGCTCGTCTGCTCCATTCATTAAAACAGAGACAGGCAGAACATGCAGGATTCACATTTAAATGGTATTTTTGCGGTGTAATATTTACAGATACTAGTCCATATTGCGGTTTGATTTAAGTGTAATGACCTACTTTTGATTTATTCATTCAAACTTTGACAAATTCCGTGACATTCCCCGTTATTCAGTAAATTCCGTTTTTATGACTGGATTCCGCGATTCCGTCTGCGTTTTCCGCATTGCGGAAATCATAGGGCCCTAAGTATACTTAAAGTATGATGAAAAGTATTTAATTAGTAAACTATCCATTTACCTATAAGTTCACTTTTAGTATACTGGCAGTAGAAACTGAAAGTTTACTACTGTTATATTTAAGTATACTTAAAAGTATACTTTTATATACTAGAAAGTAGGCCAATTTAGTCCCAATCAGTATTGAAAGAGTACACTTAAAAGTATATTAGTACACTGATATTTGTATACTTATTACATAAAGTATACTTAAAATATACTTAAACTTTACTTAAGTATACTTAATAAAATAAACTTGAAGTATACTTCTTTTTGGTAAGGGTAGATGAACTGAAAATCTGTTCTATTGCACTATTTGAGCTAAATATGCACACTTCATTGGTGTCAGATTTCATTCCTGATTTGAAATATGTTATTTGAACATAATGTTGATCAACAGTTTTGGAAATGTAAACTAGCCTGACTGAAAATAGCTGCCTGGAGTTATTACCAATATGGCCGCTGAGTTGCTTCAAAGCAATGGTTCTCAAACAAAGGGCCTCAGCAAACTAATAAGGGGGTCTCAAGATGACTTGAAAATGGTTTAAAATAAGCCAAACCACAAAATTAAGCATTTCTTATTTTAATTTACCTCTCACTTGCTTGAAGAACCAGGGTTCCCACTTTTTTTGGAAAACATGGATAAAGTAAGTCTACTGAAAGTCATAAAAAATATTAGTAAAAATCCTCATCCAGTAAATCACAAACACACTCTTAAAAATAAAGGTTCCAAAAGTGCATTATTGCAGTGATACCATTGAAAAACCATTTTGGGTTCCACCAAGAATCTTTTAGTGAACAGTTCTTAAAGGGATAGTTTACCCAAAAATTAAAAGTCTGTCATTCATGCCTCACCGTCATGTTGTTCCAAATCTGTAAGACCTTCAGTCATCTTCAGAACACAAATTAAGATATTTTCTATGAAATCCGGGAGCTTTCTGACCCTGCATAGACAGCAACACAACTAATATGTTCAAGGCCCAGAAAGTTAGGACATCATTAAAATAGTCCATGTGACATCAGTGGTTCAACCATAATTTTATGAAGCTACGAGAATACTTTTTGTGTGTAAAGAAAACAAAAATAATGACTTTATGCAACAAACTCTTCTCTTCGGTGTCAGGCTTTTGATGCGCGTTCACAAGTCATTATTTTTGTTTTCTTTGTGCACAAAAAGTATTCTCGTAGCTTCATGACATTAAAGTTGAACCACTGATGTGCACATTTTAACAATGTCCTTAGTACCTTTCTGGGCCTTGAACGTGGTAGTTGAGCTGCTGTTTATGAAGGGTCAGAAATCTCTCAGATTTAATCAAAAATATCTTAATTTGTGTTCCAAAGATAAATGAAGGTCTTATGGGTTTGGAACAACATGAGGGTGAGTAAATGACAGTTCGCAAACAGCTTGATTGACAGGCGATCTGACCAATTATAACGCTGAATCTGGCATTATGTCCGACAAACAAACCAGACAGGAGAGTAGATTAACTTCAGTGGACTTAAACTTGAAAAATTGTGTGTATTGACGTCTTTTCGCAGTTGAAATAAAATACCTTCTGATATCCATTCATGTTTATTTCGTGCTTTAAGTAAATATGAAAAGACAACTGGTTCACACGTCTATTGATCTAATATCCAATACAGTAATCTGTCACAACACATTAAAAAGCCACGAAACAGTATTTATTGTTTGAATTTCTTGAAAAATGACATTTTAAAGCTGAGACCTTGTTTCATACCAGAAGTAACCAGCTCTGTCTTGTCTGTCGGCGTGTTGTCAGTTTCCTCTTTGCTCCGCAATGTATTTTTCACTGTGTTACAACATGATGTGTAGTGTGAGAGCGGCATTGTTTGTCAGACATAGCAACAGTAACTGAGGAGGGCAGGTTTTTGCGAAGGGTTAATAGTGATGCCATAGAAGAACCATTTTTGGTTCCTCAAAGAACCTTTCAGTGAACAGTTCTTAAAAAAAAAAAAAAACAATTTGAAGAATGTTTAAAAAATCTAAAGAACATTTTTTGACTTTAAAGAACCTTTTCTGCATTTGAAAGGTTTAATGGATGCATAAATGTTTTAAAATAAGCCAAAACAACTACAAAATTAAGCATTTCTTATTTTAATTCACCCCCTCACCTGTTTGAAGAACCAGGGTTCCCACTTTTTTGGAAAACATGGATAAATTAAGTCTAAAATTTAAAAGTATAATTTCTAGACCTTGGAAAGTCATACTGATTTTTAAAAATATCTATGGGCTTTTTAAATATGAATATGGATTTCCTAAGTTATGCCATGAACATAAATGTTTCATTTAATGGAAATTGAAAATAAAAGAAATATTAGTAAAAATCCTTATCCAGAAAATCACAAACACACTCTTAAAAATAAAGGTTCCAAAAGTGCATTATTGCAGTGATACCATTGAAAAACCATTTTGGGTTCCACCAAGAACCTTTTAGTGAACAGTTCTTCAAGGGATAGTTCACTCAAAAATGAAAAGTCTGTCATTAATTCCTTACCCTCTTGTCATTCCAAATCTGTAAGACCTTCGTTCATCTTCGGAACACAAATTAAGATATTTTTGATGAAATCCAAAAGCTTTGTGACCCTGCATAGACAGCAACACAACTACTACGTTCAAGGCCCAGAAAGGTGCAAGATTCTTCATGGAATCATCGATGCCAATAAAGAACCTTTATTTTTAAGAGTGTAATGACAGGTTGGCGCCATTAGCCTCGTGGTTAGCGTGTTGACATATAGCGCCACTGCAGGTGACCCGAGTTCGAATCCCGATCCCAGTCCCTTCTCTCTCTCCCACTTTGGTTCCTGTCAAAACTACACTGTCCTATCTAAATAAAAGGCATAAAAATGCCCCCCCAAAAAAAGAGTGTAATGACAGAACTTTTATTTTTGGGTGAACTATCCCTTTAAAAGAACAATTTCTAATGCTATTTCATGCATTCTGACTTATTTACAGTGTTAAAGAGTTGGATTTTCATGCTAAACATGACCTGTTTCTATGCCAAATGCACTCCCGTAAGAGCATTTACCATTTGCAAATTTTATGGGTCTGGCTTCTGGTCTCATCCATGTCCAGTAGCTGCACAAAACAGCTTGTTTTGCTGCTTGATATTGCATATTGGTGTGATTTACTATATTTTTATAATGTATTATCTTTATTATGAACACACTGGTTTGTAGTGCAAACAGTTTTACAGTTTACTGCACGTTGTTATTCTTCTCGTTATTTCCCTATAGCGGCTAATGAACCGGCAGTCACACTCTTAGGCTTACTTCCGCGTTGAAGAAAAAGGTGGATAAGTTTTACAAAAGTTTTTTTCGAGAATGGCCCTGTATGATGTCATAAAGGGCAGAATTCCTTATATGGGCGCTTTATTTTTAGAGTGCAGCTGGGAAAGGGTTGGGTTTTTGAATATTGTTGTTCACATTGTGAGGCTTTAGAGTCAAAAAGGTTGAGAACCACAGCCTTGAGACTTATAATACAACAGACATATTGATACTATTAAATATTGGATTGCAAATTGTAAGACAGAAAGTATGAGTTGCTTCAGCATGGCAGTTTTTAAGACAACCCCCACGGCTCCTTCTGTGGCCCAGACACAAGTGGATCACTATAGCTGATGTACATGTGATTTTGTTTTGTCCTTAAATTAGCATGGAAATGGCTTGGAAAATGGGATATAAATGGAAATGTCAGCTAGTTGGCTGAACCAACAATTGAGCATGTAAACAAAAGCCACATTGTCAGAGACGCTAACAACACTCCTCTGTGTCTTCACGCTGCCCCGATCCCGCCAGATTTAGAACACACACACACAAAAAACACTCTTCTCCACGGACTCCTGATGTGCTGCTGGCAGCCAGAGAAAAGCTGTCACAGGGAATAAGAGGGAAAGGTCATTGTGTCTGATGTATACATTCAGCTGGGCTGGTGCAGCTGTGTGGGCATCAGAAAGATCTCGCTGGAGGACAGGCCTATTGTGCCAGTCTGATTGATCCTCCGTGGCACAGAGCTTACGGAGAGACCCTGACTTTAACAGGGACAGGGCCTGTTGACAAACAAGCAGGCCTCTGTCTGAGGCAGGAGACTGGGGCTGCAGGTGCTTGGGCCATGCTTGGATCGAGCCGCGTATGCCTGCTCAGATGCCAGCCGAGGCATTTCCTGCCTAGTCTGACATAGGCAGGCATCCTGGCAACGGCCAAACACCGAGCAGGAATGAATAAAAGACGAAGACCGGTATCGAAGCGCACATAAATGTCCATCAGACCTACAAAAACGTAGGCACGGTTAAAAACACATCCACACAGTGATTCTGCTATAGAAGGACACAGTGATACTCGAACATTCAGATTCAAAGACAAAGAGACTGCAGTACATTACAAATACAAGCTTCTCCAGGACTTTATAAAAAATTGCATCTATAACAGATGGCATATTAAAAGTGATCATATCAATATATAATGTAATGCTTTTAAGTTATAGGATTTTTAAATAACACAGCTATGTCATAATTATTCAACCCCTATTTAACATTGCTGTTTTTTAGTCACTTATTTGTATGGTGGGGAACAAAATTTTCTTGAAACACAATTAAACCTTTAGAAACTCTATTAGAAAACAGAATTAGCTTGAGCTGTTACACATTTACACAGCCCATGCTTGTGCTAAAGTTTGTGTAGCTAATAAGACGAAGTCAGCAGAGCTCTCACAAAAGCTATAGAGAAGAAATAATTGTATTACTTTAGAAAGTCTAAGGCTATATGAAGATTTCCAAGAACAACACATTTTAAGCTAAGGAATAAGGCCTGCTGTGTCTCTATGAACTTTTAATTTCCTAGAGACACAGCAGGCCTTATTCCTTAGCTTAAAATGTGTTGTTCCAGAAAACCTTTGAGGGTGTTGAAGAAAAAGCACGATATCATAAAATGTTTGATTAGAACAACTGGGGAAAAACCTGCAATGCACAGCCAAAGACTTTCAAGACGACCCAATGAAAGGTGGGAAAATGCAGAGTATAAGATGAACACAAGACAAGCATGGCTTTCATGGTGGGGCGTCCTGCAGAATGCCACTCTTGACCAGGAAGAACATAAAACGCTGACCAAATTTGACTTTTGGGGGTTGAATAATTTTGAACGTGAACGTTTAGTCATCAACTTACGTTCTCGGAATTACTCAAATGTGAATTAATAAACTTCCTCTAATAGTGTACTGATGCCTTTTTTTTTCTTGCAGGTCAAGGGGGTTTAATAATTTCGATTGTGACTATACACTGTAAAACATTATTTAAAACTAATTTTAACCATAAAAGACCATAGACTTGGTAAATAAAAGGTTAAACAGTAAATTAACAAAAATCCCCTTGCTTTATACAGCAAAAAAATTTAAATAAATCAAATTTAATAGTCCAGTTTTTGGAAGTGAAAAAGATCAAGTAATCTTATAATTTACAGTGCAAAATGTACAATAACATCACAAGAGTTTCCATTTTTTAAGGTTTTTGATTGAAATAAATGTTTTTCAGTTTTTTCTTATATATTAGGGTCTTATGTTACAACTATTTTGTTAAAATAATGTTTATTGCAGTATTTAGTGTTGTGTGTATAAAGCTTGTCTCTGCCACAGAATAATAAAAAATAAAAAAAGGTAAGTGTGACTTTTTAATCTCACAATTCTGACTTTTTCTCACAATTCTGAATTTATATTGCACCATTAAATTTGTTTTCTGCAATTCTATAGAAAAAAGTCAAAAATTGCAAACTAAACAAACTAATTCAATAAATAAAAAAACTAATCAAAATTGAAATCTCACAATTCTGAGTTTATATATTACAATACTCACATTTTTCTCAGAATTGCAAGAAACAAAGTCTAAACTGTTAAATTATTATTAAATTATTAAATTCTGAGAGGGAAAAAAAGATAAAACAAAAAAGCAGGCTTCCATACTGTGTGGAAAAAGCTACTTGTGATGATCTTTGATTCATCATTTACCACTAGTGTTTTTAAGGTGACTGTCAGGTAATTTATTGTTTTCAGATAATGCTTTTATTTATTTATTTATTTTTAAACTATGAATTTAAGTTTATCTGTAAAACCCCATTTTTGTTTTTTTTTGTCTTTTTTTTAAACCACATTTCTTATTTTAATTCACTCCCTCCCCTTTTTAAAGAACCAGGGTTCCCACTTTTTGGAAAAATGTGGATATATGAAGTAGTCTAAATTTAAAAGTGTAATTTCTAGACTTGGGAAGTTAATATCGATTTTAAAAAATTTCCACAGGCTTTTTAAAAATGAATATGCATTTTTTTTTTTTTTATTATGCCATGCCATATTTTATTTAATGAAAATTGTGTATAAAAAAGGTAAAAATCCTTGTTCAGTAAATCACAAACACTCTTAAAAATAAGGGTGTTTTTACAGTAATACCATAGACAAGCCATTTTTGTCTTAGTGTGAAGAACATTTTAAAAATCTAAATAACCTTTTTTCCACCCACAGCAGGTATTAGTAATTTAGTATATTAACTTTTTTTTCAGTTAATGTTTTTTTTCTTCACTACCTTTTTTTTTTTAAGGTAAATATCTGGCAATCAGCTTTTTTTTTTTACTGTAAATTTCACAGTTTTTTTCTTATGGTGTACAAATACAAACACAAATCCTCGACTGCGTCTCATTTTGTACTATCCCACAGTGTTGAGAATTCCACTGTGGCTAGGAAGAAATCATTTAATGTGAGCTGATGCAGAGCAGCAGGCAAAGACAGTGTGACACAATGACCCGGTGCCAGAGAGTGTAAATCTGGCACAGCGTCTGCCATCGCACCACACTATGATTTACAACAGACCGCAGAGCAACAGACAGCCTGATCTGGTCCTTTTCTCCTCTACGCTAGCATTCATATCTGCCATTTGCACGGATGAGCTGCTTCTAAATTTTACAGCCACAATAAACGAACATTTCAAGCATCTACAATGTCTACAAACCCAAAAGTGGCCAAGGTGGCTTTTACAGCCTCAATAATTGTTATAAAGCATCCACGATGATGTGCGCAATCCCAGACATGCAGGGTTTAAAATCAACTAAAACTGTTTAAAGGAAATCAGACGACATGCACACAGGCGCCTTGGGTTCTGCTGTACAGGATACAAAGCAGCCCAGCTCCAAATTTGGCAACGTGGCATAAAAAGGATGTCAGATAAGTCAGCGGCCAGCACGTCTGAGGGGATTATTTTTAGTCGTACTATTTAGTAGAGGATCGAAGAAAAAGTTTGTCCCCCACCCTTGCCCGCACGCCCTGTTCCCGAGTTTCACACGGCACTGTTTGCACTGGGAATCTTCTTTCAGTTGACATGGCCCAGCCCGGAGAGCTGCCCTTCCTCGCACCCTCGTTGCACTGTAAACATCCCAGGGTCAGCACCTCACCAAGCGCCTGCCTATGCACACACTTAACTTCCTGTTTACTCTAAAAGCTACAAGCCCCGCTGGACACCAATAGCCATATTATTGGCTATGATCTGGAAAGTGGAATTTTTTTCTTGTTTAGTGTATCATACATGCTTAAATATGTAGACACAAATTGTATGTATTTCCTTAACTGTAAAATATGAGACAGTGGCAAAGAGAAAAAATAAATATTTGGCAGGAATAACGTGAGCATACGTTTCATGGATTGAACACATGGCTCAGCCCTGGCAAGCGAGATAATGGAAAACCCAACAGGGGGTCGAAGTACAGAGCGACTCATTGTAAGCTATGGCTTCACATTATTTATTTTAATGATTCAATACTTAATGTTATTTTTAATGCTTATTTTTACACTACCAGTCAAAAGTATTTGAACAGTAAGTTTTTCAGAAAAAAACAAAAACTTTTTTTTCAAAAAGTGGGAACCATTTGTTTGATGTGAAATACAGCAAAAGCAGTAATATTGTGACATTTTTTTTTACTATTTAAAATGACTGCTTTCTATTTGAATATATTTTAAAATGTAATTTATTTCTGTGATCAAAGCTAAACTTTCAGCATCATTACTCTAGTCTTCAGTGTCACATGATCCTTCATAAATCATTTTAATATGCTGATTTGCTGTTCAAGAAGCATTTATTATTATTATGGTTTCCAATATTTAAAACTGTTGAGTACATTTTACTTCACATCATAATTCTTTGGTGAATAAAAAGATCCAAAGATCAGCATTTATCTGAAACAAAAAGCTTTTGTAACATTATACACTATACCATTCAAAAGTTTTGGAGTCAGTATATTTTATTTTTCTTTTGGGAATGTAATTATAGAAATGTATAATTTTATTTAACAAGGATGATTTAAATTGATCAAAAGTGATGATAAAGACATTTATAATGTTACAAAAGATTCTATTTCAAATGTTTTTCTGAGAAAAATTCTACTCAGCTGTTTTTAATAACATTAATAAATGTTTTTGAGCAGCAAATCAGAATATTAGAGTGGTTTCTGAAGGATCATATGACTGGAGTAATAATCACAGGAATAAATTACATTTTAGAATATATTCAAATAGAAAACAATTTGTTAAATAGTAAAAATATTTTACAATTTTACTGTTCATGCAATCAAATAAATGCAGGCTTGGTGAGCAGAAGAGACTTCTTTAACAAACATTAAAAATCTTACTGTTCAAAAACTTTTGACTGGTAGTGTATGTTTCATATTTTGAACCTCTTATCTTAATATAAAATAATAATAAATAATAAAACAGTACCAATGGTAGTAGTAATACAAAATAAATTAAATTGAACACATACTACTTTTTTGTATTATTGCATTACGTTTTAATAATACAGCCATCACAAGAGCATAATGAAATTCCCAACAAGGCTATTCCTGTGCACGCTATATATTTATGGAAGAATATCCTTCCATAGCGGTGTTTTGACTACTAGACTTAAGTTACACGTTACCTTCGGGAAATCTCTTTTTAATCAAAGGCATACATATATGAGTAAACATTGCCCTGACAAGGAGTCGAGAAAGAATGGAGGGCTTGTTCTTTCGACGGGGTGGAGTGTTTGTGTGTGTGCTGGGGAACAACCGTCCTTGGGCTCCTTATATTTCTCATTCATCTCTCACATCACATGGATGACTGGCATTAACTGAAAACACACACAGTCTAGGTTCTGTGACTAGCAGTTCAGGTTCAGAGAACTGCCTTACAAACAGCTAGAAAAAGACAAAGGCAGCTGTAAGTGATATATTGGTCATAAACCACATTTTTGCCAAGTAATTAAATAAGAGAAAACTCTTATTTGTATGTTTTCTGTAACGAAACACTCACACACATACACACAAAGTAAACTATACCAGCCTATTTATTACAGTAAAACCATAATACGTTTAACCCTCGTTCTAGTAGTTTGTTTGATTACTGTCACGGCTAATATCATGTTTGTACAGTTATGTATTTGCAATACTAACTTTTGATATTGTATTTAGCATGGTACATTTTGTGAAGGGGCACATACACTGTGCTGCTGTTCCAAAATGTCCGCGCACAGCGCATGAAATGGCCAAACATTAATACAGAACTGTAACTTAAGTCCCGTAGCGCTGTTTACGCGCAGTTTATACACTAGAGAACGTCATTGTTTTGCACGGCTTGTTCTGGTTTATAATGGAAAGTATGTGTCGCTGTTTGCGCATTTCGCTGCCAGTGTACACTTATTTATACACTTCTGAGATTGCAACCATCCACGGCTGTTCCGAGCCCAGCAGCCACCACGTGATGTTTTCGCAAGCTGTATCTGTTGTTAATAGAGCAAACGCTGAAAACAACCATAAAAACATTCCTGCTGGGGCAAGTTTTTATGAATGGCATTTTTCCTTCCTCGACTTTCCCCTTTTTTTGTGAATGAAAAACAACTGGAAACGTACTAGGGAAAGCCCTTGGGATTCTCAAACCGCGATTGGCTGAAAGAGCGTAAGCTCCGCCTTCGGTTGTTAAACGTCGAATCTGATTGGTTGGAATGCGCAGAGAGGTTTCATTCATAAGGAAGGACAAAGAGAAGAAATTTAAGCTCTTGAAAGAGCAAACCCACCAATCAAAATCCTTCCGACAAAGCGAACATCCGACAGCAAGAAAAGCAAGTTAAAGTCAGCAGTGTGATATAAGAAAAGCGATTATTATCCACTGAATATCCATTTAAAAACTTAAGTTTTATTACTGCCTGAAATTTTAAAACTACAACCTACAGTGACGCTGCATGAAAAATAGAGTTAGAAATTACACTTATGATAAGATAAATGAATGGAAGCAAATACGTTTTTCACACTGTATAACATCACTGAAACTCATATAAATGATGTAAAACAATATAATTTCAGGCTAGTCATGATCATGAAGAATATAACACTTTCACTAAACTAGCACTGATAGCGGACGTGGCATATACACAAGTTAGTTGTTAGATGCTACGTATAAATGTTTTCAACCCACAAAATCCTGTGTAAATTCTTTAGACAATAGCTTCTTGCCTCAAACGAAGCAAAGAACAGGTCTGAAGCTGTCCAGACTGTGATTTAGCGAAGCCTAGAGTGTGTGTTTATACGCACGCTGGTGGTTTTTTTGTGAATGGAGCTCATTACGTATGCAGCCTTCTAGCGCTCCATTCACAAACTGCTGCTGCTGCCTCTGTCCGTCTTCCTTCCCCTCTCAGTCTGCGCGGATCTCATTAAAACACAGCCTAAATGACCACAAACGGTTAAGGCATGGATTATAAGATGGATGGATATCTGGACCAGCAAGTGCCTTATACTTTAGCTAATGTGAGTATGGCTTTATTCACTTCAAAGCTTCGTTGGACTTCTTCATGCGGGATGTTGTGCTGCTGCTCTGTCGTCGTTGCATGTGATTTGTTTTAAGCAAGCGCTGTTGCGTTGAAAACTCTTCTCAGTTTGGGCTGAAACCAAGTAAAACTGTCGCAACTAGTTTACTAAATAATCTGGTTCTCCATGTGTTGTACGTTGTGCTCAAAAGGTAAAGTTTAATCTTCTCAGGAAACGCTTTTAGTTAAATCTTGAATTGTTGCTTAAAAGGAAATCAAAACTTCCCGTTTTAGGATGCTTGAATTGTCAGTATTTGCTATTTTAGGAAGCAATGCACTAAATTCAGTTTTCATTGAGTTTAAACTATATATGGCCAAAAAAGTATTTAGTTTTGACAGTATCCTGTATTTTTGTACTTGTCATAGTGCATTGTAAAAATGACTGCTTTTAATATTTTATTTTATTTTTTATTTTTTTACAACTGTTTATGTTCTTTATAGAGGGTGTTTCAGAATCTTGTGGTTCTGAAGTTACACTGTTGTGGGTTTTTTTGTGTATGTATTTTTCACTTACATAATGTAGTTTCTGTTTTGTAGAGGTCGCAAGGAAATGGGCCCCTAAATAGACTGTTGATGGCGACAAAAAGGAAATACATGGACACCGAATTACCCCCTCAGGAATCTGAAGGTAAAGTAGCAAGCAAGTTTCAAAACTTCATATTGTTTTATCAATGCATATTGTCAGAATGGCAGTTTTTACAAAATTTGGCCACGTCAAAACTATTTTTCTGGTAAACAGATGAACTAATGTGTGTATTTAAAAAAAGGAAATGCATATTTGAAGCTTGTGTTTAATGATTTCTGTTCTTTTCAGATCTCTTTCAGGATTTAAGCCAACTTCAGGAGACATGGCTCACCGAAGGTATGCTCCTATTCTAAGCATGTATTTTGTGTCTATATTGCAATAAATATGTCCCTCTAGTGGCAGTGAGCAAAGAAATGTCACAGGAGGACATGCTACAGCAAGTTTACAGTGCTTTGTGAGATTTACCAAACAAAAACAATAGAAAGATTTAGACTGAGGTGGCTTATTTGCTTAATATGGCAAGACAGCTGTTAGAAATAGAAATAGTTTCTGTTTTCAGGATAGTCCAGTACAGTACTTAAGATTATTTGTACTGTACATTATTGTGTCGACGTATAGTTGTAAATGTGTTGCTTTTGTGTACGAAGTGTACAAAAATGCCTTGATTGCACAACGCTGCTGGTTACATTTTATTCGGGAAGTCCTGACAAAGGCTCTTAAAGCCTGTACACCCAGGCAAAAGCAAACAAACAGCATCAAAGCTGGACAGTCAGGAGGCAAATAGTTGAAATGAACCCTGCCAGAAACAATTTACTGTGTACATGTCAAAGTGTGGAAAACACAAAGGCTGCTCTCAATGAGACCGGGTGGCTGGAACCCCACTGCTTTGAATGAATTATACATCTGTCCCATAGCAAACCCGTATGTGTATTTTAAGATAATAATTAGGGCGATATAAATCCGATTTTAAAATGAAAGGATATCCACATTTAGCTAATATTAGAAAGAATATTAATGTAACATTTTATCGTATGCTTTATCAGAAATTTAAACAGTCTGGTTGTTATTGCACGCAGTTAAGAAGACATATGGCAAATACAAGATGCATTATCTTCATATAATACTTAAAAAATTATCTTTTATTTAAACATTTAAATATTATTTTTTATTTAAATAAGACATTTACAGGAATAGCTCCAATGGTACATGTTGTTAATGGGATTTTTAAACAGGGTTCATACAGATGCTGGACTTTTTTGATTTTCACGGACTTAAATCAGAGATCTCACTTATCAAACAATGTCTTCAAATTCTAAAAAAGATAAATAGATAAAAATATATTAATAAAAAAAACTGCTTTAATGGTTTGTTGTTTTCTACTGTTTAAGAAAATATAAATCAGAAAAAAAGATCAACAAATTCACTCCAAAATCTTAACCTGAAACAAGTGATTCGCCATTTTGCGCTTCATAGTCCCGTTCTGAATCAAATGATTCCTGATCCGCACTCCGAAGTAACGATCTGAAGCAAAAGATTCGCGAACCCGCTCCGAAGTTACGATTTAAATTACAAAGCTTTGCAATCAACACTCTGAAGTCCCGATCTGATCAAGACTTGGATGGGATCGCAAATCATTTGACTTAGTGTATTGCGAATCCTTAAATTTAGATCATTCAATTTGCAAAATGATTCATGAACCCGTTCCAATCTGAATCAAATGATTTGCGAAACCCGCTCTGATGTTCCGATCTAAATCAAAGGTTTGCGATCCACACTTTGAAGTCCCGATCTGAATAATAATTCGCAGACCATCATTTCTGATCAAGACTCGGAACGGATCACAAATCATTCGACTTAGATCTGAACTTTGCTTATTGCGAATCATTTGATTTAGATCAGGACTTCAAATCATTCAATTTGCAAAATAATTCACAAACCCGTTCCGTGATATGCATTTCAAAGTCCTGATCTGAATCAAATGATTCGTGATACGCAAAGTCCTGATCCAAGTCAAACGATTTTGCGAACCCACTCTGAAGTCCTGATCTAATTCAAATGATTTGGGATACACGTTTTGAAGTCCCGATGTGAAACAAATGATTCACGATATGTGATCCGTTTGGAGCGCTTTGAAACAGTGAATCATTTTGTGACGCATTGGTTTAACTGATTCAGAGTTTCGCAAAGCTCCATTTCACCCATCACTACACGGTTTTTAAAATCATTACAAGCGATGGCAAAATTCGAAAATAAATGGATCTTTTAATTTGATATGGTTTTTGCTAGTGATTCGCTTGAATTGAATGATTGAAGTCATGAGTTTGAATCAATCGGAGCGGTTTTACCATAAATGACTCGCTCAATTTATTTAGTCTTCTGGCTTTTCACATCTTCAGCCACTGTCAGTATTACTACTGGCTTAGCTCACTAGTTTTATTATATCAACTGAAATAAGTGAAAAAGGTATGATTTATTTATGTTTTTTTTGAAATGCATGAATTTTGCATGAAAAGATATGTGCTTACTAAAAAAATTAAAGACTTATTTCATAGATACATTGTCTTTTAATAATTCAAACAATTTTCAAGAACCTCTTTAGGAATATTGCTATTTATGGCCTTAACTTTTAGTCAAATTTAAATTTAAGCACCTTGTATGAACCCTGTTTAAAGGATTTTAATGCATTGTCAAACCAAAATAGGAATTCTGAATAAATTGCATCATCCTCAGAGCACAACTATCAGCTATTATTATGCAGCGTCAAACTGTGAACCTCACACATTAGTCAGGAGACAGGGAAAGCAATGACCATAAACCAGAAACAATAGAGAACCATCCCTAACTCCATGACAAGTACACTGAAATTTAACAGGTGGAGCAGTGCAAACACTTTAGCTATAAAGTTTTGCTCTCCCACACTTGTGCTTTAAAAGCAGCCTAATTTTGCCAGGCCGTGAACTTTTCTTTCTTCTTTTCGGAGGGAATGGCTTCTAATCAGGTGGTTATGATGAGTAATTTACCGTATTGTTAAAACAGACACTGCTGGAGGGATTTTGCACTTTAAAGGCAAAGATAAAACATAGAAAAGTTGTTAATAGAAAAGCTTGTCCAGTCATGTGAGTATTCTTTACATTTTAAGACAGATCTCCTGGCTCCTCCCAGGATCTGCCGAACTAAAAAAAAAAAGTCATTCAGGTTCCCTCAAAGAAAAAGGAAACATGTCTCCATGCTTGCACAGACAAACTTTGGTCTTGTGCTGACTTGCATTTCAAAGCCCTTGACAAGATGTTCCTGGAAGCTCAGTGACTTGAAACAAACGCACACACATGAACACACACACAGAGACTCCCACAGACACCGTCTAATGTGACCACGTAACTAGACTGAGAGCGATCGGGTTGGTTTCAATCAGCTCTGTAAACTCTAAAAAGCCTGAGGGGCTTGCATTAAACTGATGTTTTTTTTATCTGTCTAAAAATGGCATGTGCTCCTTTTCAAAAAAGTTGAAACACGTCTGAATGATTTATTGCTCGATCTGGTGGGCTAAATATTGGCTTCAGCTTTGACTCATAAAAACACAGCCTTACTAATCCTCCTCGGGGGCAGAAAAGCAAAAACTTAAATGACTCTAATATAATTACAGTATAGCAACAGGATAAGAGCAGCATCTATGAAATTAATGTAATTTCTTTGAGCATGCTCAAAGGGGCATCAGGATGGTTTCCATCACACAGGAAGTGCCAGATTAATGTTAAAGAGATGGATTTAATTCTCCCAATGTTCTGGTTTCTATGTTTATGGACTTCTGGCTAAAAGCGGAGAGAAAATATGTCTAAGATAAAAAAAAAAAAAAAAGAAGTGTGTTACCAGTGTCAGTGTCATACACAAGCCCGCATGACTAAGAGCTATTGCATGTCTAGAATAAAAAAAGAGCGGTGGATAAAGGGGAAGAACCCAAGTTTCTTTTACGTGTGCCGTTTATTGAGTCATAAAACACATCAAAAGTTTTTAGTTTTAATCTATTATTATTGTTATTTTAGATAAAGTCCACCACTTTACATTATATTTGCACACTACCAGTCAAAAGATATTTAATGTTTTTTAAAGAAGTCTTTTCTGCTCACCAGGCCTGCATTTATTTAATCCAAAGTACAGCAAAAACAGTACAATTTTAAAATAGTTTTACTATTTAAAATAACCATTTTTGATTTGAATATATTTTAAAATGTCATTTATTCCGGTGATCAAAGCAACAATTTTAGCATCATTACTTTAGTCTTCAGTGTCACATGACCCTTCAGAAATCATTCTAATATGCTGATTTGCTGTTCATGAAACATTTTATTATTATTATTATTATTATCAATATTTAAAAAATAGAATAAATGATAGAAATTAATACTTTTATTTAGCAAGGATGCTTTAAATTGATCAAAACTGATGGTAAAGACATTTATAATGTTCCAAGAGATTTCTATTTCAGATAAATGTTGTTCTTCTACTAATTCTATAATAGTAAATGTTTTTTGAGCAGTGAATCAGAATATTAGAATGATTTCTGAAGTATCATGTGACTGGAGTAATGATGCTAAAAATTCAGCTTTGAAATCACAGGAATAAATTACATTTTAAAATATATTCAAATAAAAAACAGTTATTTCAAATAATAAACATGTTTAAAAATGTTCGTTTTTGCTGTACTTTGGATACATGCAGGCCTGATGAGCAGATGAGACTTCTTTAAAACCATTAAAAATTTTACTGTTCAAAAACTTTTGACTGGAAGTGTATTTTATGGTGTTTTGAAATGTTGAGGTAAAACTAAAAATTAGAAGACGAAAAAGCAATATCATTAATATGGATATATTTTAGCTGCTTTATTCAAGGGCAACTCGGTGTGCTACTTTTATTTATTATTTTATTTATCAGCATAATAACAAAGACTACCGAGGCTTTTTTGTCCAACTGTATTGAGTGGCAGCCCTTGGAATCATATTCCATTATTGAACCAGTCTGCAAATCTACAAAAAGTAAAGTCAGCAAATCCACATATTATTATTAATACTCTTTATGGGATATTATTGATTGTTACTGTACATTATTATGCAATCGGTATGTAAGACATATCCATTGCTTGTGTTTGTGCCCGTAGATTTCACCCA
Source organism: Cirrhinus mrigala (assembly GCA_036247105.1). Lineage (NCBI taxonomy): Eukaryota > Metazoa > Chordata > Actinopteri > Cypriniformes > Cyprinidae > Cirrhinus > Cirrhinus mrigala. The sequence goes on along the minus strand of CM070018.1, from coordinate 13,911,011 downwards.
GCATAACCTTTAAAAAAAACAGTCATTTGAATCTCAACAGAATCTGTCCAAATTTAAATTTGTTCTGTGAAATGACTGTACTGTACTGTTCGATATGAAAAAAAGGATCAAAGCTATCTTTTCTTTGTCTGAGGCTCATTAGAAACTGGACTTTTCTACTTATTTTCTCTATTCTTTCTCTCGCTCTTTTTTTCTCTTCTCGAACACTTATTGCATGACCTTAAAAGCCAGCGTTCAAAGACTTCAAAGCAGGTGATGAATTCCAGAACACTTCGCCAAGCAGAGCTGACCAACATTGTCTAAGAATGTCCCTTAGATTTTTTTTTCTCTATGTGCGCAGGAAAAGACGTTTGGTATTAATGCTGCGCTGCTACATTTGCTTTCTTATGAATCGTTTCATATTCTGTTGAAACATGCTTACGATGGATAAGCGAGGTAATTGGCTACATCAGCCGAAAGACTGTAAATCCATCAGCAGGATCCAGAGTGTTGGTGATGGGTAGGGGGAGGACATCACTTCTGTGGTCTGACATTGATCACCCCTTATTATGTTTAAACAAGGCCTGTATATGATACAGATGTGTGGCTGTGCCGGACGTAAAAGTGTGTCCCCTTCAGATTTTGAACTAAGTGGATTTTCTATGTAACATTTTATAGTTGATAATTAGGTTGTAGGATTTGAATAATGCAGAATTGTGGCAGAAATCATACATTTGCATGTAAATTTGGTCAAATTTTGGCTAGCACTGGTGCTCCTTCAAAAAAAAGTTAAAGAAATATATAAGGAATAAACATAAAAAATAAAACTATAATATTAATATGAGTAAAGCTGACCCACACTGTAAAAAAAAAAAAATTTCAAAAAGTTGTTTCAACTTAATATAATTTGTTACCCCGCTGCCTTAAAATGTTTAGTTTTGTCAACTTGAAATTTTAAGTTACTTAATGTTAATTTAAGTGACAACTGGAATATTTTAGTTGACTTAACTAAAAATTTTAAGTCAGCGGGGCAACAAATTATTTTAAGTTGAAACAACATTTTTTTTTTTTTTTTTTTTTTTTTTTACAGTGCACAGTCAAAGATACAAGCAAAAACCAAGAATAAAAAATACAAATTCAGAGGGGAAATTTTGATACAAGAGTAATAATAGCTCATCTACTGTTCATCTGATGGAATTCAGCAGTAATCAAGATATCTGCTCACACACACTCAGTGGTGATATTGATCTGCTGGCCTGTGGAAAAGTGCTGGCACATGGAAAAGTGGAGGTGAAGGTCACGGGCTGTCCAGAGGCAGTAACTCAGGTTTCACAGGGATGATGAAGGGAGACACAGGCTAGGCTAATGGACAGCCCATCCCTTCATCAAATCACAGCGTCCATTTAGGCTATGTGTGCTCAAGAAAAATGACTTGGTTTGAAAACATATTTTGAGGTTGATCTCTGAGTCAGCAGGGGCAGAAAGAAGGAAACACAGGAAAACATAAATCCAAACTACTATCAAATGTATTTTAACCCTCGTGGTCTGGCTGGGGTCAGAGAGAGATGCCATAAATAAGAATAAATAAAGTATCAGGGTATATTTGAAGAGTTTATTTGCAAAAACAGATGACTCAGTTTTTAACACTTTTCATGTTTTTTCATTGTGCATTCCAATCTCAATGAAACTGCAGTTGGGTTATTTTGATATAAAGTAAAATTAACACAATAAAAACACGATAACATAATAAAAAACATGATTTTGGAAAAAAAAAAAGGAGTAATATGTTTTTGCAAATAAACTCTTCATATACTATTTAAGAGACTCCAGAAAATCCAAATCCAATGTTATATTGTTAAAATGTATTTTACTTTTTGATTTTTGTTAATTCATTGTAATTGTTCACAAATGGATCCCATACAGAAATCGTGATTCTAGAATCTATAGTCATATTTCTGAGAATTGCATCTTTGGTTTGTGATAAAAAATTGCTTTTATACACTACCAGTCAAAAGTTTTTGAACAGTAAGATTTTGAAAGGTTTTTTTTTATTTTTTTATTTTTTTTTAAAGAAGTCTCTTATGCTCACCAAGCCAGCAAAGTACAGCAGAAACCATAAAAGTTTTAATTATTTTTACTATTTAAAATGACTGCTTTCTATTTGAATATATTTTAAAATGTAATTTATTCCTGTAATTTCAAAGCTGAATTTTTAGCATCATTACTCCAGTCACATGATCCTTCAGAAATCTAATATTCAGATTTTCTGCTCAAAAAACATTTTTTATTATTATGTTGAAAACAGCCAAGTAGAATTTTTTTCAAGTTTCCTCGAATAGAAATTTCAGAAAAACAGCATTTCTCTGAAATAGAAATCTTTTGTAACATTATAAATGTGTTGATCATCACTTTTGATCAATTTAAAGCATCCGTGCTAATTAAAAGTATTAATTTCTATAATTTCTTTCAAAACAAAACAAAACAAAAAAAAAACAAACAGATTCCAAGCGTTTGCATGGTATAGTGTATAATGTTACAAAAGCTTTCATATTTCAGATAAAGGCTAATCTTTGGATTTTTCTATTCACTCAACTGTTTTAAATATTGATGATGATAATAATAATAATAATAATAAAAATGTTTCTTGAACAGCAAATAAGCATATTAGAATGATTCTGAAGGATCATGTGACACTAAAGACTGGAGTAAAGATGCAGAAAATTTAGCTTTGATCACAGCAATAAATTACATTTTTAAAATATATTAAAATAGAAAGCAGTTATTTTTAAATAGTAAAAATATTTCACAATGTTGCAGCTTTTGCTATATTTTGGATCAAATAAATGCAGGCTTGGTGAGCAGAAGCGATCCTTTAAAAAAATAAAAAATTGTACTGTTGACTATGTGAATATATTAGCGAATATTTTTAGAATGCTTATTTTAATATTTTGGTGGTCTCCACAGCTCAAGTTCCTGACAGCGATGAGCAGTTTGTTCCTGACTTCCACTCAGAGAACTGTAAGTACCTCATTTCTTTTGATTTATGTCTTATGCATGTACATTAATGAACATGAAACCGGAGACGGTACGAGACAAAAACAAAAAGATAAAGAAGAGGAAGTAGGTTTGTCCGCCAATTATTTCTCCAAAAAATGACTGATTGACAAAGCGCTGGAGGCTGAGGTGTGGAGGTGTTTTCAGACGAACAGTGTCGTTCACAGGCTCTGCGTAACACAAACGCACGATACATGACCTACTACATTTACGCTGACGTATTTAGATGTTCATACTAAAGAGTGACCTTCCATTTGCATGTGCCTGAAAGCCTCAATTGAGCAGCTAAGGAAGCCGGTAAAAGATCATTCAGCAGTCAAAGCACAAAGATTCCCTTTTTGTGTCTGACAGAGGTGTAAATGGGGAAAGCAAATTCCAGTACCGCACGACGCAAAAGGCCGCCTTTTCAACTGCTTTCCTCATTTTGTTGTGTCTCCAGTCAATGGCGTGCCGGGCTTTGTGGTGCGCGCGCTCTGTAAACAGTTCCCCTTGAATCTTTTGTTACAGCCATTCACAACATACTGGGTTGGGCCTGTTATGGTGACAATTTTTTAGGGTTGCAAAGTTCACAGTGTGAGTCATAGATCTTGTTTTTTTCAGTAACACAAACCGTGGCTTGCTAAAAGACGGAGGGCCGTCGCGATCACTAAACTCATGTGTGCAAACAGTGCTGTAGTACCCTGTTCAAGATTTGACCTTTACTGACAGATGCTCCCCATAACATATTGTTCGTGTCTGTTGTGCAACAATGAGGGGGAGGAAGTGGAGATGAACTCTGGGGCAGGAAAAGGTCATGTCTACTTAACCCCATCAGGACATAACCAATCACCAGTGCTCTTTGCCATTGACAGCCTTTGCAGAGGAGATGGGAGTTCAGGCTGACAGGCCTGTCACATTAGTTAAGTGGAGCAAAGCTTTGACTGACAGCAACACCCGCCCTTTCATTTAGACCTAATGGAGTAATAACTCACAAATTGGGAGTTCGCTCACTGAGAAAAAGCCTTGAGTTGACAAGGCAGCTATAAACATAAACATATTCCCTCATGTTTGTGGTCCTTATGCTGTGGGTCAGTTTATGCCACCAGCTAAGATCCAAACACTTAGCTTAGCTAAATTCAAACTCTCTAAGATTATCATGACATTCAGGTGAGTCAGATGTTTTGAAAATCGTGCCAGCATGTTACGTTTCATAACTGTCTGTTGGCCTTTTGTCTGTAAACACATCAGGGAAAACAAGATACATGCATGGAGTCAGGCGTTCGGTTGTTTTGCCAGTCAAGTTGTTTCCCGTCTGGGCACGACCGTGTGTCTAAGACTCCGGGACGGAGCGGAATGCCAGATTAAAGAAGTGGGGGAGGTGCTGGACATGCTGTTGTGCAACACCTGCACATCTGGCAAATCTATCCCCATCCCTCTCGTTTTTCCACATTGAGAGTCTCCATTTGGCGTAACTGTGACCTGTTTGTCATTATTAGCGATGGAATTGGTTGAAAGGCTCTCCTTGGTACATAAACTGTCATTCGGATAACTGTCTTACGTAAAGATGGTTAGTTTGGCTAGTTAGGGAATCATTAACATGTTAAATGCTTTAATACAGACTTTAAACTAGAGAATGAATAGCCGGAGGTAACGAATCAGAACAAGAGATCACAAAGCAAACAAAGCGAAACTTCCCATAAACCATCGTAAATTAAAATTAAAAATCTTTCACAGTATTGATTAGGAGATTTTGTTTGTAATGAACTCAAAGAGCAGGATTCTTTCTCCCATTCATGAAAATGCCCAAGAGCAGAACTGACTCCACCCTCCTGGTTCCTTTTTTCTGAATGGAGGTTTTAACCCCACCCCCATCCTGTTTCCCCTCCAACTGTACTAAAATGTGATAATTTAGGCGGCCTTTTCTCTCCCGTTCTCTGCGTCTCAGCGCTGAGTGTTCCAAGATGTGAGTTAATCCTGCAAATGCTGTGTTGTGAGAGCCATTGTTTGGTTTTGTGCCTTGTTGTAATTATATAGGAAGTTGTGGCTATAAATCCAGTCCCAGAAAAGACAAGTCTACAGGAAAAAGGCTAGGAGAGATGAAAACACAAACGATGTGCATAGGGATTTCTGAATTTACAGTCTCGAGTCTGTTTGCACTTCCGTTAGCTCTCTCGACTTGTCTGATATATTGTTGGATCGTGCTGTCGTGTTCAACCCCCCCCCGCCCCTCCTCAAACAAAATATGCAGCTCTACTGCTCTCAACTTTCCAAAATACAGCTGCTATGCAACAAAGTCTGCAAAAACATCCTCAAGAGTGCCAAAAATGTACAGAGACCAGTCATTCTACCCCGTAGAGGGGGCCAGGCTTTCCTCTTTCACTAACTTTTCGCAGCGAAACGAGCCACACGCGTACACACACACCGACACACGCGCACATTTAAGCCCCACATTTTTTTATGAATGGGCTGGTTGTGAGGGACTGGCTGAGGCAGCACATTAAGAGAAAACGGAATCTCCATTCATGATTTGGACTGACTGAGAGCTGCGCTCAACGCAGCCTTTACAGAGATGTTTTTCTCTACCTCTTCATCTTTTTTTTAACAACCTCTTTCTCTTTTTTTGCTGTGTCGCTCTTTTTTCCGATCCTTGTTGCTTTTTCTTTCACTTTTTTGCTGTTTTTCTTTCACTTTTTCTTCTCTTTCAGTTCTTATCTCTCTTTTGCTTGCTCTTTTTTTCTTAGAGTTTACAATATGTATAATGAACTATTTCATGTGTATGTTTTTTTTTTTTTTTTATTAATGTTAATTTATAAATATACACATCTTCAAAAGTTTGGGGTTAATAAGATTTTTTTTTTTTTTTTTTTAAAGAAATGTGACCCTGGACCACAAAACCTTAAATAGTCTTTAAGTAGCACAGATATATTTGTAGGAATAGCCAAAAAATACATTGTATGGGTCAAAATTATCCATTTTTCCTTTATGCCAAAAATCATTGTTAAAAAAAAAAATTGTTTCAACTTAAAGTAAGTGTTCGTGCTGCCTTAAAAGTTTAGTCAACATGAAATGTTAAGTTGTACTACATGAAAACGTGGATATTTGAGTTGAGTAAACTTAAAATTTTAAGACAGCACGAACACTTACTTTAAGTTTTAAACAACTTTTTTTTGTTGTTTTTTTACAGTGTAGAATTTTAAGTATTAAGATCATGTTCAGTGAATAGATTTTGTAAATTTCCTACTGTAAATATATCAAAACTTAATTTTTGATTAGTAATATGCATTGCTAAGAACTTCATTTGGACAACTTCAAAGGCGATTTTCTCAATATTTAGATTTTTTTTTGCACCCTCAGATGTCAGATTTTCAAATAGTTGTATCTCGTCCAAATATTGTCCATACATCAATGGAAAGATTATTTATTTATCTTTCAGATTATGTATAAATCTCAATTTCAAAACTGGTTTTGTGGTCCAGGGTCACAAATTATTACTTTTCTTCAGTAAGGATGCATTACATTGATCAAAAGGTTACTGTAAAGACATTTATGTTACAAAATATTTCTATTTTTTAAAATAAATATTGTTCCTTTGAACTGTCTATTCAACATATACCATGGTTTTCACCATTTTTAACTGTGATAATAATAAGAAATATTCTTTGAGCAGCAAAATAATTTCTGAAGGATCATGTGATCCATGTGAGTAATGGCATTATTTACAGTAATGAAATGAATTACATTTTAAAATAAATACAGTATTTAAAATAGAAAATTTTAAATTGTAATAATGTCATATTTTTTCTCTTTACTGTATTTTTGATCAAACAAATGCAGCTTTGGTGAACATAAAAAACTTCTTTCAAAAAAAAAAAATGATTAACCAAGATTAATAAACTCTATAAAAGTATTGTCTTTATATTGCATAACTATTGTGGTAACTTCCGTTAAAGGAATAATTCACCCAAAAATTGTCATTCCAAAGCCGTACAACCTTCGTTCATCTTCGGAACACAAATTAAGATATTTTTGATGAGATCTGAGAGATTTCTGCCTAGACAGTAACGCAACTAGATTACCATGTACGTGCATTCTGTGTCAAAGACTGACACAGAAGAGAAGAAATTGTTGAATAAAGTTATTATTTTTGTTTTCTTCATGCACAAAAAGTATTCTTGTAGCTTCATAACTTTACAGTTGAACCACTGGTGTCACATAGACTATTTAAATGATATCCTTACTTGGTAGTTGCGTTGCTGTAGGGTCAGATAGGGTCAGATTTCATCAAAATATCTTAATTTGTGTGCCAAAGATGTCAAAGGTCTTACGGGTTTGGAACGACATGAGGGTGAGTAATTAATGACAGAATTAAAATTTTTGGGTGAACTATCCCTTTAATGTATACAGTCTTAATGGAAAGTTTTACCTTTCTTCTTCTGCAAGTTTGAAGTCTAAACCTTTATAAGAGGAACATTTGTCAAAACCGGCAGTTGCAAAGATTTAGGATGTTTTTACAGGTGGACACATGCCAGACTGTAAGAGCCAGTAAACAGCAACTCAGACACTTATGTAAAACATGGAAGCTTGTGCTCCGGTCTAGTGTTGGAAGAAGTTAGAACATCCTCTTCACAGGCTGAGGTACGGTCGCTGAGGCATTGAATGGACAGCAGTGTGTATTTTACTGCATCGGTGAGGACAGAAGCAGCGGGGCAAACACTCTAAACCTACCCAGGAAATTGCCTTTTCTCCCTCGTCTCAAAGAGGGGTTCTTTTCCTCCCTTCTCCTGCTGATAGAAAAGAAACCGAAGCGGGGGCTAATGATAACATAGAACACATGTAACATAACTTACGCACGTCCTCCACACACATCAGAGACTTCTTCCAGCGCAGCGCGATAGACAGTGTTTGGAGACACAGAGTCTCTTCCAGCTAAATAGTGCAAGTCATCACTGGTCTAAATCACTTAGCTCAGTCCATTGTTTCAGCATAATCTCACGTCAGTTCTGCTGAAATGCGACGGGCAACGTCTCGTATTGAAAAAGCAATGATGGATCTATTGATCCAGGGTGATCTCAAGAGTAGATCAGGCAGCATACGAAAAAACCTTGAGTGTTTCTCTCTCTCTCTCTCTCTCTCTCTCTCTCTCTCTCTCTCTCTCTATAATTAAGATATCAGCCCAGATGGGACTCGGTGAGACAAGTCTCGGTAGAAATGTATTTCTCACCAGCTTGACAGAAATTCAATGTGCAGGTGTTATCTCCCATCTCTCTCTGCATTACAGTAGAGTTCATTATATAATTCTGCAATGAGCAGAAAATCAATATATGCATTAAACATTAAGAGCGGACTGCGATATACTGAGGGCTGACGAATGTGAGGTTGAGAGTTTGATTACTCTTTCCACATGAACGCATGCATAAAACCCTATCATGTTGCGACGGATGACATCATTCTATTGTGTTTACAAATTATGGTCATCGACCTTTCGTATTTTCACTTTCGTCTACTTTTTCCGAAGTTAATCCTTTGGTAATGGTAAAACAGCTCAGTGATTCATTTTTTAAGAGACGGATGGCGCGTTTCTTTTATTGGCAAAGCATGTCATGTGGTTTCATCAGAAAAAAATAATCCAATCATAAAGGGAACTGATACCGTGTGGTTAACAGAAATATGTCATTCAGGCCTCTCTAGCCAGTCTAGCCACACCCAATCACAACATGCCATTTAACAAAAACACTTTTAAACACATTAAGCATCCAAAAGTGTTTTTGAACAAAAGACGTGTTGAGAGAGTGCAAAATTTAGATTCACACGCGACTCTGTCTGATGGTTTCTAACTATCTTGTAATTCAAGTTTGTCAGCAATTTTTGAGCTACCGATAGCCATCTGAAACTTAAAGGGGAAGTCAATGACACTTAGAAGTGACAGTCATAACCAAGCGAGCCGAGTGTTTTTATGGAAAACCCCTGGCCATTCACCATCTGAAAGAGGCCAGAATTTCATTTTTTGTTTGCGTTCTCACGCTTGCTCTTTTTTTATTCTGATCGTGTTGAAGCGGACACCACATGTCCGCCATGTGTTGCTGTACTGTGCTGAGATGACAGCATTGTTTCTGAAAAACCTCTGGCTGAGAGAACAGTCTCCTTTCTATCATTCGCATCCCTCCCCGGACTTTCCACTGATCATTTCGATGATGATGGATTTACAAAAGCTACTCAAATTCGGGGGGAGAAAAAAAATAAAACTTCTTAAAATAGCTTCTATTCTACTTAAATAATCCACAAAAAGCCATGGAAGAAACAGCTCAAAAACAACTAGGCCCTATTTGTAATGCTCACCAAGCTATTATACACACTACCAAAAGTCTGGGATTAGTAATACTTTTATTTAGCAAGGACACATTAAACTACGGATGTCGGAAGGTCGGAAGTTTCCACCACTGGGGAAAGAAAAAAAAAAAAAAAAAAAAAAGGTTATTGTGGCTTTTATTTCACAGTTCAGATTTTTTCTCAGAATTGTGAGACAAACTCGCAATTGAGTTATAAAGTCAGAATTGCCAAATATAAACTCACAGTTCTGACTTTTTTTCTCAGAATTGTGTGATATAAACTCACAACTGAGATAAAGTCAGTATTGCAATTCTGATTTTTTTTTTCTCAGAATTATGTGATATACAGAATTACGAGAAAAAGTGAGAATTGTGAGCTAAAAACGCATAAAGTCTGAATTGCTTGATATAAACTTGCAATTCTGAATTTTTTTCTTGCAAACGTTTTATTTCACAATTTTCTCAGAATTGTGATGATGTAAACTCTGCAAGTCAGAATTGCATGATGTAAACTCACAATTGTGAGAAATGAAGTCAGAATTGCAATTCTGACTTTTTTTCTCAGAATTATGTAAACTCAATTTCGAATAAAGCTAGAATTGCAAGATATAAACTCGCAATTCAGACTTTTTTTCTCACAAATGTAAGTTTTATTTCGCAATTCTGAACTGTGATATAAACTCACAATTGCGAGAAATAAAGTCAGAATTGCAACTTTTTTTCTTAGAATTGTGTTATATAAACACAATTGCGAAAAAATAGAGCCAGAATTGCGAGATAAAAACTCAGGATTCTGACTTTATTCTCGCAAATGTGAGTTTTTATCTCACAATTCTGACTGTTTTTTTCTCAGAATTGTGATATAAACTCACAATTGTGAGTTATAAAGTCAGAACTGGTTATAATGTCAGAAATGCAATATATAAACTCGCAATTCTGACTTTTTTATTTTGTAATTCTGACATCTTTTCTTATAATGTTATATAAACTCAGATTTGCGTGTTATAAAGTCAAAATTGTGACATATAAACTCACAATTATGACTTTTTTTCTCACAAATGTGAGTTTTATTTTGCAATTTTTTCAAATTTTATTTTTCTCAAAATTGTGAGAGATAAACTTGTAGTTGCAGGTTATAAAGTCTAATTTTGTAGGTGGAAAAAAAAGCTGATATGTTCACAGAATTGCAAGTGTGTATCTCATAATTCTGACTTAACTCGCAATTCCGAGAAAAAAAAAAAAATGTCAGAAACGGGCTTCCGTATTAAACTGACCAATAATGTCAGTAAAATGACATTTATGTTACAAAGGTTTTCTATTTCAAATAAATGTTAACTTAACTTTCTGTTCATAAAAAAATCCTGCAAAAAGCTCACAGTTTTCACAAAAATATTAAACAGCACAACTGTTAATTAATAAATGTTACTTGATTTTAAACCGGCATATTAAAGTGATTTCTGAAGGATCATGTGAAACAAGTCTAGAGTAATACGTCTGAAAATGAAGCTTTGCCATCACAGGAAAGAATTACATTAAAAAATTACTAAAATTCTTTTAATTGTAAAAATATTTCACGGCATTGCTGTTTTTAGTGTATTTTCTGATCAAACCAATGCAGCCATGGTGTGCATTAAAGACTTTTAAAAACATGAAAAAATCTGTATGATTATTTTCAGTGTTTTGAATTTAATTTACTTTATTAATTTACTTTTTAATTTCAATTAAGCACCTGATGTACTATGACAGGCCATACTTAAAAAAACAAGCTAGCTTTGAGAGCTGTGTTAAGTGGGCTGCCCAAAAATCAATACTGCCATTTCAACCTTTAAGCCATTCAGACATAATTGGCATCCTTGTTGTTCTTATTGATTTGTCACTGTTAGTCTCAAATGGCCAGTGGGACGCCAGGTGGCATCTCTTCACTCACTCTCGGACAGACTGTTATCATAATCGAAAATCAGATTTTATCACAACATCAGCTCAAATATCACACCAGACTAATGCAATACGATAATCCTTTGTTCAGTGTTTTTATCAAACTGTCTTTGCATAAAAACTTGTTCTGCTCAGGATTTGTTTTTTTTTCTGACGACAGGCCACAGCGGTCACGTTCCTCTGGTACGATATGATAGGTTTATAGTCTTGAGATATTATTACTCAAACTTTGGTACATTGTACCTGTTGAGTTGATATGGTTGGCCTCAACCGTAGCTGTCATAAGCTGAAAATTTCCAGGATGTGAGCCTGACATGAATATACAATACTATCCAGATGATCAGCAGAGTTAAGGTTTAACTGAAAAGCAAAGCTGTCCTGCCTTAACAGTGACTGGAATCAGATTTTTTTTTGATCCAAAGGCTCACAATTGTATTCAAAATAAACTGATTAGTGATCACTTTAACACACTTTCTTAGGACGATCCCCCAGAGCTCTCAGCTAAGGCCACCATACCTCCATCTGTCACAGCTGGTGGATCTTTCTTTTTTGTTTGTGGCAGGGGGGTATCGGGGTCCTGAGATTTGTTTGTGGTGGGAGTTGACTGAATGGCCCTCCATAATGATCCCCTACTTCCTAAAGCACTCAACCATGACCATCACCTTTCACCCCTTATCCTCTTCACTGAATCATGCTATTTACATATGTAAAGTCCAGCTCCCACCTCTAGCCCTGCCTGTCTCTAAAGGCTCATCCTGAATGGAGACACTCCTGTCATTTAGGTACAATGCTACTGGTTTTTCACACTTAGATGTAGCTTGAAGGGAGGTGTGAATGGTAAATGCACTCGTATGTGAGGAGAGCATTATTTAAATCTATATGTTGCCAGGTTTATAGCCTTATGTGGCAGATTACGATCAACAGAGGTGTCAAACTCGTTTTAGCTCAAAGACCGGCCTTCTTTTTGGCTTTTTGCAGATTGTCTGGAATAAACTTTATGCTGCTTTCATAACCTACGCTACCAGTCAAAAGTTTTTGAACAGTAAGATTTTTAAAGAAGGCTCTTCTGCTCACTAAGCCTGCATTTATTTGATCCAAAGCAAAAACAGTACAGTTTTTAAATATTTTTACAATTTTAAATAACTGCTTTCTATTTGAATATATTTTAAAATGCATTCCTGTGATTTCAAAGCTGAATTTTTAGCATCATTACTCCAGCCACATGGTCCTTCAGGAATCATTCTAATATTCTGATTTGCTGCTCAAAAACATTTATTATTATTATGTTAAAAACAACAACATTTCTTTGATGAATAGAAAGTTCAGAAGAACAGCATTTATCTGAAATAGAAACCATTATAACTGAAATACATGAAATAGAAAACATTATAAATGTCTTTATAATCACTTTTGATCAATTTAAAGCATCCTTATTAGATAAAAGTATTAATTTCTATAATTTCTTTTCCAAAAAAAAAGAAAAAAAAATTACTGACTCCAAGCTTTTGAATGGTATAGTGTACAATGTAAAAAAAAATTGTTTTAAATATTGATGATAATAATAATAATAATAATAATAATAATAATAATAATAAAATGTTTCTTGAACAGCAAATCAGCACATCAGAATGATTTCTGAAGGATCATGTGATCCTGGAGACTGGAGAAATAATGCTGAAAATTTAGCTTTGATCACAGGAATAAATTACATTTTAAAATATATTCAAATAGAAAACAGTTATTTTAAAAAGTAAAAATATTTCAAAAATGTACTGTTTTTGCTGTACGTTTGATTAAATAAATGCAGGCTTGGTGAGCAGAAGAGACTTCTTTAAAAACATTAAAAACTTTTGACTGGCAGAGTGCATATTGGGATAAAACAAACAAACAAAAAAGCGCAAAGAATGTATTAATTTCATTAATCAGAGGCTTTAATATTAATATAGGGCCTCTATGTGAAATTGGTAATTAGAGATATTAAAAGAAAATGTAAATAAAAATTGTACAGCTCATTTTAATTGCAGGCCTGCTCCTTAAAGTCTGAAAATACTATTTTTGTTGGAAATTATAAAGCTGTAAATTCATGTACAGGCATCACATAAAACCAAATGTTTATGTTTTACAAAGCATAAACATGATCCGAACTCTCTCACACCCCTTTTTGTCCCTTTCCCTGATCTAAGATGAAGATAACAATAAAGTAGGAGTGGAGTCCTTCCAGTAAATCTAAACTAATTGAATAAAAAAAGGATGTATAAGAATTCCTCTTCAGTATTAGGCGTTATTATAATAAGGCCTCTGGCAAGCCTCTTTCCTGATCACTGACTACGTACTTTACAAGACCAGAACCAAGAATATCTAAACACAGATGTAACATCACACATTTAGGATCACAACCCCTGTCCCCTTTTACCAAGAAACAAGGCCTAAGAAATATGAGTGGCTTTAGGGAACAGTGATGTAACTTTCAAATGAATCGCAAAGAGAGAAAGCAGAAACTGAGAGCTCTGGGCAAATTACACTAAATAAAGAACAAGAGCTTCCTTCATTGTCACATCACTGTTTACTCGAGTGCCATCGGTCTGTAAACTCAAGGAGATTTAACGACAGACGGATGTGTCTTGATAATGTTACGCTCCCCCTGAAGTCCTCGAATCCCATTTTAGAGTATTTAGAGTGGAATGATTCATTGCTTTAATAGAGTGGTTTTAGTGATTCTGTGTTCGTAATGAATTTGTAAAAGTACTCGCAGCCTTATTGATCAAATGAGCAGTCCATTATTAAAGCATAGCATTGATTTGAGACTTTAAATGTCAAATCTATAAATCTCGCATACGCAGACTTATCACAGAGGTGAATGTTTAAGAGCCACTCATTCCTCACTTCTCATTCTCTTTCGATTCGAGTATTGCTTTTGAGAGGGCAGGACGCTGTGTTGCAGCGTTACAGTATTGGAAGGCCTCTCCCCCATTTTTTTCTTGTTTTTGTGAATGAAATGTGCAATTACCTGGGCTTGGGTTTCAGCAGTGCCTGTTCTGTCAGGTCTGCGCCCACGACAATCAACACATAAACAGCCATAAACACAGAGCTGCTGCTCAGCTGGAAGAGCACAGCTGCTGCTGTTTACCCTGAGCGGCCCAGAAAAACATCCTGTACCGTGCCGTCTTTGAGCCCGGCTGCTCCCCTCCAATAATAAACAGCACTGCGGTTCAGACCCAGACCCCACGCATGCTGGGCGGCTCCTCTGCTACTCCTCAGCTAAATGCCAAAATCTCTAAAGCTGGGCTGAAGAAACTGAAGAAACACACACACACAAAAATTCTTATGTAAATGACCAGCTGCTGATGTGTTTATAAAAGGCTTACTCATTTAACCGCAGCCAATGAATGTTTTTAGCTGTTCTATGCTTTGAAAGCATTGAAAAAAAAATCTGGAAATTAGAATGATCTAATGCACATTAATAATTAAACTCAAATGGTTAAGTCCACTTTTCAATATTGATTAATGGAGGTAACTTTTTATACGAGTGAATGTTTATGTCTGTAATTGTTTATGATTTACTTTGAAGTTGAGTCTGGAGCACAGTAAGTTTAACTGTGTCAACTGTGGTTGAGTTAAATGATCACGTTTGCATGATCCGTTGCGTTACGGACAAACAAAGCCCATTAAAGTATTTGGAATACATGTTTATCTCTTTCCGCTTGTTTGTATACTCTTGTTGTATTTTTAGTGCAGACAAAAGGCCCGTCATTTCTCGAGACAGGAATTAGCTGGAATGCGGTTCATTAATAAACCTGTTTCTCTGTTTACCGCAGCAGTGGCATTCCACAGCCCGCCTGTGAAGATCAAGAAAGAGCCTCAGAGTCCCGGCTCAGACCCCAGCCAGTCTTGCAGTCACAAGCAGAGCTTCAGCTACCCCAATGGAGAGCAGTGCCTTTACGCCAGGTCAGTCGAAAGCAGGATGCCTTTCACTAGATGCCTTTTTCACAAACATACTCGGATGGTGTGAACAGGTTTACTGCATTCACCTTTAGCCCTGTGGACAATATTAAACATAGAAAATAGATTTTTAAAACACACATTTCACACTATAATGCATGGTTTCTCAAATCCAGTCCTGGGAAGCCAATGCCCTGCAGAGTTTTGGCCTGATTTTGTTTAAAACAACCTTTTTAAGATTTGTTCTGAAAAATCCACCTTTTTCTTTAACGCGGAAGTAAGCCTGTTTATTTCAGTTTTAGTTAAATTATTACTTTTAGTACTTCAACTTTATTTCAGTTAGTTAGTGGTAAATAGGTGAGACTTTCAGTTCATTAGCCGCTATAGGGGAATAATGAGAAGAATAATTGTTTGCACTACAAACCAGTGTGCTCATAATTAAGATAATACATTAAAATAATATGGTAAGACACACCAGTTTGCAATATCAAGCAGCAAAACAAGCTGTTTGTACAGCTAAAAATAGCTGGATGCAGATGAGACTGGAAGCCAGACCCATAAAATTTACGAATGGCTCACTCGTACAGGAAGAAAAAGGTGGATATTAGGGCCATAGTCAAAGACACCTGAGAAAACGAATCAAGGTCTTTAGAGTTACTATAAAATTAGTGGTAGGTGAGTGTCACAGTATCATGTTTTTTTTTTTTTCCCTGAAATCATGAACATTTCCGTCATGTTTCCATCATCCTGTTTTTAATGCGCATTTTGAAGCATCGCATAAGAAACAAGTGATGGAAACGGCAAATTTTGAAATAAAATCCCTTAATTTGCAAAAAAAGTGAGGCGATTTTTGACTGAAATGTTATGGTCATTCTGAAATGCTTGAGACAAGTCTGCTGTCAAAATATTTCTGTATAATATTCTCAAACCACTGTAAAAAAAAAAAAAAAAACAATTTGCTGAGTCAACTTAAAATAATTTGGTACAATTTGTTATAATTTGCTAATTAGTCAACTTAAAATGTTAAGTTGTGCTAAGTGACAACTTAGATATTTGAGTTCATTCAACTTAAAAATTCTAAGGCAGCTTGGTAACAAGCCCAGCTTTTAAGTTTAACAAACCAAATTGTTTGTTTAGTCAACTCAAATATCTTCCTCACTTAGTACAACTTAACATTTCAAGTTGACTAAACTTATTTGAGGGGACTGAACTTAAAATTTTAAGGCCGCAGGGTAACAATTTTTTTTAAGTTGACTCAACAAATTGTGCTTTTTTTTTTTTTTTTTTTTTTTTTTTTACAGTCCGAAAGCAATGAACGCATTTATTGTGTTTCATCTGCTCGCTCTAAGGCACAAGTAATTTAATATATATGAAGATTATTATATTCAGTGGCTTCTCCTACTTTCTTAGCGACATTTATTGTACGTTTATCAGGAAGTGACGATTTTGTTCCTTTTTAACTTGTTGGATGGAAATGGTGCTTATTCACAAACCGTTTATGCAGTATTCCAGTTTTGCGCATAAGATAAATTCGCAACTTTGGATGGAAACCCAGCTTAGTGTCATTATGAATATATCTCAAATGATGCAATTGGTTTTAAACAATTAAAACTGCAGACTTGTCTTTGAAAAGTAAGTTCACGCAAAAATGAAAATTCCATCATTAATTACATTACTTACGCAAAACCTTTGTTCATCTGCGGAACATAAATTAAGATATTTTTTAAGAAATCCGAGAGCTTTCTGACCCTGCATAGACAACAATGCAACTAAAATGTTCCCAGGCCCAGAAACGTTGTAAGGACATCTGTAAAACAGTCCATGCGACATCAGCGGTTCAACCATTCAACGTTTTGTGCGCAGAAAAACAAAAATCACTATCTTCCGCCATTATCGAGAGTGCCACGATGCATGCGTGAGCATTCCTCTGGATATTTTACTGATGTCCTTACTACGTTTCTGGGCCTGAGAACGTTTCAGTTGCATTGATGATGATGATTTAATAAAAATATCTTAATTTGTGTTCCGAGGATGAACGAATGTCTTACAGGTTTGGAATGACATGAGTGTGAGTAATTAACAACAGAATTTTCATTTTTGGGTGAACTATCCCTTTAAGGCTGATTTTACATTTAATTTTATTCAAATGAAATTTTATTAATTGTATTTAATACAACAAAATAATATTTATCCACATAAGAGATGAAAACAATTAATATATAAATATTTTTTCCACTCTTTGTTTAGATCATCAGTTTTAGAAATTAAGAAATATTTGTAAAATGCATTTTCTTATTTTAGGAATGAAAGTCTATACATATAGTTTTCATAAACTTCATTTAAACAGAGGAAAAAAAAATAAAACTCATAATACAATTTTAATTCAAATCTACCCGAGATATAAAAGTGTTAACAGGAAAGAAATGTATTGTTGACTTTGAAATTGTCCGTGTGCCCTGCAGTGCCTACGAGCAGAAGAGAGCAGCCGTGGCAGCAACAGCAGCAGCAGCAGGAGGATCTAAGAGCTCTTGTCCAGGGACACCAATGTCTCCCATGCAGCATTACTCCCCAAAACCAACAGTGGGAACTCGGCCGGAGTCGGGGTACATGAATACACCCTCAGCCAGCCAATCCCACGCCTGCCACAGCCACAGTTACCCCATGAACCCCAGGTAACAATAAAGATCTGTTAACTTTTGAGTAAGGATGCATGATATATCGGTACCATATTGGTTGAAAAAACAAAATCAGTCATTTTAAATACAAGTTAATGCATATAGATGTTTAATTTTGCATGCTATAGCAGCTTATGTGTTAATCAAGGTCTCATTTTCCCTCCCAGTTCCAGGTTCCCTTCCGGTTCCGCAGAGATGTGCCCACCATTCGCTTCCCAAGGACAGGCCTTGCAGCGCATGCATCCTGCCCACGCCACCGGGGGCGGAGGCGGTGGTTACCACCGGCAACACTCTGACCCCTGCTTGCCTTATCCTCCTCAGCAGAACTTCAAGCAGGAGTACATGGACCCGCTGTACGACCGAGCGGCCCACATGGCCGGCCCCCAGCATCAGAGGTTTCCTCCAGCCCATATGATGGTCAAACAGGAACCCACTGACTACACTTACGAACCTGGTACGTGAGTCAAAAGACTGATGACGGAGTGAATTGATTTGCTTTGAAATGGTGTTTCATCTCCTCTCTCTTCCTGAAAAATCAAACCACATTAGGCCACTAATGTAAACAGGCAGTTGCTCCAGAAAGTCTTTTTTCGAAAAGATTCTGTTTGTTCTTCTCCGCTTCCACATCCACTGACACTTTACAAAGGTCTCAACAGCGTTTCTGTACCTCTCCCCGCTCCTGCTCCTTCACCCCTCCCTTTTCTGCCTGTGTTCTTTGAGACGGAGGGAGGCATAGGAATTTCATTGAGAAAATGGAGGGCACTGGAAAGACTAGAATCCCCAGCGGAGCGCTCGCGGGTGTAGGGTTGCAGCAGCGGCTTCCTTTTTCTGCAGGCAGATGAACTCATAATGGAAAAATGAGCGTAGCCTCGGTAACCCGAGCTCGTGTGCTGGCTTGGTCGACCGGGCGGGAGGTGGTGGTGGGGGGGTTGTGTTGTAGCCGGGGGGCTCGGGCCATATACTTACAACACAGGCGAACTCACCTCCTCCCACTCGGCTTTAGCGACTGACACAGGGTCGAAACACAACACCCTGCGCAGGTCCAACTTATCAGTGCTCTGTGAAAGACTACAAACAACAGTGATCTAACAAACATTGCACATAGATTAGCTTAAAAACAGAGTTCAACCAAAAAAAGGAAGCATGACCTTTTCTGGGTTCTTTTATCCCCTACCAGTAGGTACTACTTGTCCAGTATTGTTATTGTTAACTAAAACTAGAACTATTAAAATGATTAAATACATTTCCATATTACATGAAAATATTACATGAAAAACTTTAAACTTAAAAGGCTTAAACAAAAATTAGAAATGCTGGCTTTGTAACTAACTGAAATAAAGTTGAAGTACTAAAATTACTAAAACTGAAAAAAAAAAACAAAAAAAAAAAAAACAAATTAAAAAATTACAAAAGCACTTAAATGTTCAAAACTTAAATCAAAATGAAAACTAAAAAGATAAGAAATTAAAAGGAGTATTTAAATAACACTAGCACCGTTATAACACTGACGCTGCTTGGTTCAGATTCATACGTGCAGAAATGTGGCAACTTTGTGAGATAGACTGGAACAAAAGGATGTTTGTGTGAGGATTGAGTGCCCTATCTGAGGTGGAGTACAGCATGTTATCAGTAGATTCATCCCTGCCCGGGCCAGTGGCTGCCGCTCTGCTACAGAACAAAAACAGAGAGAAATACAAGGTAACACGAATAAGAAACCGTAGCAACACGTTGGCGTGGTATGCGGTAGGGCTGCCTGATTAAATCTAAATAAAACTGATAAGTAGAAATGGCTTAGTGGGATTATTAAATTGCAAAGGCTGTGGTTTAAGTAAATAAAGATATGCATGACGTGAAGTGTGGCACTGTGTTTATTTGCAAGCAATTCATGATCCAGTGTTTTTAGCATCCTAGAAAAAAACCCCTGTATGTGCTGTGAGTTTGGGTCATACTCAGTTTTTTTTTAAATAGTAAAATATTACATTATTATTATTAATAATACACTTTCTTCTTCATATATATATATATAAAAACACAATTAGATATTTTCCTAATCGTGTAGTCCTACCATGCAGTTTACAGCACGATTCAGATGGGAGCTTTTTTTTTTATAGGGTCCTAAGCGATTTTTAGCATTTACATGGGTTAATCTGTGATTTTATTGCCGAATCCAGAATGCCTGTGTTTTTCTCCCATTACTCACGTAAAAATCCCTGGCTGAATTACCTACTGTTTTTGACAAACATCAAGGTCGAGTGGTAATTTACTGAATAAACTGAATAAAGAGCAAAAAAGGTAACTGCGACTTATTTATCTCACAATTCTGACGTTTTTCTCAGAATTGCGTGACAGAATACTGAATAAAACACAATTCTGAGCAAAAAAACTCAGAATTGCGAGATGTAAACTCGCAATTCATTTTTTTCTCGCAATTGTGAGAATATATTACAGTTCTGACTTAATAACTCACAACTGCATGTTATAAAGTCAGAACTGCATGATATAAAATTGCAATTCTGAGAAAAAAAGAATTGCGACCTTACTTCTCAGAATTCTGAGAAAAATGTTAGAATTCCAGTATGCAAACTTGCACTTGTGAGAAAAAAAAGTCAGAATTGTGATATAAAAAACATGCAATTACTTTTTTTTTTAATTAAGTGGCAGAAACTGAGTTTATAAGAAGAAATTTATTCAGAATTCACTGTTTAAGTCCTTTTTGACCACTGCCGAACACCGGTAACTGCTGCACTGTAATTTGCATGCTTATTTATTGCTAAAAAAAAACAAAAAAAAACAATACTGAAATATTTACAAAAACAACATTTCATAATTGCTCCACCGGGAGCTATTAAGAACAGAAAGAAGAAAGAGAAAAAAAGCATGTAAACATTTGAAATAGGTCATTATTATGGCAGCAACATGTATGATGCAATATAATACAATTACATACATAAAAATATAAACCAATGTTTACCTTATGTAAATAAGAGGTTTCATTAACTTATTTCTGCTAATCTCCACATTTTTACTTGCATCCATCATTATGAGAGATAAAATGCAAGACAGAAAACCATTTAAACTAAATTGCCTATTTTTAAGCAGGAGATTTAAATATGTGGATAAAATATTAATTTATTCTTATTATTCCAAGCTTATGACATTTTATTTACAGCAGACAAGCATGCGACTGGCCACGTGAGCAGCACGTTCCCAGGTTCGTAAGATCACAGAACTCGCTTCTCCACCGAGAATAAATCACCACCCGAATGCATGAGTTGTATCACTGAGGTGCCATGCAAATTTATTTTTACAGACGTGCACATGAGAAACAATTACCGTCTGAATAGGGCTTATGTTTTAGAGGGGTCCTGTGACTGTTTCAGTTGAAAATGCAACTGAATAAGTTCCAGTCCAACAGCTCTGTCAACAGTTACATTAATGAGCTCTATGTATGTGAAAAGTGCTTTAGTCCCTCAGAGCTCTTTCTCCCCTGTGACCTCTTATCACGGCCTCTGCCACCGCATTCTCCAGCCGTGAATCATGACTCCACCTCACAAACTAACCATTTCTCATTTATACTACAGTATAGAAAGAGAGAGAGAGAGAAGGAGTGGTACGACAGTTCTAAAGCTGATTCTGGCTTCCTGCAGAGCTGTGTGACTGTTTAAGATCCACTGCTCTTTACCGCCTAAAAATAAAGCTGCAGACAGGTGATATTATGACAAATGACTTTATGACAAATGGACCTTTTGTCCTTGGAGCGCTCAGTGGCAGAGGTTATCAAATCTGCAGATGCACCAACCTCACACCCTACAGAAATAGTGCCTAAAGAGGACTAGGAATGATTAGCTCTGTTCTCAAACCTAGTGAGCTGCCTCGCTGCCGACTACCTACAAAGGCAGCTGCCTTCGAAGCACGTCCTAACCGCAACAGAACCTCATAAGGGAATAATTACGAATGCAAACAGGAAGCATAAATAAAGATTTTTTAGATTATTTGCATGCATGCATCTATCACTGTGAGTCATTCCTTTGTGTTTTCTCAACAGATGTGCCTGGTTGCCCCTCCATGTATCATCACAACGAGGGTTACCCCAACCCACAGCACAACAGTGAAGGTAAGGACATGGTTTGTCCATCTAAAAACATGCAGCTCTAGTATAGTTCTAGAATGTGCACTTCACACACTCACAGAACGTCAGGATTGGCCAGTACAGTGCGGTCACTGGCTAACCAGGCCAGAGGGTCTGTGTTTCTGTTGGCATGGACATTTGTTTCTCCTTTGCCTAAAGAATTCCAGGGTAAATATTACTACTGGAAAAGACGAGTATTTTTCCTGGAGTGAAGAAAAATAATCCTTCTCTCCGCTTGCTGCATTTGCCGCACCATTTTGGGTATTTTCAGTTGTTAGCTGATCACTGTAATGAGCCATTAGATACAGAAAATTTAGTTCCTTGCTTCATGAGTGTACATAACTGAATAATAATAATCATCAAGAACTCTTGTTTCCCATAAAAGAATTCATAAATATCAATGGAAAAACGGTTATTATATTCATACATCTCAATTTGAAAAGTCAAACAGGAAAATGCTTTTTATTATTAATGACTACCATTAATACATTAGCACAGTATAACTCAAGTGGACTGTCTTGGTATCTACTAATAATTCCCTTGTCCTGTCTTACTAGGTTACATGTTTGAAAATGATTCCCGCGTTGTTCCTGAGAAATTTGAAGGTAAGTTTTCATACAAGTATTATTTTAAAATACACAGTCTGTTCAAGTGCCTAGCTCAGACAATGAAAAAAATGAGAAAATTAAATTAATACAGAGGGTCCCAAAAGTCTGAAGCATGTTTCTGCCACTAAATAAAAACTAAAAAAAGGTAATTGTGACTTTTTAATCTCACAATTGTGAGTTTACATCTGTGAAAAAAGTGTGTGAGGTGTGAGATGTAAACTCACAACTGCAAGAAAAAATGTCAAAATAGTGAGATATAAACTTGCAATTGCCAGTTCTAAAGTCAGAATTGCAGGATATAAACTCACCATTCCGAGTTACAACGTCAGAATTGTGAGATATAAACTCACAATTGTGAGTTATTGTTAGAATTGTGAGATAAACTCACATTTGTGAGTTATAAAGTCAAAACTACAATATAAACTTGCAATTGCGAGTTATAAAGTCAGAACTGCGAGAGATAAACTCACAACTGTGAGTTTTAAAGTCAGAACTGCAAGAGATAAACTTGCGATTATGAGCTATAGTCAGAACTGCAGTATAAACTCGCAATTGCAAGTTATAAAGTCAGAATTGCGAGAGATAAACTTGCAATTGCGAGTTTTTAAGTCAGAATTGCGAGACACAAATTCCTAATTCTGAGAAATAAAGTCAGAATAGCAAGTCTTTATCTCACAATTCTGACTTTATTTTTTGCAACTGAGTTTATATCTTGCAACTCTGACTTAATACGCGCAACTGTGAGTTTATGTCTACCAATTGTGAGAACTGCGACTTTATTTCCCAGAATTGTGAGTTTATTTTTCAGAATTGAGAGTTCAGAATTGTGAGATAAAAAGTCGCAATTACCTGTTTTTTTTTGTTTTTTTTTTTATTCAGTGGTAGAAACGGGCTTCCATACAGACTCTTATGAAAAAGGTATTAACTTATTTTTAAAATGTAATACAATTGTTTTACATCACAAATCATTAACAACATAACAATCAAAATGGAAAGTTGAAATGAAAAATGAATAGAAATGCAGTGTTGCCAAGTCAGCAGTTTTCCAGTGGAATGCTTTAACTCTGTTGCCGCAGGTTGAAGCAAACGAATGTGTATTTTACCCCCCGAAACCCCACACCCTACTCTCAAAATGCAATTGGGCAAGTTTTATTGTGAAAACCTAGCAACCCTTTAATATTTCTTAGTATTTGGCTTATTTATTTTAAACTGAATTAACTCCACAAGTTTGTGTAAAACCTGATGATTACATTCTCCAGCATGATTTGAGAATGATCCAAAGAGCATCTTGAGCTTCAGCGGAAGCAAAAACATCTGACCGTCTCTACAAAGGAGTTCACATGATCAGCGTCAAATTTGCTTAGTGACCTAGAAAGAGTCCAGATTCCAAAATATTTCTTATTCACTTCATAACACTTCTCATTTCAAAATCCTAAAATTGTTTATATTAGATTTTAAATCTCAGATTTTCAGCGTGGCCTCCCCACTCTATGAATATTTGCGATTTCAAAGTCCTTATCTCACCATGTGCTAGCTTGGATTGCTTTCTATAGGTGAATAATGGATAACAATCTCTTTTCCTGTGCTCAGGTGAGGTGAAGCAGGAAGGGGGCGGTGTGTTTCGTGAGGGTGCCCCCTATCAGCGCCGCGGTTCACTGCAGCTCTGGCAGTTTTTGGTGGCCCTCCTCGACGACCCCGGCAATGCACACTTCATCGCATGGACCGGCCGTGGCATGGAGTTCAAACTCATCGAGCCAGAGGAGGTACAAATTGGGTTTTTACGAGTTCTCAGAAGGCAGAATATGTTTTTATTTCCAAAAAAACATGAATAGCAATTGATCATTCAAAGAGCTAAAATGACAATATGATTATTGGGAGGTTCCGATCAATTCCATGCAGTGTTTATTCAGCCTTAGAGAGAATAAACAATGGGTTTCAGAGATTTGCTTGTGATCAGCTCACGGTTCCCAAGGGCCTAAGAACACATCCACAAGATGCCAGTTTTCCATTAGCTGCCATGCATTATTTACCCCACTTAACAGCATAGTGAAATAAAATGGAGAATGGCTCCATTACCAAATATTACAACCTTCCATTTTGCCGGAGTCTAAGCACACCGCAGCGGTCGAGACGAGAGCGTTAACCTCCTATTGTCTGTGGTCAGTAGACGGCTAAATGGCATGACTCAGCAAACTACCATGCAGAGATGCATCCATCAGTTCTGCTCAACTGTACGCATGAATCATTCATTACGGCCAAAGTTTTACTATCGCATTTAAAGCGCAGAGCTCTGTCAAATACCAAACAATCTGTTTCTCAAACGTCAGCAGACCCACAAGTTTACTGGCCCAAGATGGAACAACAGTTTTTTTTTTTTTCTCAAGGGCTCTCAAGTTGATCCTTCACGTTTAGAATACATAAGTATTTCCTCTAGGTTTGACAACTAGCAGTTTGAGCTGTGCGCCGTGTGGCGTTTTGGTCAGCGTTTAGTGGTAATTTGGTTGTATAAAAGGGAACTGCATTATTTTGTGGGGACTCGCCCTTCCTTTTCATAGTTCAGTTGTTGTATAGTCACAAAGGACCTCTTGTGTTCAAATTAAGTCACTACAGTACAGTCATTTCCTTCTCTCATGGTTTGTATTATGACTTATTTTGACACTCTAGGTGGCAAGACTCTGGGGGATGCAGAAGAACCGTCCAGCCATGAACTACGACAAACTGAGTCGTTCTTTGCGCTACTATTATGAGAAGGGAATTATGCAAAAGGTATTGCATCACCTATTTTACTGTCTCCTATGCTATTTTTTTTTTCTTCACTTTAACCTTCACATTGGGTTGAGATTGACATTACTCTATATTTGGGGTCCCAGAGACTCCAAATATAGACAAAAATGAGTTTGGGTTCCCAAACAGAATGTGAGGGTTATTATTTTTGATTACGAAATAATCAATATTTAACACCAGTTTAATTACTCTTATATTTCAGGTGGCGGGTGAGCGCTATGTTTACAAATTCGTTTGTGAGCCGGAGGCTCTGATATCCTTGGCCTTTCCCGACAATCAGCGGCCAAGTCTGAAGGCAGAATTTGAGCGCTACGTCAACGAGGAAGACACAGTGCCGCTGTCTCACCTCGACGAGGGGGTGTCTTACCCTCCCGAACCAGCTGCCACCAACATGGGCCCTCAGTCCTACTCCAAAGGCTACATGTACTAATGCCACCAACATTCTCCCATGTTCCCCATCCCAGTTTACTACCCGCTGCACCTATTGCACATGCCCACCCCATCCACTTGTATATAAGGCTATGGTTTTTTTTTTTGTTTTTGTTTTTTTGTTTTTGATTAAATTAATCTCATTAGGGACTCTGCATTCCTCTCACTTCTGAGGCCTATCTAATCTAAACACAGTACTGTGGATCAAGAGATTGCTTAATAAAGACCCAATATTACTACTATATCAGAGTCAGCAGTCTCTGTTTCTTATGTTTGCAACAAACAAAATTGCAGGTGTTGTTTACAAGTGACTCACTGATGCAGTTCACTAGAGAAACCTATTAATTAATGAATAGCACTGTGCTGTATCTATAAACACTCTTTTGCATGAACCGACCTAAACTCAAACACAACTTAAAAATGTAAATTAATCTCTAGTATCCACCTTATTTTTGCCATAAGAGTGGCTTTGGCCATTTGTAAATTTTATGGCTTCAGCGTCCAGATATTTTTAGCTGTATAAAACAGCTTGTTTTGCTGCTTGATATTGCAAATTGGTGTCTTACCGTTTTTTTAAAAATGTATTATATTAATTATAAACACACTGGTTTGTAGTGCAAACGGTTTTACAGTTTACTGTAAGTTGTTATTCTTTTCATCGTTTCCATATAGTGGCAAATGAACCGAAAGTCTCGCCCATAGGCTTACTGCAGCGTTGTAGAATAAGGTGGATAAATCTGACCTTCATACAAAACATTTCTTTAGGCCATTTATATATTTACCACACATTCAAGTAGCGATGGAATGATGTCATATGACCAGTCAGACTTCTTAAAATAATATTTAAAAGTGCTGTAAGCAATGTTAACCGTTCCAGAACTTGAGACAAAAGCCTTTTATAGAGGCGTCTTTATAAAACGGTGCTGAGTTCGCGTTAAAATTAAACTTTAAAAAACACTGTAGAGGGTTTTTAACCTTTTTTCACCGATCTCGCGATTATTAAAAACGCGTTACCTGAGAAAGGTTTTCGAAGGCCACCGAATTAGATACGCTCCTTTATTCAACAGCATTTTTACCTGTAAAAAACTGCACACCGCTGCACAGCAGGCTCTCGGCTCCCTCCAGCGACGAAACCCGAATTAACATTCTCAAACTGATGTTTACCCTCTTCTCATTTCGAAGTTTTCATTTTCCTCCGGCAGTGTATTCCGTTGTTGACAGGTGAGAAACGGTAAGGACGTAAAACTCATGAACCGCTGCTTTTCGCGCTGTGCTGTGAGCGGGCAAAGAGATTGACAGACAGTGTCAAACGCTTTCTGATTGGCTAAATAAAAGATTATCACCGCGGCCTTTTAAGGACATTTTCATGGTATCTTTGAAAAGGTAGTATTATTTTCTATATAATATAATATAATATATATTATAAATATATAATAAAAAATTTGCATCTTTAAATAATTGTGTAAATGAAAAACCTAATTAAATAACTATAAATAAATAATTTCCCTAATTAAATAACCTGCTGTTTTTCAATTTAATTAAAACAGTCCTGATTTTAGAATTTACTTTTTAAAATGTAGATATATAGATTAATATATCCATCTTATGTTTGCAGTAAGAGCGGGCACGGCCATTTGTAAATTTAATAGATCTGGCTTCCGGTCTCATCTGTGTCCAGCTATTTTAAGCTGTACAAAAGAGCTCGTTTTGCTGCTTGGTATTGTAAATTGCAGGGTCTTACCATATTATTTTTTATGCATTATCTTCATTACGAACACACTTTGTAGTGCAAACAGTTTTGCCGTTTACTGAACGTTGTTATTCTTCGCAATATTTCCCTATAGCGGCTAATGAACCGGATGTCTCACCTATCCACCTTATTTTTCCCATAAGAGTGAGTGCAGCCATTTGTACATTTTTTGTGTCTAGCTTCTGGTCTCATCCACTTCCAGCTATATTTAGCTGCACAAAAAGCTGGTTTTACTGCTTGATATTGCAAACTGGTGTGTCTTACCATATTATTTTAATGTATTATCTTAATTATGAACACACTGGTTTGTAGTGCAAACTGTTTTACCGTTTACTGCACTTCGATATTCTTCTCGTTATTTCCCTATGGCGGATTATGAACCAGACGTCTAACACATTACCAGAAAACAGCTTGCTTCCGCATTGAAAAATAAGGTGGATAGGCTTACTTCTGCACTGAAGAATAAAGTGGATAGTTCATGTAGTTTAAATGTAATATACACTGTGTGCATAATTATTAGGCACGCTAATATTCTGGTCATATTTTTTTTCCAAGCACATTTTACCAATTCCAAACCACATCAATCTTAATAACTACTATTAATTTTGTATTTAATCATTTATACGTGATATATATTTGTCCATGAAGGCTGGAAGTGAAAAACTCCTTATATTCAGGTGTGCGTAATTATTAGGCACGTTTTCTTTTACATATAAAAAAGCCATAAAAAGAGATTTAAGAAGTCTTGAAGGACCAGCACCACATCCTCTTATACCACTCTTTCAAGAATGTATCTTCCAAAATCTGGCAGTAAGTTTTGGGAGTTCATTTTAGTCCATCTCTGCAAGTCAGACTTTTCAGGATAGGAGATAGACTAAACATGAACTCCCAAAATGTACTGCTAGATTCTGGAAGACAAATTCTTGAATAAGAAGTACAAGAGGATGTGGTGCTGGTCCTTCAAGAGTTACTCTCAACTTATCTGTCTATAAAGCCTATAAAAAAAAAACTGTCTTCATGTATTTCTTAACACTTCAGAATGTTATTCTTATTAAGTGAGGGTCATTTTTTAGGTTTTTTTCTCAAGCAAAGTCTCTGAGAACCTGACACATTGAACTTCTGAAGACTCCAGGTAGGTTGCAGCTCTGGAAAATGGTGGCGCTGGAGACTAAATGGTTCCTGATGGTTTCACAGCTAATTCTTAACTTTAATTCTTAATTCTTTTGCAGTTAACATGTCTTTCCGTCTCCACTGTTTTTTTTTCTCACCGTGCTGACCCAGCGAGCATTTCTTTGTCCAATGGTCATGCCTTAACTTTGCAAATTCTAGTATTGCATTTAATAATTTTTGACTTTTCAGTCTGGGTTAAATCTCTTTTTTGGCTTTTTTATATGTAAAAGAAAACATGCCTAATAATTACACACACCTGAATATAAGGAGTTTTTCACTTGTTTTTTTTACTCTGGTATACTCCAGCCTTCATGGACAAATATATATCACGTATAAATGATTAAATACAAAATTTATAGTAGTTATTAAGATTGATGTGGTTTGGAATTGGTAAAATGTGCTTGGAAAAAAATATGACCAGAATATTAGTGTGCCTAATAATTATGCACACAGTGTACACTTTTAGAAGCTCAAAAAAAAAAAAAAGCACTCAACTGGGACTCCTTAAAAGACAGATTTTAATTTAAGTAGACAAAGATGACTCCGAGATAATATGACAGAACATAAGCTGTAACAATATCAAAAACTGCAGGACATTTCCTTCCCCCATCGCTTCCTCCAATAAAAAAGCTATAATACAAAATCTCTATTGTGGTCCAATACACTGATCCTGTGTGGAGTTGGTAATTTAAACATTAAAACAGAAGAGAGGTCCCAAATAAGGATGAGATCTGTGTGTGATAGTGAAAGTGACTTAACATCCTGTTCACTTGTACATGACCAGACCTCCACAGAGGAACTAACTAAATGAATAAAAACCCTTTCCCTCTCAGCACCAGACGGATGTGCTGTCCACACATTCTACAACACAAATGGGTAGTTCCGGAGAATCTGGATGAAAAAGAGCTGCACTATACAAATGCAAATAACTGATTAATGTTAAAGGAGTTGCTTGTTCAAAAAAAGTCTAATTGGATTTAGCATTCAACACAGGGATAAATAACCAAGGTAATTTAATTTCATATTTTGTTCCCTCAGGTTTTGTATTTTTTTTTTTTAATACAAAGGTAGGGATAAGTTCAATAATAAATCCCAGTGAGCCATGAAAATATTAAATAAAATGCTTCAGGAAGTGAAAGTAGAAAATCAGATTAGCTATAATTTTTGAAGGAACATCTCCTTTAAATTCAAACATGTTGTTCACAGTAGTGAAAAGGATCGTACTTAACATACCACATGCTTTTTACACACATTTTTAGCTTCTGTCCATGTTATCCTCCACTCTGCCGACACCACAAAGTTAACATTTTGTTCAGCAGCAATATTGAACACTTGCAGTCTATGAGAAACTTGTTTGAAGGTTCTAGCGTCGCCTGAAGGCTCTGGATATTCTCCAGGCATTTGGTTCCTCGTAGCGATTGTAGAGGGGCTCCAACCGCTGCTGTTTCTTCTGCTTGCTGAGGCGTGTGGGATCAGAGACTTTGAAGAAAGCTGGAGCAAATTCTACAAGCCACCTCGGGTCAATGGTGGTCACTTCCCTCATGTACTCCTTAGTGGTCAGCACAAGCTCATGGTACACCACCCTGGGGAGAAGAACACAGTAAAACTAGCTTTAGCACAAGCAGCATGGATACTAGTTGTGTTATTGATCTCTTTGCAAACATACCATTCTGGTTGGCGATTGAACAATGCACTGGAAGGGTGGATGTAGACCACCTGCTGGTCTATGAGGGTTCTGTAACCTTCTTGAGGGTCCTTTTTGGCTGCGTTTCGGAAGAAACCACTGCAGATAGCCTTTTGTACACGTACTGTGGCTTTACCACATGATACCACATCCAGCTTGTGTCTGAAGATAGAAAAATGTGTAATTATGGAGTGTAAAATCCCAAGGATAATAACTACAACAATAAAGTTTTTAAAAAAATCATTCTATTCTATGAGAAAAAGGAAGTCCACATCACAACTGCTGTCTATGCAGGGTCAGAAAGCTCTTGGATTTCATCAAAAATGTCTTAATTTGTGTTCCAAAGATAAATAAAGGTCTTACAGGTTTGGAACGGCATGAGGGTGAGTAATTAATGACAGAATGTTCATTTTTGGGTGAACTCTTTCTTTAAGGCCCCTTTACCTGTCCATGATGCCCAGCATCTGTTTGCGGATATCCTGTGCACGCCGAAGAGATCGTGCCTGGATAAAGTTTTCATAGCACCAGGGATTGGAAAACTTGTTGTTCTTCCAGGAATTGTAGACAGCCAGCAAAGTCAGGTGGTCCCCCTCAGGCTGGTGAAATTTAGCCTTCTTCTGGTCTGCCAGAGCTTGTTTGTCCTGAGGTTCAGAGGAAAAATGATGATTATCATCTTTGGGATCAGTCTGCTTGGATACCTAAAACTATGTCATGATGTAACCGTTCCTTGACCATTCATGGATCTGTTAACGTGTGTGGGCTAAAGAAGTACCTTTGGTCTGTAGAAGACATTCTGTACTGAGAGCATAGACACAATGGTCAGCATCTCTTCACTGCAGCCAAGATGGACGGACATGATCAACATCTTACAAAGCATGGGCTCCAGAGGAAACTCAGCCATCTGATAGGAACAGTGACAAGAAACTTAATACTTCATTTCGAAAACTGAACAGCTACAACCAAAAGTAAGCACATACACAAACATAAGAAAAGAGACACGAGCAAACTTACTCTACGACCGAGGCGTGTGAGCAAGCCTTCATCATCCAACGCTCCTAGAGTGTACAGCTGCTCCATAGCAGTGATGAGAGTCTCCATAGGTGGAGCATCCATGAAATCAAATGACAACAGGTCATTGATGCCCATTGCCTGAAGGGAGGAAAAGAATTTTAGAATTTTAATGTTGTGGCATCCCTTAAAAAACCCAAGATGGCTCAACATTAGAACTGTTGAATTGTACCTTTAGAGACAGTACAGTGCTGGCCAAGTTAGTTCTCTGAATCTCAGGTACGTTGGTGGTGAGCATCTCATCTCTGTAGGCACGTTCTGTGTAGAGTCTGTAGCACTTCCCCGGGCCTGTTCTACCGGCTCTGCCCGCTCGCTGCTTAGCCTGGGCCTATGGACCACAACAAAGAGGTTTAGGAAAAGTGTACTTGCAATGTACATTTAAGGTCAAAAGTTTACATACACCTTGCAGAATCTGCAAAATGTTAATTATTTTACTAAAATAAGAGGGGTCATACAAAATGCATGTTATTTTTTTATTTGGTACTGACCTGAACACATTTACATAAAGTCCATTAGAGAAAACAGTTGAATTTATAAAAATGACTCAAAAGTTGTTCAAAAGTTTACATACACCTGATTTATTAAAGGGGTCATCGGATGCCCATTTTCCACAAGTTGATATGATTCTTTAGGGTCTTGATGAAAAGTCTATAATATACTTTGGTTAAAAATTCTCAATGGTAGTGTAAAACACCCTTTTTACCTTGTCAAAATGAGCGCTGCAAAAATCATCTCATTCTGAGGGATTGTTCCTTTAAATGCAAATGAGTTCTGCTCGCCCCGCCCTTCTCTCCTCTCTGTGGACTGACGAGCCTGTTTACTTTAGCCACAATTAGCCACTAAACTTGCTAACCATCACGTTATTAGGAAAGGTGATCCAAAGATTCATAAAAAAAAACCCTTATACTCACTTCTGCTGTAAGTGAAGCTGGATCACGAATGATTCGCACGAACATAGACAGATATATGTAGATCAGGAGGCGCATTCCCTTCACAAACAAACGTAATCCACTGCATCTTCAGCAGCTCAGATGTCGGGAGTAAATGACGACCACTATGTTCATTATTACATCCAGCAACACAACACCTCAATCGCTCAATCTGAGATATTCTTGTCTAAACAATGCGGAGGTCTGACTGTTACAGCTGATCTGAGGTAAGACGCTCATGTCAATCAACTATGGTGGGAGCGGCCTCTGTCGGTGTGATATTTTTACAGATTAATTATTATTAATAATTTTATCATTATAGGGTAGATTTGTACATACACTGCCAACACACATTAATGTTCAAACAACATGAAAGAGTGAACTTAGCATCAGATGACCCCTTTAATACTATGTTGTTACCTGAATGATCCACAGCATTTTTTTTATTTTTTTAAGTAATAGTTGTTAATAAGTCCCTTCTTTGTCCTGAACAGTTAAACTGCCTGCTGTTCTTCAGAAAAATCTATCAGGTCCACATTTTCAGCATTTGTGTATTTGAACTAGGGCTGCACGATTTGGGAAAATCTGTCCACTTGTAATGAGATCGACGAAAACGCTTGTTAATAGGGCCTTTAATTTTGCAAATCTTGCACAGTACCTCTCTCTGCTTAGTGTCAGTAATCTCAAATCCAAAATATCGCCATATAACAGAGGTAGTTTTTTTTTTTTATTTTTGGCTACCAGATCAGTGTCGATCTCCTCAGCATCCATCTTCGTTCTGGTCTCTCTGCGCTGCGCACACAAGTAAACACGCGCACTGTCTAAACTTTTTGAAATTTTTTTGTTTTGTTTTGTTTTGTTAGCAGCACAGAAAATCAGCAAACTGTTCTCAGAAAGTGTGTTCTCAAGTCCACACACTTATTTATTTAATATAATAATCGCAACATTTTGCCGTCATATAATCGCACAGGCTGACATCGCGATTGCAACTGCGATACGATTAATCGTGCAGCACTAATTTGAACCCTTTCCAACAATGACTGAATGGTTTTGAGATCCATCTTTTCACACTGAGGACAACTGAGGGACTCGTATGCAACTATTACAGAAGGTTCAAACACTCACTGATGCTCCAGAAGGAAAAGCCATGCATTAAGAGCCAGGGGTGAAAACTTTTGAACAGAATGAAGATGTGTACATTTTTCTTTTGCCCTTCAGAAGCTACAGAAAATACCTACATGTTTCCCCCCGCTTTTGATGCATTGTTTTTCCTTCTGAAGCATCAGGGAGCGTTTGAACCTTCTGTAATAAAACGAGTCCCTCATTTGTCCTCAGTGAGAACAGACAGATCGCAAAAATCATATAGTCATTGTTGGCAAGGTTTCAAATACACAAAAATGCTGAAAAACCAAAGAATTTGTGGGACCTGAAGGATTTTTCTGAAGAACAGCAGGCAGTTTAACTGTTTAGGACAAACAATGGCCTCATGAACAACTATCACTAAACAAAAAACACAGCTGTGGATCATTCAGGTAACAACAGTGTTAAGAATCAAGTGTATGTAAACTTTTGAACAGTGTAATTTTATGTCTTCATGTAATTTCTGTATGTAAAGTCTTTTATGTGAAATATCTTATTAAGGTTAGTACTAAAAAAAAAAATTAAAAAAAATAACATGCATTCTTTATGATCCCTCTTATTTTGTTAAAATAATTAACATTTTACAGATTCTGCAAGGTGTATGTAAACTTTTGACCTCAACTGTATACCACATGTAGCCTGGATCATTAGGAAATGGATGTTACCTGGGAGATGGGGGTAACCACTAGCTGATCAATGCCAGTTTTGGAGTTATAAACCTTCTGTTTGACAAAACCTGGATCTACTACATAGTAGATTCCATCAATTGTCAAAGAAGTCTCTGCGATGTTAGTAGCAATGACCACCTATAAAATAATAATAAAAAAAAAAGCATAAAGTTTGTTAAGTGATCCAGATTTTCAAGCAAAGATGTTTTGATATGTCAGAGGTGACCACAGAGAGAAGAAAGCATGAATGGTACCTTTCTACTTCCAGGTGGTGCTGGGTCAAAGATCCTAGTCTGCATTTCACTGGGCAGGGCAGAGTAGACTGGAAGGATGATTAACTCTGGGACATCAGGACCGAGGGATTTCATTCGTTCGTACAGGATCTCACAAGCAGTGTCGATCTCCTCCTGACCCGTCAGGAACACCAAGATGTCACCTGCACATTAAGTAACTTTTATTACAGGAAGCTCATTTTCAAAGGCTATTCTGTGAAAAATGGTTAAAAAAAAATAAAGTTACCTGGAGGTTCAGTCAGGTGAATCTGCATGACAGTGATCAGACTGGCATCCAGATAGTCAGTTTCAGGTTCTTTAGTGTACAAAACCTCCACTGGATATGTTCGACCAGGGATAGTAAAAATAGGTGCTTCATAAAAGTACTGTGAGAATTTCACGGCATCCAGCGTAGCAGATGTCACGATGAGCTTCATGTCAGTTCGCTTCTGTACAGTCTAAATAAAACCAAAATAAATAAATAAATAAATAAAAGAAATTAAAAAGATGGACAAATCTAAGCATCGATGTCTGTCACTTGCAAACAATTTTGCCCCATGTTTTTTTATTTTTATTTTTTTTTTTTTTAAAGAGTAGACAGCAACGTAGTGTTTACTATTCTTAATATAAAATTCTTCTCAATAATAAATACATATTTTGTTACTTATTTAAAACAAAAAATATCTAATTTAACATTAACACATATTTATTAGATGTGTGTTCACCAAGGGGGAATTTGATGATTAAATATACATTAAAAAGAGTAATATTGTGAAATATCACTACAAATTACACTACCAGTCAGAAGTTTTTGAACAGTAAGATTTTTAATGTTTTTTTTTTTAAGAATTCTCTTTAGCTCACCAAGCCTGCATTTATTTGATCCTAAATATAGCAAAAACAGTAATATTGTGAAATATCTTCACTATTTAAAATAACTGCTTTCTATTTTAATATATTTTAAAACGTAATTTATTCCTTTGATCAAAGCTACATTTTCAGCAGCATTACTCCAGTCTTCAGTGTCACACGATCCTTCAGAAATCATTCTAATATTCTGATTTATTATCAGAATATTATTTTTTTCAGGATTCTTTTTGAATATAAAGAACAGCATTTATTCAAAATAGAATGATCCTTCAGAAATCATTCTAATATGCTGATTTCTGTTCAAGAAACACATTTAAATATATATAATAATATATTTAATAATATATAATAATATTTAAAACAGTTAAGTACATTTCTTTCAGGAATTTTTTGATGATTTGATGATCAGTATTTAACTTAAATAAAAAACGTTTGTAACATTATATACTATATCATTCAAAAGCTTAAAGTCAGTATAATTTTTTTTTTTTTTTTTGAAAATGAATTATAGAAATTAATACTTTTATTTAGCAAGGATGCTTTAAATTGATCAAAAGTGATGATAAAGACATTTATAATGTTACAAAAGATTTTATTTCAGATAAATGCTGTTCTTTTGATCTTTCTATTCAAAGGAACCTGAAAAAAAAAATGATACTCAGCTGTTTTCAATCATAATAATAATAATAATAATAATAATAATAATAATAATAATGTTCTTAAGTAGCAAAATCAGAATATGAATGATTTCTGAAGGATCATATGACTGGCATAATAATGCTAAAAATGCAGTTTTGAAATCACAGTAATAAATTACATTTGAGATTATATTTAAATAGAAAACTGTTGCGTTAAATAGTAAAAATATTTCAAAACGTTACCGTTTTTGCTGTTCTTTGGATCAAATAAATGCAGACTAGATGAGGAGAAGAGACAAAAAAAAAAATAAATAAAAAAATAAATAAAATCTTACTGTTCAAAAACTTTTGAATGGTAGTGTAAAATAAAGGTTTTCTATTTTAATACATTTTAAAATGGATTGCAATGCTGAATTGTCAGCAACCATTACTTCAGTCTTCAGTGCCACAATCCTCCAGAAATTTAATATGATAATTCGTCACTCAAGTAACATTTCTTCTCTTTGAGTAAAAGCTGAGATACATTTATTTGAAATAGAATTTATTTTTTCCAAAAAACTAATAAAAACTAAAAAAAAAAAACTTGACACTCATCAACTTAGTGGACAAAGCCTCAATTTGTAAACCATACCTTCTTGAGCAGGCCAAAAAGCACGTCTGTGTGAATGGTTCTCTCGTGGGCCTCATCCAACATAATGATGGCATACTGGCCCAGATCAGGGTCAATCAGACACTCTCTTAACAGCATACCGTCTGTCATGTACTTAATGACAGTCTCAGGACTTGTGCAGTCCTCAAAACGGATGGTGTACCCAACCTGCATAGACACAGAAAGAGATTAAAGCTCCATCTCAAAATATTATGGTCAAATATTCAATTATTGTTGACTATTCATCTACCTCTTGACCTAAACAGCAACCGTACTCCTCCGACACTCTTTTAGCCACAGACATGGCTGCCACTCTTCTGGGTTGTGTGCACCCAATCTTCCCCCGTGTTGTGTATCCAGCCTCAGCCAGGTACTGAGTGATCTGAGTGGTCTTCCCTGAGCCAGTCTCACCAATCACAATCAAGATCTGGTTGTCATGGACAGCCTATAAAGACAGATTGGTTGAATCTATGAACATAACCAAACTGAAATCTATCTCTGGATGAATATACATATAAGTTGAAGTCACACCTGAATGAGCTGCTCTTTCAGCTTGTAGATGGGAAGACTCTCTCTTTGCTCAAGGATAGAAAGTTGAGTCTTTTTTCCATATGACGCCTTGTTGCCACCAAAGGCGTGTTTCTTCCATTCTGGGATGTCGTTGGGCATCATACCTATGCCCCTCATGTTGGCAGCTATCTGCCTGCCGTCGGCTGTATGGATGGTGAGCGTGTGAAGACAGAAAAAAGCATTTATTAGAGATGCACAAACATGATAACTGACTTAAGCTCATACAAAGCCAGAAGGCATACGAGCATCAGAGATAAGCTTGTTATGTGCAGACCAGCCACCATCTGCCACGATAGCAGAGCTCAGGAAATCAGATGGCCATCTACGAACTCCCCAAACCACAGTATGGACAAATAGGAAGGAAGTTTATCTGGAGTTATCATTGTCTTTTATATTACATAACTGCTTGTTTTTCTTTTTTTGGTTGTTTTTTTTTTTTTTTAAATGGAGGACATGGACTACAAAATAGAGGGATGCACTGGTTTTGCAACACAAATCTCGCAGGAGTGGGCAGTTTTACCTTTCCTGTGGGTGGGAGTGGGCGGTCAGAAAGTTTCACAGGAGACCCGCGGGAAATTGTGGGATTTGGCATGTAAATCCCGGACCGGAAAACGCCAAGCCAACTTCAAATAACTAGCGGCTATGAAAGCCGACGGTGTTGTCGTGTCGCGTCGGCAGCGTCTGGATAAAAAGCTGTGCTTAAACACACCGCACAGACTACAGCCGACTGCAAACTAACGTGCGGCCTGTGCCTATGTGAAAAAATTTAGCGTTAGCTGTCTATATCAGCAGCTTTTAATAATATATAATCGTCATTCAAAATGAGAAACCGGAACAATGGGAGATAAACGCAGATATACGAATTGTAAACAAACCAGCGCTTGCTTATTTTGAATATCAGTTATGTTGATCACTTTCTTCATTTTAAAGGAGAAGCCCCCTTCCAAAACAAAGATTCACATATAATGTACTCACCCCCTTGTCATCCAAGATGTTCAATGTCTTTCTTTCTTCAGTTGTAAAGAAATTATGTTTTTGAGGAAAACATTTCAACATTTTTTTTTTTCCATATAATGGACTGATATGGTGCCCCAATATTGAACTTCCAAAATGCAGTTTAAATGCGGCTTCAAACGATCCCAGCCGAGAAAGAAGGGTCTTATCTAGCGTAACGATCGGTTATTTTCATTAAAAAAAAAAAAAAATACAATTCATGTACTTTTTAATGTCAAACGCTCGTCATGTCTTACTCTGCCTGGACTGTTTTTTTCCGGTTCAAAACAGTTAGGGTATGTCGAAAAACACCCATCTCATGTTCTCCCTCAACTTCAAAATCGTCCTATATCATTGTTTTACCTTTTTTGTTAAGGGTGTTTGATCATCTTTGCAGGAAGTTCACTTTGCAAAGACTGGGTCGGTACTTCTGCAGCGATGTAGGATGATTTTAAATTGATTGTTGAAGTTGAGGAAGAAAATAAAGAAAAGGAAAGGAAGGAAAGAAAGGACGTGACATGTGGCCAAGTATGGTGACTCATACTCGGAATTTGTGCTCTGCATTTAACCCATCCAAGTGCGCGTACACACAGTAATGAGTAGAGAACAAACGCACACACACACCGTGAACACACACCCGGAGCAGTAACCGGTGGAGCTAACCGCCTTGGCGCCGGATGGAGTTTTTCGACATACCCTAACTGTCTTGAGTCAGAATACACAGAGCTCAGGGAGAGAAAGGCAAGACAAGCGTTTAAGATTAAAATGTATTTAA
Source organism: Cirrhinus mrigala (assembly GCA_036247105.1). Taxonomy (NCBI): domain Eukaryota; kingdom Metazoa; phylum Chordata; class Actinopteri; order Cypriniformes; family Cyprinidae; genus Cirrhinus; species Cirrhinus mrigala. Next base: position 13,871,998 of record CM070018.1, on the reverse strand, counting down.
ATTGTATTTTTTTTAATGAAAATATCCAATCGTTCCGCTAGATAAGACCCTTTTTCCTCGGCTGGAATCGTTTACAACCACATTTGGGATTGTTTGAAGCCGCATTTAAACTGCATTTCGGAAATTCAAACTCGGGGCACCATAGCAGTCCATTATATGGAGAAAAATGCTGAAATGTTTTCCTCAAAAAACAATTTCTGTACAACAGAAGAAAAAAAGACATGAACATCTTGGATGACATGGGGGTGAGTACATTATATGTGAATCTTTGTTTTGGAAGTGGACTTCTCTTTTAAGCGCTCATGTTGTTCTGACAATATTCGCATAATGGAATGCTTGGGTAAGATCTCGTAACATTGGAGTAGTCTTCTGTTTGTGCCGCCTTCATTTACTTGTTCAATTACTTACTCGTTTTCATCACTTTTGTTCGCGGATCTTGGAAGAAAGACGCACTGGTCTAGGATTTATTTGATAATTAGGCTACGGTATTTTTTTTTTTTTTTTTTTATCCATTTAGTTATTAAGTAAGTATTATATATTTTCTTTTTTGCAACAGCCAGTTAAGCAAGCTATTGTGAATGTGAAATCTGAGATTTTTGGAGACATTCTAATTATTTTATTTTTTTCATTTTGTATTTAATTTGTTTAAATTATATGTAGCCTGTTTAAGTTCTATGTGTTTGTTTATTTAATAAGTTAGAGTTATTTCATATTGCGTTTTGGCTTATTTACTTAAACTGTGTGTTAAAGATAAACGCTTTGTTTAGTTGCCTGTGTATCATGCAGGCGGCTAGCCTATGTTTAAAAACTGAGTTGGCACTAGTTGTGGTTTTGTTTAAACGGTTAATGTTTTATAACGCTAACCTATCCAATGTTTTTGTCGTGTGTGGTGCTTTGGTTTAGCATTACTTAATCTTATTTAAACTCAGTCATATTTAAAGCCTGTTATTCTAGAAGTTTACTTGAACGAATATTTAGTCTGAGCATTTGTGTGCATTTTTCACAAGCTCTGAGAGAAAGTCTGCAGGAGTGGGCGGGAGTGGAACACGCAGGTTGCGGGAGTGGGCGGTCCTGGTCAGAAATTCAGTGGAAGCGGGCAGGTGCGGGTTTAAGAAAACAGTCCCACGCAGGGCTCTACTACAAACTTCCGTTTGCTCACACAATCCTAGTTCACTATATGCTCAAGCAGACTGTTTTTAATTTTAGTCCTCAAATGTTACTACTGTTCTGTGTATGTCCTGTTTAATATCTCAGAATTAAATCCATAAAATTATTTGTCAAACTTTGACTTGTTTATGCATTTTGTTGATATTTAAAAGCAATATTTACCATTAAAAATCTACAAATATGCTGCCAAGTTTACAGGATGACTTACACCTCTATTAGATTAGGAAGTGCAACTTGAAGTGGCATTCCATTGCACATTTTTTAGAGCAGAAAGGTATTTTGACTTCCTGAATTAGAGTGCAACATCATTCCTCATTGAGGATTGTGAGAATGAAGTTTGAATGTCTTACCGTCAGGCAGTGGGTCCACCCAGTGTTTGTTAAGGCCCATGGGGATTGAGTCCATTTCAGCCTCCCGTTGGGCCTGTTTTACCTCCCGTCGCTCTTTGGCCAGGGCGCTCTGCATCATGGCTGCTTGGGAGAGAGATCCATCGGGGTTCTGCCACAAAAAAAGAAAATATGCAACCGTAAAAATCACAGACTGCATCCTGTTTCGTGAAATCAATAGCTTTGCTTCCTACATTGCTCAGGCAGCTGAAGAGTGAGAGTGTCGGTGGTTTGACCTACCTTGACAATCTTGACAGGACTCATGTCCATGCTCTGTTTGGTGTGTCCCCTCAGGAATGGAGGTTCCTCTTCCACCAGCTCAATCTCCAAGTCCTCATCTGAGAAACCACAACACAGACAAAACGTGAGATGGCTGCTCAGGCAGCTAGAAGTATTTCAACAACTTTTGTGATCGAAAGCAGGATTTTATTTATTGGCAGGGTAACTCATACCCTCCTCATCATCAACTTTAGGCAGAATTCCTGTCTCTTCATCAAAGTCTGGGAATTCCTCCTTAGACAACACATTGGCAGCAATCATCTAAGAACAGACAGATCAAGATGTTAAAATATGAACACAAGTAATAAATGTTAGAATAAGAAACTAATAAAAGATGACTATGCACCTGTTTGATTTCCCACTTCTCTGGATCAGAGATCTTGGTGAGTCTTTTGCGTTCCAATGTGTCATCCTCTACCTCTGGAGCATGGCCCAGGTTGAGGTTGGTGGGTCTATCAGGATTCCACATGGCTGACTCTTCCTGACCTTTGCCACCCACATTTCTCCTCCTGTTAGGGTTCAGGTCTTCTCCAGTGTCCTGGTCAACATCCTTGTAAAAGCATGACAACCCAACAAAAATTTGCCCACATATAATGCACAGTGATCAGTCAATATATAATACAAGCTGAGCACAAAACGTCTATCATAAAAGCAAGATATAAGCTAAATATACAGTCAAATAATTAATGTATATAGTGTGGAATAAGAGTCTGAGTGAAAGTGTTTAATACTACTACTACTACTACTACAAAACTACTAAACTACAACTACTACTACTACTACAACAACAACTACAACCACCCAATGGTTAGGGAGTCGGGCTTGTAACCGAAAGATTGCGGTTTCGAGTCCCAAGTCCGGCAGGGATTGAAGGTGGGGAGAGTGAATAACCAGCACTCTCTCCACCCTCAATACCACAACTGAGGTGTGTCCCTTGAGCAAGGCACCAAACTCCCAACTGCTTCCCGGGCACTGCAGCGATAGCAATATGGCTGCCCACTGCTCCGGGTGTGTGTGCACTTGGATGGGTAAAATGCAGAGCACAGATTCCGAGTATGGTCACCATACTTGGCCACACGTCATGTCCTTTCCTACTACCACTGCTACTACTAATCATAAGCAGCAATAAAATAATAATAACAGTAACAATAATCATAATAATAATAATAATAATAATAATAATAATAATGATTACCACCATTACGATTTTCACTAAGATTGCAATTTACTACAAAAAAAGCAATTTATATATCTAAATTTGTGTGTTAATAAAAATAAAATTTTTAATTTTTATTATTATTATTATTAACATACAAATTTAGACATTACAATAATAATGATGTTGCTGCTAATGATAATTACCGCTAATACTACAATCATTATAATTAACATTATAATATAACAATCCAAACTTTGTATATTTATTTTTGTTTACTGGCCCAAAAATACGCAAAATCTTAAAATTAATTTTATTTCTTTATTTATTTTATTCATTCTTCAATTTAGGAATTTAACAAATAAAATGTACAGATTTTAAAAAAAGCACATTTAATTTTGCTCTAAATTGGTGATTTTTGTACCTCAATGGCCACATACACACTGCAAGTTTCAGGAGTGACAACCGCATTTAAATGCGGAAGTAAGTCCTGTAAATTATTGTTTCATGTGTACGGACCAGTCACTCCCGCATTTGTAACCATAGCAACATTCTGGGGTCTTGTGGGAGTGAATAAGAATTTAGCTGTTTGGTATCTGCAATTTTTTGGCTAAATACTCTTTGTTTGATGATTTTAACTAAACTACCGCTGATAGACGTGCTGTGTTTTGTTTATGCTTGGAAGGCTGCTTTAGAAAGCGCCGTCTTGCAGTGTTGCCATGTCCTCATATTTACAAGCGCTTTTAGGCATGTTGTTTTATCTTAGCTCATAAAGCTAGGCATACTATGGAGTTAATAAAATGGTCTGTTGTGGACATGTTGGCGTTACAAAACACAGCACAGGTTTTTTTTTGTGTTTGTCCTTGTTTGTTGTTTTTTTTCTATGAAAATCTGGCAACGCTGACATTTTACCGCAAGGCTCGTGAGTGCAACTAGCCAGAATGTGTCAGAATGTGTTAAGATTAAGACTTCTTTCACTGTTGCATCTCACTTACAGATGAAGACACATTTCTGATGTGCGTTAAAATATGTCGTTACCAACTAGCTGTTCACTTCAGTTCCGTACACACTGTGTAAAATTTCTGTAAACACTGTTGTCACTACCTGATTTTTTCAGGAGTTAATGCGGTTGTCACTCCCGTACTTTACTGAATTGTGTGTACAGAACGCAATTAGGGAGTAAAAGGTGAATTGAACATTGAATTTAGCTGCCATTAAGAGCTCACTCACCTTCATACTGAGACTTGTTTTGGACCCAGTGAAGGACAACACTTTGACTTTGACCCTTTGACCTTTGCTGACCACATCTGCCACATTTGCTACCCGACCTTCTCTCCTGAGCTCAGAAATATGGACCAAGCCTTCCCAGCGTTTCCTTTACAGAAGAAAGATGAGAAAAAAAATGTTTAATATCATAATATCATACACTCTTATCAATTTAAATAGCCTTATGAGTAGATTAACTGCATCTAAAACATACCTGAGCCCTTCCAACTGCACAAAGCAGCCAAACTGCATTATACTAGTGACTTTGCCGTTGTAAATATCCCCCACAGATGGCTCCTCCGGTGGGGGGCGGTCCACATGTTTGTCCTTCCAGCGGTCCGAGCCTTTGTCTTTGTCTTTGTCTCCTCGTGCAGGACTCCTGGACCTGCTGCGAGAATGCCAGCGGCTCCTGCGCTTTTTTCTGTCTCTATCATTAGAGCGAGATCTGGAACGGGAGCGAGAGCGATGGCGTCTCCGTCTGTCTCTGTCTCTATCCCTATCCCTGTTTCTATCTCGATCCCTGCTCCGACTGCGGCTTCTGCTCCTCCGCTTCTTCTTACTGCTGCTGCTGGTTTCAGATCTAAGATGGATCACACTTGCATGTTAAAAAGCAACAAAATTCAGTTCAGTGGCATCTATTTTAGGTTTGAAAAGGTGCTCACCTGTGTTTACTGCTGCTAGGTTCTGAACCGCTAACACTGGGCATAAACATCTCCAACTCTTTCATGGCATCAGCTGCAACTTTCACATCATCCTCATCTAGCATACTCTAGTGAGAAGAACAAATTTTTACGATAGTTTACAATCAATAAGTAAAAACACATTTACAGTTATTTAGTAATAATACAATGTATAATCAGAATTACCCTAGTATTAGGATTGTCAGGTCTGCACAGAGCTGGAAACAGCTCTTTAAGCTTGTCCTTTTCACTCTTTGGCTTAACAGCAGAATGAGAGGCTGTGCAATAAAGATCACAAGAAAAGTATTATCATAATATATAAAAATATGTCAACGTGGCATGAAAATGCAGACGCTTGGCCTGAAGATAAAACCCTGAATGCCCTTACCTTTACTGGTAGATGCTTTTGAAGGAGGACGCATGGTTTGAATGAGACGAAGCAAATTGCTGACAAGCGAATCCTAAAGGACAGAGATGACACAGTGGGTTAGATATCCCAAAAACTCCAAATGTAAAATTACAACACACAAAATCAAAGGAACGATTTAAAAAAAATCCTTACTGTGAAATCGGCTCCATTTTTAACCAGCACTGACTTAAATGCATCAATGTTTGGATGTTTCTCAGCAAGACTGATTACAAACTCAGCTGAAAAACACATAAACCAAAAGATTGTTAGTACAGACTTCATACAAAAAGATTGTGCCTCTGTCTTTAACATCAGTAAACCAGCCAGTTGCCAAATTTACTGTGGGAATCACAGTCGTGGCCAAGAAAACATTTTATTAAAGTAATGGTTTCTACCGTACAAACAGCTTTTAAATTATATCAAAATAAGAAAGAGATCTCCAAAGAAACAAGAAATGCAGTTCGACCTCATAGTAAAGACGACCACGCTACTGGCAGCAACTAGCCTTTTTTTTTTTTTTTTTTTTTTTTAAATTATCTTGAAATACAAAAGGATTCTACATAAACGAAAGGTGTAACATGATAGGAAGACTGAATCGTATTTAATAACACAAACACATTTGTACACAAACACTGAATCCACAGGTAGAAACAGGCTGGCTAGCCAGCTATTTACGACACAGCTACCAACAACGTGACACACGATGAAGTTTAATTTATTAACTTACCAAGATCCTTATCGTTGATTCCTAAATGGTTGTCAAGTTCGGTACAAACTTTAGACACCAAAGACAAATATTCGAGCTTTTTAAGCTCGTCTTCTCCGATATCTGCCATGTCTTCAGCAATGTTGTTATTTCGTTCACCGGAAGAAAGTGGTAACGCTTCCTCTTGTTCTGTAACTTCCAATTCCGGGTTACGTTAGATGCGTCCTCTAACGGTCAAATGAGGAATTGTTCAGAATCCTTCAGAAATCATTCTAATATGCTGATTTGCTGTTCAAAAAACATGTATTATTTTTACTATTGTTCTTATAAATATTTAAAACAGTTGAATATGTTTTTCCAGGATTCTCTAAAGAATAGAAAGATCCAAAGATCAGCATAAGCTTGGAGTTAGTATTTATTTATTTATTTTTATTTTAAAAATTAGGTATTTATAGAAATGAATACTTTTATTTAGCAGGGAATGCTTTAAATTGATCAAAATTAATGATAAAGACATTTATATTGTTACAAAAGATTTCTCTTTTAGATAAATGCTGTTCTTCTAAACGTTCTATTCATCAAAGAAACACAAACAAATTCTACTCGGTTGTTTTCAACAATAATATTAAGCAGCGATATTTTTTTAAGTAGTAAATCAAAATATTAGAATGATTTCTGAAGGATCAGTGGAGTAATGATGCTAAACATTCAGCTTTGAAATCAATTATACTTTAAAATATATTCAAATAGAAAGTAGTTCTTTTAAATAGTAAAATATATTTCACATTTGTACTGTTTTTGCTGTACTTTGGATCAAATAAATGGAGGCTTGGTGAGCAAAAGGGACTTCTTTAAAAAACATTAAAAATCTTACTGTTCAAAAACTTTTTGAGTGGTAGTTTATATTTGACGTAAATACAACCTAAGGAATATCGATAAATAATGAAGAAATAATTCTGTAACTTACTCTAAATGGCACTACAGAGAGATTAGGTAAAAATGCTAATATTTTGATTTGTTGATTTTGTTTATAACACAATCTAGTGCGACATCTAGTGCCGCAAATATGAATTTCAGGTCACTTCACTGACAGTTCACTGCGTGAATCCGCACCAAGGGCAGGATCGGTGCGGATCTATGATGCTGAGACTGGGTTTCGCATGGTCTACATCATCAACCACCACCAAACACATCGCACAGGCCAGGCTCTTCGCCGGGTCCCTTCTGCGCAAAGACACTCCTCATACTTTACATAACAGCCGGTTCTCTGGACTACCACAAGCCCCCCAGGTTGGCCGAAAGTCAGTGCTTGCCAGTACCAGATTGTCCTGGGACAGCTTCAGGTAGGCACTGACCTCTGACACCGTCATTCATTCACACCGTGCTTCATATCTGAACGCGTGCTTGCACAACCGATTATAAAACGCCTCAAGCTTCGTTAGCACTGCAGCTAATACAGAGACCTTGATTATACGTTTCAAACAAGTAAGCTGAAACCCAAAAATTCTGTCTCGGACAAATATTAATGTTGAACGCATACAAAAATTCTACCTAAATAGACAGCTTAGAAACTTTTGAGACACAGCTATTGTTTATGCGCAGTATAAACGTATGCTATGATATTGTAACTGTTCCAAAGATTGTTTACAAATAAAAGTTGGCATATCCTCCCGTAAACTGGTTTTCGGGCTAGTTTAAGCTGGTCTTAGCTGGACAGCCACCTAAAAAGTTCTTAAAACCATTCTAACACATTCTTTTTATTATTGCCTCGCCCCTGTTTACCAAGGGTCCCCTAGAGAGCAGTGGCACTCAGAGTACTTTCAATATTGATTTCATTTACCACAGATGTATTCTGTGATTGTTTTAGGTCTTCTGGAGTGGTTTTCTTCAGCATGGCATCTGGGAGTGATGGACCGGGCAGACTAAAGACCCCAAAGCACACCAATCGCCTGAGTAAAGAGAAATCTTCATATCTATTACAACATGCACACAACCCTGTGGACTGGTGAGGAGCTCTGAGATCTTTAGGCTTACTGTAAAACAGTTTAGATTATTAATTTTTGGAGTTATTGTCAAGAATAAGCACACTGTGAATGCTTTTTAAAACTCGCAAGTTTCTAATATATCTTCCCTGTATTAATGTATTGTAACTTTCTTGTATTAGTGTATTATCTTTTCCATTAAAAAAAAAGCATGGAACTTTAATACAAGTTTTATTAGATTTTAATTTAATTTAAAATAATATAAATAGAATTACACAAATAATTACACCATGATGTTTGGTCAAGTATTGGTCGTCACTTTTTCTCATAGAAAAGTGCAATATTTTACACTGTATTTTGTGTTAACTTAAATACAAACCAAGTTTAGATCATTCCTGATATATTTTACGAAGTATTTTGTTTCATCATTTTCTGGTGTTTTTTTTTTTTTTTCTTTACCAGGTATCCTTGGGGACAAGAAGCTTTTGATAAAGCAAAGAGTGAAGACAAGCCCATTTTTCTTTCAGGTAACATGAACTTTGGATCCATGTTTTATTAGTGTTATTTAAAGGAGAAGTCCACTTTCAAAACAAAGATTCACATATAATGTACTCACCCCCTTGTCATCCAAGATGTTCATGTCTTTCTTTCTTCAGTCGTAAAGAAATTATGTTTTTTGAGGAAAACATTTCAGCATTTTTCTCCATATAATGGACTGCTATGGTGCCCCAATTTTGAACTTCCAAAATGCAGTTTAAATGCGGCTTCAAACGATCCCACATACGGTTGTAAACGATCCCAGCTGAGGAGGAAGGGTCAATGTTTTCCTCAAAAAAATATAATTTCTTTACGACTGAAGAAGAAAGACATAAACATCTTGGATGACAAGGGGGTGAGTACATTATATGTGAATCTTTGTTTTGGAAGAGGACTACTCCTTTAACGTACAAGCCTAAATATTACAGTTTTTACTGCTTATTATTGCTTATAGTGGGTTATTCCACCTGTCACTGGTGTCACGTGATGGAGAGGGAATCGTTTGAAGATGAAGAGATTGGAAAAATGCTCAGCGAGAACTTTGTCTGTATAAAGGTGGACAGAGAGGAGAGGCCTGATGTGGACAAAGTTTACATGACATTTGTGCAGGTTTGTATCAGTAGAATTCATTTTTGTCAGTGCTGTAACTTGCAAAGTGTCATGTATAATTGAAATATGATGAATGCTTTCTGCCCAGGCAACCAGTGGCGGTGGTGGTTGGCCAATGAGCGTGTGGCTCACACCAAATCTCAAGCCATTTATAGGTGGCACTTATTTCCCACCCAGAGACAGTGGAAGAAGACCTGGACTGAAAACTGTGCTTTTACGAATTATAGAACAAGTAAGAGCTATGAATAAAAGTTCTTATTATTTATTGAATATTTTAAAAAAAGTGTAAAACAGTGCCTTATGTTTATAGTGTGATGTTTAGCAATAAAAGCATTTTTCCCCTGTATACTAAGGCCCCCTAGTGAGCGTTGGCACTCAGTTAGGGCAGGGGTTTTCAAACTGTGGTCAGGTAGCCACAAGAGGGTGCTACAGGGTCCATGGAAAAGTGTACTAATAATGATAAAAATAATAAAAATAAAAGTAATAATCATAATGACAAAATAAGTTAATGTTTAACAAATTGGATATTATTACAATTGTTTAATTCTATTAACTGACAATTTTTTTCATTAATAAATCTAACAGTAGTCTTAAAAAGATCAAATTAATAGAAAGTAAATATTTTTGCGGATAATTAAGTACACTATCATTTGAAGTTTTTTAAAAGTAAATTAATACTTAATGTTAGGATGCAATGACTTGATCAAAAGTGGCAGTAAATACTTTTACTTTGTTGCAAAATAAACTGAAAAATGCTGGTCTTTTGAACTTTTTATTCTGAAGAAAATATCAGGGTTTCCACAAAAAAATATTTATTTAAAATTTAAATTTAAATTTATTTTTTTTTACTTTTTAAATGCAGCCTTGTTGAGCATAAAAGACCTTTCTTCAAAAACATTAAAAAATCGTATTTAACAGCGTTATGTTTAATTTTATTTTTTAATTAATTATTTTTATTTTTTTTATTTTTTCAAATTATAAATGGGTCTTTATACATTAAAATATACTGCCATTCAAAAGTTTGGGATCTGTAAGATTTTTTATATTTTTTAAAGAAGTGTCTTGTTTGGTCAAAAATGCAGAAAAACTGAAAAAAGCAATACTGTGAAAAATTATTGCAATTTGAAATAATGATTTCTATTTTAATAAACTTTAAAATATCATTTATTTCTGTGATCAAAGCTGAATTTTCAGCATCATTATTCCAGTATTCAGTGTGACATGATCCTTTAGAAATCATTCTAATATGCTGATTTATTGTTATTATTATTATTATTATTATTATTATTATTATTATTATCAGTGTTGGAAGCAGTTGTGCTGCTTAGTATTTTTTTGCAACCTGTGATATTTTTTCAGGATGTTTTGATGAATAAAAAGTTAAAAAGAACAGTATTTATTTAAAATAGAAATCTTTTCTAACAATATAAACTTTTTTTTATCAGTTTAACACATCCTTGCTGAATAGAAGTATTTAAAAAAGAATTAAAATATACTGACCCTAAACAGAACGGTCGATTATATTGTTACAAAGGATTTCTATTTTGAATAAATGCTGTTCTTTATATTCATCAAAGAATCTTGAAAAAAATAATATTCTGATAATAAATCAGAATATTAGAATGATATCTGAAGGATCGTGTGACACTGAAGACTGGAGTAATGATGCTGAAAATTCAGCTTTGATCACAGGAATAAATTATATTTTAAAGGATATTAAAATAGAAAACAGTTTCACACTGTAATAATATTTTACAACATTACTGTTTTTTTTCTGTATTTTTGATCAAATAAATGCATAAGAAACATCTTTAAAAACATTAAAAATCTTACTGATTTCACACTTTTTAACAGCTTTGTATATAGCTGCCTTTATATAGACAATGGCATCCTAAGTTTCAAAACCTTGTACTTCGGTGCTCTGATATCTATTTTCATACTGTGTGATTTAGTGGCAGAGCAACAGAGAAACCCTGGAATCTAGTGGAGAGAGAGTCCTGGAAGCCCTCAGGAAGGGGACAGCAATCTCTGCCAGCCCTGGAGAAACTCTTCCATCCAGCCCAGATGTTGCCAACAGATGTTACCAGCAGCTGGCTCACTCTTATGAGGAAGAATATGGAGGTTTTCGAGAGGCACCGAAGTTCCCTTCACCAGGTAAACAAAACACTGAAAGGATTTATCACTACAGCTTGTACAGTATTTACAGTCTGTCATGAATTTATTAGAACAGAGTCACAAAGAGAATAAACACAACATCATGTTGTCCACCTGTCTTGTGAGTTAATTACCTGTCAAATACACATCTGCATTAATAATATAAAAGCGACTTGTGCTTTTCATTTCTGCAGTGAACCTGATGTTCCTGATGTCATTTTGGGCAGTAAATCGGGCCAGCTCTGAGGGAGCAGAAGCACTGCAAATGGCCCTTCACACTCTCCGAATGATGGCATTGGGGGGCATTCATGACCATGTGGCACAGGTGACATGCAAAAACTGTGTATACAGAACCAGTGTCGACTTTTTTCAGAATTACATAACCAAACACAATAAACTTCTTTCTTTCAGGGCTTTCACAGATACTCCACAGACACCTCCTGGCATGTTCCTCACTTTGAAAAGATGTTATATGACCAAGGCCAGCTTGCTGTGGCCTATATTACTGCATACCAGGTGGGAATATGTATGTGGGTGTACTCTGTGTGTTTAATATATTTTAATATACAATATATTTCTGTATTTCTTATGTCACTAGATAATTGCTTATGGCCAGAAAGCAATAATAAAACACTGTTCTGTATTTCTGGAGTTTGTAAACAGAATAAGGACTTTATACTTTATATATTGCTTATTCTGTGGTTCTATATCAAAAGCCTAAGTTAAAGAGATTGTTTACCCGAAAATGAAAATTTCCTCATCCTCAGGCCATCCAAGATGTAGATGCGTTTGTTTCTTTATCGGAACAGATTTGGACAAAAATAGCATTATTTACATCACTTGCTCTTCAATTGACCCTCTGCAGTGAATGGGTGCCGTCGGAATGAGACTCCAAACAGCTAATAAAAACATCACAATAATCCACAAGCAATCCACACGACTCCAGTCTATTAATTAACTGTTTACGCTGTTTGTTTGTACGTTTCTCAAGATGTTTTCTAAAGTACTAGTCCTCTATCCATAATGTTGCTTTCTTCAGTGAAAAGTCATCTCATCTGAATCAGGAGAGAAATATGCACTGTTGTAGACAAATATGTGAATGGATTTTGATGTGAGAAGACAACAGTGGATGAACTTTTTTGTTCTTGTGGATTATTGTGATGTTTTATATCAGCTGTTTGAACTCTCATGGCTCTGACGGCACCCATTCACTTATTGGTGAGCAAGTGATTTTTTTTTCCAAATCTGTTCTAATAAACAACAAACTCATTTACATCTTGGTCAGCCTGGAAGTAAATTTTCAGCAAATTTTCAATTTTGGGTGAACTGTTCTTGTAAGATGATTTTAAGATTTGTATAATGAATCAACAAAAATGTTCTGTAGTTACATATGTGGCATTGGCTTGGCTGGGTGTGGTGTTATTATGGTTGTTTATATCTGCAGGTGTCTGGGGAACGCCTATTTGCAGATGTGGCTCGTGACGTGTTGCTTTATGTCTCCAGAGACCTAAGCGACAAGGTGAGTCTTCTTCTCCCTCATTAGATCCCGCATTTGGCACCAGTCATGCTGAATCAGCACCAACCCACAAATGCACTGAAAATTCGCCCAGGTCAGAACCCTTTTTGAGGTCAGCCTTCCTCCATTCTGCAGCAAAGGGTGCCAGCCATCTTGTGATGATGAATGGTTTGATGACACACACAATTAAATTTTGAAAATCACATTTTTAAAGATTTATGGAGTAATTAGGTATTTACAATGCATACCTTGAACCTTATTTATCTAGGATTTTTTGGTTGTGAGAGTTACTTAGAGGTCAGTGTTTTCCTTTGACCCAAAATATACATGTTTGTAAAAAGAAAACTTCACATTGTCGCTGTACTATAAATCACCCCCTTGTTATTATTCTGTAAATAACAACCAGAGGTTCACTGTGTGCTGAAGTTATGTAAAGTAACATGTTTTAACAAGAAAACTTGTGGCTAAGAAGTAATGATCCTCTCAAGAAACCACAATGTACTTCGAAAATAGCCTACAAGTGGCAAAAAATAATGAACCACATTTGATTATGAGCATTGTGCTGCCCTCTGCAGTCTGGCGGCTTCTATAGCGCTGAGGATGCAGATTCCTTTCCTATGGTGGAATCCACTGAGAAGAGAGAGGGAGCGTTTTGTGTGTGGACAGCAGGAGAGATCAGAGAGCTGCTTCCTGACATCGTGGAAGGCGCTACAGGTGGCGCAACACAGGCGGATATATTCATGCATCATTATGGTGTGAAAGAGCAAGGCAACGTAGACCCCGCTCAGGTTTGGGAATTTGAGGTTTTTATGAGAGCCAGAACCTTTCTAATTATGTAGAAAGATTCCTGGCTACAACAAAAAAAAAAAAAATGTTTATGTATTGAAGGGCCTTGGGTACCAAGGTCAGAAATGAACTTTTCCTTTAAGGGGCAATATTCGCTCCTGGAACTGATTTCCAGGGGTATTTTTCACATTTGTGAGGGCAGTTTTTATTATAAAAATGTTGTCTTTAATGTAAAATATTTTAATCAATATTTTAAACTGTTGTCAGTAACAAAAGAGTGTTTAAAATGGTATGCAATATTAAAAGAGCTGCAATATTACAAAAATCATTATTGTAGAGTATTGCTCTTTATATTGCAATAATTATTATTAATATTGATATAGAAAACAATATAAAACGTTTTTGTTTCGTTTTGGGCACGTCACATCCTGGCTTTACAGACACACATGCCGGTCCATGACGCTAGCCAAGTCTAGCGCAAGTTATGCAAAAACTCCCGTTATAATCACCATCGTATTTGCACTGTGTTGTTTATGATGAGGGAATTCGCGAGCGTGCGCACTCAACAACAGCTCTGATGTTTTCAGCGCTGACTAATCTAAGCTCTTCTGATTGGCTAATGCATTCCTAAGTTCAACAGAAATACATTTGATTGGTTATAAGGCTCAACGATGGACAAGAAAAGCGTGTAAAAGCTGATGCAGTGTGAGCAAATATACACTGGCAGGCAAAAGTTTCGGAACCCCTTGCAGAATCTGTGAAAATGTGAATAATTTTAACAAAATAAGAGAGATCATACAAAATGCATGTTATTTTTTATTTTGTGCTCTCCTGAGTAAGATATTTTACACAAAAGATGTTTACATATAGTCCACAAGACAAAAAAAAAAAAAAAAAAGACAAGGGGTGAAAACTTTTGAACAGGATGAAGATGTCTAGATTTTTCTTATTTTGTTGAAATATAATTTTTCTATTTTTTTCTATTTTGCTTCGGAAGCAACAGAGACTGTTTCCTGGAAGACAAATTGAGTACAGTTTACCTTGATCTTCAAATTCAAAAAGTTTTCACCCCCCGGCTCTTAATGCATCGTGTTTCCTTTTGGAGCATCAGTGAATGTTTGAACCTTTTTTTAATAGTTGTGTTTGAGTTCCGCAATTGTCCTCAGTGTAAAAAGGTGGATTTCAAAATCATACAGTCACTGCTGGAAAGGGTTCAAATATGCAAAAGATGCTGGAAAACTGAAGAATCTGCAGGACCTGGAAGATTTTTCTGAAGAACAGTGCTCAGTTTAACTGTTCAGAACAAACAAGGGACTCATGAACAATCACAAAACAACAACAAAAAAACAGTCATAGATCATCCAGGTAACCACACACAGTATTAAGAAACAAGGATTCCCAAACTTTTGAAGGGGGTTGTTTTAATCATTTCAGCTATTTTTATGTCTTGTGGGCTATATTTAAACATCTCTCATGTAAAATATCTTACTCAGGACAGTACTAAATAAAAAATAACAAGCATTTTGTATGATCTCTCTTATTTTGTTAAAATTATTCACATTTTCACAGATTCTGCTTTACTGTAAATGTAATGTAATTGGAACTTTTAATTCATTTTCACATTTCATTTTAATCGCAACAGCCTTATTACATTATTTAATTGTGCAGGGACATTTTTTTGCCCCTTTGTCTTGAATTTATGGGGCATTTGGTTAAAACAAATAGCATGTTTTGTCTGATTTATTTTGTCCCTAAAAAATCAACAGTTAGCATGTAATGTATGCAATACCTAATCTGCAATATCTTAATGTGCGTTTAATGATTTGTTTCTGAATCTTATGCACTTGGTGTTTTTGTAGGACCCTCATGGCGAGTTGCAGGGTCAAAATGTGCTGATTGTGCGTTACTCAGTGGAGCTCACCGCTGCTCACTTTGGCATCAGCGTGGACAGACTTTCCAATCTGTTGTCCGACGCCAGGGCCAAGCTGGCTGGGGTACGGCGAACGCGCCCACCTCCTCACCTTGACACCAAAATGCTAGCATCCTGGAACGGTAAGTTTCCCACATCCTGATTGGAAGAAATAAAGAAAGTAAACGTGTCACCCAGTAATATACTGCTGGAAATCCCAGAGCACTGAACCAGGAAAAGACTCTAATTAGAGTTAATTGCTTTTCATAGAGTGTTTTGAAATGGAAACAGCCATCAATTAATCAATGAGAGGCTGAGGCATGAAGAAAATTCGCAAAGCTTGCATCCCCCGAAGCTAAATGTACCCCCTTTCTATCTTTGCGATTTTATTGATTTCGTTTTGCGAACAAGGTCCAGTGTTCGACAAGCTCTGTTTTTTTTTTCTCGACTGGGTTTGCACTTAATAGCAGCACTATAATGTTAGAGTTCTTTCATGGGGCGCTTAGATGTGGTGCCAAGCCTTTAAAAGCCCACAGAGGGGACCTCTGGGTTGTGGTCTTTGCCCTCGTTGTCTTTAATGAAAGGATATCAAAGCCTTCGCAGGGTGCCAAGGCCCCTCTGGAGCTCTGGCTGACAAAAGTGCTCAAAGAATAGTGACTAATGAGCTGATATCTTAATTAAAGAAAGCCTGAGACATTGTTTAATGAAACTGTTCCTTCCAGAGCTACGCTCCATTACATTCTTAATTCATACCGACTGTATATTGCTACCTGCAGAGTAACCCTTCGCATTAATCAAACCTGATAGGCCCACTCGCATAGCTGTGAGACATGTCACGGCTACAGGCACATGGAGCTCTGACAGGACTATTGTTAGTGATCCCCAGCCCTCCGAACACATTGTACTTTAGATCTTATAGTCTCAATGTCTCCTTTCAAAGCTCCTCTTTCTTGGCTGGCACCTATTGCACCTTTATCAAAACGTTTTCATTATCTAAGAGCCAAAACTCTTCCCTGCAAGTTTTAAATGATCTAGTTGCTGAGTTTGTTCGCTCATGTTCTTTTAATGGAGAAACCACAGACAGAAAATGGCATTCCAAGAAACTTGTTGTCTGAATTGAACACGCTCAAGTTTTCCAAAGCTTGTAATCTGTGTCCACTCCCATTTCTTTGGTTGGTCAGGGCTGATGTTGTCCGGGTTTGCACGTGTCGGAGCCGTGCTGGGTGACAAGGCTCTACTGGAAAGAGCTGAGCGGGCAGCTTGTTTTCTTCAAGAACACCTGTGGGACGAAGAGGGCCAGAGGATTCTCCATTCCTGTTATCGTGGAAATAATATGGAGGTGGAGCAAGTGTAAGGATTATTTTTGGCTTTCCCAAAATATGTATTCAGGCTGCAAAAGCACCGAGGCTGATATAAGAACAGCTATGGATTATAAACAGCTAGTTTGTTAGCTTCAGTATAATTTCCCATCATTATGAAGGGAAAAGCCTATTTGGCCAATTTGTAATTGGAGGATGTAGAAAGAGTAAAAATGACAAGCACGTAACACAATTACTGAGAAAACTATTCATCAAATAATTGTATACAAATAATACTAAAATACCACTGGTTATGATGAGGGTGTATGTGCCTTTACAATAGGCCAGGAAAACTAGCACACATTCTGTCTTCCTTCCAGGTCTAAATTGCTTTGGCACACATCCTGCCAATGTAGAAATGACCCAGAATCAGCACAATACAAAGCTTTTCACGTATGAAATCGCCTACTGACACACACACAAATTCACTGGCCTCATTCTTGGGGTAACCTCTCATTTGTACCTCTCATTAACACACTGTGTCAGCACATCGGTCATCCCACAATGCTGAGTGTGCTTCTCAGGTCACGCTGATCATTTTTATGAGTTAACCCACACGCCATTTATGACTGATTTTAAGTGGCTGCTTTCAGACCTTTTTCACTAAGTGTTCCGCAATGGGACAATGAAGAAATAGCTTTGTCATGTTGTCAAATCACATAATGCTTAATCAGGAACACTCCCTGATCTGATTGGACTTTATATTCTGAATTTAGCATAGGATGAGATGTTCCTTCTCTTGCAGTTCTGCTCTGGTCTGTTTGCATAAGGGAGCTGTAAATATCTGTGGTTTGCTTTTAATTTCCTTTCAAGAATTTCCCTCACAGGGAATTATTTACCAAGCATCCCAGTAAGAAGATGAATTACTGGGGAATTAGTTGTGTTTCTGGCCACCTGATTTCATCTGTTGAAGAGGAATACTGTCTTGCTTTATTCCTGATTTTGAATATTCAACATTCATCCACAGGGATGTTCTTACAAAATGAAAATTTTGTTATTTACTCACCCTCAAGTTGTTTTTTGTCAGAAATTCTAAAAAAAACTGTACTGGTTGCTGTTTTCCATGCAGTGAAAGTGAATTGGGGTTGAAGTGTTCAAGCTTCAATATAGGATGTAAAAGCACTGTAACTGTAGAATAGACTTAAATGTACATTTAAACGAAAGAAGGTTTCATTCACAAATCATGCATCAGCTAATTCTATTCAGTAGCGTTTCCTCCGAGGAGGCAAGGGAGGCAGTGCCTCCGCTAAATTCATAGTAAAAAAATAAAACAACGCCAGTATTACAAAATATAATATTAAAAAGTATAAATCACTTGTTTTTCTAAAGATACACAGCGACACCAGCAGATAAAGTTACAGCGGGAATCCTCGTCTGTCTCCCTTGAGTTTTAACAAATGCCCTAAAGCATGCTATGAGTTTGTTGGGGGGTAATTAAGAATGAATGGGGGAAAGTTATGTGAGAGGAGGCAATGCCTCCATCGTGACATGATTGGATATGACTGGTTATGATTGCCTGTGATTGGTTAATGCAGTAAATCCTGCCTCTTGTTTGTGCGCGTTCCGTGTTCGCAAATCATTCTGAATGAACAATATAATGCTGTTAATGGGAAGACTAATTTAAAAAAGTAAGTGAACAACTTACACTTAGATATAACCAATTTCTTACGGCAAAATAAGACTTAAAGTGGCATAAAAACATGATCTGTGAGAGTTTTTAGTGAGTAATCAGTTTGGTGAAATTAAAAGTAAATCCAATATTTACAGTGCTTTGATAACTGATGATCCGAAAAATGTAAAAATAGTTGAAAGTTAACTATTAAAAAGAATAGCTGAACATAAATTCACAAATAAAAAATATTAAGTTGTTACTGCCTTGAGTTATTTTGGAATAAATATAAAATGCTTAAAAACAGTAACTTGATGAGATGTATTCTTTGCTTTAATAAATAGAATATTCATTACATTGTTAATGTAAAAATATAAAATATGTATATTTTTTTTCTTTTTGTGATAGTGTAAGGCAAGACACTGCAGATGAATAGGTTATCAACTTAGTTACCCAGCTGATTGATTACATTGACAATTGCATTTTTGTATTACAAGCTTTCTAAAATGTTAGGTTTAAATATGCAAATGATGCATTAATGAAATATGCGCTAATTTGCATACACTTCTAGTACAAAAATCTAAACACTGGATGAAGTCAGTTTCAAAGTTCTTGTTTACTTTTTTTTTTTTTTTTTTTACATATGTGACCTTGGACCACAAAACCAGTCATAAGTGTCAATTTTCTAAATTGAGCTGAATAAATAAGCTTTTCATTGATGTATGGTTTGTTAGGATTGGACAATATTTGGCCGAGATACGACTATTTGACTATATGGAATCTGAGGGTGCAAAAAAATCAAAATATTGAGAAAATCACCTTTAAAGTTGTCCAAATGAAGCTCTTACTAATGCATATTACTAATCAAAAATTAAGTTTTGATATATTTACAGTAGGAATTTTACAAAATATCTTCATGAAACATCTTTACTTAATTTCCTAATGATTTTTGGCATAAAAGAAAAATCAGTAATTTTGACCCATACAATGTATTTTTGGCTATTGCTACAAATATACCCCAGCGACTTAAGAGTGGTTTTGTGGTCCATAATTCAGAAAATACTAAGAACAGACAGAAAACAATATATTTTTACAATTTTGGGGGGAATAAAATGTTGTATATAATCAAGCAAATTATATACTGTATGAACAAATCCCTCTGTAAAAACCTTCAAGATATAGACAAGAATTAAAAATGTAAAGTTTGTTGTGTGTAAGTGCTACTGAAGTGGAGATTTATGGCTCAGTGTAGGAGAAAAATCTCATTTTGACAAAACGGCCTTTAAAAATGTATATTGTAATTGAAATCTATTGACAAAAATAGATAAAGTGCTATAAAAAAAACACTTAACAATATCTTTTGGATGTTTTCTTTCCACTAGTCTGAAAAACCAAAAAGCCCAAAATTTCAAACTTGACAGGTGCATGAAAAATCAGTGTCTCCCCAAGAAAATGTGACTTGGACATTATTTTACAGTTGATTAAAGAAAAAAAAAACTCTAAGGACTTGGTGAATTTAAGATTTTCAATGAATGATGGCTTAATATTACCTTTTTTCTCACACAGAGCTATCGTATGACTTGGAATATAGCGTGTGAGTCATATGGACCATTTTTATTATACTTTTATGGTGCTTTTTAGAGCTTGAAAGCTTTAGACCCTGTTCATTGTAATTGCTTGGAAAAGAGCATGGAAAACAGCCTTTGCTTTTGTCTTGTGCGAAAGAAAGAAAGTCATGTGGGTTTGGAACGACATGAAGGTGAGTAAATGATGACAGAATGTTCATTTTGGGGTGAACTAATCCTTTAAAGAGCCCTGTGCCATGCAGTGAAAACATTTAGAGCGAAATCTGGCATAAATGTTTGATAAGAACGAGACAGGTTACCTGACTGTTGTAGTTCTCAAATGGAATTAAGGGCCTTTTATTGTAATAGAAGAAATATGCTGTAGTCTCTGGGCCAGGTAAAAATGTAGTGCCAGGTGAATTATTCATGAACCATCCAGTGGCTGTGCTGTTATTCCAAGGAATGTGGCAAATGGTCCAAACCTTGTTCAGCTGTATAAAAATCATACTGCATTGTGAGTAGATCTATCAGTTTGGAACAAGAAGCCTTCTGGCTCCTGAGATAGATAGAGGTTAGGCTCTTTTTTATAGCTTCGGTCTCCTGACAGGTTTGTGTGGAAGTTATGATGTGGCTTTGCTGCACTTTGAAGAGACTGTATCACCTGGTGAGAATACAGAGAACGAGCAAGGAGGGAATGGAAAAATCCAGGGAGAGCTGTTCATTAAAAATTGACTGGCAGGCTGATTTGTTTTGTTGTCTTACTGAGAAGAAACTGAAACAGAGAAGTCATATTTTTCTCTGAACCCATAAACCCAGCTGTGGGTCGAGAATACCTGAGAAGAAACATGCCTCATGGTTTTATAAAGATCTAGTTAGCATGGACCGTTTAGCCCCTGCTGCTAAAAGCCATAACCATCTAGACCCAGACCCATTTATATTATAATAGATTTTACCGTTTTGTGCTCATGTTTCGTATTGAGGATCAACCGAAGATCTTTGCAGCACAAATGTTTAGTACCTTGTCACCAGGTTTTGATCCAAATTCACCTGCCACTTATTGTACATGACATTTGAATAGTGCATTCGATCTGACAGCTTGAGGCAATGACACGGTAGGGGTCAGATGTTGAGGGCGCTCTTCTCACAGGCACCTCATGACATTTTTCATCCCTTGGAATGTCAGTTGTTTGAACTAAGAACTATGGAGGTTAAGTTCCCAGCTTTAGACCCGTCTCGTCCGTCCTGCTGCCGACACTGTGCTATCTTCAGACCTGTCACTATCTGTTTCCTCACACTCAGCTGGCCACAGTGCCACCTCTGTTCAAGGGTCTGAAGACAAGGGTTGAAGGGCCTTGATGCGATCTGAATCAAATTTATTTTAGACTTCAAAGACTTTTGCAATCTTATTGGTTGACATCACCTCAAAAGGAATTTCAAATGGCTTTTATAACACAAAGGTCCTGCTAAATGTCTTTGTATGCATTTCAGTCAATGCAGAGCTTAGCTTTTACATCTTAAGGCGGCATCCCGCAAACTGACTCGTAACCACTTGATTTTGGTAGGGCATGTCATACTTTTTTTGGTGCACTTTCCTTTTAATAATAGAAGTGGAGCGACAGACAAAACGACTGCTCCTGACATTTCCCTCCAATTTCATGTCATGGATTGCAACAGCCAGTTCTGGCAGCAAATCAACATGAAGCTCTCTGAAATAAGAATAAAAGTACCATGTGGACATGAGCAATTGTAATAGACTGAAACAGGATGTAATTCATGCAGTAACTTTACCCTGTGAGTGTGTGCGATGTGTATTTTTCCCATCGGGGCTGTTAGGTGTTCACGCGGCGCTTCGGTGAGGAAAAAGATTCACTTTCAGTAAACAGAGACTGCTCTGCCTCCACTTTCTTATTTTATTAGACAAGTAAGTTTAGGAGAACTTCAGGGGGGAAAAAAAACTACTTCCTTTGGTTTTTAAAGGACTTTGTAAATAAAGCTTACATCCGGCCATAGAATGTCCTGAGTCTGTGTTGAAGTAATGTAGAATTCTACATCTCTGTAGATTGCATACCGTCAATAATTCCTGCTTGTCCCTCCATTGATTAAACTGGTATAAAATGGACATTCACCGTATCAGTGCATCTTTTTGATCTTATTGTGAGTGATTCATCCATATATATATATTATATTTGTACATACATTTTCATAACTCAGCCTTTCCAGGTAAGGGTGTGCGATAATGACAAAAAAATTATATCTCATTATTTTCTGGAATTTGTCAGTAACAATCATTAGGTGATATTTTGCTGAGCATGTTATTGTGCTGGTACTTTGGCAGGTTTAGGACGGCCGTGGACAACTGACTCCCAAAGCTTTTGATATTTTTCACATTCTGTGCAGTGGTTAGTTTGCAGGAGTAACACTGCTGCAGGATTAACTGGTCGACTAGTAGTCATTCATTTTAAGCATTAGTTGACTAATTGCATGTTTATTAATAAACCATTTAAATCTACATAGCCTAATAAGTGCTAAAACACACACATAAAGCTTGCCACAGCACGCTGGCAGGACAGTTAGTTTACTATTAGGGGGCAGCCCTGCAAATTAACTTTTTGAATAAGTTTAAATTGATTTTTACATTTTATGGGCACTTTTACCTTTATAAGGCCAATTTTTTTCTAACCTAATTAAATGTATGCATCATCTTTTTTTGTCAAATCCTTACATTCAATCAATAAATTCAAATAGTAAGACACTACAAGACTAATCAAATGAAATCAGTATCAATAAAATTTGTGTTTGCAATGGAGAGGTGGCACAGAATCTGCATCTTAAGAAGCACAGACTGTTTAATGCAGGACACATATGCATTTAACCTGGAGTTACAAATATATTAATAATGTTTTGATGTTAAAAAAAAAAACTTTGAATACCCTTGAATACTGATATTTGAAATGATTTGGGGAAAGAAAAGGGAAAATATACTTTAATATATACACTAAAATCACCAGTAAGCAGCAGCAAATTACTGCATAAGTGAGTCATTGAGTCATTCATTTAACCGATTTGTTCAAACGGCTGATTGATTCAGTAATGAAACACCGTCGTGTTTTGCTCAGAGACACAAAACAGTTCTGATGTGGCTTTGTTTAAAACTATTTTCGTTGTTGTGTGATGTAAGTCACTTAATATTAACTTGTCATTTATTGAACTGTTCATTAAATCAATATCATATTTGCAGTCATGCGGACATTTGGAGATAAACGCAAATGGTATATCTAGGATTATTATAGATAACTAAAACCTTTAAGAAACATGTTTGTTACTTAAAATAAACATTAATTGAAATAAAATAAAATAAATTATTATAGCTAGTTGTAGTTTCAGCTAATTTTAATTTAGTTTAACTTAATGAACTAAAATAACTAAAACTGAAATAAAAATGATTTAAAAACTATGCAGATATATTTAAAAAACTGATAAAAACCTAAACAAAAACAAAAATGACAAAAACATAAAAATATTTAAACATTAACCAAAAATAAAAATGGAAAATCTAAAAATTAAGTAACTCAAAATATTAATAAAAACTATAATGGTTTTATAAAGATACTTAAATAGCTCTGGTTAAACTGTTTTCTGCATATCTGAATTGGAAGAGGCTAGGCTTCTGTTGATACTTGCATTACTGTAAATGCGTTTGCCATTCTTTTGGAGTTTAAATTATTTCTGTGGTAAATTGGCAGCATGCCACAATTGCAGTCAATAGAGCTTATGTTATGTCGATCAACACAGCGTAGCTTAACCTGACATTATTACATCGGTCAACCCGACATTAACAAGAAATTGAATTTGTATTTGTGTAAGAACAGAAGGTCTGCCCCTTCCCTACTAATGTTCTCTATAATATTCTCCCCAGTGCATCTCCCATCGCAGGCTTCCTGGATGACTACGCCTTTGTGGTGTGTGGGCTGCTGGACCTGTTTGAGGCCACGCAAAGGGTCCGCTGGCTGCAGTGGGCCGAAGAACTCCAGCTGAGGCAGGATCAGCTCTTTTGGGATTCCCAGGGAAGCGGCTACTTCTGCAGCGACCCCTCAGATCCGACGCTACTATTAGCTCTCAAACAGGGTAAGGAGTAAAAATGTGACATCATGTGTGACGGCACCCTGTATTATGGGTGTGGAAAGCCTATTGATCTAGGCTTTTGCTTTTGGAATGCGTGGGTGGCTATGAGTCACGGAAAGGATGATGAAGATCTGTAGCTGTCAGTCTACATTCTGCATCACTCCACTGCTGATAGCACCGCGGACCCTCGCCTGGGTAACTCTGTTTCAGCCAGACATACCCTGCTGAAGCCGCCCCATTCTCTCCTTATGTAACCTCATCACTGTCTTTTATTATGCTGTAATGTCCTTCTTTCTATTCTTTCTCACCCAAACCCACTGCCTTTTTCTTAGACACTTCTTTTCCAGTCCATCTTCTGATGAATTCTGAAATCTTTCCTCCGCCCTCTCCGTGTTTCTGGGTAGAACTTGACCAATATAGCAGACTGATCCAGTACATCAAAGCCTGCTTTGTTAAAGCAATTGATATTTCCTTGAAGTAACACCACATCCCTTTTATTTCACGCTGTGCTCCATTCATCACCTTCTGCGTGACATTGCTGTGGAAGTGGTATGAGAGAGTGATTTTTCATTCTTTTTTTGTCTCCCACGACAACACAAAAAAGAAAAAGATCCGCACACATACTTTCGAACTGTATAAGTGCCGGGGCTTAATGTCCCGAATGGCTTGGCTCCATATTTTCTCCGCAGGAATTGGAAGTACGAGCTGATGTGAGCGAATAGTCGCACCAGCGTGCCTGGGCCGTGACTGATGGCACTGTGAAAATGGCACTGACACCAATGAGATATGGATGAGGGCCGAGAAAGCTAACTGTTATGTTTTTGTTGTTGCTTCTGATAAATTAAAATGGACATAAGACAGATTTTTCATCTTTTCTGAGTGACTGGGCTATTATATAGTGAGCCAAGCGTGCAGAGTTGGCTCCATTAGGAGCCATGCGGGGCTGTCACGTGTCAGAACCGAGTCCCTTCACCTCTCTCTGCCGGTGGAAGACGGATTGCCTCCCAAAGCATCTGCCAGTCTACATTTTACGCCTTGCCTAAAGTAGACAAAACCAAAACGAGTCAGCTTTGCCGTTTCGTAAAAGGCACAGACAGTCTAGCCACTAATTTTTTTGAAAATAAAGCTATTGGGTTTCTTTATTTTGGGCTTGAGTCCTTCAAAGATTTTTGTTGCAGTATTTCATAGAAGCCTGTTTTCCATATTGACCACATGCAATGCTATGTTCAAGTCCTTCTGGGAAGTTCTACATTATGAGTTTGAAAATCATGATAGTGATCGTAGTCATAATTCATTTAGCTTTTCGCTTCCACACGAAGACAGGAGGCATTTTAAGAAGCTGCATTACCATTCAAAAGTTTGGGTTTGGTAAGATATGGTCATTAAAGGCTGCGTTTATTTATCCAACACAGTAAAAACAATATTGTGACATTTTATTACAGTAAATATCTTCTGTTTTAATATATAAAGCTGAATTATTATTAGCAGTCGTTCATATGATTCTTCAGAAATCAATTTAACTCTTTCCCACCAGTTTTTTAAAAAAAAAGTTGCCAGCCATCGCCAGCATTTTTTATCATTTTCAGAAAAATTTCAGGGCCCCAGAAATATTTTGTTGTATGACAGCCTGATCTCATTAACTTTTTAGCAAAACGCGAAATACGTAACGCAGTGTACATATTCGATGTGAAATGTCTGAGTGGCGCTAAAAGAGTGTTTTTTTCCCCCCAGAAAATAGATGAAAGTACATATGGTACGCTTTGTGACACACTTCTGACTTGAAATGTCGTTTGATTGGTGCTATAACCTCAATGCTTTGTGACGTTTTAAAATAACGCACCATCTGCACTATACCTAAACCTACCTGATAGTATAAATGAAAGCGATTGTGACGTAAAAATGCGATCACAAGCATGCCCTTTCAGCTTGTTTTTTGATCTCTCATCTTTTCTGTTTTTCATTGTGAGTCCTGTTTTTCAAGGATTCAACACCCTAAGTCCAATTCTGTGCCGGCTGAGCTACCGAGCAAGCTTGTAAAGACTGGTGTTGTGCCCATTTTTGACCTACTGTCAAATTATTACCCCCTCTTGTTAAAAACGCATGATTGTCTAATCCTTACCCCTCCCCACACAAAACCCTAAATTGACCAATACTACGAGGGTAGTAATTAGGCGGGGGTCAGATTTCAGCAAAACACCATAAAGCGAAACATATGGAGCTGTAATCATAATTATGTATGAAAACGATTACAAGTGCACGCTGTTTAACATTATCACATTATTTTTCAAATGCATTCCTCGCCTGTGTTTTTGATTAGGAGATTCTGGACTCATTCAAGAGATGTGTAATATCGCCCCCCTAGCATATAATTCATGAAGAATCTTTGTCTCATAAGTTTGTTTGGTGGGGAAGCATTGTCACTTTAATAATGGAAAATTCCGTGTTTGCTGGGGAAGCATCTCAAATAACAAAAAATGTTGTGTGTTTGGCGGGGAAACGCTGTCTCTTTATTAATGGAAAATTCCGGGTTTTCGCAAGGAAGCGTTATCTTATAAGTAACAGACAATTCTGTGTTTGGCGGGGAAGTGTTGTCTCCTAAACAACGGAAAAGTTTGTGTTTGGCGAGGAAGCGTTGTCTTATAAATAACGGAAAATTCTTTGTTTGGCGGGAAGCGTTGTCTCATAAATAACGGCAAATTCTGTGTATGGCGGGGAAGCATTGTCACATAAATAGCGGAAACGTCCATGTTTGGCAGGGAAGTACTGTCTCTTTAAACAAAAAATTACATATTAGGTGGGGAAGCGTTGTCTCAAATAATGGAAAATTCCATGTTTGGTGGGAAAGTGTTGTCTCACAAATAATGGAAAATTCCATGTTTGGCGAGGAAGCATTGTCTTTTTAATAACGGAAAATTACGTATTTGGTGGGGAAACATTGTCTCAAATAATGGAAAATTCCATATTTAGCAGTAAAGTGTTGTCTCACAAGCGTTGCCTTTTTAAGAACAGAAAATTCCATGATTGTCAGGAAGCGTTGTCTCATATATAGCATAAAATTCCATGTTTGGTTGGGAAGCGTTGTCTCTTTAATAATGGAAAATTCTGTGTTTGGCAAGGAAGCATTGTCTCATAAATAACGGAAAATTCTGTGTTTGGCAGGGAAGTGTTGTCTCATAAATAACGGAACATGCTGTGTTTGGTGGGGAAGCGTTGTCTCATAAATAGCAGAAATTTCCGTGTTTGGCAGGGAAGCATTGTCGCTTTAATGACGGAAAAATTTGTGTTTGGTGAGAAAGTGTTGTCTCAGAAATAACAGAAAATTCAGTGTTTGGCAGGGAAGCATTGTCTTTTTAATAACGGAAAATTACGTATTTGGTGGGGAAGCATTGTCTCAAATAATGGAAAATTCCATATTTAGCAGTAAAGTGTTGTCTCACAAGCGTTGCCTTTTTAAGAACAGAAAATTCCATGATTGTCAGGAAGCGATGTCTCATAAATAGCATAAAATTCCATGTTTGGTGGGGAAGCGTTGTCTCTTTAATAATGGAAAATTCTGTGTTTGGCAAGGAAGCATTGTCTCATAAATAACGGAAAATTCAGTGTTTGGTGGGGAAGCATTGTCAGTTTAATAATGGAAAATTTTGTGTTTGGTGGGAAAGTGTTGTCTCGTAAATAACGGAAAATTCCGTGTTTGGCAGGGAAGCATTGTCTTTTTAATAACGGAAAATTACGTATTTGGTGGGGAAGTGTTGTCTCATAAATAACGGAAAAATTTGTGTTTGGTGGGAAAGTGCTGTCTCGTAAATAACGGAAAATTCCATGTTTGGTGGGAAAGCGTTGTCTCACAAATTATGGAAAATTCCATGTTTGGCGACGAAGCGTTGTCTTTTTAATAACGGAAAATTACGTATTTGGTGGGGAAGCGTCGTCTCAAATAATGGAAGATTCCATATTTAGCAGTAAAGTGTTGTCTTACAAGCGTTGCCTTTTTAAGAACATAAAATTCCATGATTGTCGGGAAGCGTTGTCTCATAAATAACGTAAAATTCCATGTTTGGTGGGGTAGCGTTGTCTCTTTAATAATGGAAAATTCAGTCTTTGGTGGGGAAGTGTTGTCTCATAAATAACGGAAAATGCCATGTTTGACTGGGAAGCGTTGTCTCTTTAATAACGGAAAAATTTGTGTTTGGTGGGGAAGCATTGTCACTTTAATAATGGAAAATTTTGTGTTTGGCGGGGAAGTGTTGTCTCTTTAATAACGGAAAAAATTGTGTTTGGTGGGGAAGCATTGTCACTTTAATAATGGAAAATTTTGTGTTTGGTGGGGAAGTGTTGTCTCGTAAATAACGGAAAATTCAGTGTTTGGTGGGGAAGCATTGTCACTTTAATAATGGAAAATTTTGTGTTTGGTGGGGAAGTGTTGTCTCGTAAATAACGGAAAATTCAGTGTTTGGTGGGGAAGCATTGTCACTTTAATAATGGAAAATTTTGTGTTTGGTGGGGAAGTGTTGTCTCGTAAATAACGGAAAATTCAGTGTTTGGTGGGGAAGCATTGTCACTTTAATAATGGAAAATTTTGTGTTTGGTGGGGAAGTGTTGTCTCGTAAATAACGGAAAATGCCATGTTTGACGGGGAAGCGTTGTCTCTTTAATAATGGAAAATTCAGTCTTTGGCGGGGAAGTGTTGTCTCATAAATAACGGAAAATGCCATGTTTGACGGGGAAGCATTGTCTCTTTAATATCGGAAAAATTTGTGTTTGGTGGAGAAGTGTTGTCTCGTAAATAACGGAAAATTCAGTGTTTGGTGGGGAAGCATTGTCACTTTAATAATGGAAAATTTTGTGTTTGGTGGGGAAGTGTTGTCTCGTAAATAACGGAAAATTCAGTGTTTGGTGGGGAAGCATTGTCACTTTAATAATGGAAAATTTTGTGTTTGGTGGGGAAGTGTTGTCTCGTAAATAACGGAAAATTCTGTGTTTGGCAGGGAAGCATTGTCTCAAAAATAACAGAAAATTCCATATTTGGCAGGAAAACCGTTAATTGTTGTTATTGGATGTTTTATATTTTTGTGGAAACTTGCTGAATAAAAGTATTATCTTATTTCAAAACTAAAATCTTATTGAACCTAAACTTTCTAACTGTTTTGTATTTCAGGAAAGGACAAAGTAAATGCGACACAAAGGATGCACATTTGTGGCAAATTAGTAGTATTTTCTGGCAGGCTTTATCACTTAACTCCAAACACGAGCTATACAAACCAACCAGTACTTATTTTATTCCACCATAATTTGTAAACTGACACACTCCCAACTTGTCAAGCTTTAAGAAAATCCAGATTTGTGGTGCCGTTAATGTGCGATCAGCTTGTAAATACAATCATTCTGACATGACTTGCACGCAGTAAATGGCCATGTGTGGTGCATGTGTCTTTTAAGGAGCAGCGAGCTACCTGATATCATCTGCATGAGTTTAGTTGGGACAGCATTGCTGCTTTTCATCAGTCATCGCTTCCATCCCACTCAGCTTCCAGATGCAATCAGCTCATTACATTGTGACACGAAGCACAGGAACCCACTCCCAACACCCCCTTTGCACATACACAAACAAAGAGCAGATAAAGTAAATCAACTCACAGCTCTAGAGCCACTTCACTTGTGATATCAGGCACTTATAGCTCTGCTTAACCTGATAAATGGGCTCTGGTTAAATTGATATTGGAACCATCAATGGTTATGATGCCATTTTATCCAGAAGCCAAACTGTTTACATCAGTGTGTTTGAAAACATGGCTGCTATGCTGGACTGGTTATCTGACTGGAAGAGCATTGTGTCTTTTTTCTTCTCTTCAATTTTTCAGATCAGGACGGTGCCGAACCCAGTGCGAACTCTGTGTCGGCCATGAATTTGCTGCGACTCTCGCACCTCACAGGCCGGCAGGACTGGATACAGCGCTCGCAGCAATTACTGACTGCCTTCTCTGATAGACTGCTTAAGGTGCCAATCGCCCTACCAGACATGGTCCGTAGTGTCATGGCCCACCATTACACCCTCAAACAGGTAACTGCAGTCTGGTCTACGACTACTGAATGTGAAGTTTAAAAGTCCAGTTTCACTTGTCACATCATGTCCACATGATGGCAATGAAATGGCAATGAAATTTTTTTTTTTTCAAGCCTCCCTGACTCTGAATACTACAATAAGACAGACATGTTCACAAGTCCCTATGGTAGAGTCAGACTCCAATCTCAAGTCTCTCATGGCCAGGTTTCGAGTCTTTTGTCCAAGTCAAGTCTTGACAGTTTTTCGCTATACGCTCCTAATTAGTTTTATAAACACTAAGATTTTCAATAATTAGGATTTAAGTGAAACTTATTTCAACTGTAAATCAAGTATTTATTTATTTAGTTAGTTAGTGTTTGTTAGATTGTTTGTTAATTATTTACTTTATTTCTATTTTACCATTATTATTTTAATGTATTATTTAACATTGTTTTACATATTCATGCAAATAAATAAATTGACTTTCATGATTCATTATATTTATTTATTGTTATTATATGTAAATATTTCATAACATATAATAATAATAATAATAATAATAATAATAATAATTATTATTATTATTATTATTGCTATTATTATTAAATTGTATTGTAGTGTATTGTTTTACATATTCATATAAATTAATTAATTAATTGATTATATTTATATATAGTTATTATATGGTAATATTTCTTTATATAATAATAATAATAATAATAATAAATGTAATAAATAAAATGTAAATAAATAAATAAATAAAATATTTATTATTAATTATATATGTTGTATTATTATTATTATTATTATTATTATTATATGTTATATGTAAAGGTTTATTAACTTAATTATTATTATTATTATTTATATTATCGTATTATTTATTGTTTTACATATTCATGTAAATAAACAATTAATGAATTATTTATATTTATTTATATATTGTTATATGTAAACATTTCTTAATATATAATTATTATTATAATTATTATTATTATTACTTTTATTGTTGTTGTTAATGTATTATTTAACATTGTTTTAAAAAAAGTTATTAATTATAGTTATTTACGTAGTTATAAATGTATTTATTTTTTAACATATAATAAAAATAGCAACAACAATAATACCTTATTATTATTATTGTTATTATTATCATTAAACATTGTTTTAATCTAAATAAACAAATATTCATTATTGTAATAAATATTGTTTACAAATGATTTTTTTTTTTATTGTCCAGAAGTGTAATAAATAATTAGTGAACAATGCTTTTTGCCTTAAATGAAAATGAATTACGACTCCAGGCGGAACTGAACTGAACTGATAGACCATTGATCAAGCGACTCATTTTTCAATGATTTTCCTGTTCCATCTGGTGTAGATGTCCTGCAGGTTGACCGATACACCCGCGGTGTTATATGCAGCTGACCGCACCACACTCTGCATGTCCTTGCGGTCCAATGTTTTGTTGTTACTGTACCGGAGAGTAATACAGCCTGACAGGAAGCTCTCAATTTTGCACGCAAGTTTAATGAGCTCAGCATCTGGAGAGCCTACCTGAACTTCCCTAAGTATGTGTGGGCCATGCTAAGCCTTCTGGAAGACTCAGTTAAAGGCCCTATTGATCATAGATCTGTCAAAACCAGCCAGTGAAGCTGGTTGACCACAAAAGGCTTGCTGGTTAGGAAATCTGGCAGGGAAAACAACAAACCAGCGAGCGAGACACAGCATATGCTGGTGACAAACCATGGCTGGATGTAATGAAGTCCCACTGAAGAACCTCCTCACTTCATGCTCTGGAAACCTGGAAGTGAACTTCTCTCCAGTGGGGACTGTCATTTCTAAATGCATAAGCCTCCAGGAGAGACAGAGTAGATTGAGTGCCATGCTGAATGATTTTTCTCAGTCTTTGCCAGATGTTCATGTCATATTACTGGAAATAAGTCTTTTGCATCACATTTTGGTTTCAGCGGAATGCTTTTTTGTATTCATTGATATTTCCATCCATGTTTAATGCTATAATAAACGAAGATATAAAATAGAAAATAGAAAATATTGTTCAAATGTTTGGGGCTGGTTTAAATTATTATTATTATTATTATTTTTTTTTTTTTTTTTTTTTTTTTTATTAAATTACATGTAAATTAAAAAAAAAAAATGTTTTTGAAAGAAGTCTGCTCTAATGCTCTAAGGTTGCATTTATTTGAGCACAAATACATGAAATTATTAGTAATATTGTAAAATATTATGACAATTTAAAATAACTGTTTTCCATTTTATCATATTTTACAATGTAATTTATTCCTGTGAAACTTTAGCAGCCATTACTCCAGTCTTCAGTGTAACATGATTCTTCAGAAATTATTTTAATAAACTGATTTGTTACTCAAGTAACATTTTTTATTACTATTAATGTTGAAAACAGCTGTTATTGTAAAAAAAAAAAAAAAAAAAAAAAGAAAATCAGACATTATTTTAATAAACTGATTTGTTACTCAAGTAACATTTTTTATTACTATTAATGTTGAAAACAGCTGTTATTGTAAAAAAAAAAAAAAAAAAAAAGTATTTATTAAAAAAAAAAAAAAATCTTAAGGGGTCCCTGGCTCCAAAAAGTTTGAAAACCCCTGGTTTTATATATTCATAAAAATAAATAAATAGATGAATTAATTTTATTTATTGTTTGTTTGTTATTATATGTACATATTTATTAACATATAGTCATAATAATAATAATAATAATAATAATAATAATAACAACAATAAATGTTGTTATTATTAAATTAAATTAAAATTATTGATTCTTTTTTTTTAAACTGTAAGTGTTATTAAATATTAAATAGAATGTATTAATGTATTTATTTGGCATATTTGTTAATTATTTATTTAATTTTACAGTTATATTATTAGTTTAAATGTGTTGTTTAACATTGTTATACATATTTCTTTCTTTTAAATATTTATTAACATAATAATAACTCTTTATTTTGAATGTATTATTTAACGTTGTTTTACATATTCATATAAATAAATAAAATATTTATTATTAATTCTATGTATATATTAGTATTATATGTAAATATTTATTAGTGTAATAATAAAAGTAATAATAATAATTATTATTACCTTTATTATTTAACATTGTTTTACATACTATGTATATGTATATTGTTATTATATGTCAATATTTCTTAACATATAATAATAAAAATAATAATAATTTTAGTATAAGCTGTGTTTAATATTATTGTGGAAAATATTGGGGAAAAAAAATCTTACTGACCCCAAACTTTTGAAAGGTATCTGTCTGAACCCTAAGCTCTAACCTTAATATTAAATCTGATCCCTGATTCCTAAGCTTTTTTGGGATATCAGTATGACCCTTGCTGCTTCTGCTATAAAAGTACATCCAGTAGGATTGATAGCTGGTTCATCAGTCCTCACTATGAGGACCGTTAGAGCTTGGATCTGTCACATATCAACTAGAATGATGCTGCTGGATAAAAGTTTTCCCTGTCAGGCCATTTTTCCAAAGTTTCCTCCTGTTCCCGGACAATTGTAGGAGCTGTGAACATGTGTCATGGCCATCAGAGCTCACCAGCGGCAGAGAAGTCATCAAAGTAGGAGGAATAACAAGCTAGAGGTCCAACTAAGGGCAGCCCGCTCCACATCACACCTGCCCACCTCATTACAGCACCATACAAGCAGTCCTGACCCTTTCTTCTTCTCTTTCACTCTTTTCGCATTTGTTCATTTGGTGGTTCATACAGTACATATTTTTTTTGCTCACAAGTTTGTTGTTCTGTTATGTGTAACAGTCTCTTTTTTTTCTTGTAGATTGTTATCTGTGGCCAGCATGATGCTGAGGACACTGCAAGTTTGATTTCCTGTGTCAACTCCCTATTTCTGCCCCATAAAGTAAGTGTACTTTACTCTCTAAAGAACAGCACTGTTAGGACTATTAAGGTCACTCTAATTGGGTGTTGCAATCAGTCCATTCGACTTTGACATACTATCTCGCAGTTCGGACTTTTTTCTCTGAATTGTGAGATATAAAGTCGAAATTGCATGATATAAACTCGCAATTCCAAGTTATAAAGTCAGAATTGCGTGATATGAACATTTGCAAGTTATAGTCAGAATTGTGAGACATAAACTCATAAATCAGACTTTTTTTCTCTGAATTGTGTGATATAAACTCAGAATTCTGACATTTTTCTCAGAATTGTGAAATATAAACTTGCAGTTGCAGGTGTAAAGTCAGAATTGTAAGACATAAACTTGTCTTTTCATATAAAATTGTGCCTTTTTTTTCCTCAGAATTGCAAGTTTATATCTCTAGGGCCCTATGATTTCCACGATTTTGACTTGACTTGACCTGAACAGACTTGACTTAGCAGCTCACCAACACCAGGGTTACAACATCAATACACAACAAGAGACAATGGCTACATGAGGGCTATTTATATCAAACAATGCGGGTCACATGACAAGAACCAACCAATGAGAAACAAGACACATGACTTGGACAACCAATCAGAACATGACACATTGAACAGAGGAACCAATAGCAGGTATAAATGAGGGCAAGGGAAGCAAGACACTAACAGCATAAATCAAATTATAAAATAAAAGACATGAAAACAAGAATGTAAAACAAACCCAACGTTACATTACTTTATAACACAGAATTGCGAATTCTGAGATTTTTTTCCTCTCAAAACTGGACTTTATAACTAAAAAAAGTTAGAATTGCAAGATACAGACTTGCAAAAGTCAGAATTGTGACTTTATATCTCACAATTTGTTATAAAGTCCGGTTTTGAGGTGTAAAAAAGACTGATATGAAAAAAAATCTGAATCGTGAGATGAAAAGTCGTAATAACTTAAAAAAAAAAAAAAATAATAAATTAAAATTCAGTGCCAGAGATGGCCTTCCATAGTTATTATAGTTTACCAAAAACTAACTAACACCAATATAAAAATAAAAATTAAAATAAAAATAATAATAAAAAAAAATTCTATTACTTAAAATAAATGTCAACTGAAATAAAAAATAAAAACTTCTTATTTCAGCTAGTTGCTGACACTAGAGACTGTCCTCATTTTAATTTAGTTTAACTTGATATACAAAAACAACTAAAACTAAAACAAAAATCAATAAAAAGACACACACATAATTTTTAAATAAAAATAACAGCTTGATTAAAAACAATGCATAACACAAATCTGCCCACTTTGACTTTTTTTTTTTTTCCAAAACATCACATATTTCAAACATTCTTTCTTACGTTTATTTCACAAATGTTTACATTTAAAAAAAAATCCAAATTGAAGAAACAGCAATTTAAAAATCATATTTTTTTAAATATATATTTTAAGCTTTGTTTTGAATTTCTTACAAACTTGTGTCTACAAATATGCCAAGAACTGAAATAAAGGTCTTTTTTGATCTGTCATAATAGACATACATATAATAGATTAATTTGGAGCAACACTGGCTGATTTAACATTTGACCTTCTTTCAGATTTTACCGGCCCTTCACTGAATGTAGATGTTTTTTTTGTTTTTTTTCTCGTACATGACACGTTCATTGGTTTACACAGAATGCCTTGTGCACTGGAGCACAGTCATGCTAATGAGTTCACTAAAGTAATCTCCAGCGAAAGGTCAAGTTGTCAGATTTTTAACCTATGCATGCTGACGCGCACACTGCGAGGCAAAGGGCCGGGACAACGGCTACCCGCCGCACCACATTTTAAATTTCGGAATAATTAGTAAATAGTTAAGAGTTTTCTGTAGACGTTAGCCTTAGGCTTGGCTTTGTGGGGATTTTTTTCTTTCGCTAAAGGTCATAGCTCAGGATAGCATTTGCACTCTTCTTGCCCTTTTCCCCAGCGCTTCCGTGACTGCTCTCTTCTCTCACACGACGACAGAAAGAGCAAACACACACGTGCTCTCCGCACCTGGCCTTACAGGTTTTAAGTGAGAAATACCAATAGCAAGCACAACAGAATACACACCGGGGTCTAACCTTTTGCCATTTATCATGGTATTCTAACATCTTTTATTGTATGAAAAAACCCCTAGAGAGGCAACCCTCCGTTTTCTAAAGGCTGGAATAATGAGTTAGTTTTTAAACTAAATAGATGAGAGGCCTTGTGAATGGAAAATAGGCTGGGGCCGTCCGGTTTCTCTATATTTCTGTAGTTACAGTAGGTGGCTCTGTAGGATGGTGTTGGGACGATGTAAGCATGTGACCTTACACTCCATCAGTGAACCCTAAACGTCACGTTTTGTGTCAAAGGCTGAGTTTGATCTCCTCATGGTGCATCATTTATTAACATCGTTCCTCCCTGGTGGGGCAAAGGCGTTGGCACATTCATCTTCTTTCTCATTATACCCGTACTTATGTAATCTTAATGATACCGACTCTGTGAGTGAGAAATATAAGGTCACGTCGCATTCATTCATTCAGCTGGCTCTGTGACCTAGAGGTTTGCTTTTGTTTGTATTTTATTTGAAGACTCAATTTAAAGATTTATTCACTTTAATATCCTCTTATTGTGCGTGTTTTTGGTCTTAATAATCTTTCGTTGGGATTTAATAACTTTCTTTGCTTCTAAAACAAATTTTCTGCTGACATAACCAAATCTGTGTAGGTAGGGAAAATGAGCAGTATAAAAATATTATTATTAAACCAATTCAGATTGAAAAAAATCAAGTGCTTGTTTTCCATTGTGTATTCTTTTAGAAGTGTGTCACATTTTAAAAGTTAATTGCATTATGAATGTTGTTCTAGGGTGTTTCATATCTGCAATCTGTATATGTTGGTCTTATTCGTAGTAGTCTAATAGGTTTTAGAAAGGCAATGTCTCTCGCTCCTGGCCAGATGTAATATTTAGCTGGTTTATTTATGATCCCTTTTTGCCCTGTGCACAATATACAGCATGGTTTTCTTTCTGTGTTTCGGAGATACTGGGGTGTGTGAGTGTGTGTGTCTACTGGTGCAGAGAAATCCTGCTTCTGTCAACGATTTGTGCAAATCCATCTCTGCCAGTCAGGTCACAATAAAGCACATTTACTGTTGGATAACTATGGGGATTTAAAAGCACAGCTCACCCATTAATGAACATTTATTTGCTTAAATTCATGTCGTATTAATGACTTATGACAGATTTTTTTTCCACAAAAGGGACATTTTTAAAGAATATCCTGGCTGTTCTGTTTAACATAATGATAGTAAATTGAGGATCAGGTCTGTCAAACTGCAAAATGAGAAAAAATGACCAAAAAGCACTGAGTTCAAGCCAGTTTAGTGATCTGTTGTAAATAATGACTTAAATTTTAGCGCATTTGTCACACACAGCTATTGTATGGCTTTAGAGGACTTGGAATATATTGTATAAGTCATATTGAGTACTTTTATGAGTACTTTTATGAGCCCCAGTCCTCACTTACTTCTGTTATACTGTAAAAGTAGCCAGGATATGCTTAAAAATTTCACTTCATAAAGTATGTCTTGCAAAAGAAAGAAAGCCATTCGGATACTGAACAAAATGAGAGTGTGTTAAAGGGATAGTTTGCCCAAAAATGAAACTTCTGTCATTATTAAAGGGGTAGTTCGACCAAAAATAAAAATTCTGTCATTATTAAAGGATCAGTTCATCCAAAAATGAAAATTCTGTCATTATTAAAGAGGTAGTTCACCCAAAAAATTAAAATTCTGTCATTATTAAAGGAGTAGTTCGCCCAAAATTGAAAAATCTGTCATTATTAAAGGATCAGTTCGACCAAAAATGAAAATTCTGTCATTATTAAAGAGGTAAGTTACCCAAAAATGAAAATTCTGTTATTATTAAAGGGGTAGTTCACCGAAAAATAAAAATTCTTTCATTATAAAGAAGTAGTTCACCCAAAAATGAAAATTCTGTCATTATTAAAGGAGTAATTCGCCCAAAAATGAAAATTCTGTCATTATTAAAGGGGTAGTTTGCCCAAATAAGAAACTTCTGTCATTATTAAAGAGGTAGTTCGCCCAAAAATTTAATTTCCGTCATTATTAAAGGATCAGTTTGCCCAAAAATTAAAATTCTGCCATTATTAAAGGATCAGTTCACCCAAAAATGAAACTTCTGTCAGTATTAAAGGGGTAGTTCGCCCAAAAATGTAACTTGTGCCATTATTAAAGGATCAGTTCACCCAAAAATTAAAATTCTGTCAATATTAAAGGGTAGTTCGCCCAAATATGAAACTTCTGTCATTATTAAAGGGGTAGTTCGCCCAAAAATTAAATTTCTGTCATTATTAAAGGATCAGTTCACCCAAAAATTAAATTCTGTCAATATTAAAGGGGTAGTTTGCCCAAAAATTAAATTTCTGTCATTATTAAAGGATCATTTCGCCCAAAAATGAAAATTCTGTCAATATTAAAGGGGTAGTTCACCCAAATAAGAAACTTCTGTCATTATTAAAGAGGTAGTTCGCCCAAAACTTAAATTTCCATCATTATTAAAGGGTCAGTTTGCCCAAAAATGAAAATTCTGCCATTATTAAAGGATCAGTTCACCCAAAAATGAAAATTCTGTCAATATTAAAGGGGTAGTTCACCCAAAAATGAAATGTAGTATTATGAACTATTTCAACTTTAAATCAGTTACAAATTGGATTTTTATGCATTATTCTGCGATATAAAATCTCACAGAATTGAAGTAAACATCTGGACCGGTGATTCGCCTTGGCGAATGGAGTCCCACTCATTTGTTCCCGGAGCATTTCAGCTCAAACAAATCCATCATAATGACATACACTGGAAAGAAACACGGCACTGAAGGCCTCTGAGAGCTTGCTGTCTTTCAATATA
Source organism: Cirrhinus mrigala (assembly GCA_036247105.1). NCBI lineage: Eukaryota > Metazoa > Chordata > Actinopteri > Cypriniformes > Cyprinidae > Cirrhinus > Cirrhinus mrigala. The sequence goes on along the minus strand of CM070018.1, from coordinate 13,832,898 downwards.
CTTTCAAATTCAGTTCCTGAATACAGTCCTGCTTGTCATTTTGGAGCAAGAGCGTCTGCTAAGAGCATAAATTGTACAGTCTCTGGGATCACAGCAGCCTGGTCGCGTTTTCATTTTTAATCTAAATTCAATCGTATGTGCTCATGTGTTCAATTCACATGTTAAACAGGGCTCACATATCCCTTGGATTTAATACAAGGAGAGCAGAACTTGGCCCCGTTGCCTAGGCACAGCAAGACGACAACCAGAAGAGCCTGCAAGTAATGAGTTAGTGTTAGTGAAGCCAGAAAAAAACAGCACAGAATTTCATCTGGTCAGGGACTGATAAAGGAAATGCTCACACGCACGCACGCTTCTCATTGCCTGGCTGTGACGAAGCCTCAGATGGACCCTGGTCGGAATTGTTTGTTTAATTGACTTGGACATGATCGAAAGATCCGCCTGCATCAGGCCGTTGATTGCAAAGTCGGAAGGGCATACTGAAAAATAGATGACACTGTGCTATTGAGTTGAGCCAGCAGTCAAATTATCGTGCCAGCCTTAAATCCCTCGAGTATCACTATTCTGTGGCGAATGAATAAACTACTGCTTTACCATGTTGTATTCTGCGAATACCAGCTAAGAGACCAGCTTAGCATGGTTCGAGATGGTTTATGCTAGTTAGTGTTGGCTCGTGCAGTCAGTATTAGCATACAATGCTAATGCATCCACAAACAGTAGGAAATACTGCTGCTGCACATATAATATATATGTAATAACCCCTATGTATAATATACATCTGAATATGGAGCTGCATTGAAATTTACATATCTCTGGAACTGAATGATACAGAGCCTTGAAAATTAAGATTCCAAAAGAGAAGTTTATTAAGAATTAAATGCTAAAATCATATTGAGATATCTTTAATACTTCTTGAGGTATAAGCATGCAAACTTTGGAAAAATACTATTTATGGCACTCAGACAGGTATGTTCAATGCAGCTGTTTTGACAGAAGGAAATTAGATACATTTCTAGTTTCAACATTAGTTGTTCTTCAGACATTCCTATTTAAAAGAAAATAAGTGTCAGCTGAATGCAGAGTGACCCACATTTGGTTTTTGACCACTAAAAATTGTACAATTTACTCATAAACCCACACTGAGATCCGAGTATCTCTGGAACTGAACCACGTAGGTCCTTAAAACTGAAGATGCCAAAAGAAAAGTTTATTAAGACCCAATATCTAAAAGGGCATTAAGATATTTTTAATATTTCTTGAGTTACAGGCATGCGAACATTGGAATATAAAAGTGCTCTTTCCCCAAATCTGAATGGTCACCATTGGCACATAATGCAACAAAGATTGCTAAAGTCAACAGATTTTACTAATAGACCTACCAAACTCTGTAAAGACAATATGGTGATGCTGCCTTTTTTTTTAATGAAAAAGAAAAGAAAAGAAAAGAAAAAAAAAACTGGCAGTCGAATGCAAAGTGACCCACATTTGGGTTTGACCACTGAAAATGTGTACGATTGAGATCCGAGTATCTCTGAAACTAAACCACGTAGGTCCATAAAATTGAAGATGCTAAAAGAAAAGTTTATTAAGACATAATATCTAAAAGGGCATTAAGATACGTTTAATACCTCTCGAGTTACAGGCATGCAAACTTTGGAGAAAAAAAACTTAAGAAGTGCTCTTTCCCCAAACTTGAATGGTGACCATTGGCACATAATGCAACAAAGATTGCTAAAGTCAGATGATTTTGCTAATAGACCTACCAATCTCTGTGTAAAAATAACATGGTGATGCTGCCATCTTTCTAAAAAAAAAAGAAAAGAAACTGTCAGCTGAATGCAAAGTGACCCACATTTGGTTTTTGACCACTGAAAATGTGTACAATTTACTCATGGACCCACATTGAGATCCAAGTATCTCTGGAACTGAACCACATAGGTCCTTAAAAATAAAGGTGACAAAAGAATAGTTTATTAAGACCCAATATCTGAAAAGGGTATTAAGATATGTTTAATACCTCTTGAGTTACAGGCATGCAAACTTTGAAGAAAAAAACTTGAGAAGTGCTCTTTCCCCAATTTTGAATGGTCACCTTTGGCACATAATGCAACAAAGGTTGCTAAAGTCAACCGATTTTACTAATAGACCTACCAATCTCGATGTAAAAATAGCATAGTGATGTTGCCATCTTTCTAAAAGAAAAAGAAAAGAAAACAAACTGTCAGCCGAATGCAAAGTGACCCACATTTGGTTTTTAACCACTGAAAATGTGTACAATTTACTCATGGACCCACATTGAGATCCAAGTATCTCTGGAACTGAACCACATAGGTCCTTAAAAATAAAGATGACAAAAGAATAGTTTATTAAGACCTAATATCTAAAGGGTATGAAGATATGTTTAATACCTCTTGAGTTACACGCATGCATACTTTGGAGAAAAAAAACTTGAAAAGTGCTCTTTCCCAAATTTTGAATGATCAACTTTGGCACATAATGCAACAAAGATTGCTAAAGTAAACAGATTTTACTAGTAGACCTACCAGTCTCTGTGTAAAAATAACATGGTGATGCTGCCATCTTGCTAAAATCATTTTTACCCCCCTATAATTTGGCTCTAAATCTCAGATGAAAATTGTCATTTTGACCCTCTCTACAAAATAGTAGATTACTCAGTAAATATACAAAGAAGATGTTTAATATTTTGGCTTTCATCACTACACGTTTATCTTTTTTCAGAACAAATACACTGTAAGAAAACAATTTGTTGAGTCAACTTAAAATAATTTGTAACCTGGCGGCCTTAAAATTTTAAGTTCAGTCAACTCAAAAAAAGTTTATTCAACTTGAAATGTTAAATTATACTAAGTGACAACTTAGATATTTGAGTTGAATCAACTTAAAATTTACTTAGTACAACTTAACATTTCAAGTTGACTAAACTTATTTTAGTTGACTGAACTTAAAATTTTAAGGCAGCAGGGTAACAAATTATTTTAAGCTGACTCAACAAATTGTGTTTTTTATTTTTTACAGTGTATGAACAGAATCAAAAATTTGAGTTGACACGGAATGACCCTGGTGTGATTGACTAAAGAGTTTACAAAAAGATCAATTATTGCTTTAGAGTGATGTTAGAGAGCACATTTATGTACGGTGGGCTGACATGTCTGCTTTCAGTTACATGGGAAGATTAAGCTACATTTCTCTCTCTCTCTCTTTTCTTAATCTGTGTTTTTCATTTGTAACAAGAGAGACACGTAGTTAGAGAGGGATAAATGGTTCTCACCTGCAGAGTCGGGACATGAATTAAACGTAATGAGAGCCATCATCTTAAGTCACTGAATCAGCCAGAACCAGCGCTTTGTCTCCATGGCATTGGGTATCTTTATAAACAAAGAAAAACAGAGCTTGCTCTTACTCATTATAGTCATATAAATCCTGGCAATGGAAAGATCATGCATCAGTGTTCCTCAAACACACACGCACACACACACACACACACACACACACACACACACACACATACATATTACTTCCAAATATTAAAGGCACGGTCTGGTTTCCTGTGTGAAAAATGTGAAATTGAATCTGAGGCCTGGAGACTGTGGAGCTGATGAGATTTCCTGCTCGTAGATTGCGAGAGCGTTTAGAGCGGCGTTGCGCTCTGTTTCCTACTCTAAACCAAGAGCATCCGTGTGACACTGGCTCACCTTGCGTGTTTGTGTAGATATAGCTGGGATAGATTTAACCTCGACTCACCAAGGGTTATCAAAACAGCATTATCATTTAAAGTTGCACTGTCTGGGTCGCCTGTCTGTAGTAAGAGGCTTTTGTGCACTGCCTTTTGTGTGCACTTCATAGTAAAGACCCCTTCTATTATCAAACATGTTTGCTTAGCTTCACTGAAAATCTGTTTATTCATCTAGCTATCTATTTATCGTTCTGTCGTTCTATCGTTTTGTCTTTCTGTTTGTTATCATTCGATCATTGTCTATTGTTCATCTATCATTGTTTTGTTCTATCATTCAGACATTCTATCACTTGTTCTGTTGTTCACTCTATCCATCCATCCTTTTAATCATTCTATCAAGCATTCCATTAATCATCTATAATCTAATGATTATATCAATCATTCTGTCTATCGTTCTGTCTGTCAATTATTCTAACATTGTCATTCTGTCATTATATCAGGCTGTCATTCTATAGTTTGCTGTTTATCTATCTATCTATCTATCTATCTAGCCATTGTTCAATCTGTCGTTCTCTCTATCCTTCTATCATTCATTGTATCGTTCTATCGTCGTTTGCTCCATCCATCCATCGAATTTGTTGTTCTTTATCTTTCTGTCTATCTATCTATCGTTCAGTCTATCCTGTCGTTCTATCTATCCTTCTATGTATCATTCTGTCATTCATTGTATCGTTCTATCATCCTGTTTGCTCCATCCATCCATCCATCCATCCATCGAATTTGTCGTTCTTTATCTATCTATCTATCTATCTATCTATCTATCGTTCAACCTGTCATTCTGTCTATCCTTCTATCATTCATTGTATTGTTCTATCATCCTGTTTGCTCCATCCATCCATCGAATTTGTTGTTCTCTATCTATCTATCTATCTATCTATCTATCTATCTATCTATCTATCTATCTGTCTGTCTGTCTGTCTATCTGTCTATCTACCTATCTATCTGTTTATCTGTCTGTCTGTCTATCTATCTATCTATCGTTCAATCTGTCGTTCTATCTATCCTTCTATGTATCATTCTATCATTCATTGTATCGTTCTATCATCCTGTTTGCTCCATCCATCCATCGAATTTGTTGTTCTTTATCTATCTATCTATCTATCTATCTGTCTGTCTGTCTATCTATTGTTCAATCTGTTGTTCTATCTATCCTGTCGTTCTATCTATCCTTCTATGTATCATTCTATCATTCATTGTATCATTCTATCGTCCTGTTTGCTCCATCCATCCATCGAATTTGTCGTTCTTTATCTATCTATCTATCTATCTATCTATCTATCTATCTATCTATCTATCTATCTATCTATCTGTCTGTTCGATTTATCGTTCTATCAGTTTAATTGTCTATCGTTCTATCATTCTAACATTTGCTCATCCATCCATCAAATTTTTTTCATCATCCATCAGTCTATTGCTAAGTCTGTTATTTTATTCTATCTATCTATCGTTCTGTCTATCCTTCTATGTATCATTCTGTCCTTCTATGTATCGTTCTATCGTTCTATCTATCTATCTATCCGATTTATCGTTCTATCATTTTATTTGTCTTGTTCTATCGTTCTAACGTTTGCTCATCCATCCATCCATCCATCCATCCAATTTTTTCATTATCCATCAGTCTATCTATTGCTGTCTATTGTTTTATTCTATCATTCTATCTATCGTTCTAACAATCCTTCTATTTATCATTCTATGTTTTGTTCTGTTTGCTCCATCCATCCATAATCCATTCATCCATCCATCAAATTTATTGTTCTATCTATCTATCGATCTATCTATCTATCTATCTATCATGCATTGTATCGTTCTATCGTTCGCTCCAACCTTCCATCAAATTTGTTGTTCTCTATCCATCTATCTGTCTGTCTATCTATCTATTTATCTATCTATCTATCTATCTATCTATCTATCATCATTCTAACATTTGCTCTATCATTCTATCCATCCATCCATCCATCGAATCATCTGTCATTTGTTTTATCGTTCTATCACGCTATCATCTATTGTTCTATCATTCTAACATTTGCTCATTCATCCATCCATTCATCCATCCATCCATCCATCCATGGAATTTGTTGTTCTCTATCTATCTATCTATCTATCTGATTTATTGTTCTGTCGTTTTATTTGTCTTGTTCTATCATTCTAAAGTTTGCTCATCCATCCATCCATCCAATTTTTTTCATTATCCATCAGTCTATCTATTGCTGTCTATTGTTTTATTCTATCATTCTATCTATCGTTCTATTTATCCTTCTATTGTTCTGTCTATCATTCTAATGTTTGCTCCATCCATCCATCATCCATCCATTGAATTTGTTGTTCTATCTATCTATCTATCTATCTATCTATCTATCGTTCAAACATCATTCCATCCATCCATCCATCATCCATCCATCGAATCATCTATCATTCGATTTATTGTTCTATCATGCTATCATCTATTGTTCTATCATTCTAACATTTGCTCTATCATTTCATCCATACATTCATCCATCCATCCATGGAATTTATCTATCTATCTATCTATCTTTTATCTATCTATCTACCTATCTATCTGTCTATCGTTCTAATGTTTGCTCCATCCGTCTGTCTTGAAAAACTTTGCTTTTCTAGTCCAGATTACTTATTACTGTTTTAAATTTCACTTAATTGTAATTAATTAAATACAAATTGCAATTATTCGCCCAGTTTGCTACATCAATTCAAATTCAAGAATTCAGTTTTAATTTAAATGGCAGTCTTAGTTTTTGTTCTTAATGGTGCACAACTCTAATATTTAAAAAGATGGATGCTATTCTATGTAAACCAAATCAGCTTATGAACATGTGCGGCCCTGCAGTCATCTGAGAAACACAACTAATTCTCTTTTCGTGACCTGAGACCCTACTACACGCTTCACTGAGTTATACAAAATGAATTATTCCCGTTCCACCGTACATACCGGGTATCCCCCGATCGGCGCTCGCCGTGCCTTTGATGCGATAATGGCGTGTTCAACCTCATTGAGCATTCGCTGCAAAGTATATTAAAGGTTTATGAAGACAGACCTAGAGAGGCTCAAGAGTGGGTTGCGAGGACCATACCGAAAGTGCATTTTTCACGATACATTAGCCAACCAGACTAGAAAATCTTTTTTAATTTAAATCCAATTATCGTATCATCTGTTCCTTCATTTCGGGGCGCAGGGTTTAATTGTGGGGAATGCGCTGTATAAAAATCTCCTGCTTTTGCAGTCTCATCTGTTCTTACTTATTTAATTCAAATTTGCTAGAGGACTCTCCAATTCAACACACTCTTCGAAATCAATTAATCCCACCCGTTGCGATCTGCAGGCGTGATTAAAATGGTTGGAATAAATTTATCCATACTTTAATTAGGCTAAAACCCGTGTTGATTATAAAGGTGCTACGGTAGGGGTGCACGTCCTCATGGGGCTTGTTACAGTAGAATACGAGGCATTAGAACAGCCACTCCATATCCCTGATGATGGCAACCAGCTGCTCACTTCAGTCATACGATTTCCTCGTGCTCATAGAAAGTCTGTTCTGAGATCAATTTAGTCCAACCAAATGCATAAGCATATATTAACGCTGTCCAGGTGTACTGTTGCCCAACAAAGAAAACGCTTGTTCCTTTAAAAGTTTGTTTGATTGTGGTTTAAATGTGGTTTTCATACAGTTATTTCTTTAAAGGAGAAGTCCACTTCCAAAAACAAAGATTCACATATAATATACTCACCCCCTTGTCATCCAAAATGTCCATGTCTTTCTTTCTTCAGTCATAAAGAAATTATGTTTATATAATGGACTGGTATGGTGCCCCAATTGTGAACTTTCAAAATGCACTTTAAATGCATCTTCAAACGATCCCAAATGTGGTTGTAAACAATCCCAGCCGAGAAAGAAGGGTCTTTTGTTATCTAGTGTAACGATTGGTTATTTTCATAAAAATAACACAATTTATATACTTATTAATGTCAAAACTCTTGTCTTGTCTTACTCTGCCTGGATTGTTTTTTCCGGTTCATGACAGTTAGGATATGTCAAAAAATTCCCATCTCATGTTTTCCCTCAACTTCAAAATCATCCTATATCGCTGTTTTACCTTTTTTGTTAAGGGTGTTTGATCTTCTTTGCATGTTCACTTTGCAAAGACTGGGTCAGTACTTCTGCAGTGATGTAGGATGATTTTGAAATGATTTTTGAAGTTGAAGGAGAAAATACGATTGGAGTTTTTTGAGTCAGAATACACAGAGTTCAGGGAGAGCGAGACAAGACGAGCGTTTGAGATTAAAAAGTATTTAAATTGTATTTTTTTTATTAAAATAACCGATCGTTTTGTTAGATAAGACCCTTCTTCCTCAGCTGGGATCGTTTACAACCGCATTTGGGATCGTTTGAAGACGCATTTAAACTGCATTCTGTAAGTTCAAAATCAGGGCACCATATCAGTCTATTATATGGAGAAAAATGCTGAAATGTTTTCCTCAGAAAACATAATTTCTTTACGACCCGAGAAAGAAAGACATGAACATCTTGGATGACAAGGGAGTGAGTACATTATATGTGAATCTTTGTTTTGGAAGTGGACTTCTCCTTTAAGTACAGAGGAGTCTGGAACCTTTTAAGTGCTAATATTTTTAGTGTTCATCTGAGATGGGATTTAGCCAGTACAGTAGAGCAAGGGCCTTTGCACCGCGAAGAGTTCTCGACTTCGTCTGATTACTGAGACAAATGATCCTGAATCCCTAACAAGGCCGCTGAGACATCACAAGAGCCAGAGCGGTCCCGAGGCAACCTGATGAGAACGAAAGAGTACATGGCAAAGGTTTAAAAAAGCCTTAGAAGCTCAGAAACATCACAGTGGTGAATTATAGTAGATCCTGGAAAACTTCATTGAGGGGCAGTTACACGTGTTAAAACGTAACGTTTCTGGTTTTCTGAAAGAGTCTCTGATTTCTCTTTGCCTTGTCTTTATAATCATAATTAATGTCAGCTTATTTCCTGTCTCATATTCCCAAAGTCAGGTCACACATCATCATCATCACTCACGTCTAATGAACAATCTAACTCTGCATCTTCTTCTTCGGGGGAGATGCTAAAATACACCCACGCACACTCAGCAATACTTTCCGTTACGTCTGTCACACACATTTTGTGTTTAGAAATGGTTTCTAAAAGGAATATCCGGTAGTGTAGTTTGTAATGTCTATGAGAAAAGCCATTTTTATTAATGATGTTAATATATTATTTTTTTTACTAATATTAATTAAAAATGTGTAATGCAATATTTTTAAAACACATTTACAGAATTTGTGCCAAATTCTTTGCTACACTACATTCTACTTTCTAAAAAGTCAGAACTCGTGAGATTAGTTTATTATTTATAATTTGTAATTGTGTTCTTTTGACAGTTTAGAAATGGTTAAAAAAAAAAATGTTAAATATTTATATATAAAATATATGAATATTAGTAAAACATATACAATTTATGAAATATATTTCAATTTTTAATGGAGTTATATTTTATTATAATGAAAGTATAGAATATAATGACAGTTGATTATTTACTTGTAACCAAATCTCACAGAGCATTAACACACACATACACACACACACACACACATAGATAGATGATAGATAGATAGATAGATAGATAGATAGATAGATAGCATTTTGTAAAATATTTTTTTCTTCGATTTTATCTCTTCCACATAAGTATTGTTATTTTTACAATGCTTTATTATTTTCCATTGTTTTAAATATTTTTACTCAAAAATCTAAATGTAATCAATATTTCATTTTCATTTTTCATAAACACTTTAAAAGTTTTGTTTTTAATTTTTTTTAACACCAGTGTTTTTTTTTTTTTTTGTTTTTTTTTTAATAAATATCCACAAATATCTTTAGTCATGTCTTTAGTTTTTACATTTAGTCACTTTTTCGTCATGTTATATTCACTAATTTTATTATTTTTTTAATACATTTGTATATATTTTTTAACAGCATTAAACTTTTCAGGTAATTTTATAACAGGTACAATTTATTTTTTATTTTTTCTATTTTATCTCTTTCACATCAGTGTTGTTATTTTTACAATATTTTGTTATTTTACATTGTTTTAAATATTTAAAAAAAAAAAAATCTATATTTTATTAATATTTCATTTTCATTTTTCATAAACACTTTAAGTCTTAAGTTTTGTTTTTAAATTTTTTTAACACCAGTGTTTTTTTTGTAACAATTATCCACAAATATCTTAAATTTAGTAAATTTTTCGTCATGTTATATTCACTCATTTTCTTATTTTTTAATACATTTGTACATTTTTTTAACAGCATTAAAATTTTCAGGTAATTTTATTACAGGTATTTTTTTTTTTTTCTATTTTATCTCTTTCGCATCAGTGTTATCATTTTTACAATGTTATTTTACCTTTTTTTTGTTTTAGTATTTACTTTAATTAAACAGTGTACATTTAATGAATATTTTATTTTTATTTTCATAAAGTTTTAATCTTTCGTTTTAGATATCTTAATTTGCGGTATCTAAATTCAGATATCTTAAATTGAGTAAATATTCCATCATTTTATATTCATTCATTCATTTTGTTTGTTTGTTTTTTTAATATATTTGTTATTTTTTGACATACTAATTTTTTTTTTTTTTTTCATTTAAATTTAATTTTTTAAAAAACAATGAATCGTCAGGTTTTTTGACAAAAATATCCATAAATATCTTAAATTTTGTCAATATTTTGACGTTATATTCATTCATTTTATTTTGTATTTGTTTTTTTAAATATATTTCCGGGGTTTTTTTTTGGACATACACATTTTTTGAACATTTCATTTTTAATTTTTTCTTCTGTTTAATCTCTTCTACATCAGTATTGTAATTGTTTAATTTTATATCAATATCGATCGACTGGTAGATGAATATATAGATATATAGATATTTTCTATCTGTCTAATGTTTTGGGGTTCTGGGCATCTAAACAGCTGAAAATTCTTGAACTAAAGCATGACTGGAAATTGTTCATGTACAAACTTGTAATTGAGCTGTTTTGTGTCAAATTTAAACAAAGAGAACAATTCAAGGTTGATTTCAAAATCGTGACAATATGACTAGAGTTACAGGCTGTTTAGTAGTTTTATTGTCCTGATCTCAGACCAGTGTAGTGGCTCGGCGTGTCAGCAGCTGTCACACGTCACCAGCTCTCTGCATTTAACACACACTAGACAACAGCAACCTATAAAATAACCTCAGATGTGGCTGACCATGAAAGAGATGACCCCTAAAGGGATAGGATGTTGCAGTCTAGCTGTGTCTTTGTCCATCTTCCTTAAATCAACCGCACTCAGATTAAACAAGGTCTTTGTCTGTGTTAATCAGCGTCATGATGAGAAATGCTTCTGCATTAGTCTGTCTCATTTCCTCAGAAGCCTTTTTTTGTTGTTTTGAGATGCTTAAAAGCTTTTAGAAAAAATTAATCAAATTTGGTTGGTACTATTACTTCCTCCAGAAGCATAGAGAAGGTAGAGGAAAAACATTTTTTTGGATATCGCTTTCCAAATCAATCCTTTTAACTGAAAGTGCTTAGTGAATATCCACCTTTTGAAGAGAATTGTATGTTATTGGCCACATTGCAAGATACTTCCATTTCCGTTCACTTTCCTAAACTAAGTTGAGAACTTAATGATACGATTACCTGAATTCACCCTGGAAAAACCTCAGAGAGAGAGAGACTTTTAGCCTAAGCCTACAGTCAGACAATTAAAATACCTCACAAGTCTTTTATCCTCCTTATGAGAGTATTTCCGCAGGTACTCCACCTCCTGGGAAATTGTCACTTTAGAGTTTCTTTGCCACCGGATGAATCCCTGACAAGCTTTAATGAGCAACCCAAGAGAGAACTGAGTGCTTTGTAGGAAATGGGCTTTAGACGGACAAGCCTGCGTTCTTCATTTTCAGCTAGCTTAGCCGTATTTAAAAATGGTGCAGTCTGATTTATGCTCGGACTGTGCATTGCCCATTTGGGATCTGGACATCTTGTGAGTCAGGGTCAGAGATGCGAGTTGACCATCTCGCGGGTTGATCCTGATGTATGCGTAGAGCGACCTGTGCATAAACCTTGCAGGAATAGTCAACCCTTAACATCATTAAATCCTCTGCAGGATCATGGACACTCAGAGCAGAAGAGCAGGGACTGCGGAGGTCAGGTGGTAGATCAGATGAAATAGAAAAGAAAAGAATGTTCTCTGCTTAGGTGGTTGGCCTTTTCACACTTTTTTGCTCACTTTGAGTTGTGGGAATGCTGGAAATAGAAGCTTCACCCTGTCGCATTGCTTCCGTATCTGTCGAGTGTAACTTTGCTGACTGTGGTTGTGAGGTGAAGCAGGTCTTAGGCTTTGTCCACATATTTACAGATATTTCTGAAAACAGTTTTCACCTTGATGTTTTTTTTGACAAAAATATCCGCAAATATCTTATTTAGTCAATAATTAATTGTTATATTCATTCATTTTATTAATTTTTTTAAATATATTTTGATATATTCATTTTTGACCAAAATTTTATTATTTAACAGTTAACAGTTTTTTTTACAGGTAAAATGTTCGTTTTTTTCTTTACTTTGTTTTTGTTTGAATATTTTTTAAATCAAAAACTTTAAATTTGATCAGTATTTAATTTTCATTTCATTTAGTTTTAATCCTCGGTTTTGTTTTTAAATATTTTCCACAGAGGTTTTTTTTGTGACAAAAATATTCACATATATCTTAAGTTTGGTCAGTATTTTGTCATGTTATATTCATAAATGTAATTAATTTTATATTTTTTTAATTCATTTTTTGACCAAATTTTTTTATTTATTTATTAAATAAAAACTTCTAAATTTTAATTAATATTGAATTTTTATTTTTCAGTTTTAATTCTTAGTCATCCTCACCAGTTTTTTTATTTTATTTTTTTGACAAATATTTTCACTAAATTCTAGTTTAGTCAATATTTTATCATGTCATATTCATTAATTTATATATATATATATATATATATATATATATATATATATATATATATATATGTGTGTGTGTGTGTGTGTGTGTGTGTGTGTGTTATTTTTGACATTTGAATTAAACAGTTTTAATCCTTGATTTTGCTTTTAAATCTTTTCCATTTTATTTTTATTTTTTATTTTTGTATTTATTTATTTTTTGATCTATTAAATTTAACTGTATATCTGCACATTTAGTCAGTATTTTGCCATATTATATTCATTTTATTTTTATTTATTTTATGTTTTTTTTAATATATTTATTTTTTGAGATATTCTTTTTTTTTTTGACCAAAATGTAATTTTTTAGCAGTTATCAGGTTGTTGTTGTTTTGTTTTTTTGTTTTTTTAACAGTATTACAATTTTTTCGACAAAAAATATCCACAAATATCTTAAATTTAGTCAGTATTTTGTCATATGTTCATTCATCTTATTTTTAATTTAATTTATTTTATTTTTATATATTTGTTATTTCTTGATATATTCTTTTTTGACCAAAATTTCATTTTTTTTTTTTTTAGCAGTTTACAGTTTGTTTGTTTGTTTGTTTGTTTTTTCACAGTATTACAATTTCCAGGTTACTTTTTTTTACAAGTAAAATTTATATTCTTTTTTACATTTTATCTCATCCAAATCACAACACTTTTATTGTTTTACAGTTTTAATCCTTAGTTTTGTTTTTAAATCTTTTAATTTAAAACACTAAAATTTACTAACTAAAAGCTGTTTTGACTCACTGCTTTTTATCCTGTCCACACCAATGTTATCTATCAATATATCTATCTATTTAGACAACAATATTTTTTATATATGCTGAAATTGTCTGGATGTTTAGATGTAAACACTTATGTCCACAAAATGTATATTTCAACATATTAGTCATACAACATTTTAAGACAATTTATATGTTTAATCAAAACATAAAAAACTCCCCTTGATGTTTTGTGATTGTATCTGTCGCAGAAATACTTAAAATACCACCTACCCATTCTGTACAGTGGACTTTACCTTTGAGGGAAGTAGACGAAGACACCAGAATCAATGAGGTCATGATGCTCCATTCCTCTCCAACCAAGAAATAAACTTACGGCAGATAATTAAATGACTAATGGCTGTGTGCTCCACTTGTGCGCGCTGACAGCCTCAAGCTCTCCAGAGAGGCTCCATCCTGCCAGGAGAAGAAGCTGATGAAATTCCCCAGACTAATCAACTGTTTGTGTGTGTGAGTGTTTGTGCCTGATTTTGTGTGTGTGTTTAGGTGAGAGTAGGTAGGAGCTGACAGTCTGGAAGAAGGATATCAGTGCATGCTAGCTGGGATGGAATCACAGCTTAGCTCATGGGAATTTGTGAATCACAAAACAGAGTAAGAGATGGATTCATGTGCAGAAGGGTTTGTAGCAGAAGCACAAAACACAGAAGCTGAGATGTAATCCAAACAACACCAACAGAGCCAGCAGCAAGAGAAAGACCAAAACACTACCAGACTAATCCAAAGACGTGAGACTACTGGCTAAAATAGAGGCTCAGGCGAGAGATCGGGTAACAAGATAAACAACGTTAAAATTGCTGTCAGAAAACAGGCAGTACTTCCAAAAATTGGCACTAGATCAGAGTATATATTGTGTATATAGTAGCAGTAGACTGAAATGAGAAAAAGGTGTAGCAGTTAATGCTGGAATACACTACACAACCTTTAAAACCACAACAGATTCTAAAACACTAAGCATCATACGTTTGCTGACAAAATACCGGAAGTGACGCATTCCACGGATGAGAATCCATGATTATTAGACCGTTTTCCAAGGCTGGATAATAAATTAAACCCATTTAAAATCATAATAAAGCATACTGCTATTGTGAATTAAATTAAATAAATATATGCGATCCAGGTTTAATATATGCACGTTCATTATTTAAATACGAATAGGTTACCTACGTGTGTCTCAGATCGGCTCCGTTCACAGTAAATGCTGTTCCACGGGAACTGTTATCATTTACATGCGTGGAGCGTCTTAAACTCCATCTCTGCATGTTGTTGTGAGTTTGGGTTTATTATAACGTTCATCCGAGAACGCCATTTCATCAGATTTGTAAATAAATCATTTATAAACCTACGCAAACACAGGTGAATACAACGTTATCTTTCTAAACATGTAAAATAAAAGTTTAAACGTTCTTTCTTAGTTTAGACGCTTTGATGTCCACATATTTAAGAACTTACAGTGACTGCAGCATTTCTGTCATGAAGAAATGGCAAAATATTAAAGATTAAGTGGACGTTAGAATTAACTGTTGTTTGGTCAATATTAAACAAGGATTAAATCGTGAGGTAAAGTGTAAAAACACAGTCCTCAGGCGGTTGGCGCCATCTGCAGGCATTTGTTATAATGCGTAATGTACGTTGTCTCTATTGTTAATCATGCATTATGTATTTTAAGTTTTGTTCAATAGAACCGTACGATTACTAGCTTTTGATACTTTATTTGAACTAACAGGCTATTATTGCCTCGTTGCTATTATATATGTATTTTAAGTCATTTTAAAGGCTATTGTTCACTTAGGTCTGTTTATTACTACAAAGAAAGAATTATAATTGACCCTTCGCAAACAGCTTGATTGACAGGCAACTTGACCAATCATAATACATAATCATTATGTCCGACAAACAAATCAGACAGGAGACTGTTAACTTCAGTGGACTTAAACTTGAAAAATTGTGTGTATTGACGTCTTTCCGCGATAGAAATCAAATACCATCTGATATTCATTCATGTTTTAGTTTTTAGGTAAATAAGAAAAGGCGATCGGTTCATGTGTCGATTGATCTAATAAGACAATACGCTGATCTGTCACAACACATACAATGTATTTTTCACTGCGTTAGAACATGATGTGTAGTGCGAGAACGGCATTGTTTGGCAGAAATAGCAACAGTAACTAAGGTGGGCGGGTTTTTGCTAAGGGTCAATTATCCAATTACTCAATTAATAGTCAGAATAATCGACCGATTACTCGATTACCAAAAATGATTGTTAATGACAGCCCTATTATCATACTTCTGTGTCATTCTGAACACAAAAACTTAGAAACAAGGAGGCACAAAACAAGAGAAAGTCTTTTCTGGTTCAAAATATTAATCATGTTTTATATCCTTTAACTGTATGGAATCACAGTCCAAAGCTAAAAAATCATGCCCATCATATAAACAGTTTGGACCAGTGAGTTTACATGTTTAGTGTGATGATGTTTGTCCTATTTAGCTACTTGCTAGCAACCACTTTTCCAAGACAAGTACAAGCAAACAAACAAGTATTGCTGATACACTGTAGGTTGTAGAATAAAACGTGAAAATATCTCAAGCTTGTGTTAACCACAGACCTTATTTTAGACCAGGGACAGGGTTGCCAAGTTTTCAAAAGAAAAGCCGCCTAATTGTTACTCAAAACTAGCCCAATCGCATTTTAGTAGGCTACACATTTTTTGGCGGGGTTCCTCTGGTAAAATTCACGTTCCAGGAGATAAATATCTCATTATTGGGGTCGCTTGAACCCATGGACATTAAAAACAACCCGTGGCAACTAGGGCTGCCCCCTAATAGTCGACTAACCATTAATCGGCGAGAAGAGGCCTGGTCGACCAAAATTTTATTAGTCGCTCATCAAAAAGCAGTGGTAATACAGTACATCGGGCAGAACGTCCATACGCTCACCTATCATTCATCGACCTCAAATATGGCTTTTTAACTGAAAGATGTATACTACAGTAACTTAACATGGCAGCTCAACCTAATGCTAACCTAGAAAAATGTGCGCTATTGAAGTGTCAGTGAGTGTGGAAGTTAAATATTATGGCGCTTATCACATGACAGATGGAGGCACCGGTGCGGTCACTTGTACTTAAAATACTCCATCATTTTTGGTTATACAGATAAAAGTAATGCATCTTTTGAATCTGTAAAGACTACGTTTATTTGTGTGCACTCACAATAACAACAAAACGTTGCGCTTTTTTTAAATAATAAAAGCAAACAGGATGCGCTTTCTGTCATCTCGGTCTCTGTGTGAACTTAAGCGCGAAACTTCGAAACTTTATATATACTTGCCTTACAGGCATGAAAAATATTTTTATAGAGAGTGAAATGTCTACTTTCAAATGAACCAATTCAAATAGAAAACAAATATTCGCAAAATATCCCAAATAATCCGTATGAAACAGGCATACAGGCGCATCAATTACAGTTTTATATTTAGTACCCTTTAAGATTTTGAGAATCATAAAGTTAGGATATTAAAGGCCTAATATTTTGAGACTTTATTCCTGAAATATTACTACTTTAATCTTGAAATGTAATTTTGTTACTGACTTCATTTTAGTGAAAAAGTCCTACTAGGAGATTAGTTACAAAAAGATAAGATTTTATTTTCCAAATTGTATTTTAGCGTGGCACTGAAATGTTGGGAATTTTAAACTGAGAACCGAGTTTGGTTTGAAACACTCCGTAGTGTTACAACAAACTTCACAAATGAACTGCGAAAAAGTCCAGTCTTTGCTTAACCCCAGGCCTCATGCATCTTTTCAGTTTATGTTTTGTCTGCTTGTCATTTTTTATATGTTGCCTCAGTGGACTGTCACAGTTCTTTGAGTCAGTCTGGAGACAGCCCGCGTGAGGTCACGACAAATATGACAGAAAGCCTTGCCGGGCTGCTAGCGGGAAAGTAATGATGCGGAATTGTCTCGGCCCCTGAGATGCAATAAAGGGAAGATCCTCGCAAACAGACAGTAACAATATATTGTGCTTAGAAGTCCAGGGACAGGTTTCACAGAGTTGAGTTGTTAACCATGCCTGTCAAAAAAAGTCACACAAGAGTGTGTCAAAACCGGAGAGCGGAGAGAATGTCTGGCTCTCCTGGAATATCCTCCAAAAAGCTGGCTCTAAACTGAGCCTCGTGAGCTGTCCTAAGACCTAACCTCTGTCACATTCACGAGTCCTTTCCTGTGCCCTCCTCCTGGATTTCACTGAGCTTTGGGCTTGGCAGTAAAATCGTCTCACTGAGGAAAAGTAGATTTACTCTTTCATCCTTTTCCCTTCGGTGACTCTTGGCCACTGGGCAGCTCAGCCTCTTGCTTTTCTCTCTTCGCTGTCTCCCATCCTGCTGGGGTATTGTTCAGTTAAAGGTTTTCTTCTCTGCTACAGGAGGTGGAATCTAGTGTGGCTACCACAGTGTCCTCCCCTGCTGCTGTGCCAGTCAGCCCCCCTGACTGGACATGGCCCTGATTGAGTTATTTCAGACTTTCCCCCCTGTGAGAGAGATGAAGGAGCGGGAGGGGTGTGATGCTCCAGTCTGCATGGATCAATTGAATTGAATTATTAAGGCACACGCTTTATTGCACAGATCTACAATGGCTTTTTAATGTTTTTTATTTAATATTTAAAAATGTAAAATTAAAAAAATAAAGTCATGCTTTTTTTTTTAAGAATAATCTTGTAACAGCCCTTTTAATGTTCAAAATCAAAGTCTTAATATTGTGAGAATAAGTCTCAATTAAGAAAATATATTTGTAGCATTATTAGATTATATATTTTTTGTTAATCAAATCTAAATCTAATTCACAGACATCCATTATTATGACTGTATTTTCAAAACATTTTAACTTAATTCTCATTACGACTTTTTTAGGAATTTTAGGGATGTCAAATTGATTAATCGCATTCTAATTAAAAGTTTGTGGTTACATAATATATGTGTGTGTACTGTGTATATGTAAATATAATGAGAATATATTTAAATTATTTACATGCATATATTTATGTTTTATATGTAAATATAAAAATATATTACATTTCCTAAATGTTTACATGTATGTGTTTGTATTTATATATGTAGAAATATGCACAGTACACACAAATATTATGTAAAAACAAAGTTTTATGTTGGATGTGATTAATCTAAAAAATCTGTATGTAATCTCAAAATAATAAAAAAAAAATCTTTATATTTTATTTACATGCCTCTAATATCCTAATTTTGTAACTTTATTAATTTTGTCATTACAACTCATGACATCGACTTTTTCAAGACATTGAAGTTTTTATTTTCTCTTTGAAATATTTCTTTATACAGTTTATAATTTCTTCACATACTTTAATCTCCTAATTTTATTCTGAGTTCATTCTCAGACCATTATGATTAATTAATATAAATTATTATGATTAATAATTATTATATTAATATAAAACATTCTATCTTTATTCTTGTAACATAAAGCTTAATTTTCAAAACATTATTACTTAATCCTCTGAACAACATAACTTTTAAAACATAACTTTTATTCCTGTAACATACTTTATTCTCAAAACATTACAACTTTATTTATGTAACATTTCAACTTAATTTTCAAAACATTCTATTTGTATAACTGACTACATTCTCAAAAAGGTACAACTTTATTTATGTAACATTTCAACTTAATTCTTAAAACCTCTATTTGTGTAACATTCTGACTACATTCTCAAAACATTACAACTTTATTTAACATTTCAACTTAATTCTCAAAACATAACTATTTGTGTAACATTCTGACTACATTCTCAAAACATTACAACTTTATTTATGTAACATTTCAACTTAATTCTCAGAACATAATTATGTGTAACATTCTAACTACATTCTCAAAACGGTACAACTTTATGTATGTAACATTTCAACTTAATTCTTAAAACCTCTTTTTGTGTAACATTCTGACTACATTCTCAAAACATTACAACTTTATTTATGTAACATTTCAACTTAATTCTCAAAACTATTTGTGTAACATTCTGACTACATTCATCTCAAAACATTACAACTTTATGTAACATTTCAACTTAATTCACAAAACATAACTATTTGTGTAACATTCTGACTACATTCTCAAAACATTACAACTTTATTTAACATTTCAACTTAATTCACAAAACATAACTATTTGTGTAACATTCTGACTACATTCTCAAAACATTACAACTTTATGTAACATTTCAACTTAATTCTCAAAACATAATTATGTGTAACATTCTGACTACATTCTCAAAAAGGTACAACTTTATTTATGTAACATTTCAGCTTAATTCTCAAAACAACTATTTGTGTAACATTCTGACTACATTCTCAAAACATTACAACTTTATTTAACATGTCAACTTAATTCACAAAACATAACTATTTGTGTAACATTCTGACTACATTCTCAAAACATTACAACTTTATGTAACATTTCAACTTAATTCTCAAAACATAATTATGTGTAACATTCTGACTACATTCTCAAAAAGGTACAACTTTATTTATGTAACATTTCAGCTTAATTCTCAAAACAACTATTTGTGTAACATTCTGACTACATTCTCAAAACATTACAACTTTATTTAACATGTCAACTTAATTCACAAAACATAACTATTTGTGTAACATTCTGACTACATTCTCAAAACATTACAACTTTATTTATGTAACATTTCAACTTAATTCTCAAAACATTCTATTTGTATAACTGACTACATTCTCAAAACATTACAACTTTATGTAACATTTCAACTTAATTCTTAAAACCTCTATTTGTGTAACATTCTGACTACATTCTCAAAACATTACAACTTTATTTAACATTTCAACTTAATTCTCAAAACATAACTATTTGTGTAACATTCTGACTACATTCATCTCAAAACATTACAACTTTATTCTTAAAGTAGAATTTTCAGATCATAAATTTATTTTCAAACGTTACAGTAAAATTCTCAAAATTAGACTGTATTTTTATTTTAACACGACACTAAAATTTCATCACATAGTGCTCAGGTGGCTGACATTTCTGAGATTATTACCTAGTCAGCGACTGCACCACACAGGGGTGTAATATTGTGTTAGTAGTTAAAGGGGTATAAATTTATTTATTTTTTTTAATACTGAGTTAAAGGTGTGAATGTGACCAAGGACAGGTCAGGGTCATCTCATCCCATATAAGCTGTTTGCCTATGGCTTACTGTAACCCCCAAGGGAATAGAGGTCCCAGATATAAACAAAGACTGTAGAAATTAACCATTGATGGGACTGTCACTATCATCGCCCTGCCCCGTACTTTATTGTGGGTTATTACTAGCCAAGAAAGCATATAGAGGCCTTTGGGTCATAAATTTTGCATTAGAGTAAAGGTATATGACTTGTGCTCTCCTGCTCCCACCATCTCACCTAATTGTCATCATGATGACAGTTATGACTCTGTTTTTCTTCCCTTCCCCCTCTTTTTCCCCCATCTTTCTATTTTTCAGGTCCTGATGTTGGCAGATGGTAACACAGAGGGTTTCCTTTATAAGAAGCTGCCTATTCTCTCCACCCTGGTTCCTAAGGACGGCAAAGCTACCGCGTATGTGTGCGAAAACTTCGCCTGTGCCCTCCCAGTCACCTGCCCGCAGGAATTGAGGAGACTGTTGCTGGAATGAAAGCTGCGGTCACACTACACAAACATCACTGTGGGACCTCTCCATAGTCGGACCGCTAGATATCTCAGATTATTACACAAGTAGCAAACTGCAGTCATCAAAAAACAGTCATAAATGAAATGCACTGGAAGACATTATACAGTGACAAGGCAAACCTCTAGGGGTTGCCCTAGTTGTGATGTTCTGCCTCATTTTAGACCTATTATACAAGACGGTAGTCTTGGGAGATGAAAATACAATGATATTGTAATGTGAGGAGGAACGCTGAGATTAAACCTTTTATAGGTTTGCCTCATGGGCTCAGTTGATCTGTGTCAACCAGCTTTTTAAGCGATCAAGCATGTTTCTCCCCAACCTTTCTATGCAGTGCAGCTGATCAAGCCTGTATAAGCAAAATCCTGATGAACACACTAGATTTAGAGTGGAATGACACATACAATGTATGTATACTAGAGCTCACGACTCGGTGGAATACAATAAATACTCACTGAGTAACCTTTTGTGATCTGTTTATTCCTTTATTCCTTATGGGAGTCTCACATTAGATTTGACAAGCATACTAAAATTCAAATTAAGAAGCTACGAGAATACTTTTTGTGCACAAAGAAAACAAAAACAACAGCTTTATTCAACACTTTCTTCTCTTGAAACATCTTAATTTGTGTTCTGAAGATGAACGAAGGTCTTACGCGTTTGGAACGACATGAGGGTTAGTTATTAATGACAGAATTTTTATTTGGTGAACTATCCTTTTAATCTGACCAAGACAAAACATTAAATTTTTTTTTTTTTGGTACATACACTACCGTTCAAAAGGTTAGGGTCTATAATTTTTTTTTATGTTCTTAAAAGTAGTCTCTTATGCTCACCAAGGCTGCATTTATTTGATTAAAAATACAGTATTATTGTGAAATATTACTAAAATTTTAAGTTTTCTATTTTAATATATTTTTAAAATGCAGTTTATTCCTCTAATGGCAAGCTGAATTTTCAGCATCATTACTCCAGTCTTCAGTGTCATGATCCTTCAGAAATCATTCTAATATACTGATTTGGTGCTCAGTAAACATTTTTTATTATTATCAATGTTGAAATCAACTGTGATGCTTAATATTTTTGTGGAAACTATGATACAAGAATACAAAGTGAAAAAGAACAGCATTTATTTTAGAATTGTAAAGAATTTATTAAGTCTTTACTGTGACTTTTGATCAATTTAATGCTCTCTTTACTAAATAAAATGTCTTCTCAAACTTATTGACCCCATTGTTGACTTTTGAATGGTAGAGTACATAGTGTACATAATGTAAACTAAAAGATTCAGTGCAGTTTTTCAAAAACAACTTTGTTTTGTAATTTGACCGCTTAAAAAGCCTTCTTCAATATTCTATGTATATAAACATTGCATTTCTAACCTTTCAATGAAGTGCAAAACCTTTATATCTAAAGATTTACTAACTACATTTTATTGGATAACGCTTAGTAAATTCTAGACACAACCCATGTGTAATGCAGTAATTACTTTTTATTGTTTTTTTTTTTATTATTGAAATGAGTTGCAAATCCTGTCCCCATTTCTCTATACTGCCTGATCAAAAATGTCCCATCATGTCTTAATTTAGCTCACCACAAGAAAGCTTCTTAACCACTTCGAGTAAGTCAGCTAAGCTGTTAGCTTGCTAAATAAAGGTGAGCTGAGAACACAAAGGAAAAGTATACATTTTTAGCTTTGGAAATAAAGTGTTTTCACGACACGTCATAAATCAGCCATATTGGCGACACTGAACGTAAACAATGCCACTGAACCGAACGGAACGTAACTCGCACATTTTGCTGTTTATTAATGGTCAATTATTGTCATGTTTTGGGCTGTACTAATTGGTCGGACCAGGAAAAACATTTGGAACAACGTTACTATAGACTGCCAAAAGTTTTAAAAAATTAAGGAAAAGGGTGCAAAAAACTGTCTGAGGAACAAAAGCGGTTTGTGGTTGGCCAAACTGAACCAGGACTTCCAGGGCAAGAATCTCGAAAACTTTCATGTTTGTTCTCATCATTTCCAGTCAGGTAGGTGAAATATTAGGCTAATATCTTAATTAATACCACTCATATGTATCTTTACCATCTGTTAACTTTAGTTTGTCAAAATATTGCGCCCTTTCCTGCTTACTAAGTCCTTCTCTATATGATTTAGCAGCTTCCACACCTTTTTCTGTGTTTTAGACAGCATAAATTAGAAAAAAACATATTCAGTAGTACATAAACCTTGCAATTCATGCTTTTACATCCGAGTAACTAACCAAACCTTGCCATAAGTGCAAACCCTCCATTGAAGGCACAATATGTAAGATTTTATCATTAAAATATCCAAAAAACACTAGAACAATGTTATATATTTCACCGAATTGTGTACTTACATTATCTCAGATGTTTCCAGTAATATTTAAATCCAGAGAAATAGGCAATTTTAAGTAGTGTCCCGTCCCTTGTGGTCGCGTCGTCTGCCAATAACATCATACACCTTCGATTTCCGGTTTTATTTTGTAGGTAACATGAAAACACCAAAGACGCTTTAATATGTTATGCGTTTTATTAGACAGGTGACGAACGCAAAGAGTATTATTATAACTGAACATTCAACACATTCAGATAAATAAAGTATGATAAAACAGCGCTGCTTTACCTCACATACGCATGACAGGAAAGAGCTGAAGCGGTCGACCGTGGCATAATAAAAGCTCCGCTACTTTCAAGCCGTGCTCGTCTCTCATTAGCAATCGCTCCGGCGGCCTCGTTTCGCTTCCGCCGCTTTCAACCCCACCCTGCTTCATACTACAGTGACATTAATAAATCTTTAATACATTACTTATCCATGAACGTGATTTCTGTCCGAGTCTCGTCGGATTGCACCGGCTGAAGGAATGAAGACTAGAGAATATGCGCCCTCTAACGGCGAAAATTACAATAGTGTGATTTTAAATTAACGTATTTATAAAATTAAGAATAAATACAATGTAAAGTGAATCTATAATTTCTAATCAGGCATCAAATAGTTAAAAAAGTTCTCAGGCAATGGGCAATCTCTGCGGGATGATAGGATCTTGTATTTACAGGGATCAGTGCAGTGTAAACATCTAATGCAAAGCAAACTGAGGAAGTGCCACAAAAAAAATAAATAAATAAAAGATTAAGAAATGTGTCATTGGAGTCACACTGAGCAAATGTGTGTAATTATAAGGACGTTCAGATATGTGGAGAGGGAACACCTCTCTTTAAGTTGGTGAGAGCTGCTGAGGGATGCGTCTGTTTCAGCGCGACAGTTCCTTCCTCTTCCGCCCCCGCAACTTTACCAGCCGTGGGTGACACAGAAAGACAAAATTAACCCATCTGCAGAGCTACAGTACCAGTCCATTGTAAAAAATCCTCTGGTTTGAGTGTGCCCTGTTTCCTGTGTTGTCGTTATGAGTACTGCATTGTACAGATGGCGTATAGCAGTGACACTGCTATTACCATTACAGCCCAAAGCTAGGAATAGACAACAAAAGAAAATCTCACCACAATCCAATCTCTAGTGTGAGAAAAAGGAAGAAACTGTGTCCTGGCCATGCTAAGCAACACAGCAGGCTAATGCAGACATATCTACTGTCAATACATGCTGATTTTGGCTGCCTGTTCTCCTCTTCTAGATTTTGCCGGGAGCCACGTTTCCCAGTGTTTGTGTGCAGATTTTTTCACGGAGGAGGAAGGTGAAGAGGGGGCTCTGCTCCAGTTATGTCGAGTCCTGTCTTTGTGACTTGTCAGGAGTTTGTACAACCATGCTTTCGTCTGTCTTATCATTTTTTTCCCGTTCCTTCAACCAGCTCAGGGTGATGAAGAGCTCTTTGGAAGCACAGTATCTGCTTGTTCGGGGACCTATGGAACCTCAGTTTGGTAACATCATGGTAGGACATCTTTTGTTGTGTCTGCAGTCCCTCCAGCAATCAGTATTTTGTTTACAGCTGTTCGCTGACAGGCTACCTGTTGCAAGAAGCTGTCACATTAGAGGGGGACTCCATGTACAGATCTCTCTAGTTTAAGTCCGTTTTGAAAGAATAGCTGCCGTGTAGCTCGAGGGCCAGGACTGTAAGAGCAAAGTCCCTTTGGAGATCATTACTGCATAAGATTTGTGAGCGTCTCCGAACCCTCCTTACCTTTGCAGGATAGCTGAGTAATAAGGCCACAGGAGGCTCACCGTGCCCACAGTCCATGAGCCAGCCTGTAGACAGAACCTACTAGAATTACAAAGTATGAAATAGAATATTAAAGATTATTCATTTTATTATTATTCATTTATAGAATCATGCAAAACAGATGGTAAGAGTTGTAATTGGAAAATGTTCAAATATAGATTTTAGTCAAAAATGTGTGTGAACCTTGCAGAATCTGCAAAATGTTAATTATTTTAACAAAATAAGAGGGATCATACAAAATGCATGTTATTTTTCTTTTTCTTTTTTGTTTCTTGTTTGTCCTGAACAGTTAAACTGCCCGCTGTTCTTCAGAAAAATCCTTTAGGCTTTTGAGATCCATCTTTTAACACTGAAGACAACTGAGGGACTCATATGCAACTATTACACAAGGTTGAAATGCTCACCGATGCTTCAGAAGGAAACACAATGCACTGAGAGCCTGGGGGTGAAAACTTTTGAACAGAATGAGGATGTGTACATTTTTCTTATTTTACCTAAATATCATGTCTTTAGCAGAAGATACTTATATGTTTCCCAGAAGACAAAGTAAGTTAAATTTACTCTGATCTTTAAATTCCAAAAGTATTCAACCCCCAGGTTCTAAAGGCCCCGATATACTTTAAACGAAATCGAAGAACGAACTGATATGACATAATTTCAGACAAAATCAGGCCAAAACGAAGTGTGTTTTGAGTTTGTATCAGCAGTTTGAAACAGCTCACCAAAGCGAAAACCAAAACTTTCTGGGGAGAGAAACTTTCTGTCATGCTGATTACACAATCGATGGAAGTGCTCTGAAACTCCACCTTCTTTGATGGAGAGTTTTTTTTTTTTCTGGTTTTATTACAGCTGTGGATCATTCGGGTACTAACACAGTATTAAGAATCAAGTGTATGTAAACTTTTGAACAGGGTCATTATTTTATTATTTTCTCCTGTGGACTATATGTAAACATTTTATGTGGAATATCTTATTCAGGTCAGTACCAAATAAAAAAATAACGTGATCCCTCTCATTTTGGTAAAATAAGTAACATTTTGCAGATTTTGTCACCTTTGTGTAGACAGCAATGCAACTACTACGTTCAAGGCTCAGGGATGTAGTAAGCTGTCTAAGCAGGTTCAGAAAGCTCTCGGATTTCATCAAAAATAAGTTAATTTGTGTTCTGAAGATGAACGAAGGTCTTACGAGTTTGGAACGACATGAGCGTGAGTAATTAACAACAGAATTCGCATTTTTGGGGGAACTATCCCTGCTCAAACCATAGATTCAAATGAACAAATGACAACTTCAACCCATAGATTCAAATCTGGCATGAAAAAGAAAGAAACACTGAAAATTATGTTTTTCTTGAATTTCTGTGTGAGACATTCTCTAGGCTATTTACGACATTGTGTGAAGAACAAATTCATCATCTCAAATGTTTTTTTTTATTGACAACCATTATTTGACTTTAATGACCTCTCTTTATCAGCCTGTCCATCTGTTTCCAGCAGTCTCATCTTTTAAAAGCAGGCTTCTTTAAGCAGCTTCCAGTGGCTCTGAGTCCTCGTCAGAGCAGACTGGGGAGAATGGCTCTTCAGCTGCTGAGTGTATGAGTGTGTGTATTGATTCTGCTCTGTGTGAGTCCTTGGTTTATTGGCTGATGGTTGGTAGGATACCTGCCCCAGAGAGAGAAACCAGCCGCTCACAGCCAATTGATTATGGACCTCATCGCTGCTAAATGCAACTACACATTCACACAAACAACCGCTTCCAATACTTACATTGTATGACCTTAACATCATAAAATGATTGTGGACAAAAAATCACAAAAGATTGCAAGACCAATAGTATTTTACAGCACTTGTTGAAGATTAACACATTAAAGGGATAGTTCACCCAAAAATGAAAAATCTTAATTACTCACCCTCACCCTCAAGTTGTTCCAAACCCATTCGTTCATCTTCTGGGAAAACAAATTAAGATATTTTTGATGAAATCTGAGAGCTTTCTGACCGTCCATAGACATCTCCATAATGGCACGGACGAGGATAAAGAGAATAAAGTCATTATTTTTGTTATTTTTTGCACAGGACAAAAATCACAGAGCTTGGCCACTTGGTGGCGCTATAGGAGGGGAAAAAAACTGAGAAGATGAAAGTGAGAAGATGAAAAAAAAAAAAAAATACTTTTGTGAACTAATCCTAGGTTTTTCATCCAATCCAGAAAAAAACACTGCAGTACAATTCTCTGGACTCTGTAGGTCAATAATTATAAAAAAAATGTTGAAATTTACTCTTTGGAAGCTATAACAGGGTCGTTTAGAAAAGGGGCCTGTCCAAATTTACCCCAAATCCTATAAATCCTAAAGGAAAGCTCAAAACTTCACAAAACTGGCGCTATAACAGTCATAAATGTAAAGGTTTTTAAGTTTCTCTCTCTCTCTCTCTCTCTCTCACACACACACACACACACACATATTTGGTGCAGAAACAATTTTCACTCAGAAATTGCTTGTAAATTTCACAAATTACAAAGAAACACTGACACACTGAATTAAAAATGAAGTTTTAAAGTAGAAAGACCAAAATAGTATAGTAATAGTCCTTGTTAAGCATACTGCACTTTTTTTTTTTTTTTTTTTTTTTACAGCACAGTTTATTTAGTTTTAATTTCAGTTTTGGTATTTTAGGGCTGCAAAAATTAATTTGCAAACAGGTACCTTTTTTGCAAACAGGTATTTTTTTAATTAAAATTTACATTTCTCCATGCAGTGTTATTGATATCCAGTGGCATTTTCATTTATTGCAAGCAGGTTGAACAAAATGTAACATTTTCTAAGATACCATGTAAAATAATAATAATAAATAAATAAATAATCAATGGGTGGATATTTTATAGCATTTCAGTTGGTTTTGGAGTAATTTTAGTTTGAGTTTGAACAACACCAATTGTTTTTATTTAGTTGTTGTTTTAGTTTTCACTACTGATAATACAGCTGTGCAGGATGATTTCTGAACAATGGAAACCTGTTTAAAAGTTATTGTTTTTGCAATTGCTTTAAGAGCGCAAAAAACACATTTCACCTTTACTGCTGTTAATACAATTGTCTTGTCCAAAAAACATTTTCTATTGTATTGTTTTTTACTTGCTGACTGATTGGTTGTTTTCTCTTTCAATTTCTATGTCCTTTTTGCTAGTGCATCAAAGCTAGCTGGCCCATCTTCACAGTTGAGCATTTCTGCCCTGGTCTGCTCTTCCCAGAGGTGAAAATTAGCCATCCTTCTGCCACATGCTCAGTACACACTCCCTGACCAGCAGCGTGTGTCGTCCAATTGGAAAATTGTTACCGCATAACGGCAACAGTGTGACTCCTTGTGTCATCAGCTGGTTGGTAGCCTAATTCTTCAGCATGTAATGTACTTTCTCTTCCTTCCGACATTTCCAGCTAGACGGAGCGAGTGGTGGGTTTGCACTGACACTGCCGATGATTGATCTGATTTTAGTATTCTCCGTTGCCCCAGTGCCCGGCGCACGAGCTGTTGTTGAGGAACGGACCTGGCCATACATATTCATCAGTAAAGAAGGTCAGGGAAGAGAGGAGGAACACAAACACAGGGGACCGTGTTGAGGCAGTAAATTCACTCCAGTGCGCCACGGCGGTCGGCGATAGACGTGACATTTTATAGTGTACACACAGAGAGCGGCAGGCGGGGAAAAAGAGGTCTGTCATTTTTGTTGCGTCGCAATTGGGTAATGATATACAGGAAGACGCAAAGGAGCTGATGTGGTCAAGTGAGGTCAGCAAGCTCATGCCAGAAGATGCCTACTGTCGCGCCACATCCCTTCAGCGTTTAGAGGCCGCCTCTGTTTCCTGTCCATTCTTTCAAACCATTACATAAATCAAATGCAGTCAAGGCTCTCTCTGTCCCCTGTTCCTGGCTCTGTTTCTGATCGGTTCCGGCTATTACATGTCTGTATTCTTGATCAGGAAATCCAGTCCTACAAGGTGACGCTGTCCCAGAATTCAGTCCTGCTCGGTGAGAAAAACGTGTTGCATCACTATTTTCTGCTTAGCTTCTACTGAATGGGCATGGAAGCACGTTCTGCCAATAAATACAAAATAAAAAAAAAAGTCATTTCGACTTATTTTACAATTCTTACTTTTTTTTTTCTTGCAATTGCGAGTTTACATCTTTTCAGAAAAATTCAGAATTGTAAGATTTATGTCACAGTTCTGACTTTATAATTAGCAATTGTGAATTTATATTATGCAATTCGGAAAAAAAGTCATAATTTCTTTTCTCAGAATTGCGAGTTTATATCTCGCAATTCTGACCTTATAACTCAAATCTCACAATTCTGAGAAAAAAGTTAGAATAGCGAGTTTGCATTATGAGATGTAAACGCACAATTGCAAGAAAAAAAGTCAGAATTGTAAGATAAAAAATTGCAATTACCTTTTTAAATTTTTTATTCAGTGGCGGAAACGGGCTTACATAATGGGTTCCAGCTATACTTTTGAAATATTGATATAAGATTTTAAAGTCTTTTTTATCAACAAAAACAGTAATAGTGTGAAATATTATTACAGTTCTATTATAACAGGCTGATGGGGTGCTTAAACATTTTTATTATCAGTGTTGAAAACAGTTGTGAGCTCAATCTTTAAAAGGCTGATATATGAGATAATAAGGCAAATATGATTTGAAATTAAACAGTTTATAGTTTATTGAACTTTTAGACAAAAAAAATATATTGAGTATCATAAACATGATATGTATATGATTCATCAGGCTTTTATAGCTCATTTAGTATAATATAGGGGAATATGAAGCTCACAATCAAGAAGGGAAAAAAACTGAACAAAAATATGCAATTTGTTGCAGTTTGTTGTTTATATACCCAAAACGTAAGATGAAATTTTGATAGATTGTAACGTAAATTGATGAGATGTTTTTAAAAGTATGAAACTACTTAAAATACATAAAATACATATAAATATCAGTGGTCACTGATATTCCAATAATATCTTCTAGTAAACCCAAGTTGCTTCAGTCCAGTAAGTGTTCATCTTGAAATATTACTAACCATACAAAAGTTATGGAAGAGTTTGTACCAATCTTGATGAACCTATCACTTAACAAATGATTGAAAATGTAATTATGATAGTATTTCACCTGTTTTTATAACAGAAACTGTCCAACAGCGACACCAGCAGGTGAGGTTACAGGTAAAGCTTCTCTTGCCTCCCTTGAGCCCATTGAGTTTTAAAGGGGTCACTGGATGCAAAACTCACTTTTACATGTTGTTTGAACATAAATGTGTGTTGGCAGTGTGTGTACACAACCACCCTGTAATGATAAAAATCCACCCAGTGGTATTTTTTTAATCTTTATAAGTAATATACCCTTTTTCAAATCAGGCCATTCTCAGCATCTTGTCTGTGACATCACAAAAACCAAGGCCGCTCCCACGATAGTTGACTGACATGACCGTCTTACCTTAGACCCGCCCTGACTGAGCTGTAACGGTCCGACTGCCATTGTTTCGACTCCGGTGCACGGGAAGACAAGAATGTCTCTGATTGAGTGATTGAGGTGTTCTGTTGTTGGATGTAATAATGAAAATAGCAGTCACCGTTTATTCCAGACATTTAAGCTATCGAGGACGCAGAGGATTAACGTTACTTTCGTTTTTGAAGAAAATGTGCCCAGTGACCTACATAAATGTGTCTATGTTTGCGCGAATCCAGCTTCACGTATATATGAGTATAAGGGTTTTTTCTGCATCTTTGCAAATCGTCTTTCTTAATAATGTGCTAGTTAGCAAGTTTCGTGGCTAAACGCGGATAAAGTAAACAGTACTGCTTGTCACCCTACAGAAGAGCGGGGCGGGGCGAACAGAGCTCATTAGCATTTAAAGGCAAATGGAACAAAACAACTAGCTGTGAAAAAGGCTGATTTTGACAAGGTAAAAAGGGTGTTTTTTACACTACCATTGAGAAATGTTATAGACTTCTCATTAAGACCCTAACAAATCATATCAACTTGAGGAAAATGGGCATCCAATGACACTTTTAACAGACACCCTAAAGTGTGCGGTGGGTTTGTTGGGGGGTAATTGAGAATGAATGGGGGAAAGTGACGTGAAAGGTGGCTCCATCATGATATGATCGGATATGACTGGTTATGTTCAGATGTGATTGGTTCATGCGATAAATCCCGCCTCTTGTGTTTAAGCCCGTTCAGTGTTCGCAACTCAGTCAGAATGAACAATATAATGGGAAGACTAATTTAAAAAAAAGTAAGTAAATAACTCATACTTAGATATAACCACTTTGTTATGTCAAAATAAGACTTAAAGGGGTCATCGGATGCAAAGTTCACTTTCACATGCACTTTCAACATTAATGTGTGTTGGCATGTGTGTATGTACACATCTACACTATAATGATAAAAATCCATGTAGTGGTTTTTAATTAATCTGTAAAAATAATATCCCCTTTTTCAAAGCGAGCCATTCTCAGATGCCTGTCGGTGTGGCGCCGCACCGACAGAGGCCGCTCCCATGATAGTTGATTGACATGAGCGTCTTACCTCAGACCTGTCAGCTGTAACAGTCCGACCTCCATTGTTTTGATGCCGGAGCAGAGATGTAAGTTAGATAAGAATATCTCCAATTGAGGTGTTGTGTTGCTGGATGTAATAATGAACATAGTGGTCGTCATTTACTTCCGACATCTGAGCCGCTGAAGATGC
The DNA here is from genome assembly GCA_036247105.1 of Cirrhinus mrigala. NCBI lineage: Eukaryota > Metazoa > Chordata > Actinopteri > Cypriniformes > Cyprinidae > Cirrhinus > Cirrhinus mrigala. Next base: position 13,800,635 of record CM070018.1, on the reverse strand, counting down.
AGTGGATTACGTTTGTTTGTGAAGGGAATGCGCCTCCTGATCTATATATATCCGTCTATGTTCACGCAAATCATTCGTGATCCAGCTTCACTTACAGCAGAAGTGAGTATAAGGGTTTTTTATGAATCTTTGCAATCACCTTTCCTAATAACGTGCTAGTTAGCAAGTTTAGCAGCTAAACGCGACTAAATGCGGCTGAAGTAAACAGGCTCATCACTTCACAAAGAGAAGAGAGGGGCGTGGCGAGCAGAGCTCATTAACATTTAAAGCAGCCTCCACCAGAACAGGATGATTTTTGCAGAGCTGATTTTGGCAAGGTAAAAAAGGTGTTATTTACACTACCATTGAGAAATTTTAACCAAAGCATGTTATAGACTTTTCATTAAGATCCTAAAGAATCATATCAATTTGTGGAAAATGGACATCCGATGACCCCTTTAAAATGGCATGAAAACATAATCTGTGGGAGGTTTTAGTGAATAATCAGCTTGGCAATGAAGTAAATCTTCATGTTTGTGACCAATATTTACAGAGCTTTGATGACTGATGATCTGAAAAATTAAAAACATTGTTTACAATAGTTAACTATTGAAAAAAGAATAGCTGAATATAAGTTCACTAATACATATATTATTATTTTGGAGTTATTATTTTGGAATAAATGTAAAATGCTTAAAAGCACCAACTGAATGAGATTCATATTTGGCTTTAATTAATGTATTATTGATTACATTGGTAATGTAAACAGAAATCTGATATTGTAAGTAATGCTTTTTTTAACCAAGAAAATGTGACTGAGACATGAATTTAGAAAAAAAAAAAGAAAGAAAACTTTGAAGTCTTTGCCTTCTCACTTCACCACACATCACTGAGACAGTGGTTATACATTTATGATCAAAATGTCAAGTTTACTTAATGTAGATCCCTATTGGCCCTATTTATGTTCTAATCATTAAAAGCTAATATTTATTAATGAATTATACTTTACAGAGAATCAAAAGTTCAGTAAGAAAACCTCCACATTAAATTATCCACAGATACAGCCAGGAACTTTAGCACTTGTAAGATTTATTGGGTTTGACCAGAATGTTCTTGCATGTGGGATTCACGCTAACTAGAGCAATGGGGGCTAGTGGGAAAATGGAGAGACTAGTTTATCATGTTAGCCTAGTTACCTGAGGCAGACAGAGGCGGCAGGAAAATCAATCGTGCCTTTCGTATGCAGCGTCACTGCCCTCCTCTTACATATTTTGCCCTAATGATACAAATGACCACGAGGCACATGTTGAGTGTGACCCCGTTTCTTACTTACTTATATATAGATGTCATATTTAACACATTTTCTCCAGAACTGTTCACCGGGGTGATTGTTCCTCGCTTACATCAGCTTATTCCAATGTAGGTCGTGTGAGTTGTATCTTGTTTTAAAAACTCTGACTAGTTGTATATATGACACTTGTTTTTATTGATAGGATGAGGTTCACCAAAGGCCTTTGCGTTCAGGATGCTTTTATTCATCATATAGCGAGATTGTGATACCTCAGATGAGCTGAGTCTGATACTGTGATCCTTGGGGCTGTTGGAGGTCCCAGAACACTTCGAAAAACTGCGAATGAAGAGAGCAAGCCAGTGCTCGACCAGAAGTGTGGCCTGGCAAAACTAGCCCTTGACATTTCCTTGACATTTGTTGGCATTTCTGAACACATGTAGACAGCGAAAGAGGAGTTAATCAAAACTAGGCTAGAATATTGATGCGCAACTGTCAACAGGCAGTGCCATCTGTACCCTCACGGTCACGGAGGTTAACTGCATGAGGTACAGCTGCTGTACTGTTGTCAATGATGGGTGACTGCACACGTCAAGACAAGAGTTAAAGGTAAAGTGTACAATTTTTGGAGCTGCTGGTGTCACCAATTGGAATTCTAAAACAGGTTTTCTTATTCAAAGGGACACCTCCTCTGTCTTTTTGATAAAAATTAATGAGATAAAATTTAAAATAAGAAATGAATTCATAATTTTGTGATATAAATTCACATTGTGCACTGTCAAAAAGCAGTAATTTGGTCATTTTTCTGCTGGGAAAGTATTTGTTAAGTTTACAGACATTGCCTTTAACATTAAAACAGAAAGTCACTTTGTCAGTTCAAATCACAGTTAGGAAAAAATAAAATCATAATTTTGAGATGCAATACCATTTATAAATTTGCAGCTTGTACGATTTTTATGTATTTTAAAGTCTCTTGCTCACCAAGGCTGTCCTTTATTTGATTAAAAAATACTGTAATGTTGTCAAATATTATTGAAATTCTAAATAACTGTTTTTCGATTTTAAAATGTAATTAATTCCTGTGATGAAAAAGCTGAATTTTTAAAAACATTTCTTATTTTGAATGTTGAAAACAGCTGTGTGTGTGTGTTTTAAAAGTTTCAAATATTAATACAATTTATAATATTTTTTTTAATAATAATAATCCAAAGTCTAAGTCCAAGTCCAAAATAAATTACTTATTTATTTGTATTTATTTTTAAACACTAAGATGTATGGGCTTCCATAGTTTTGTAGTTCTGAAAGAAAGATTTACTGTTTATTCTAAACACTGCTACAGTAATAATGTCAAATATTATTATAATTCGAAATAACCGTTTTCTTTTAAAAAATATAATAAATTCCTGTGATGGAAAAGCTGAAATTTCAAAAACATTTCTTATTATAAATGTTAAAAAGAGCTGTGCGGGTTAATATTTGTGTGTGTGTGTGCGTGTGTGTGTGTGTGTATCTATATGAAAAGCATGTTTTTTAATAAAATTAATACAATTTTATAATAATGTTTTCGAAATAATAATAATAAAAATAATGGTGTATATATATATATATATATATATATATATATATATATATATATATATATATATGTTCTTTAAAAAATCTTACCCCAAACTTTGAATGATGCACATACAAAGTCAAAATTTCAATAAAAAGTTGCAACTGTGAGATCTATCTATCTATATGAAAAACATTTTTATTAATAAAATTAATACAATTTATAATACTTTTTTCTTCAAAATAATAATAATAATAATGCTATAAATATATATGATGAATTAAAAGTTTACAATATTTTTTTATGAAATTAATTATAAAAATTTTATACAATTCGTACAATTTATAATATATTAAAAAGAAAATAATAATAATATTGAATATATGAAAAGCATTTGTAGTTATAAAATGAATACAATTTATAATAAAACAAATTTTCTAAATAATAATAATAATAATAATAATAATAATAATAATACAAAATAATGGTATAAAAATAATAATAATAAAAAAATAAAAACTTATTCCAAACTTTGAATTGTGCACGAAATTATATTGTATACATTTTATACATAAAAAGTCAAAATTTCAATATAAAGTCAATTGTGAGATCCAAAGTCTCATTTGTGACCCTGGAATACAAAACCAGTCAAAAGGGTCAATTTTTTGAAATTGAGATTTATAAATCATCAGAAAGATGAATAAATTTTGATGTGTGGTTTGTTAGGATATTATAATATTTGACCGAGATACAGCTATTTGAAAATCTTGAATCTGAGGGTGCAAAAACAAAAATCTCGATATTGAGAAAATCACCTTTAAAGGTGTCCAAATGAAGTTCTTAGCAATGCATATTACTAATCAAAAATTAAGATTAATTTAATTAATCTTAATTAATTTAAAATGTATTTACAATAGGAAATGTACAAAATATCTTCATGGAACATGATCTTTACTTAATATCCTAATGATTTTTGGCATAAAAATAAAATCTATCATTTTGACCCATACAATGTATTTTTGGCTATGGCTACAAGTACACCCGTGTACGTTTTTTATTTATTTTTCAACTCTGAAATGTAAACAGGCTTCCACAGTTTTATAGTTCTGAATGAAAGGTTTCCTGTTTATTCCAAACACTGCCACCTCTACATCAAAATTTCCAAAGAAATCCCGAGCACTCTTCAGAAGCATTTTCATGAACTCATGCAAGCTCGCCGAAATCACTACGCAAACGGCCAGCATTCTTTCCTGATGTGCTCGCTTGGACATTATATCGCAGCAATTAAAACCAGCCGATGCCCTTTGTACAAATATGGAGGAAATTATTTGTAAGAATTTTATCTAGGCTCTCTTATCGTCGTCGGCAAATATTATGACTCAGTCGGGCTTGTTCGATGTACGACAGAAATGCATGCACATTTCAGCTCCCCAGAGTGTTGGCTTGTCCTTGAGAGAAGATCTGAAGATATGGTTGAAATGACTCGTCTAATCGAACGCAGGGATCTCCAGGAGAAAATCACTTCTTTTGGCAACACTTCCTCTCTCCATATCTCCTCTGACCAAATCACTGCTTCCCTGCCTTTATACCAACTTACATGCAATGAGAGAATATATGTTCAGTGATAAGGCACGGATAGAGTCATAGATCAAGCTGTTGCCCTAATACGTCCTTCCTTACACTCATTTACCATCTTCCGCTTGTAGCCTATTTCTGAGGGCTTGATAGCAGGGTAGTGGGGTGTTATTGCATTTTTGTCTAGATATGCTAGCCTACATTTGTTTAAAGTGAATACATGTTAAACTCACAGGGCTCCAGATTTACTTCAACCAGTATAATCACATCAAACAAACAAATAAATAAATATATATATTTTTTCTGTATATCCCTTTCTATTGAATGCTAACAACACTGGCAGCACTTGCAGCAACGAATGAATCTGATTGGCTGAGAGGAGTGTAATATTCTAGTGATATCTGAACTCTAACCATTCACTAATTTCACAGTTTGTATGCTGGATGCCCAAATCCACTATAATTTTATAAATAATACTGTTTTTGTGTCTGTTTTGTGTTTTAAAAGCATTTTAGGTGAGAATTCACTTGTTTAAATTTCACTTTTTTTTTTTTTTTTTTTTTAAATAATGTCTATTTGAAAATTTGCTTCAATATTTTCGTAGATTTGAGCTCCAGGGCATCGGCGGCCGTTTTGCGCTCATGAACCCGCCCAAGAGCGCCTCACCTCGGCCAGATCTTCAGGAATTTATCTGCTGGCTCTGATGTCTCTGTCGTGGTTACACATGAGATATAATTTGTTATAGGTAAATCTAACGGTAGTCTTTGTTCTCATTAATCTATTATTTGTTCCAGAGAAAGTAGTTTTGTCAAAATCTCATGTTTATGTAAAATCAATGCTGTATATCAGAGCACTGCCTTTGTACTTTTGACTGAATTGCCTAGCAACTTTTATGATATCTGTTGTTGTTTATTAAATATTATTATTCAATAAATAATATTTTATATAAATAATAGTATTAATAGTTTTACTATGAAACGGTATGTTCGTGATGGTGATTTTAGATACATTGTTCCGCCATTAGATGGCGACAAGAGACTAAATCAGCAAAAGTCAACGTTATAAACAAAGTTATGTTTAGTTTCAATAACAGCTTGACGCAGCGAACAAATGCACTGAGCAGCAAAATCACCCTTAACAGATGAAAGGATAGTAATGTTACGACAAAGATATCGCTTTCCTCAGCAGATTTTCAAACTAATGTTTATTGTGAATACAAGACTGATCTGAAGAATGAATGCTGTATCAGATGCAGGTAATCACACTCGCCCAGTCCATCTCTCGCATAATACTCTACGTAATACAGTGAGCTTTTATTACAGTAGTGCAATAAGCTTTCAATGAAGCAACTCAACATTTCTTAATTACTAGTTCTAAAGTGACATTTTCAAATTAGTAACAGAGGCTTGGGCTCAGCCGTTAAACTGTCAAATTTAGATTTGAATCCGTGGTGGAGTAGTTTTGTACAAAAGAGGGCTTTTAAAGACACTTCGTTGTTATTTTATGTAATTACACACTTGTGCTGTCGAACTGTTGTATAAACGCAATATCACACTTGTTACCTATGGCCGAATCACAGCTGTGCCGATATACAGCCATATCTCATGTCTACTCACGTGATATTGCTTATCTATACAACAGTTCTTTCTAGTCCTCGATTCTGATTGGCTGGGAGGAGAGCCACATTCTAGTGATATCAGAACTCCAAACATTTCACCGTTTGTATCACTCCGTTTGCGGTATTTCTCACATCGAGTGTCATGGCGGACACACAAATCCACTATAATTTTATAAATAAGAGAGAATATACTTATATATTATGCAGATAACGTCTATTTCCTTCAACATTTTCAGACATGTGAGCGCCAGCAGCCATTTAGCACTCATGAACCCGCCAAAGGCAGCCTTACCTCGGCCAGACCTTCTGGAATTTGCCTCTGGCTCTTATTTCTCTATAGAGGTTAAACATTAGATATAATTCGTTTTGGGTCAGTCTAACAGGCAGTCTTTGGTCTCATTAATCTATTACTTGCTCCAAAGCAAATAATTTTGGCCAAGGGCCAATGTAAATTTAACGCTATATATTGAAGCACTACCTTTGCACTTTTTACTGAATTGCCTAGCAAATTTTAACATGGCTGTTGTTGTTTATTAAACATTATTAGTCAGTAAATGATATTTTATATATAAATAATAGTGGTATTTAATAATAGTATTTAGTATTTGGAAACTGCGTGTGTTCCTGATAGTGATTACTTTTATAGTTCCGCCATTAGATGGCGACAAGAGACTGTTTTTACGAGTGAGGCAGCAGTAAAGACTTTTATATTGAAAGGGACTGAAACTGTTAAAAACAAGTTATTTTTACCTTCAACAACATGTTGTAAGACGCAGCCAACAAAAGAACTGAAATCAGCTTTAACACGACAAAGATCGCTTTCCTCAGAGTACATTCAAATTCTTTTATTGTGAACATGAAGAATGAATTCTGCATCAGAAGCAGGTAACAATCACATTCGTTCGTCCATCTCTCTCTTACATAAAACTCTACATAAATAAGCTTTTAATGAAGCAACTCAACGTTCCTTCTTTACTAGTTCTAAAGTTACCTTTTCGAATTAGTAACGGAGGCTTGAGCTCAGCTGTTAAACTGTCATCTTGAGATTTGAATCCATGGCGAAAGAAAGTAGTGCGCACAAAAGACACTTCGTCATTGTTTCTTGTGTATGTACACACGTGTACTCAAGTGCTACTCCTGTGATATTGCTCATGTATCTGATTTACAAAGAAATTGGTTAAAAATCTCAAAAAGATTCACCAAACGATCTTGTATTTGCACCGTTTGAATCAGACCCTAACTCAGTCAGTGAATCATCATTCACCATTACTTAGATCCAAACTGACTCACTTACTGAACTATGAATCATTTTTTTAATTGGACCTACACCTTTGTATGTGTAGGTTTGTGAGGCTTACCTCAGTCTGACTGGTTGTTCTTATGATAATGTGATAAATGATAAACTTTTTGTTTATATAGCTCCTAAACTTTCATTTTAAGAGGCAGTAGTCAGGACCCTGAGATCTATATTTAAAATATAGAACATCTTTCTATTTTTAAATCTCTTGTTTTGCGGAAATAATCACCTTCACCTATAGAGATCCCCCATGAATGCACCAGCTGGTGAGTCTTTTTATTTTTTTTTTCCACATGATGAGTTAGACCACAAAACAGCATTAATCCTTTGTCTTTTTTGGCTTCTGTGCTTCTTTTTTGTCAGTAGTGCTCAAAAGTCTCAACATCAATGTCAAATCAAAAATATCCTAGTATGACTTTTGTTTGGAAGTGCGAGTGTCTTGTACAATGCTTTGACCACGTTAAAATGCACACCGAATGGAAATCATTTAACCACAAAATTTAGTTGGTATTACCTCTTCTTTTCTTCATTTTAGGTTTATTCAAAAGCTCAATCATTTTACGGCACTATAAATATTCTCATACATTCCCACACGTTCTACAGGTTAATAAAATGTTTAAAAAGCTCTGGGTGGGAGGCCTCAGAGATGTCCTGTTCAAGATTTAGTCTGTTATGTGCAATAACACCAAATCATACATATGTATCTAAGAGCTTTGGAGTGTGTCTGAGTGATGTAGATTATATTGTACCTATAACATCTGCTCAGCCTGCCCTGACTCTCTGATCTGCTTCCAATTTACATTCCTGCCTGGTGATTTCTATCGCTCCACTTTGATAAATCATAGAGTGATTTACATAAAGGCAGCCCCACGCTCGGGCTCAAGAAGTCACGCGATGGTGACTGGGGTTAAGCTCAAGACAGCAGGAAAGTGACCACGGACAGATATATAATCTGTTCCGAAACCTATGGAGGCAGAATGTTAAAGCATCCTAACATAAATTGCATTGAAGATATATTTATCGTTCATGTTTGTATGTATGATCCCTGTGAATCAAACTCACAATCTTGGCATAATAGCACCAGGAGCTACCAGTCTACCACTTACAATCTGCTACCATATAAATGAAGGCAAAAAGCACAGAAGAAATAAGTAAATAAATAAAACTGACATGTAACATGCATATATATATATATATTTATAACATAAAAAATTTGGTGAACACATATACACACTCTCAATTCTAAAATGGTTTTCTCTCTGCCATTGATATTCATGTGTAAAAACGTCCAGCACATGCTCCTTTATTACTGAAATTAAATTTATTGATTCTATTCTGTGCACCTGCACTGAAATCGTTTATTCAATCTTCATTTCAGGCCTGTGTGTCCAAATGCAGTCTTTTTTTCTTCTCAATTTTTTAAAAAAAAATATTTTTTGCTTGTTCAAAAAAATTAGAATGTGAATGGGAATAATCAAACTTCCAATCAGGAGATAAATGCTTTTGATGAATGTGCTTATAGGCTATAGGGCTCTCTGGAATAATTAATTCTGATTGGCTAATTGTGTAATTTAGTGGTCAGATACAAATGGTCGAGCAGTGTTCTTAAAGAGATAGTTCACCTGAAAAATAAAAATTACCCCATAATTTACTCACCCTCAAGCCATTCTAGATGTATATGACTTTAAAAAAAATGTCCTGGCTCTTCCAAAAAAAACCCCTCTCTTGTTAAAAACAACCCAGCTTGGGTTATTTGGCAACCCAGCGCTGGGTAAACATTGGACAGAACACATGCTGGGTTGTTTTGACTCAGCTGGTTAGATTAAATATTTTTACCCAACATGCTGGGTTGTTTTAAGTCAACTGTTGTTTAAAAATTATTATATTGCTGGCTTAAAGGAGAAGTCCACTTCCAAAACAAAGATTCACATATAATGTACTCACCCCCTTGTCATCCAAGATGTTCATGTCTTTCTTTCTTTAGTCGTAAAGAAATTATGTTTTTTGAAGAAAACATTTCACCATTTTTCTCTATATAATGGACTGGAATGGTGCCCCGATTTTGAACTTCCAAAAGGCAGTTTAAATGCGGCTTCAAATGATCCCAAATGTGGTTGTTTTAATCTCAAACGCTCGTCTTGCCTTTCTCTCCCTGAACTCTGTGTATTCTGACTCAAGACAGTTAGGGTATGTCGAAAAACTAAAATCATATTTTCTCCCTCAACTTCAAAAATAATTTCAAAATCATCCTACATCGCTGCAGAAGTACCGACCCAGTCTTTGCAAAGTGCACGTGCAAAGAAGATCAAACACCCTTAACAGAAAAGGTAAAATGATGTAGGACAATTTCGAAGTTGAGGGAGAACATGAGATGGGAGTTTTTTGACATACCCTAACTGTCATGAACCGGAACAAAAACATCCAGGCAGAGTAAGACAAGACAAGTGTTTGGCATTAAAAAGTGTATAAATTGTATTATTTTTATTTAACTAACCAATTGTTACGCTAAATAAGACCCTTCTTTCGTCATTTACGTTTACAACCGCATTTGGGATCGTTTAAAGCCGCATTTAAACTGCATTTTGGAAGTTCAAAATCGAGGCACCATATCAGTCCATTATATGGAGAAAAATGCTGAAATGTTTTCCTCAAAAATAATTTTTTACAGCTGAAGAAAGAAAGACATGAATATCTTGGATGACAAGGCGGTGAGTACATTATATGTGAATCTTTGTTTTGGAAGTGGACTTATTGCAACAGCAATAATCAAAAGATGATCAAAAGATAAGACAAATTGAATTTATTTGGATGAATACAGTATAGTTTACAAAAAGACATTCAAACTTGTTTAACAAGCATTTTAGAAATAAAAAATACAACATTTAAAAGTAGCATTTTAACTTAAGTGCATTAAACCTTTCTCTCTAATCACTTTTCACCGAAAATTCTCGTGCCGGTGTTTGCGAAGTCTGAGCCGGTGATGGGATGCTGTTCGCCGGGGGAACTATGATCTTCAGTCTGCCGCCTCGTGTTTCACGCGTAGCTAAAAGATGCCGTGACTGACTCCATAAACCTGCCCATAAACAAACAGTGCTGAGATTAGAGAACATATTTCAACGTCAAATTAAATTAAATTTAGTATTATAATTAATAAAATCAATTTGTTTTATGCAAGGCAAAAGGCGTTTCCATCATGCGAAACAACTGCTGCTGATGCAGCTGACTGACATCTCATCCTTCTAAGTTGCGTTGCATAAAATAATATAATTCACAGCACAGTAAAGACTTTATAAATGAAATAAAATGTATACAAACCTTTTTTTTGCTAAAAAAGTGCAAATCGCCAGCGCTGTAATACGCTCTCACCTGTAGAGGAAGCAAAAAGCCCACGCTTTGACTGTAATTCAGTCAAAAACAGCTGGGTTGTTTTGTTGGAGACTGGCTCAACCCGGCAGTTGGGTAGAAAAAATAAACCTATATTTAATAACCCATTAAAAATGACCCAGGAGCTTAGTTACAGAAAAACATAACCCTGTCAGGATTTATTTGACTGTAATGACAAAAGCGATATAATGACTGTTAGAAATACAATCTATACAACAGATCTGGACATGTAAGCATCAGAATGGATGGCCTCCTTCCTCTTTGATGGAAACCAGCAGGTCAGCTTTATTGTACCCAGTCCTATCAAAGCAGGTGTAAGAGCTGTCAGATGGAGGCAGGTTGTGACCTTTCTGCTCTTATTTGTAAAGCCCAGCTGAGCCCCCTTGGTGAGAAGCTCCGCTTAAGTCCAGCAGTGAGGAGGAAATAAAGACAGAGGTCAAAGGTTAGGATAACCCAGCCACACACCTAGTTTTCCCCTGCTCATTCCTGCACTCTCACTGTCACAGACAGCTCTACGTTTCTCACTAGGGTTACCAGACTCCCCATCTAAATCTCAAATTGGATTCAAAGGAAAAAAACGATGAGAAAGATTTGACATTTTTGACAAGGAGAAATAAATCAATTGACAAGCTATATGCTACAATAATGGTGAAAATATAAGGTGGGAATATTTTGATATTCTTAATACTAAAAGTTTAATATCTAGGGTATGATAACTATCTGTGAATCAATCAATCAATCAATAAAATGTGGAGTTTGTAGTGAGTAACAATGCACAAACATACAAAAGCCGAAACTCTGAAATTAATTATTTTCCATTTTGTCGTGGCCTTGCCAAAGCATATGGTTTATATATTTGATTCTCCTTTAAAGCAAGCCAAATATTTGAGACATAATATGGAAAAGTTGTCAAACAAAAATATATTCCGTTATTACAATCAAATGAGCTTATGAAAAAAATCTTTCTTTCTCCATGTGTTCAGAGTGAATTGACAACCTAGATTCACCAGAGACAGTTTAAACAGAGTGAGGTCTATTTCAATATTTTTGTTCTGCCAGAAAACAGAAGAAAGATTTATATTAATTTTTAAACGGATGACAAAAATACATTTCTAAGTAATGTTCCTAAAAAAAAAACGTGATTAGTTTTAGACACTGACCTCTAATTTTAGAGCCCAGGATAACTCTCTTCTCACCCCCAGTGGATCAGGATGGAACTTTAGCAAAGTTGCCGGCAGGACGTGCTCTTCCAAGAGGGGAACACTGACTGCAAAACCCATTACAGTTGAGATCTTCTACTAATGAAGTCTGGAGGAAACTCAAAGCGAAAGATGAAAGATGAAAGAAGAAAGAAAGTGCTTTGAGGGCTCTCAGATTCTCTTTCACCCTTATTTCTGTGCCACAAACAAAACTAAACAAAAGTGCTTTATATCAAGCATATCTTAATTAACACAAAAATGAAAAAAAAAAATTAAATAAAAATCTGTCTCCAAGGTGATCCATTAATAATGACATATTGCATCAAATCCTTCTATTGCAGTCTCTAATTACACTGCCGTTCAAAAGTTTGGGATTAGTTAGATTTGTAATGTTTTTTTTTTAATCTCTTCTGCACATCAATGCTGTATTTATTTGATCAAAAATACAGAAAAAACGAACACTGTGAAATATTTTTGCAGTTTAAAATAATGTTTTTCTATTTTAATATATTTAAAAATTTAATTTATTTCTGTGATGCAATGCTGAATTTTTAGCATCATTACTCCAGTCTTCATTATCATATGATCCTTCAGAAATCATTCTAATATGCTGATTTATTATCAGTGTTGAAAACACAGTCATGCTATTTTTATTATTTTTTTTTGGAACCTGTGAAACTTGTTTCAGGATTCTTTGATGAATAAAAAGGCAAAAAGAAAAATAAAATAAAAATCTTTTGTAACAATATACACTATCAGTCAAAAGTTTTTGAACAGTAAGATTTTTAATGTTTTTTTTTCCTCTTCCGCTCATTAAACCTGCATATACTTGAAACGAAGTAAAGCAAAAACAGTAAAAGTTTAAAATATTTTTACTATTTAAAATAACTGTTTTCTATCTGAATTTATTTTAAAATGTAATTAATTCATATGATTTCAAAGCTGAATTTTTAGCATAATTACTCCTAGTCACGTTAACCTTCAGAAATCATTCTTATGATCTGATTGGCTGTTTAAAAAACATTTATTGTTATAATTATGTTAAAAACAGCTGAATAGAATTTAGAAGAACAGCATTTATCTGAAATAGAAATCTTTTGTAACATTATAAATGTCTTTATCATCACTTTTGATCAATTTAAAGCATCTTTGCTAAATAAAAGTATTATTTTTTATAATTCTCCCAAGCTTTTGAATGGTATAGTGTATAATGTTACAAAAGCTTTTTATTTCAGATAAATGCTGATCTCTGATCTTTCTATTCATCAAAGAAAAAAAAAAGTCAACTCTTATTGATAATAATAATAATAATAATAATAAATGTTTCTAGAACAGTAAATCAGAATATTAGAACGATTTCTGAATGATCATGTGACACTGAAGACTGGAGTAATGATGCTGAAAATCCATATCTGCATCACAGGAATAAATTACATTTTTAAGGACATTAAAATAGTAAACCGGTATTTTAAATAACATATTATTCACAATATTACTGTTTTGTCTGTATTTTTGATCAATTAAATGCAGCCTTGATGACTTCTTCAAAAATCATTCAAAATCTAATTGAACTTTTGAACGGCAGTGTATTTTCTTCTATATTTTAACATATTCTATTAAACAATTCATTCATTGATTAAAAAATTAAAGAATTAAATTCTATAAATGATAAAACTCATTCTACTTACTAATTATTTGCAATCAGTTATATTAACTGTAAAGCTTCTCTCTACGTGTTTGATGAATTAGTCTAAAATACAAGAACTTACCAGCTGTAGTTTCTCCACGATCTTGACAGAGGTGGCTGTAAACGTCAAAAAATAGTGAAAAGGTTAGAATTAGATTTTAGAGTTAATAATCTTTCACCAGCTATAAATTCAAATGCTACTGGAAAGCATTATATCATCTTAATGGCATACTCTACTCCAAATATGGATGCCTTTCACCATTGAACACTGTAATTCATTAATCAATATAATTACCTTTTCTGGACAGAGTGTGATAAAACGACTTTAGCATCTAGTGACTAGTCATCATAGTGGAATCAGTGTTTAGGTCATTCAATAAGTGTTTAATCATTTAATTTGATTTCAAATTCAATTGGGGAAACAGATTATTGACGTTTTTTTACAAATACTGTACAAGCTGAACCACCACAGGTTTTCAGAGTCAGAAGATAAGAAGGTTTTAGTATTATTTTGTTTGTAGATGCACATTTATGAAGTAACCTAGGGATTAATTAATATTTCTGAGGTAATAGCAGAACTTCTTTGTGTAATTTATTTTCTATAAGTGCTGCTCCCACAAGACTTAGGTTTCTGCTGTAAACATATTGTTTCATTAAGTTCATCACTTATTTCTGTTGCAGCTGGCGAAACTGTATTGCATCAATATTGTATTTGCTCAGTTACTTTCTTCTCTGTGTGCTCCTCGATGTGTTTTTATTATTTTACCATAGGTGGCAGTGAAGGGAAACTTGGGGTTTACCCACTCTTACATACTATTGCGCTTTAAAGTTTCAATACAAAGCAGAGCAGTGCTGTGCAGAAAGTGGGTCTTTTACAGTTGATCATATTTTAGACATTCTATCTCTATGTTACAAGGTGTTTCATAATGTGCAGCCACACTTTGTGAAGTACTGTGGAGCTTCATACCTCTGTCAGAACATCTAAACAGATATCTCTAGTTCTTCTAATCTGCAGTGACTTATTAATAAATGACTTTAAAAAGTACTAGATAACGTACTGAACTGTTATTGTTTGTTAAAGACAGAAATGTTCTTTGGGAGGACACATTAATCCTGTTTAATTGGTAGAATACACAAACAAGGACGTTTTAAATACTGTAACTTTTCATGCTCCGCCATTTCAGCTTTTCATCTCATTAAATCGTAATGTCAAGTACATTGTAATCAAGTAAAAAAAATATTTTTTAAATGATAATAATGCTGAATTATACTTTGACTGCAGCTAATGAGAAATGCTTTTGGGTCATCACTTCTGTGCTTTAAGCTAATGGCCATGTAAACTATAAAAAAAAAATCCACTTTAACTAAAAAAAACAAAAAACAAAAAACGGTGTTATCTGTTTTTGCAAATAAACTCTTCATTTATATATATGCCACATTTTACTAAATAATAATCTTGTTTTTATATGGTGCAAAGTGTATTAAAAGTTTTATGAAAAGTATTAATTTTCATGTTTTCAAGGAACATTAAATTTTTTTAATTCCTGTTGCAGGACATTTAGAAATAATTAACAATGGCGGGGGTCCTTAAGGGGACACAAGGGGGTGCACTGAAAATTAGTTAGGCCTATTTATGGTTAACACAATATTTCTTACATTTCTGTTTTTATTATCTAAATTTGCTTTCAGAAATCATGATTGTATTGAACTGAAAATGTTTATGTTGTGGTTAATACATTTAATAGTACTTAAGTAATGTGAAGAATAATTTATCTTTAAACAGAGTAGATATCTTCCAGACAATGTTTCATTACTTTGCTTTTATCATTGCAATAAAAGCTTTTTCCCGCCTCACACTGTGCGCCTTTATTTATTGAAATTGACAGTTACCTACATTTTAGGAAGAGGTCATTGACGTCAACAAGTTTGAAAACTCCTGCACTGGTCGTTCTCATCACATATATGTCGTTTCCTTTCTGTTCCTTGACATAAAACGTCCTTGCATAATAAACATGTTCGAATCATATAGCGTGTTTGGTCCGGTCCCAAACTCTTCCTAGTTTTATTGGTTCAGTGTAAACAATAAGGTTCCAGCTGTTTCACCAGACATGTTAGTACAATGTTAACTGACATTTTTTTGATGCAATCAGAAGAGAGGCAGAGTTATTGTCGTCTCTGATTGGTGGACGCGCCTTCAAGGGGCGGGGATTGGAAGTTGAATCCGAATCCAGCTGTGAATTGGTTCGCATGAGCGGATTCGTGCTATAGACCGTTTTGCCGACTGGGAGAATCATTGGAGACTTGTGTATTTTCGCAATAATAGACAAGACTTCAGCATAGAGAGCTCTCTTGCGCATCCTTCCAGCACGAGCTTAAGCTTTTCCTTTTCATATGCAGACAGAAAATCACTGCTTGCACCTTTAGAAAAGATTCTGAAGGATTTTACTAATTGTCTAAGGATCTATAATTGTCACTGTTGTGAATACTTTTGAGCAGTAGGTCTTGCGGGGGTCTAATAGAAAAGAAAAAAACATTGAATTGTAATCTTTGATCATTACTTTTAAGTGCGCGCACACGGAGAAAACGAGCGAAGCGCACTATTGAGGATTTGGGAAGCAGTTTTGCAGGAACTGCCTTGTTTTTATCTGCTTGTTGGTCATCGAAATACAATGTTGAAATCTTAAGGCATGATGTCCAAGTCACTGAGATGCCCATAAACCTGCTTGCGCTGTAACTGCCACCTGGAAACTCAGCCTGCGAGCTCCAACTGATCCTGTTCAATACCATCATTTGGACTGCTTTTGCAACAGAAATGATCATGCGATGAGTAAGCTCGATTTGGGCATATTGTCAGAAGCAATTACAGGTAAGAAATTAACATTTATAATATTTGACTGAATTATTGTTAAAACATAATCACGCTCATTTGCCTGATCATTATATGGTGTGTTATCATATTAAAATGTAGTACTAAGTTTTAAAGTAAGTCATAATTGGTGTCTATTTAAATGTATATATTTTTTTAAATCAAGGATTTATTTATTTATTTATTTATTTAGACTATTCATTCAATGATAGGACACCAAAGTATCATATCATATTGTTTGTGTGGCTTATTGTTTTTTTTTTTATTAGTCCATCAATGCATTACTGAATACCAGCCTGCAAAATTCTAATAGTCTCAAAAGTCTTGCCTTTTCTGTAATGTTCTTTTGTTCAAATGCACCGACGTTAATAAATAATAAACGCAAAATACATTTATTCCTACATTTTATTAAGTATAATTTTATTTACAAACGTGTAGTTGGCATAAAATAGACATGCATGCTCTTCTATCATGGCTGTTTTTTTTAAAAAAACAAAAAATTTTTTTATACATTTCATAATTGCGTAAAATCAGATTTCTTTTTCTATTGTACAGCTGGTAATGCATGCGTTTTCTCTCCTCAAGGGGGTGAATGATGGCTGAAGATGGAGGAAATATCTCCGAGGACCATCAGTTGAGGGAAGCAGAGGGTAGCTCCTCTCTCCCAAGGACTTTTATACGACTTAACGACCTGTCCGGTGGCGGGGAGCGCACTGAGCTTGAGTCTGATGGAGGCGAACGGCGGGAGAGCGCAGCCGGAGCAGCAGCAGCAGCGGCGGAGGAGGCGGCGTCTGCTTGCGGCGGGGATCCCTTGCCCTATCCGTCTTTGGCACCGGTTGTGTTTTTCTATCTGAAGCAGACCACGCGCCCAAGGAGTTGGTGTCTGAAAATGGTTTGCAATCCATATCCTTTCAAACTCAAATGCAAGTCCTTTGCCTCACTTGGATGGCATTCACCTGTTCAGGTAGGACGCGCTACGGCGAACGCCGCCGGGCGCTGTCTTAGGTTTGAAAACAACGATAATTCTGGCATTATCAAGTTGTCCTTTTTGGAAATGAGGTAAAATGAGAAAACAACTCCCAAACACACACACAAAATTACTTTTGAAATCCCCATTGTGCTCGATAGTAACAAAGGGCTTTAATTCATCTCGTGGTGTGGAAGACAACACGATACATCCTGCAGAATATCAGAATTTATGAGTCTTGGCAAGCATGAATGTTACCTCAACAGGCTCATAACTGTCTTAACACCGTTTTGTGCGTTTGTATGACAAACAAGCTGAGGAAAGTCATTATATTCCATTAACTGGCCAACAAGGCATCGCTCTGAGGCACTTTATGACATTACCTCATTTATTAGCACTGATGAGTTAAGTTATTTGCTTGGTGTCTTGAATTTCTAGAGCTAAGAACTGCACACAAAGTGCCTTTGGCTTTATATCATCAGGGTTTGTTACTAAGCATTTCTCCTTGAGGCAAAATCATAGAGAAAGATGAGGTGGCCATTTCACGTGGCTTTTTATGTGATGTGATTCCTATGAATGTGCAATTTTTAGATATATATGTAAGCACGAAGGTCCACCTTTGTAACATCAAATAGTTAGGAATTGCCACGTAATTCGGTCCAAATTGCGTTAGGCCTATATCTTCATGGCAACAAGTCCATTACTTTGTACTTTCTACAAGATCAGATAAAGGGTTCAAATGACTCCCTGAGATTAATTTGAGAAGAAATCAATAGCCATATATTCCTGAATTCTAACTTTGCGATTAGTTAATTATTTAAGTGAAAACGAATCAATCCTGGCTTGGCTTTCGGTAGGAGCGCCTAACAAGTGGTTTAGATTAGTCACATCTATCTAGTCCTAATGACTGTAATTTTTAGGGTGTTGTTAAAGCTCTCATCCCTGCAGCAGCAAGATGATTTCATTTTGTACATTAAGAGGACTCCTTGTTTAGCTGCCAGCCGTTTCGCAGAAAGAGGAGAAAACGGACCTGATTGCGAGCGTGTGAGGAAGGGATGTGGTTTGCATGTGTGAGTCAGAGGTGTGCACTTGCAGTATGACTGATTCTGGGTGTAGGTGATCTGTTTGGTTTTCGACGGACTCGCAGCAGCCTCGCCGAAGGAAAGAATGCTCTTTTGGATCGAACGCGCTGGCTGGACGTGATTGTGATGTCTGGGTTCAAATGCTTTGTTTTTCTTCAGTAGGAAATATGATGAGCCTTGTGGGCTCTGAAAGGCTGCCCAATCAAACACACTCATCTTTCCCCCATTCTTGTTTCTCAACCTCCTCACGCTCTTCCCCCATTAGACGATCCCACATCCCTAAAAAATGAGCTTTGCTTATGAAACGCAGTGCCACTGGGTGTGAGTGGGCCTCGTGGTTCTCTGGGCCCGACGGTCTGGTATTCCTTAGAGATGATATAGTCCGCTTGTGCCATCGTATTTCCATATTCTTAAATGCCACTGTTTCTACCACGTCCCCGTTGGTCAGGTGTGCTTGTGCGCTTAGGAGAGGACTGAGCCAAAAGGGATCCTATTAACTGTGGTCAAGAAAAAGATGTGGAATTCCCTCTCCTTGAATCATCACGCTGCACAGCTGCACACACAATCTGTTCACCGTCCAGTCGACATCAATGAACAGGCTGGCTGTTTGTTTTGATTTTAAATAGCTTTGGAAAAGGTGGTTAAGTAAAGTAACTGTAATACACTCAAATGTGATACTGCATCCAGTGATATTTGCATGTCCTCATCCTCTTGCAGATTTATGTGTTGAGAAGTCTCATCTCATGTAATGATTCCTTGTACAGCAATTTCTCTTTTTAGATCATTGTTGTGGTGTAGAGTGGGGTCTGAATCTCTGGGACTCATTATCAACGGCAAGCTTTTATTTATATGTATAGTCTTCATAGATGACCTTTAATACATCTCTGTAGCCATTAGATAAAGGTCACTGTTTTTTAATAGTTTGTAAAGTATCTTCGATCGATCTTCTGTTCATCCCAATGGAAGCATGTAAAAGTGTTTGTCCTATTTGAGATTCTTTAGACAAGCTCATTTTCCTACTTTTCCCACTCTTGGGGTGTAAAACTAGAATTTTGAATTTGTCCGTGTCCGCAGCGTCCGACAACCTCATTTGCAATTTGGCACGTGCATCAGTTGATCGTTCAATCGGTTCATCAAAAAAGTCTCTTTGTGTTATTGATTTGCGAGTAATGAAGGAGTTTAAGTCCTCGTGCGTCTGTTTGCCATTAGGAAACGATTCTGCAGTCTTTGTGATTCATCACTCTGTGTTTGTATCCTGTCACTCATTAGATCTTTTCTCCCTTGAGTGTTACTCTAGCTTATTGAACCTTTGACTTGTCCTCCGTCATGGGGTTTTCTCTGGAACCTCCTGCGTGTCATCTGTAGCTTCGGCATTCGCAATGCTTGTGTAAGAGCGAGAGAGAGTTTGGGTGACTCAGAAGTAAACTTCCATTTGAAAGGCCTTTTTTGAACGTTGGACTGCATAGGTAATTGCTTTGAAAATGAAACAGTGATATGGCGCAGTTATATAAATAATGAATAATAGAACTTTCAAGTGATTTAATTATATAAAGATTATATAGTCTGGATGTGTTGCATGCTTAATGTGCATTATAACAAAAAGCACTCCAGGTTCCACATACTGCATTGTTTTTACTTTTACGTTTCCTTATCTTTGACACTGTAAGTTAATATACAAATTCAATGCTAACTAACAGAAATTGCACCTTACACTCTTAAAAATAAAGGTTCTTTATTGGCATCGATGGTTCCATGAAGAACCTTCAACATCCATGGAACCTTTCAAATGCAGAAAAGGTTCTATACAGTTGAAAAAGGTTCTTTTGATTTTGAAAATAATCTTCAAAATGTTTTTTTTTAAGAACCGTTCACTGAAAGGTTCTTTGGAGAACCAAAAATGGTTCTTGTATAGCATCTCCGCAAAAATACCTTTATTTTTAAGAGTGTAAGTAATAAATAACTCTAAAAACTATTGTAGAAAGTAGACTGAGACACATTCACAAGTATAGCAAGCATCATGAGATCTGAATCCACTTGCAATGTATGCAATTTAAACTCTTTTTTTTTTTTTCCCTTTTTGTTTACTTAAGCAATAGAAATTGTTAAATAGTTGTTCTACGAGAATATTCACACTTGTACTCTATTAAACCCAGGCCTCTTTTTAGTAGACCAAAAAGTGATCTGAATAGAAAAATAAACATTCTCTTTGCATTCACACTAGGGCTGTGTATTGCCAAGAATCTGGCGATACGATACGCATCACGATACAGGGGTTGCGATACGATATGTTGCGATACATTGTGATATTGTAAACAAGTCGATATATTGGGATATTTCTTATTTTATGAATAGGACATAATTTTAGGAAAGCTGTAATTAAGAACACACCACCATATGCAAACCATTCAATGTTACTGAATCACTTTTTGTGCAGTACGAGTAAAGGGGGAAAATAAAGTGCTTGCAAGATTCTTTAGTTATTAAACGTATTAAATGTAAGCTTTTATAAACAGACCATATATATTTTTAGACCCTGCTTTACAATTTAAGTTTACAGTTGTAACCATGTCAGATCATTTTGATCTGAACTTAAGAATTACATCTGCTTAATATCAATAAAAAATAAAGTGCTTACAGGATTCCTAAAGAAAACAAAAGAATTGTAAAACAATAAAATAAATACAGATATTGGACATTCTAAGAACCTTTTTGTTCTGAGAATTTAAAAAGTTTTGGATTTCGCAAGTTTTCAGTTTGTAATTATGTTCGCATGGAATCGCCGAGACTGCGGCTACCCCACTGCGCCAGGCGCGAAGGCCCTTTTACAGGACGCAGCAAGCTGCGGAACCGCGGCGCGGGCGCCGCCTCAGCTGCACGGGGCGCTTCTGCTGCACAGACGGGTGGCGGCCGCGCGGTGGTTCCGCTGCTTGCCGCGTCCTGGAGCGAAGGTTACCTCAAAAACCGACATGACGCCACACTTTACACCGAGGCGGGAGCAGGAACTATTCTTTCATCCTCCATTAACGCTAATATTAGTGACGTGCCCTTATGCTAGTATTTCCTGTCACTGTTTAAGTTCAGAGATAAGAAGACTGCAATCTAGCGGTCAGGATATAGGCTCAAAACAAAGCAACTGTGATGAATCTTGCATGATTTTTTTTTTTTTTTAAATATCGATATTCCGTTTTTGAGAATCGATACAGTATCACCAAACAAAATATTGCGATACACACGTGTATCTTTATTTTCTTACAACCCTAATTCACACTGTATCTAAACTGAAGTGGATTCGGATACCTTTTATGCTTTATCTTCTACGTTCTTTTGTCTATATATATTATTTTGTTTTTTTTTTGCATTGAGTTTGCAGTCAGCTGAAAACACTTCTACTGTGAAATTAAGTGATTTTGTGGTACTTCTGTACAGTCATTTATGTATTACTGTAAAAACTATTTATTTTCCCTTCATTTAAACTGAAAATAGAAAACAATTTTGAAATAGCAGACTCCTCTGAAATGTTTACAAGAGACAGAATAATGTGCCATGGTGATGATATCTGTATAGCAAGATGCTTAGATTGCTGATGCAATTTTAGGAAGCAAAACCAAGTCTTGGGTTGTCCTTTAGATTGTTAATTTAAAAATTCAGATAAGCTTCTGCATGCATGTCTGCTTTTTCAGTCACAACTGCTGTTTGGATTTGCAGTAACAATTTTAGCAGAGCTAAAACTCTCTTGGTTTACATAAAAGATACTTATTTAATAGAATCTAGCATTCATTTTGCTGGATCTAAATAATATATGAACCATGAATTCATTCAAGTAATTCCATAAGAAAATTGGAGATTGATCACGTAATTTAAAATGTAAGAAAACCCAACAGGACCTCCCTCACTAGGGAGACTATGTGTCCTCACGGCATCTAAGATAACATATCTCCCAAGATGCCACTTCACATCCTCATTATGGACTTATGGACTATGGAAAATCACAGAACTTTCTCTCCACGCAGCCAAAACATTATCAACCATCTCCAGCATGCTCCACTATCTGTGATGACACTGCAAACACACCCAACAGTGGCTATTTCAGTCTCAAGACCATCTCCAGCCCTTTAAAACAAGGTCAGTAGATAAGCGTGTGAAAACGCATGTGCTAGATTTCGGACTTCTCAAGGAACTGTGACAAAACTAGTGATTTCTTCAGTAAAAACACATGATGTGGGTTCACATTTAGCTTTTGAGTACCTCGCATGTGTTTTCCTGTGGATTTAATCTGATGACTGAGATCTCAAACCCAGTAAACTCCAGAGCTGCACCATTAGAGCTCATCTAACAGCCGTCAGCCTGAGCAGACAGCAGACATCTTCTCAGGACATGGAGGAGATTTCAGTTTCGTAGCTGTCGGTCAGATCACTGGCTCCAGGCGGATTCTAATCTGTTCTGTTAGACTATTAATCAAACAACATATAGCAATTATTAGGTCTGTCAAGGTAACACGTCCATTTAGTGTGCTTAGTTCTAAAACAAATAATGTAATAAATCCATGTTGCCAGCGGTGTGAAACAGATGTTTCGTCACAATACGTTCTGACATAGCCAGTGATACAGTATTTGGCAGTACCTTAAAGCATACTGTGATACAATTACAATTTGTAATCCATATATTGATATTGCATTTTTTTTTTTACATATTTTTATTAACTCACAAATGTAACCAAAATATAACATAAACATATAATTGAACTCAAAGGGATAATTTAACTAAAAATAAAATTACCCCATGATCTACACACCCTCAAGCCATAAGTGTATATGACTTTCTTCTTTTAGACAAATACAATCAGAATTATATTACAAAAATGTCCTGGGTTTTCCAAGCTTATAATGGCAGTGAATGGCTGTTGAGATTTTGAAGCCCAAAAAGTGCATCCACCCATCATAAAAAGTTCTCCACATGGCTCCAGGGAATTATTAAAGGCCTTCTGAAGTGAATCAATGTTTTTGTGTAAGAAAACTATTCATATTTAAAGCTTTATAAACCATAATCTCTAACTTCCAGCGAATGATGTAGCTCTGGTGAGAATATGCCAGTCTCGTGAGAACCATGTTTTGTTTGTAGCAAAGGAAAATCAGTCCCTTTTGGTTTATATCCAACATTTTTCTTTATAAAACCATGTTTTGTCCTTTTAATTTGTGACCGGTGTTTTATTTTGCTCTCTCCTCTGCACTTCTGCCTTCGCCGCTTCTTGCTGGCACGCTACTCTCTCATGAACGCGCGTAAGCCAGTTAGCAGAAGCTAATTTATGGTTTATAAGCAAACTCATTGCTTCACTTCAGAAGCCCTTTATTAACCCCCTGGATCTGTGTGGAGTACTTTTTATGATGGATTGGTGCACTTTTTTGGGCTTCAAAATCTGAACACCCATTCACTGCCATTATTAAGCTCAGAAGAGCCATGACATTTTTTAACATAACTCCGATCGTATTCGTCTGAAAGAAGAAAGTCATATACACCTAGGATGGCTTGAGGGTGAGTAATTCATGGGGTAATTTTCATTTTTGGGTGAACTATTGCTTTAAAATTGATGTATCATATTGGTAGTTTTGTTGATGCATTGATCTATAATGATTATACAAATAATAGTAGTTTTGTGTTTTAATTGCATAAGCAAAATAATCAAATTCATCAAAATTTTTAGGATTAAAATGTCTTGATAGACAGCCAAAATAATAAAATATTGTTTATTAAAATAGACTTCTTTCTTTCTGTTTCATTCTTTCTTTCTTTTGAACGAATGAACGAACGAACAAAAGTTGTTAGCATATTTGATCTGTCTGTAAAAAGAACAGAACATGAAGTGAGCTCTTATTTAATCAGCAGAAAGTGGAGGGAAAACTTCCCAGAGCAGCGTATACAAGATATTAATATTGCTTGTTCAAATCAAACCTTTTGAAATATGAGATTTTGTTGATCTTGAAAATAAATGATGTCATCAGCGCTATGGTAATATTCCTCTCCACGGCGTCACACGCGACTCTATTCTCCACCGCTGAGCACAGCCAGAACTCCCAGACCTGGAAACACGAGGTGAAAAACATGCCTCGTGCATCCTTATCACCTGCTGTAGCTGCTCATTAGTTACCAAAGCACTCCTGCATATTGTCACAAATCTACACTGCTTGTGAGCCAAGTTGTGCGATTTACATCAGCTATATATATGTTTCGAGATGTGATAGAGAGCATACAAAAATGCTGTTCATTAGGAAATAATCCCATCCTGAGAGTTACTCTCTCACTTTTTTCTTTCTTTTCCAAACTGTTTGTGTTACTGGCACGTCCTGCTACTGTCTGTTATGTACTTTTATAATATTGCCAATGTGCTTGGCTTGGCAGCATTCTGTTTCTTATGCATTGTTACTCCTGCTATAATTGGTGGTTTTGTTGCCAAATGCTCATACTGTTGATTTATGAAGACAGATTTTGACTCTGGAGGCAATCATTGCACTAACTATTGTCAATTAATCACAATTTAGGCCCCGATTCCTTCATTTGACAACCAGAAATTGAGCATAAACATAAAAAGCTGCTTAAGCCGGAGGGATGAAGCCAATTTTGCCATGCAGAAAATGGTCATTACTTTGTGTTCAATATTTCATAATTCCATCTTTCCCTTTTTTTAAGACCTCCCCCACCCCCCCATAACACATTTCAGGCTGAATCCCATATATGCCAAGTCTGTGAATTAATGTACAGTGCCTCATTACAGGGTCCTGTCAAAGCCAGACATCTATAAGCCCTCTATTTGAACAAGAAGGGAAGTTATAATTACAGCCAGACTAGTCTGTCCTTTAAATTAGTCCTCTATTACATGTCTTACTATCAGCTGAGTGCCACTGGTGCTGTATATAATGGCCTCAATACAGAACACTTTTGTTTGCCCATACAATAGGTGCCGTTTGTCGTCTGGAAAACATATTTGAACATAAACTTTCCAAATGGAGATGAAGTCAGATATTTGATCTCATAAATGTCCTTTTATGAAAAGTCAGAACCTTTTAAAATAAAAACCATACTGATTTGTTCTCTTTTACTGCGTGTGGTAAAATAGGATGACTGGTTTGTTTGGGTTGTCTGTCACTGAGCAGTCAGCACATTTGGATTTGTTTGCATCACTGTGCTAAAATTAGTATTTTTATATGCATTTGTATAAGCCAAATTAGCGGTCGACTGATAATGAGCGTTCTGTGTGTTCAGATGCTGCCTATTTCAAAATAAAAGTCCCTGCCAAAATAAAAGTCAGATACATGACCCAATCAAAACAAATTATCAACTTATGCCAAATAATTGAAAAGTGGCCAAATATGGTCCAATATATATTCACCTAATTGTCATTTTTCATTCATTAAATGCGTGTTAGACGTCTTCATATAAAAAATAGGGCTGTCAAACGATTAATCGCGATTAATCACATACAAAATAAAAGTTTGAGTTTGCCTAATATATTTGTGTGTAATTATTATGTGTATATATATAAATATAAACACATTCATGTATATATTAACCCTTTAACTGTCACCGTCCACTCTGCGGGAAGCCTAAGTTTACTTCACCATATTACAAATAAATCCTAATCTAATCATGACAAACTATGCATCGCTGGTAAGGTCTAAGACTCCTAAATAGATATTTTACCATATTTTTGTGTTACAAAATATGTAGGAAAAGTAATGGATTAATATATGTCAAGAGTGCAACTTAAAAAATCTACATCATAACACGAGTTCTGACTTTTGTCACAAAAGACTTTCTTCGTTGCCCTTTTCCGTATCACACTTTAGAAATCATAAGAAATTATATATCAGTTCAAAACTTAAAATCTCAAAATTCATCCTTTGAAAGGCATTTTAAAACCAGTCATTGCATTTTCATATAAAATGTGCATCAAAATCATATTACAAAATGTTTTCATTCATGAATTATAATAATTTAAGTCTGGATAGTGTGTTTAAAAATGGGAGTGACAGTTAAAGGGTTAAAGAAATATTTACAAGTATATGTATTTATTATAATTTTTATATAATTTATATTATATATAAATACAAATATTTTGTATATCAATAACATGTTTCTCTTAAATATATACATTAATTTGTGTGTATTTATATATACATAATTATACACAGCACACACACATATATTAGGCAAACTCAAACTTTTATTTTGTATGCGATTAATCATGATTAATTGTTTGACAGCCCTAAAAAAAAAACGCCTGTATGTAACTCCGCTGGTCTTGATAATAAATTAGTTAAAATTAGTTAAAAAACACCACTTTTGTATAAAAAAAATAATAATTGGCTATAACTTATGTAAATGGTAAAATAGTGTATTTTTGCAGATAAAAGAATAAGCATGTGTTTAGGCTTGTTTACCCTGGTGGGTTTCTAAGTGGGCAGTTTCCTCCTCAATCAGTATATCCGACTGCTTCATTTGGGATATTTACTCATCATAATTGTGCGTATATTTGACCTGAATTCACGGTAGAAAAAAAGAAAAGAGAAGGAATGAATCAAGCTGAATTGGTTGTTTGACAAACACCCATTATTATTAAAATGTCAGGCTCTTGGAAAGCTCTCTGTCTTTTGTGTTCTTCTTTGAGCGTGTGTATATATTTCTCTTCTATATTACCTTTTGTCACTGTTCTTGCTTGGCCGCCCCCTGCCAGTCTTCAACCTCTCAACACACTCTCTCTCTCTACCTCTCTCTTTCTCCCTGGGCTGTTCCGTGAGATGTCTGTAAGTTTATATAGGAATCAGTCCAGGATTTTCCTACCAGCTTTTTCTCATTAGAGAATTGGAGGAGACTGGAGAAGTTGAGGGGAATGGCATGAGGCAGGAGAGGTGGGGGAGGGAGAAAGAGGGAGAGAGAGCGAGCGAGAGAGAGAGGGAAACTGGGGAAAGTAGGGGTGAGATGTATGTTGGCCCACCTAACCGAATTCCCATACGGCCACTGAAGCTCATTACCTCTACCACTTGTGTTTACTTTCTTTTAGTCTTATTACCAGTAAGATCTAGCCTTTCCTTTCCTCTCACACATCCCCCTTCCTCTGCACGTTAAAACATAGCACATTATATTTATTTCTGCTGCTTCATTTGTCATGAAAAAAAAACTGAAATGGCGATCGTTATTGCTTTGAGGTAGATTTTGTTGAGCAGTTTTACACCTACAATATCCAACATGGGATTAAATATTCTTGATTCAGAGGGCGGACTTCAGGTCAGTTGTTCACTAGAGAGACAGGTTTGATGGTGTGGGTTATATTTACATGTGTGTTTGGTAGAGGTGGGTGGTATGTCCAAAATCTAGTAAGATGGTATGAGCAATTTTATATAGCATTACAGCATTTTTTTTCTAACATGTAGTAATGGATATTTGTGTGATATTTTAAATCAGCTGATTAAATTAGGATGCACAACACAATTTTTTAACATAATGAGATTTAAGACAAATTATAAATGAAAAAGTGTCCTTTTATTATTTCTCAGACAAAATGCTGTATATTTCTATGTGAAATTGAAATAGGTCAAACAGCAAAACTAAATAAAATTTTTAAATCCCAAATCAAATAAATAAATAATACCAATAAAAGAAATCTCTTCATATAAACAAAGGCTTTGCCTGTGCTTTTTCCATTTAAAATGACAGTCAACCACTGCATTTTAATCATGATCCAAACAAAGAAGCTGTATACATACAGCACGAGTTTTTGATTTAAATTAGATTGTGTAATTTTGGAATTTGAATCAAAAAACACAATGGGCTGACTTTTATGGAAGCCCGTTTCCTCAACTGAAAAAAACAAAAAAAAACAAAACGTGACTTTTTATCTCACAATTACGACTTTTTTCTCAGAATTGTGACATATAAACTTGCAATTGCGAGTTATAAACTCACAATTATGACTTTTTTTTTTATCAGAATTGTGTGATATAAACACAGTTGTGAGAAATTAAGTCAGAATTGCATGCTAAATTTTTTTTCTCACAAGTGTGTTTATATAGAATTTTTTCATTTTCTTAGAATTGTGAGATATAAACTCACATTTGCAAGAAAAAAGAATTGCAACTAATATGTTCTCAGAATTGCTAGTTTATATCTCACAATTCTGACTTAATTCTGAGAAAAACGTCAGAATTGCGAGTTTCAGTCACGCAATTCTGAGTTGCGTGATGTAAACTTGCAGTTGCGAGTAAAAAAGTCAGAATTGTCAGATAAAACTCGCAATTACCTTTTTTATTTTTTTTTTGTCAGTGGTGGAAACGGGCTTCCATAGACTTTTGCATTGGGAAACTACACTACATAAAATGTGTTAATGAAACAGAAAAAGCAGACGGGCTGAATGAGATGCAAATTCACTCTCTAACAGCAGGTGGCACTAATAGAACAGCAGTTTCCACTGGTTACCACTGTAAACAAAACAGTGCTCCACTTACAGGCTTATATGGAGGCATGATGAAAAGAAAACACCATCAAAATTTTTCTTAAGATTGTAATTTCTCCTCAGAGATACAAGTATCTCGATTCATTCAACTTTTCAACGTACTTGAATCATCACATATGTTTTAGCAATTTTCAACTGGCTCGAACTGCATCGTTAATATATGTCAAAAGTTTACATACACCTTGCAGAATCTGCAAAATGTTAATTATTTTTCCAAAATAAGAGGGATGTCATTTTTATTTAATACTGACCTGTATAAGACATGTAACATAAAAGACATTTACATATAGTCCACAAGAGAAAATAATAGTTTTCATAATAGAATTTATAAAAATGACCCCGTTGTTACCTGAATGATCCACAGCTGTTTTTTTTGTTTTGTTTTTTTTTTAGTGATAGTTGTTCATGAGTCCCTTGTTTTCCTGAACAGTTAAGCTGCCCACTGTTCTTCAGAAAAATCCTTCAGGTCCCACAAATTTTTTGGTTTTTCAATATTTTCGTGTATTTGACTCCTATGCAATTTTTACAGAAGGTTCAAACGCTCACTGATTGTTCAGAAGGAAACATGATGTATTAAGAGCCGGGGGGGTGAAAACTTTTTGAATTTGAACATCAGGCTAAATTGAACTTATTTTGTTATCTGGGAAACATGTAAGTATCTTTCTGTAGCCTCTGAAGGGCAGTACAAAATGAAAAAAAAAAAAAAAAAGATAAAAAAGATATTTAGGCAAAATATAAAAATGTACACATCTTCATTCTGTTCAAAAGTTTTCACCCCCCGGCTTAATGCATTGTTTTTCCTTCTGAAGCATCGGTGAGTGTTTGAACCTTCTGTAATAGCTGCATATGAGTCTCTCAGTTGTCCTCATTGTGAAAAAATGGATCTCAAAATCATACAGTCATTGTTGGAAAGGGATAAAATACAAAAAAAGAAATGCTGAAAACCAAAGAATTTGTGGGACCTGAAGGATTTTTCTAAAGAACAGCGGGCAGTTTGACTATTCAGGACAAACAAGGGACTCATGAACAACTATCACTAAACAAAAATACACAGTATTAAGAATCAAGAGTATGTAAACTTTTGAAAGGGGTGATTTTTATAAATTCTATTCTGTTATAAATTCTATTATTTTCTCTTGTGGACTATATGTAAACGTCTTTTATGTGAAATATCTTATTCAGGTCAGTAATAAATAAAAAAACAACATACACTTTGTATAACCCCTCTTATTTTGGTAAATTAATTAACATTTCGCAGATTCTACAAGGTGTATGTAAACTTTTGACTTCAACTGTATATATAAGACTTAATAAATGAAAGATAACTCCATGGCGGCCATGACCAAGTCAGTAAAATGAATATTATAAAGCGAATAGTTCTGACCTGTTTCTGATGTTTATTACAAGTTGATAAGATAACAGATACCACCCAGTCCTGTGTTTACGTGTGTGAAGGTATTTATGCTATGTGTCTTGTCAGGAGGTGACGCATGCCTGATTCCTTTTGTTGTCCCATGCTGGGATGTCCGACTGGCTGTGAGAATCCCCTTTTTTGGACATGCTTGGCTGTAGGGGTGTGTCGCAGGTGGCGGTGATAAACCCCAGGACTGACCCGCACGTTTATCAGCAGCGTCCTCCCCTCATCGCCACACTTAAAGGCCCTTGAACCCGCCCGGTGTCATCACAGCTCCAGTCACGATGCACAAGCCAGTGTCTGGGCAAAGAAAAAAGAGATTTCTTAGTTGAGATAAAACCTCTTAGGTTATAAATACCTCTTTAA
Organism: Cirrhinus mrigala; assembly: GCA_036247105.1. NCBI lineage: Eukaryota > Metazoa > Chordata > Actinopteri > Cypriniformes > Cyprinidae > Cirrhinus > Cirrhinus mrigala. The sequence continues at coordinate 13,769,857 of CM070018.1, read as the reverse complement.
AGCATCTAAAGACTGGCACGGTATGTAGTTACGGCCTTGTTTTGGATTTCTTCATCATGAAGGATTAAAAACATCTGCTTATATGTTTTAATGCATGTTTGACCCAAAAGAAAAGAGCTAAGGAAAGCTTTCCTACACCATCCAGTCCAGTGATGTGACTTGGTTAAAAGGAATCCCGTTGTGCTCTAATAATTATTGTCCTGAACTTGTCCAAGCAATCCCCTGCAGCACGTGTAATTAAAAATGGCTTCCAAGCGGCACACCTCAATATTCTCTCGCCGTAATGCTGCCAACACCTGAAAAGTGAGTGAAGGGGGTGGAAGCCTGGGGAAACCTTCCCAGAATTCCAGTGTTGTACAGTAATTACAGTGTAAAGCTTCATTGGCTTTTATTGGGATCCATCTTGCCCTCGCCGTCGCTAACAATGAGATGACTTATCTGGGGGAAGTCTTGGTGTCTTGCAGCCCCGCTGCTGTTGCTTCCTGTAGTTGATGAAAAGCCACAGTGACATTTACAGCTTCCAAACCATTATAGCGTAATAGCCGTGGGTGACGCCGTCCTCACTGGCAACAAATAAGCCGAGCGAATTCGGGAGCTACTACGTTGCGCTTGAATGTCATGCTATCACCTGAGCAGGCCCGTGCGGTAATACGAGCGGTGGTGGGAGAGCTATAAAAAGGGAAACTTTAACCTTTTACTGCTGCGAACGGGAGGATGTTAGTCCTGTAGATTTGGCGATTATGACAAGACAAAGCGGCCACAAACAGAGGTGGCCTGTTGTCTCTGTGCAGCTGTCACGAAGAACCAGGCTACTCGCTGTTTGCTGTCTTTGGTTGGGATTTCAAAACAGCTCCTTTGCACTCGCATTAAGTTTTCAAGCTTATTCGGTTCAGATTTTTTGGTTTTGATCTGTTGTGTTTGGTTGGAGGATATCTTAAGCAATCGTCTTCCCTTAAGGCCTCGCACGCAGAAAGCGAACAAGGCCGTCTGTAATCTGGCCTAGATTAGGCATCGCAGTCAGGCTTCCCCCACGAAATGTTTGACTTTTTATACGGTTTCATTTTTCGACGCCCCTTTCCACCCTTCGAGCCCCCCCGCATTTTATTGGAAATTCATTGTGGGGTTGTAATTTTGTTAGTTGCAGTTGTTTTGGACCTTGGGGAGTGTGTTTTAATGTTCGGTTCTTTACATTAGGCAGGAGATACAGCGGCTAGATATTGGCTGTGTGTGTTTTTCCTGATAGAGCTGTCTTGTGTGTACGTGTTGCTGTCACACTGAGTCAAGGGGAGCGGGGGAGACACAGCCCTCGTGGTTTTCGTGTCTCTTGTTAACATTTTTTGTTCAGGATTTCCTACAAGATGTGGCTACAAAAACAGTTCCAGACCCCCTCCACATCTCCCACTTGCTCCCTCCCTCTCTCAGAAGACAAAAAGACAGAAAAAAGAAAAAGAGAAATCTGCTTTTAATTTAAATGCAAGCAGCAATACACTCGAGTTCTCCGGGTCCTAAAGTCCTCCTTTATTTTCAAAGCAGCTAGTGAATGTAAAACCCAAATGCAGAAAAAAATGCAAATTCTCCATATTTAAAACACAGCTGTCTTTAAGAACTCCTGCAAAGTAAAATAGTACCTTAAACTTTATTTTCATAATGTTTTTTAATCAATTATCAACAGTCTATATTATATTATATTATATTATATTATTAAATGCACTGGCATTTCAGAGCACTTTGTTGTTCATATGCTATAGTTACCAGGGTTATGCTTGTATTATTTGTGCACTGTTTGCATTCAGTTTGTATACCATTATTGTGTGTGTGTGTGTGTGTGTGTATATATATATATATATATATATATATATATATATATATATATATATATATATATATATATATATATATATATATATATATATATATTATTTTTGTACTATTTGTATATTTTATACTATTATAGCATTTTTAAATATTTTTAATATATTTTTTTATTTGATATATATTTAAATATACTATAGTTATTTCATTACCAGGATTATGTCTGTATTGTGTAGTGTTTGTATATCGTTTATATAATATACCAGTATTTTGTAAATCTTTTAAAGTATTTTTTATTTTATATTTGTTTTAGTTTTTTCCCCATATTTCATATTTCATGTTATGTTTGTATTATTTGTGTACTGCTTGTATACTATTATAGTATTTTTTTATATATATATTTTTAAATTTATATTTTTTTACATTTATTTTTTATATTTTTAGTTTTTTTTAATATACTAGTTATTTCATTATCAGCGTTTTTTGTATTATTTGTGTATTATATTTATATATTTTTTTTTTAAAGATTTTTAATAATTTTTTTCTTCTAGATTTCTTTTATATTTTTCATTTTTTTCTTAAACTCTAGTCATATACTATTACAGTATTTGTTTTAAATATTTTTTATTATTTTTTATTTTTATATTTATTTTATATTTTTAGTTTTATTTTCATATACTCTAGTTGTTGCATTACCAAGGTTATGTTTGTACTATTTGTGTACTGTTTATATATTTATTATAGTATTTTTTTTTATTTAATTTTTTTTTTTTATAAATTAAAATTTTTGTATTAAAATTATTATTTTTTTTTTTATATTTATTTTTTTAGTAAAACATTTAGTAAAACTTATTTTAGTTAGCTGCCAAGACAGCATTTCTAATATTGGTTTATTTTTTATGTTTTAATTTAACATTTTTATTTTAGCTTTCAGTTAGCAAAACTGATTTTTAATAGTTTTAGTTATAGTTAACAATAACAAAGTTAATAATAGCACAGTAGTACATTTACCATGGTGAAAACGACCTGAATTGACTGTTCGTAACAGTAATATCTGACAGTTATGTGATATATTGAATAATTTAGTAATAGCCTTCCTGGTGCACCAGCGACTAGAGGATCCATAAAAAAGATGTAAAGATATGGTCATATTAACTGTTGTTCAGTGAATTTTACCAGGCGAAATCCAGTCATTTCTAAATTAAATCCATGTATTTTCATGTAAGGATGAAAGATTTCCCCACACAGATTTAGCAACAGGTTCAACTTGGTCACGTGGATTTGTAGCACTGACCAACAGAAAGCTGATTGGCTTGAGGGTGCAGGAGTATAAGAGGCCCTCGAGGAGTGACCAAGGAGTTTGTGAATGTCCAGAGGACGTGAGCGTGAATAATGAAGAGGACAGTGTGGAACAGGGCGACGCTAAAGTGACAAGTGGGCAGTGTGTTGAAACACGGGCTAAGGTTGTGCGTTTGATGAGTTCCTCTTGATTTGTGTCAGTCGTGTTGTTGGGGGGGTTGGGTGAGGTACAGAAGAGCCTTTAGAGGGTATCGTATTTTACAGGCACCATCAAACTCAACCTCTCCTAATGATATTAACTTGATATGTGTCCTCTTACATCCTTGTCCTTGTGAATCATCCATAAAATCAAGGCCTTCAGAGGTTGCAGCTACTGAGATGTACAGTGACATCTTCAATATTTTGAGTGCTAAATCATGCATGTATGGGGAGCGTTCTTTGATACTTTAAAACAAGCAAACAGCCTGTCAGAGGAGATGAAAAAGGCCACAGTCTTGGAGTGTTGTACACACACTGTCTCATGGGAAGCAAATGAGCGCCTTGGCCTCAGACTCGCTCACACCACATCATTTATCTTGTCCTGTGGAGTGTAATCATCCGAGTGCTGCGCAGTCGCTCGGGCGGTCTGTGTCCGGGGAACACCCCAGGGGGGCTCCCGCCTCGGAGCTGTCCTCGCTGGTGGTTATGCTGACCTGGAGGAGAGCCGACGCACTGTGGCACTCCGATCTGTGAAATTACCAGAATTTGGCAGCTGACACCCCGTTTTGGGCTGCAGCTAATTTGATAATCAAATAATTTGTCTGGTACATGCCATATCTACACCATGGAATTGCATGCTAGCATGCTAGGCTTACTGTTTTTATACAGATATACTAGAATTACAGTAGTATGCAGTGTTGTTTAACTATTAAAAATGTGTTCATTGAAATGGTGAAATAAATGCATCTGTTCTATTCTGTTCTATTATAGGGCTGGGTAAAAAAAAAAAAAAAAAAAATATATATTTCTCCATTTTCATTTATATGAAACGATATCGATTCTTAAAAACCAAGAATCGATTAGTCTAGCCTGTTTTCATGTAATGAGCAAAATATTGCACCTCCCGTCCAGTACATCGCAATAAGGTTTGTGTTTTGTTACTTTTGATATGAAACAAAGTCTTAGGTTTCAAATTCTGTCCGTTTAAAACAGTATTAAAACAATAAATGCCGTTTTGGCGCTATTTAATCTGGAGTGACGACATCACTGTGCCGCCTCAGTTCGTGAGACGCGGCAGCGCGAAACGTACGTGAACTGATCTTCTCCTCCGCTTTAATAGCAGTTTCAGCGGGAAATAAACATAAATAAACACCCGAAGGTATGTTAAAAGAAAGAGTACAACTTACCGAAATCTTATTCTGTCTCATGTAATCGCTCAATCAGTGTTTCAACCGTGGAAACACGTCAATATAACAGCTTGTAAACAATATGTCACGTAACGTCACATTTACCTCAGAATAAAACATATTCGGTAACCAAAAACTTGTTAGTTAACGTTAGCTAGAAAAACTCTAGAGAGGAGCATTTTGCTAAATGAATGCAAGATATAGGCTAACATTCATTATGTTTTATTCTTCTGCATTGTTCAATTTATGTTTAAATAGCCACCATTTAAATGTTTATATATATATATAAAAAAACGAACTGGAGTAGAAATGTAATTAATGTTTGCTGTTTAAAAAACTTAACTGAGTGTAATTTAAGCATTTTTATACAAATCAGTTAATTTAAATCTTTATATATTATGGTAATATAGTACCAACTGACTCTCATGTGTATTTTACAGCATTAATTGAGTTTTTTTTTTTTTTTCCTTGAGAACATATGGCATGTACTGTATCTGATATATATCCAAAATAATCCACATAGAATTGAATTTAATCAAATCAGAAATCAACTAGATTTATTTTATTATATTAGATTATATTGCAAGCTTACAAAAATTTAAAATGTTGCCATTGGCAACTAATAAAATGAAAACTGAAAATATAAAAATAAGTTTAAAATTAAAATAAACACTGATATTATGGTGGTATGCTATTTTGAATTAGACTGATGAATGCATAATGAAAAATGGAGTTATCAGTTTTTGCAAATAAACTCTTCATGTATTGATCATAAGTCTGCTAAAAAACAAAAACAAAAAAAAAAACAGTCTAAGCTGTTTGGCTGGTCTTAGCTGGTTTAAATTGGAAGTAGCTGGTTTTAGCTAGCCTCCCAGTGTGGCTAAGCTAATGTTCAGCTGGTTAGTCAGTTGGTCTCCCAGCCTGACCAGGGAAGAAGTGGTCAAAATTTCTCTATAACCTGCCTACAAACCAGCTATGACCAGGCTGGTAGACCTGCTAAAACCAGCCAACCAGGATTCAGATGTTTTTTTTTTTTTAAGCAGGGTTCCCATAAAAAGTTGTTTTTAGATTTTTAGATTAATTTTTAGGTAGGGTATAGTCACTGTAAGGAAGACCCGACTAGTTGATCGTGGAATTTATCAATTCCTGTCATGATCATTTGGCAAATTTATTGATTAGTTGTAGCAGTCCCACCTCGCATGCCTCACGCTACAAGAACGTTGCAGGATGGCATGCACACAAAAGAGATCAAATCTGCAATTCAGATTCAGACCATGTGACACTCTCCCTCTCCAGCCATATAAATCCCACAAAGACAAATGGATGGCTGAGCAGCTTTTCAAGTGTCTAGAGCTTAAGATGACTCGCTAAATAAATCATTTTCTCTTTAGTGTTCATTACTACCATTTAATTGCTACTCTCGTTGTGTTTAGTGGTTAGGAGGTGCCGTGGGCTTTCCGGAATAATGATGGCTCATAGGAGGCCTGCTCTTAATAGTCGTGGGCAACATCGTGGTAAACAATAATCATATCACCTATCTCCACTATGTGTTTTTTTTTTTTTTGTACATGATAGTTGACAAAGTGCACAGTTAATTACTTGCTGAAAGTGCAGTGAAAAACAAGTGCTAGTACAAAGCATACTTGTGAATTATTTAGCTAACAGCCAGTTCCCTTTAGGAGATCTGGACACACAATGAGGAGGGCAGTAGATTGTGCACTTGGCAGCATCTTTAGACAGTGCATTAGGCATATGGTGTTTACTTTTTTTTTTTTTTTTGGTAGGGTGAAGTATGGGGGAGGGGTTTTACACTTGTTTTGTGTTTAAAGTTTAATGTTTTATGTTTAATTTTTTTTTTCAAATGTTATTTTTTAACAGATTCATCATTAAATGCTTTTTTTTAAAATTAACTTTACATGTTTTATATTTAATTTTATTTAATATAATTTTTATTTTTTATTTGAAGGGTTTTTTTAGAGGGGTGAAGGGAGTTTGGGGGATATGTTTTAAACATTCTTTATTTAATTTTTAAATGTGTTTTTTTAAATTGTGAAAAATATTAAATGTTTTTTTTGTTTTAATTTAAATATTTAATTGAATTATTTGTACTATTTTTTTAAAATGTTAATTTTTTACTCTTAGAGGAGTGAAAAGTGAAAGGAGTATGAAGTGAGGGGTTTTAAACGTATTCTTTATTTATTTTTTAAATGTGTTTTTTTATGTAAATTTACATTTTTTTTATATTTAGTTTAATTTTTTTATTAAAAAATGTTTTTTATTTGAAGTGTTTACTTTTTCTGGAGGGGTGAAATGAGTTTGGGGGATATGTTTTAAACATTATTTATTTCATGTTTAAATGTGATTTTTTTTTTTTTAATTATAAAAAATATTAGATGTTTTGTATTTAATTTTAAATATTTAATTTAATTTATTTTTAACAATTTTTTTAAATGTTTATTTTTTATTCTTATATAATGTTTTATATTTAATTTAATTGTTTCATTTTTTTTTTAAGTGTTTACTTTTTTAGAGGGGTGAAGGGAGTTTGGGGAATATGTTTTAAACGTATTCTTTATTTAATTTTAAATGTGTTCTTTTTATTTATTTATTTTTTTGGTTTAAATTGTAAAAAATATAAAATGTTTTATATTTAATTTTAAATATATATATATATATATATATATATATATATATATTTATTTTTTTTTTTTTTAAATATTTAATTTTTCCCAAATGTTTATTTGTTATTTTAAGAGGAGTGAAGGGAGTATGGGGAGGTGTTTTAAAAGTATTTTTAATTAAATTTTTTAAATGTGTGTTTTAAATTTTAAATGTTTTATATTTAATTGTATTTTTTTGTCTTAAGTGTTTTTTAGAGTGGTGAAGGGAGTCTGGAGGATGGTTTTTAAACGTATTCTTTTACGTTTTAAATATGTTTTTTTTTTTTTTTTTTTTTTTAATTTATTTAATTTTAATTAATTTTATTATTTAATTTATTAATGTATTTAATTTTTAGTTTAATGAAGTGTTTACATTTTTCTTTTTAGAACGGAGAAGGGCGTTTAGGGGATGGGTTTTAAATGTATTCTATATTTTCTTTTTCTTTTTTTTTTTAATGTATTCTTTACTTTGTTTTATTATTTATTTATTTTATTCAAGTGTTATTAAAACCCCTCATCTTCAGATCTTCCCCCGCACTGACTATGAGCTCATCTGACCTGATGGGAAGTCATTTATGTAATGATAAGTGCTCACAAAAGATCCCAGCTTTCAAAGGAGAATGTCCTCCTGAACGGCAGCCAATTATTATGCATCAGCTGCCTAGAATTCCCGCTCTTCCCTCTTTATCTGTTTTCTTTCTCTTTCCCTACCACTATTTATGATTTAAGCCACTCTGAATGGTCAGACTGTGGATAGCAAAGGGCACCCAGAAGAAATATTGTAATGTTGGTGTTTATAATTGACAAATTTTATCATTTTGAGAGAAAAAAAAGTCAGTTTAAAATCAGTTAGTGCCTCAAAATGAAAAGTAGGAAGACTCATAATATCAGTGCAGTAACTTTTTAAACATGATTTTGTTTCCCGACAGCCTGATTAACTCCATTGAAGTAGCGTTGCAGCAAGGAAGACTGATTGGAGCTTGCAATTTTCACAAGTGCTTTTCAGTTTTGTGCCATATGCATGAGAGCGTCAGCGAACAGACCGTAGGCGCTCGATGGGCGTGCCGTCTGAGACTGTGACGGCACAACTACAATGGATAGGTTTTGGACAAAAACAGCTCAGCTGGCAGGTCAGTGGCAGCATGAAGCGTGAGACCAGTGTAGTTATTATGTGTATATTAACTAAACATCATTCTCATTCAGTTCTTGCTCAATTTCCTCAGTTCCACCTCCCTCTCTCTTGTTTTTACAGAGTTTTTAAAACCTTGTGGTATGCTCTTATGTTCCTCAGCCAGAGTTGTCATGGAGATCTATTTTCCATTTTTTTTTAAAACCGCTTCTTACCTCTGGTTTTATTTTCTCTCTCTCGCTCGCTCTTGCTTCTCTTTCTTTGCTTTTTTTCTACCTTTCATGATTTCGTTCCTCCGTGTGTTGGTTGCCATGGTTTCCCTCACGGAGTGTAGTTGAGGTGTGTAAGCCCGCCCATGCCTTTAGTTTTCATTGTGCTGTCAATCAGCCTGACATCTCTATTGACAATCTCAGTTTGAGAAAACACCAGGAAAGAATCTTGGCTTGAGCAATTCGTACGAATAACGGCCATGTATAGCTCTGGACTGTTTCACTCGCAAGACTTTTATTGCATTTAAAGCCTACATTAGACAGTATTCTGCTTGTTCTTTGTTTCAGATGTTTAGTTACTTTACTTTTGGTTAGCCAAAAGAATGTCTTTTCCTGTTTTTTCGTTTCTCTTTTTCCTTTCTCCAAGGTTATATTCATGTGTGTCACTGAAAAAATTTTAAAAATAATAGTGAAATTAAAAATAAATTGTTTCTTTCATTCAGTTTTTGAATGCTTATGCATTTATGTAAAAACAATTTAGGGTCAGAGAATTTTATAAAGAAATTAATGCTTTTATTTAGGAAGAGTGCATTAAAAGTAAGAGTTAAACATAATATTTCTATTTTTATTTATTTTTATTAATTTTTTTTTACGTTCTATTCATCAAAATCCTACGAAAGCCAGTTTCTGGCACTGAATAAAAAATAAAATGTAATTGCGTCTTTTTATTTATCTTTTTCAGAATTGCATGATATAAACTTGCAATTGCAAGGAAAAAAAATTTAATTCACAATTCTGACTTTATAACATGCAATTGTGAGTTTATATCTGAAAATTCTAAGAAAAAAAGTCTGAATTGCAAGATAAAACTCGGAATTGCGAGAAAAAAGTCAGAATTGTGAGATACAAACTCGCGTTTGCGAGAAAAAAGTCAGAATTGCAAATTTGTATTATGCAGTTTAGAGAGAAAAAAAAGATTTTTTTTCTCACAATTCAGAGTTTATATCTTGAAATTCTGACTTTTTTTTTCTTAGAAATGTGAAATATAAACTTGGAATTGCGTGTTACAAAGTCACTTTTTTTCTTGCATTTGCAAAATTATATCACGCAGTTCTCAGAAATAAGGTCAGAACTGCTGTTTGTATCTCGCTTTTATCTTTATTCTGACTTTTTTCCTCAGACTTGCAAGTTGTAAACTCGCAATTGCGAGAAATAGTCAAAATTGCAAGATAACTCAATTCTGACTTTTTTCCCCCAATTGCGAGTGTACATCTCACAATCCTGATTGTTTTTCTCTGAATTGCGTAATAAGAACTCGCAATTGTAAGTTATAAAGTCAGAATAGTGGAATGTAAACTCGCAATTATGAAAATAAAGTCAGAATTGCAAGTTTTTATTATGCAATTTAAAGGAAAAAAGTTAAAATTATGAGAGAAAAGTCAGAATTTTTTCTTACAATTCTGAGTTTGTATCTTACAATTCTGACTTTTTTACTTAGAATTGTGAGACAGAAACTCGCAATTGCATGTTACAAAGTCAGAATTGTGAATTATATCTCACAATTCTTACTTTAATTCTCAGAATTCCAACTTTATTTCTCAGAATTACTTTTTTCTTGCATTTGCGAATTTATATCACAAAATTCTGAGAAAAAAGGTCAGAACTGCAAGTTTATATCTCGCTATTCAAACTATATAACTTGCAAATGCGAGTTTTTATTTCGGAATTCTGACTTTATTTCACACAGTTGCGAGTTTATATTCTGTTTATCTACTGACTTAATAAATTGCAGTTGCAAGTTCAGAGAAAGAATGATGTAATCTCACAATTACAAAAAAAAAGTCAGAATTTAGATTTTTTTATCTCGCAATTTTGACTTTATTGCAATTGCGAGTTTATAACTCACAAGTCTGAAAAAAGATTTTTTCTCGCAATTCGGAGTTTGTATCTTGCAATTCTGACTTTTTTTCCTAAGAATTGTGAGATAGAAACTCACAGTTGTGTTATAAAGTCAGAACTGTGAATTATATCTCACAATTCTGACTTTAATTCTCAGAATTGCAATATTTTTGCAATATTTTATTTCTCAAAATATTTTTTTTTCTCGCAATTGTGAGTCTATATCGCAATTCTGAGAAAAAACTCTGTACACTAAAGACATTATAAGTTTTGGGTTCAAATTAGGGTTGGACCTGCCACTGCAAAAACAGATATTGTTTATATCATGCAAATTACTTTTGGCTGTCCTTTGAATGATCAGTGGGGTTAGAGATGAAACTTTTCTATTTTTGAGCACCCATAGATGACACTTTGTGCATAATTCAGTGCAACGTTGATGTGACTCATACAAAAGAATCTTTAGCTACATTCGCAATCCCAGTATCTCTCGAATGCTTGAGGACCTGTGCATAATAAACTGCAAAAGAAAAGGTTGACTTCTTTTCAGGAGCTCTTCCATTTACTTCTCTCTTATTCAGTTTTAAACGTTGGGAAAAGTCAAGGCCTGAAATTGATGCTGTATATCTTTTCTTTGAGATCTACGCAGAATGACTTTCCCCAATGAATGGCGCACTTGTCTTTGACTTCCTTTGCTTTTGTGACACGTTAAGGCGGAAGGAAGTCTGAGAGCACGGACAGGTGCTAATGTGACCTATGAGACTGTGAGATGATAACAGGTGAAGACAATACCACACAGACACACCTCAAAGCACTATTATCCAGTCTGACAGGAAGTCAGGTGCACGTGTCCATGTGAAGTTAAGCTTTCCTTCTTGCTTAAAGAGCTTATGTGAGTGTTTTTGATGCAGAGAGTCTAAATCAGTCTATGGTGGAGAGGTTTCAGCTCTCAACGATGTGTGTGTACACACAGTTAAATGTGCCAGAACCCCAGTGCAATGGAAGATGAAAAGCTGTGTGTGTTCGTATTTTCCCCACTCCCATTTATTGAATGGAAGCAGCGACAATAAAGGTTGTGGCAGCAGATGCCTCAGCATAAATTTCACTCTGAGGAAGAAAAGATTAAAGCTCTCGGGAGGAGATACATGTTTAAGAGAGAAGGATGAATAAATGCACAGCAGTTTCCTATTGTAATTTGCATGGATAATAGACTCAAAATAGATTGAACAGTTTAAAAACAACAAACACTTCTCATTGACAATTGGTAATGTATGCAGGATCACGTCGCGGATGTGCTCTTTCCCACTTTTTTTCAGCGAAGAGTTTATCTCCTCAAAAGCAGAATACGATCCTGTATAAATAAGCACAGATGGATTTTTTCATGCAAATTTGTGGCATTATGCTAATGGTAAAATGGAAAAATGTGTTAAATGAGCATGGTAAAAATGCGTTCAGTTAAAGGAGAAGTCCACTTCCAGAACAACAATTTACAGATAATGTACTCACCCCCTTGTCATCCAAGATGTTCATGTCTGTCTTTCTTCTGTCGTACAGAAGTTATGTTTTTTGAGGAAAACATTTCAGGATTTTTCTCCATATAGTAGACTGATATGGTGCCCCAAGTTTGAACTTCCAAAATGCAGTTTAAATGTGGAATCAAACGATCCCAAATGCGGTTGTACACTATCCCAGCCGAGGAAGAAGGGTCTTATCTAGCGAAACGATCGGTTATTTTCATAAAAAAAATACAATTTATGTACTTTTTAATGTCAAATGCTTGTCTTGCTCTTCTCGACCTGTTTTTTTTCTGGTTCATGACAGTTAGGGTATGTCGAAAAACTCCCATCTCATGTTCTCCCTCAACTTCAAAATCGTCCTATATCATTGTTTTACCTTTTTTGTTACGGGTGTTTGATCTTCTTTGCATGTTCACATTGCAAACACTGGGTCGGAACTTCTGCAGCGATATAGGATGATTTTGAAATGATTTTTGAAGTTGAGGGAGAAAATACGATTAGAGTTCTTCGATATACCCTAACTGTCTTGAGCCAGAATACACAGAGTTTAGGCAGAGCAAGACAAGACGAGCGTTTAAGATTAAAAAAGTATTTAAATAGTTTTAGATTAGATTAGAATAGATTGTTTTTCTAGATGAGACCCTTCTTCCTCAGCTGGGATCGTTTACAGCCGCATTTGGGATTGTTTGAAGCCGCATTTAAACTGCATTTTGGAAGTTCAAACTTGGGTCACCATAGCAGTCCATTATATGGAGAAAAATCCTGAAATGTTTTCCTCAAAAAACACGATTTCTTTAGACTGAAGAAAGAAAGAAAGACATGAACATCTTGGATGACAAAGTGGTGAGTACATTATCTGTAAATTGTTGTTCTGGAAGTGGACTTCTCCTTTAAACTGAAAGCACTGCAAACTTGGTAGCTGAAAAGATAATCAAAGCTACCAAATTATTTAATGAACACATACTTGTGATAAAGTATTTGTTGAATTTTATGAATGGCATGTGCTCAGATTTTAGAAATTCTAAACACTCAAAAGTCCTAACCTCATTATAACATTATGAAGGCATGTTATTCTGTTATCACAAAGAATACTGACTGAAATCTCATGCCTGATGCCTATTGGGGTAAAAGGATAAGGTCTCAAATATGAAAAAAAATGTCACTTTGTTGACTTTCTTGTTGTTCACTTTCTTTCTTCAGTTGAACAGAAAATAAGAGTTTCAAGGAAAACATTCCAGGATTTTTCTCCATTTAGTGGACTTCAAGGGGAATCAGCAGGTTCAAAATGCAGTTTCAATTAAGCTTCAAAGGACTCTACACGATCCCAGCCGAGGAATAAGGGTCTTATCTAGTGAAACAATCAGTCATTTTCTAGAAGAAAAAAAAAAAAAAATATATATACTAAGTACTTTTTAACCACAAATTTTTGCTTTGCGCATCTACGACTTCACACACACGTTGTAAAAGTCATGTACAGTTAGTTCTTCGTCTGCGTGTTTTGGTTCAAAAAGGTATAGAGTAAAGAGCGAAAAACTTTTTTTGTAAAGGCTGTTTGACTTTCTTTGCACGTTCACATTGAAAACACTGGGTCGGTACTTCTGCCGACGTCACACGTGATTTTTGCAATGTGATTATGTAATGCGTAAAGACGCAGAGCTAGTGCAAGAGAGCATTTGTGGTTAAAGAAAATATACATTTGATTTTTTTTTTTTTTAAAGATAGTTTTGCTAGATAATACCCTTATTCCTCAACTGGGATTGTGTAGAGCAGTGGTTCTCAAACTTTTCATACCAAGTACCACCAAGTACCAAAAGTATTTGTCTCTTCAGGTACCACCATAATGACCAACATTAAAATACAGTGGCATAGTAGGCCTAACCTTTTCAGCTCTGCACAGTTCAAAAACAAGGGAATTTTATTCCTAATAAGAATATTTATTGTTGTCAACCACTTTAACATTGTAAAAACTGCACAGTGTTTACAAACATATAAATTAAAAAAAATTGAATAATGATTAAAATGTGTCGTACCTAAAAGTTAAATAAAAACTGTACTGTCCTGTAAAAAACGTTACTCAAATAAACATTAACTATATTTGTTTTTTAACATTAATTTATATTTAATTTAGTGATTCCTCTGTGTACCATTAGAGGGAGCCTGAGTATCAGTAGTGAAGCTGCATTGAAACTGCCATATGGCAAAAAAAAAAAAAAAAAAAATTCAGAATGCTTGACCGATTGTCGTTTTTTTTTCTTTTTTTTTTTTTATTAATATAAACAAATATCACATTTTTTAGGTTGCTTTAACCTGTGGACATGAAAAACTCTTTGATACTCCTTGATTTCTAAAAAAATAAAATCGTGGCAAAACATTACATTTGAATTAATCGATAAAATCTGAAAAAATCGCACAGCCCTATTTTAATCTGTTGATCCCACTAAATGGAGAAAAATCCTGAAATGTTTTCCTCAAAAACCTTAATTTGTTTTTGACTGAAGAAAGAAAGACATCCTACAATTGCAAGGTAATTTTACCAAATTGAGACTTTAAGTTGTAGTTGTGAGATATAAAGTTGCAAGTTACAATTTTTCTTTTGACAGACGAGAATCCATAGAAATCCATCTCAGCAGTTCTCAGCTTTTTCATTCTGAGGGAAGAAGTTGGTGTTTTTAGCCTGGGGCCAAAACTCTAGCACTGTTATCTAGCGAAGGAACGTCTGTGTATGTTACCGTGTGCAAGTGACAGCAACACAAAGGGAGAACTGACAGTGTGTTTGACTTTTATGTTTCGAGTTTATACCATGTCTCCATCTTGTGTCCCTTGAAAGCTCCGAATGGTCTGAGTGTTTACACCATCTGCCCGTTTCATTTAAAGTTTTTTAAACCCTCCTATCTAGTTGAATGCACAGTATCTGTCTTGCCACATGAGTGCTTTTCTACACCAGCAGTGCCCCTTCTTGTATAATTCATCTGTATGAATAAAGAATTACTGTATACTCAGGGAAGCTGTGCATCTTAGTTAATGTCATTTATTATTGTGCTTTTCCCTGGTGCATTGTTGTCTAGGGTCCTTTGGTCACCTGTAATTATTTTTTGAATAATGAAGAAATATGTTGGCTGTCCTAGGTGAGCCATTTCTGTCTGATATAATGGAGTATGTATGTAGAAGCACTTTGGCTCACTAAGTAGGCCGCTGGGATTGGGGGATCTTCGCACTTTGCTTTCACGAGCCCTGACATACACCACCATCAGGGAAGATATATGCACAAGCCGGTGAGCTCCGGCTAACCTACGATTCTCAGCCACCCGCAGATGTTGGGAATTTCTGGATTCAGCAAAAGCCAAGCGACAACGCTATTCATCACAGGCTTATGAAAGTGGGACAGCGTCTCCTCCTCTCTTTATACTTCTTAGTTGGTTCATCTCTATACTTTCACTGCTTGATTGCTTGTGTAGGACGAGTCAAACCCCTGTGGAAGTTTGCTGAGGGCAGAGAAAGTGTGTTTCTTTAAGTGTCAGGTTTGTTTACTCTATTCACTGACGCTAATGTTGCTTTCAAGAGGGAGGACGTCTAGAGGTGGACATTCTGTCAGCTTTTCAGAGTCTATTTAAAGTCAGCGAGAGTTGCCGATTGCAACACACTGTACTTGAACTGTAATTTGACATTTCTTAGTGATATAGGAAGTTTTGCGTGGACAAGTTAGTGCTGGATTTGATTTTTATCAGTTGGTATTTGATTGGATTGTTATTGTCCAACATCCTGCTTGGCCTAGGGGATTTCAGAGAAACTAGTTTCAGAGAAAGAGTAGGTTATTACTGTACATTTTTATGAAAGGTTTTTGTTTTGTTAAAAAAATAGTTCACCTAAAAATGAAAATATGCTGAAAATTCACTGACCCCATGTCATTCAAGATGTAGACGAGTTTGGTTTTTCTTAGGAACATATTTGAAGAAATTTAGCATCACTTACTCACCATTGGATCCAAACAGCTGATAAAAAAAGTCACAGTAATCCACATGACCACATCCACATTAAGTTGCTTAATTAATGTTTTGAGAAGTGAAAAACTGCATGTTTGTGAGAAAAGCTTTCATCATTTTGCCGTTACATCACTTGCTGACCAATGGATCCTTTTCAGCGAATGGGTGCCATCAGAATCAGAGTTCAAACAGCTGATAAAAACATCACAATAATCCACAAGTAATCCACATGACTCCAGTCCAGCAATCATTGTTTCAAGAAGTGAAAAACTGCACGTTTCTGAGAAATGCATCCATCATTTTAGCGTTACATCACTTGCTGACCAATGGATCCTTTGCCGTGAATGGGTGCCATCAGAATGAGAGTCCAAACAGCTAATTAAAAACATCACAATAATCCACAATTAATTCACATGACTCTAGTCCATCAATTAATGTTAAGAGAAGTGAAAAACAACGTTTGTGAGAGAAGCATCCATCATTTTAGCGTTACATCACTTGCTGACCAATGGATCCTCTGCAACGAATGGGTGCCATCAGAATGAGAGTCCAAACAGCTGATAAACAAGTCACAGTAATCCACATGACTCTAGTCCATTAATTCATGTTAAGAGAAGTGAAAAACAATGTTTGTGAGAGAAGCATCCATCATTTTAGCGTTACATCACTTGCTGACCAGTGGATCCTCTGCAGCGAATGGGTGCCGTCAGAATGAGAGTCCAAACAGCTGATTAAAAAACAAAAACAAAGCATCACAATAATCCGCAAGTAATCCAGTCTGACAATTAATGTTTTGTAAAGTAAAAAAAAAAATCATTTGTGAGAAAAGCATCCATCATTTTAGCATTACATCGCATGCTGACCAATGGTTCCTTTGCAGTGAATGGGTGCCGTCTCAATGAGCGTCCAAGCGCTGATAAAAACATCACAGTAATCCCTAAGTAATTCACTTGACTCTAGTCAATCATTTAATGACTTGTAAAAAGTGAAAAGCTGCATGTTTATGAGAAACGCACCCAACATTAAAGGCGTTTTAACTTAAATCATCACTTCTGGCCAAAATATGAGTCCATAATCCACAATAAAGCAGTGGAAAAAGTCCATCCCCTGTTTTTCTCTAATGTCAAAATCCACCAACATATTTGTTTAGAACTGTTTTGGACTGTTTTCACTTATAAACGGTTCTTGATGTGTGCATATTTCTCTCCTGATTCAGACGCGATGACTTTTCCACTGGAGGAAGCAATATTACGGAAAGAGGTCTCATATTTTAGCCAAACAGTTGAAATTAAAAACATCTTAATGGATTTGTTTATTACAAACAAGCGAATTTTCAGTTCAAGATGTTAAGTGTTGGTCATGGAGTCAACATGTTTGATTCAATGTTGAATTTTAAAGTAGATAACAAAAACTGAAAGCATTAGAGGTGTATTAATAGTTTTTTTTTTATTATTTAAAATTAAAAACACATTTAATTTTATGTACATTTTGATGAATTTTAATGCTTAATTATTCAGAGCTTACCCAAACTCTGAAAAAGTTAAATTATTAATATTAATTAGAGATTAAGTTGAAGCATCAGTGAGCATTTGGAACGAATTTTTAATGTTGCTTCCGTAATCCACGCTTTGGTGCGAAGACGAGGGAGTTTAATGTTAAAATCAGCCTTTAACTTGGCCGTATGTCCAATAAGTACTTTCTGGCATATCTCTGGCATGAGAGAGCAGTGACTGGTAGCCTCAATACCGCCTCCAAACAATAAACAAAAGAATAAGTGAAATTTTGGACTCCAAGGGGAGTCGCGAATGTCTGGCGAGTCTGATCTTTCGCCTGCACCTCTCCGGAGACATTTACTTTCTCCTCTCTCACTGCACTTTCTCTTACATTTATTCCTTCCCAGCAGGATTCAATTGTTTCCTCTGTCTTTTGCACATGACTGCAGCTCCTACATTTCAAGTAACAAATAGGAAGCGCTGAATTTATGCAGTGTTACGATTATCATTCGAGTCCACATGTTGAGTGAGAAAAGCTTCTATTATGGTCCTCTAATGCCTATATTTTTTGTTTCTGATCCTTTTCTCTAGAACTTGGAATCATTTCAGGAAGCAGAACTTTTTTTAGTACTCCAGACGCACTCAGATCAGTGTTTTCCTTTAGAGATTATGGGTCAGTATCACAACTGGGTCAAAACGAACACGTTTACGGATCTGTTAGTTATTACAAATACACATTGTTCACCACTGTGGCCACGGACAGGATGATATTTGGACAATGCAGGCTTTTTTCATTTACTTTGGATGAAAGACACATGTGATTAATGAGATTAGCTACAGATCATGTTTTGGAGTATTTTAGGACCCTTGTTTTTCCTCCCAGCTCCCTACCATAGCTGCCAAAACGTTCTGAGATCAGGTTTTGATATGAGGAAATACCTTCTGCTAGAATGGCGACCAGAACATTCCCCTGATAAAAGCGCTGATCTGAAAAAAAAAATAAAAAGAGAAGCAATCTGATTGGATGCAGAGCTGAAATTTAAATAAGTAACACTGAGCAAGCTTTTGGCCTAGGCACAAGAACAACAGCTCATTTTGGTGTTTCCTTGGCCGGAGGTCAAAAGCAAAGTAACAGGATCTAATCGCTCTGTTTTTAGTCCCGTTTCGATGACCTACCTCTCTGTGCTCGAAGAAAAATGGCATCATGCTCTGCGTTGACTGCTCTTGCAAAACTACAGCTAAAACCTCATTGAAAACACTGGCAATACAACCGTTTAGCTTTTAATCAAAGCTTATGTGAAGCATGAGTTGCTTTGAAAATGTGAAAAATGACAGTGTGTCTCTGCTGTTGTGTTTTTATTGCCAGGTACCTAATCTGTGTAATAAAATTCACACGAGGCTTGAAATTGCCCAGCTTCCATGCAGTTAGGAAATGGATATTCATCTGTGCGCCGTATATGATGAAGTTGCCAATAAACCCATCATTTAGCATTTATGTGCACTGCAGGAAATTTGTATTGAGTATCAAACTTGTGTAATCTCTATGAATCAATGCTCTCTTCTCACTAACACACAATAAAATCCACTGCTTAACTGTTATATCTAGTTGTTGACCCAGATGCTGTGCAAAGACGAGATCCTCTACTCTTCAAGGCTAGAGGTTGAGCTTTTCCTGTAAACATCAACATCCTTTGTGACTGTTGAATGGACATCCTCTCATCGCTCATGAATGGTTTTTTTTAACCATTCTTTCCCTGTAGAGGTCAGATTTGTTTGTCTTTAATACGCCTTGGCTGAAGGGGCTAAAAGGTTGAGCTGATTTTCAACGGAAGCAATATTTAAATATGCGTAATTAAATTAATAGTTTTTAGTGGAACGCCAAAACAAACTGTGAAGGTTGTAACTAAAGTACAGGAAGAAAAAAGGGGCCAAAGTACATGATGTCAAAAGTTTACATACATCTCTAAAATGTTAATTATTTTACCAAAACCAGAGGGATCATACAAAATGCTTGTTATTTTTTATTTAGTACTGAACTGAATAAGATATTTCACATATAATATGTTTACATGTAGTCCACAAGAGAAAATAATAGTTGAAGTTATAAAAATGGCCCCTTTTTCAAAAGTTTATGTACGGTTGATTCTTAATACTGTGTCGTTACCTGAATGATTTTTGTGTATTTGAACCCTTTCGAACAATGACTGTATGATTTTTGAGATCCCTCTTTTCACACTGAGGACAGCTGAGGGACTCATATGCAACTATTACAGAAGGTTCAAACCATGATGCTTCAGAAGGAAACAGTGAGTGTTTGAACCTTCTGTAATAGTTGCATAATTCTGTAATAGTCCCTCAGTTGTCCTCGGTGTAAAAAAATGGATCTTAGAATCATACAGTCATTGTTGGAAAGTGTTTAAATACACAAAAATTCTGAAAAACCAAAGAATTTGTGGGACCTGAAGGATTTTTCTGAAGAATAGTGGGCAGTTTAACTGTTCAGGACAAACAAGGAGCTCATGAACAATTACCACTAAACAAGCTGTGAATCATTCAGGTAGCAACACAGTATTAAGAATCAAGCGTATGTAAACTTTTGAACAGGGTCATTTTTATAAATTCAACTATTATTTTCTCTTGTGGACCATACGTAAACATCTTTTATGTGAAATTTCTTATTGAGGTCAGTACTAAATAAAAAAAAAATAACATGCATTTTGCATAATCCCTCTTATTTTGGTAAAATAATTAACATTTTGCAGATTCTGCAAGGTATATGCAAACTTTTGACCTCAACTGTATGTCTCATGAACTTTATTCCAAGTCTTCTGAGAGCTCACAGTACTCAATTTAAGCAATTTTTCACTGCTAATCTTCACCGTTCAGTGAGCTGTGACCAAATAATTGATTCGGTGAGAATCAGTGAATGAATCATTCAGGAGTGCGTTTCTTTGTTGATAGCAACAGAGTTTAATGATTCAGTGTTTCCTCGAAGATTTCTCAAGTTGTCCTCAGATGCCTTTTATTTTTTGCTATTTGTAGCGATAATTCGACATTAATTTGATCTTAAATCAGTTAATTAGCAGAAGTTATTGCCCAACCACCTGGATAACAGTTAACAGTTACATATTGTTGAACCAACATGGTTTGAACGTTAAACATGGTTGTGTGACTAGCTAGTTGATTTCTTCCAAAATGCATTTGCACGTAAGAATGTGCCTGAATCCGAATACCATGTTTGGAAAGAAAATGACGTGTACTATGGAACACCTAAAGGGAGGAAAACATACATTTCACTGCTTTCTCGCTCAATTATATTGTTGGGTAATTATATTATATAAAAAATTGCGGGCATCAGGGTGCCACTGTTAATAAGCTGGGCGTTGAAATCGCTTTTAAATGCGCGTTTGCTTTTTACTTTCACTTTCGAGATTTGCGATCACACGTACTCTGTTTATACTACGAAACGGTAGTACTTACCACACATTTTACAAGATTAGACGTTCGTCAGTAGTGCTCAGGATCTGCAAATCATTTGCCATCATTCTATCAGTCATCTTTTCTTACTCTGTTTATGTAGTAAGCAAAATTGTATGTACTGTAATGTAACAAGCTACTATATAGACTATAGACTACTTCTATTATGAACACTCTAGGAGATCTAGGGGTGGATGTCTATTTCAGAGAAAAACAATTTTAAATTTGAGTCTCATAAAACGATTGTATGACTCCAGAAGGCTTGCTATATAGAGCGTGAGTCATATGGAATACATATCTTTTTGAAGCTTGAATGCTTCAGTTGGTGATTGGTATGAGGTGAATAGTTTTTCGTTTCATTCAATTAGGCACAAAATGGCTTGTACACCTTTGGTCTGCTCATAGTCTCTAAATGTCAGTCGTTGTGTGTATATTCAGTGTTTTTAGTCAAAGTAAGGCGCAATAGGAAGCTTCCTCTGGCAGGCGGTGCGGTGAACCCCCAGCGTGCCGTGTGTGAAGCTGGAATTTCACCCAGCTTTCCTCCCACCAATCGATTGCTCTAGCAGTCAGTCATGAGGGACCGCGAGCGAGCAGCACTGTGGCGCTCACACTGCCGCTTTGCACTATCCTATTGATGTGTCCCACTTTCACACTTTGGAAAAGATCAATGTGCTGCCTATTGCTTCACTGTATGCCCTGTCTTTCCTAGTTTTTGCTGGTTTCCTGGTTTGTTTTTTGTTTTATTACACATTTATGGTATGAATTGGTGTCTCGCTCTCTCTCCCAGGCTTTTCCGCTCCTGGTTCTATGACAGAGGCATGGGAACCAGGCAGGGAAGCCTGTGAATTATTGTTTGTTTTTGTATGTCAGTATAGACAGTAATGCCTCCCTCGGTCGGGTAGCCTTAGAGTAGAAAAATGAGGGATGGATAAGATCATATATGCTTTATTGACTGACACAGTTCTCTTTTAGCGTCATCTCGGCTAGCAGAAAACCAAATGGGCCTTTTTGCTCTAGGTCTGTTTATAGAAAGCCAATAGAGAGCAGTGAGTGTTTAAGAGCTGCTGTTTGTACACACTGGAAGAGCAGAGAGTCTTATTTCCGTGTTTTTTATTGACGTCCGTGATGTTGTATGGTGGTAGCCATGAGAACGGTCCCAGGCTGTGCTCTCTGGAGATCGGCTATATAACGACCCTGTCTCTTTGCCCCCAGGGGGCTTGTCCGGTATGCGGCCTTGACTGCTATCTCTCCACCACTGTGGGACTGTGACCATTTTTCTTTTATTTATCTATTTATGCACTTCTGTCTTCCTTTGAAAGGCAAATCTAAACAGCGTAGGAGGGTTGGGATTATGGTGTGGATGATGATGGCTCAAGTTGGCATTAGCGGTCACTGGAGGCTCTAGAGATGGATGATATATCAACACCATATTGGTTGTTGGCCAATATTAGAGGTTTATCTTATTTATTTAATTATTCTTATCCTTTGATATTGGATATCTAATTGATCATGGTCTTTTTTTTTAATTTTAGATCATTTAACACTCACTTAACACAAGGTTTGTAAACACTCACTTAAAGTCTTTAAAAATACTAGAAATTTATTCGTAACACTTAGTGTTGTAGTTTTAATTATAATATCAGCATTAAAATAAACATAATTTG
The DNA here is from genome assembly GCA_036247105.1 of Cirrhinus mrigala. Classification (NCBI taxonomy): domain Eukaryota; kingdom Metazoa; phylum Chordata; class Actinopteri; order Cypriniformes; family Cyprinidae; genus Cirrhinus; species Cirrhinus mrigala. The sequence continues at coordinate 13,747,336 of CM070018.1, read as the reverse complement.
GATTATCGTTGTCGACCAGAATTTTCATTTCTTGCATGAATGTCTCAGTTGCTTATTCTATGCAACAGTGAAATTAAATAGTGTTTTGCTGAGGTTTTTGCTTCTCGGTTATTTCTTTTTAGGAAAAAAAACTCATTAGTTTAGTAAATTGCCAAGACATGTGAATAATATGAACTCAAATATTTCCCATTCTTCCAAGACCAGATTATCTTAGCTGTTACCCACATTCATTTTATTGTTCTGTACTCTTACTGAATGTCAATAATTTATTACTTTGTTTCAGTTTTTATTAGTGCTGTCAAACGATTAATTGCGATTAATTGCATCCAAAATAAGTTTTTGTTTACATATGTGTGTACTGTGTATATTTATTATGTATATATAAATGCACAAACATACAGTATATATTTTGAAAATATTTACATGTACATATATTTATTAATATAATTAATATAGCGCTGGGCACAAATAATTGTGATTAATCGGATGTGTGTGTATTCATATATACAGAATAAATATACACAGCACACACACATTTATTGTGTACACAAAAACTTTTATTTTGGATGTGATTAATCACGATTAATCGCTGCCCTAAATTTAATAGTGTATATATATATGTATTTAATATATAAACAACACATTTTTCTTAAATATATCCATGCATGTGTAATATATATATATATATATATATATATATATATATATATATATATATATATATATATATATATGATAAACATACACAGTATATTATGTAAGCAAAAACTTTTATCTTGGATGCGATTAATCGTGATTAATTGTTTGACAACGCTAATTTTTATTCATCCTATATGGGATAAATTCTTAGACCAAGTTTGCATGTGCAGAACATCAAGCATAACTGAGATTTTATCATTATTAATTCACATTAATTCACACTTACGCCGTTCCAAACCTTCATGACTTTCTTTCCTCAGACAGACGGTTTCCGTCACTATTTACTTTCATTACATATTTTTTTCCCCAAACAGTGAAAGACTGTCATTCTGCCTAATATATTATTTCCATGTTCCATGGAAGAAAGAAAGGCATAAAGGTTTATAACAACATGATGGTGAATAAGTGACCGAAATGTTCATTTTCTGAGTGAATTGTCCATTCAAATCTCCACATCTTTGAAAGAGTAAATACTGAACTCTCCCTTTAAGAGCATTTGAGTCTCAGTGCTTTTGCCCACAGCGCTCAGCTGAAAAAACAGTCTCGCTCAAGCTGACGTCACTGCTGCTAAAATGCTTTCGTCTGGTACTGTAACATCTTTGTAAGGTCAGAGGTCGCTGTTTAACTGCTCTCCAGAGGATTCTCAGCATGTCCAAGACTTTTCCATATAAGTCAGCCCCCCAGCAACCACCCAAACAGTAGAGATTGTTCGCTGTCCCAGAATCACTTAATCAATCAAACCCTCATGCTGATCTGCCCTCTTGCTTTTTCTCTTCCTGTACACATTGTTTGTGTTTATGTCAAATGGGTTTATCTTTAGAACTATTCGATTCTTTACAGCAAATGTTTCTCAGGGTGACATCTGCATTGCTCCTCTGTGATTAAAACTTGGTTATTTATGGGTAAAGCAATGGCCTTTTACTTGAAACTGATGATGGTTTACAAAAATATACCGTGTGCATAATTAGTTCACTGATATTGCTTTGGTCAAAAACGGCTAACGCCAGACAGGGTTAACTTTTGGCATCCTCGTTTTGTGTTTACAGCTGCAAGATGGCAAAACATTGGCATTGTTATTGCTATGTAAACCACAACAGGTTGAGGAGTGACTCCGGAATGATCATTTAGAGATTTCATGCTTGTATTTGTGGTGTGTCTGTGCTAACAGTTAAAGGAGAAGTTCACTTCCACAACAAAAATGTACAAATAATGTACTCACCCCCTTGTCATCCAAGATATTCATGTCTTTCTTTCTTCAGTCGTAAAGATTTATTTATTTTATTTTTTTATTTTTGCATAAACATTTCAGGATTTCGTTCCATATGGAGGACTTCTATGGTGCCCCCGAGTTTGAACATCCAAAATGCAGTTTAAATACAGCTTCAGAGGGCTCTAAACAATTTCTAGGAAGAAGGGTCTTATCTAGCAAAACAATAACAATTACAATTTATATACTTTTTAACCTTAAATGCTCGTCTTGTCTAGCTCTGCTTGTACTCTGTGTATTCCGGTTCATGACAGTCAGGGTAGGTCGAAATACTCCCATCGCATTTTCTTCTCCATCGCTGTTTTACCTTTTTTTTTAATCTTCTTTCCATGTTTACTTTGTAAACACTGGGACGGTACTTCTGCAGCGATATAGAATGATTTTAACTTGACAATTTTTTTTTAGAAAATAACTGATCGTTTCGCTAGATAAGACCCTTCTTCCTCGGCTGGGATCGTTTAGAGCCCTTTGAAGCTGCATTTAAACTGTCTTTTGGAAGTTCAAACTCGAGGGCACCATAGAAGTCCACTATATGGAGAGAAATCCTGAAATGTTTTCCTCAAATAACAAAATTTCTTTATAAATGAAGAAAGAAAAACATGAACATCTTGGCTGACAAGGGGGTGAATAAATTATCTGTAAATTTTTTGTTTTGGAAGTGAACTTCCAAAAGTTCTCAATTCTTTGAAATAAGCACCCCTTACATCAAAAACTTAAATGTAACTGCCCCTATGGTTCAAAAAATACGGTCCAACAATGACGTTTCTGATTCAGACTATAACTAACAACTAACAAGGTCATTCTTAGTGTATCTATAAATTCTCACAGGTTCTCGCAGGTGTCCTGTCACATTTACCACAGGTGAACAGTTGTGGATTCCAAACAATGCAGAGAATTCATTGGTCAGCAAGTGATGTAATGCTAAATTTCTCCAAACCTGTTCCAACGAAGAAACAAACCCATCTACAGTACATCTTGGAAAGCCTGAGGGTGAGAATTTTCAAAAAATGTTCATTTTTGAGCAAACTACTCTTATAATCTGAACTCAGGTTGCAATTCTAACATGATCTCTACATTTGGAAAGACATCAGCATGTTGTTTCTGCCTGTTCAGCATCTGCGGTCAGATTACAATGTTGTGAGAGGGGTATCAGAGTTAAGTTTGAGTATGAGTTAAGCGGGGTTAATGTCAAATCCCTTTTTGCTTCCTCAGCCCTTAGTTAGCACTGGATGTCAGTTTGTCAGACAACAGGCCGCTGGGCTAAGCGGTTCAGCTGTGTCTGGTTCCTAATGTGTTTATAGGCGCGGGGTTTCGCACAGTAACCTCCGTACTCGAGGGGTCTCGGGTTGCGGTCTCTTATTGTGAGAAATTCGATGTTCGATTGAGCAGTGGGTTGAAATTTGCTGCTGTAAGTTCTGAATGTCACTGGCCTTCAGATACATCCTCCAGCCCACTAGTGACCTGGCACACAACCATTTTTTTTTTATCCTCCCAAGTCTGTTTCCATCTTGTCATTGCGGCTGTTGCTGCTTTCATCAAGTGGCTATCGTGTATTGCTTGAATTAGGAAAGATTTGGATTGCGATGATGATTTGGCGCATGGTTTTGAACTCCCAGGCGTAAGTTGTAAACAAAATACAAAGAAACCCTTAAGGAGTTTACTGAGGAGGGGAAAACGGCAGCCTACAGTAGCTGTAGGCTTTGAATAACTTAGTTCAAGCTCACCACTACAGTTCAAAAACACAGCAAATCATATTGGGGGAAAAAGAAACAAACAGTCCAGAAAATTTGAATTACATTGAACTCAACAGGAAGGGGAAGGGAGGGCTGGGGTCGGTATAGATGGTTATGATATGGTAATTTCAAGAAATTCTTTCTCGGTGATATTGTGGTCGCTGGAATGTGATTACAGCATAGAATACTGCCCTGGGATTTGTCAGATTGTATGACAGCATCAAAGCCAAAAGAGATGATTGGGTACTGAATGCCACAGGGGATGACTTTAATTGCTTGAAGCAGTCTGACAGCATACCACAAACACACTACATATGCTCTGGTTTAGGAGACCGTCTGAAGTTTTGGCTTAATAACTCAGTATAGAAGCTGAGGAGTTTAATGTGTCTCACAGACCTACAGTGGAGAGGGAAAGAAGAGAATGACTTGAGGAAGGAGATGATATACACTGTATGTTTGGGATTTGGGATGTAGTGTTATGTCATCTAAGATAATGATCCTCCTGAAACCAGCTTAAGGTAGATAACTAGTCTCTCAGTGTGGCCAAACTTATCTGTTTTGGTGGTTTTAGAGTGGTTTTGGGTACTTTGTGCTGGAAAATCAACTGGTTGACCGGTTGAACATCAATCTTAGCTTGGTAAGTCTTGGCTTAAAGGGTTATTTCACCCAAAAATGAAAATTCTGTCAAAAATTACCCTCATGTCAATCCAAAACTGTAAGATCTTCGTTCATCTTTAGAACACCAATTAAGATATTTTTGATAAAATCCAAGAGCTTTTTGATTCTGCATAGACAGCAATGCAACAGCCACTTTCAAGGCCCAGAAAGGTAGTAAGGACATTGTTAAAACAGTCCAAAATAGTTCTGAAGATGAACGAAGGTCTTACGGGTTTGGAACAACATGAGAATGATTAATTAATGACAGAATTTTCATTTTTGGATGAACTAGTCCAAGTGTTATGGCAACTTGCTAAACCCAGTGCACTGTATTGACAAGATGGGGAATCCATTGACTGTGTTAAGGTGACCTCATCATTATGAATTAATGAGGTGGAATGCTAGTAGTCTCAATTCCAGGTGGTCTCCTGATGTTTGTGCCTGGAGTGAAACTGAGACGGCACTAAATCTCCTGTACACAGAGCACCTTCCAATAAGGGATGTCATTGAAGTCCCCTTTTTTCCAAAGTATTTTATTGGGCTGTCAAAGTTAACAAGTTAACACACAATTAAATGTTTAACACTGTTTTTAACACAGTTGATGCATTTATTCAACTGTATAGCCTGTGTATATGTGTATACAGTTGAAGTCAAAAGTTTCCATACACCTTGCAGACTCTGCGAAATGTTCATTATTTTACCAACATAAGAGGGACTATACAAAATGCATGATATTTTTTTTATTTAGTACTGACCTGAATAAGATGTTTCACATAAAAGATGTTTACATACTGTGTAGTCCACAAGAGAAAATAATAGTGGAATTTATAAAAATGACCCCGTTCAAAAGTTTACAGCTGTGATTTTGCTTAATGATAGTTGTTCATGAGTCCCTTGTTTGTCCTGAACAGTTAAACTGTCTGCTGTTCTTCAGAAAAATCCTTCAGGTCCCACAAATTATTTGGTTTTTCAGCATTTTTGTGTATTTGAACCCTTTCCAACAATGACTGTATGATTTTGAGTGACATCTTTTCACACTGCAGACATCTGAGGGACTGAGGGTTCAAAAACTCACTGATGCTTCAGAAAGAAAAACGATGCATTAAGAGCCAGGGGGTGAAAACTTTTGAACAGAATGAAGATGTGTACATCTTTCTTATTTTGCCCAAATATAATATATATTTTTTTCATTTAGTACTGCCCTTCAGAAGCTACAGAAGATACTTTCTTGTTTCCCAGAAGACAAAATAAGTTAGATTTACCCTGATCTTCAAATTCAAAAAGTTTACACCCCCCAGCTCTTAATGCCTTGTTTTTCCTTCTGAAGCATCAGTGAGCATTTGAACCTTGTGTAATAATTGCATATGAGTCCCTCAGCTTTCCTCAGTGTGAAAAGATGGATCTCAGAATCATAGTCATTGTTGGAAAGGGTTCAAATACCCAAAAAATAACTTTTTGAATAAACAAAAACTTTGAATAAACAAAGAATTTGTGGGACCTGAAGGATTTTTTTTTGAAAAGCAGCAAGCAGTTTAACTGTTCAGGACAAACAAGGGACTCATGAACAACTATCTCTAAACAAAAAAACACAGCTGTGGATCATTCAGGTAACGCAGTATTAAGAATCAAGTCTTTTATGTGAAATATCTTATTCAGGTCAGTACTAAATAAAAAAATAACATGCATTTTGTATGATCCCTCTTAATTTTGTAAAATAATTAACATTTTGCAGATGCTGCAAGGTGTATGGAAACTTTTTTACCTCAACTGTATATGGGAATTTTTAAAAAGGGGGACACAGAAGTAGTGGTATTCAAAAACATACAAATATTGAATTTATAAAAAAAAAATATAGACTTGGTATGACTGGAAGCAGACTTGCGGTGTGACTTTAATTGCATGAGGGGGAAAAAGGATCTGTTTATGAGTCTACCATTCTTTTTAAGCATCCAGGCAGTCTGGAAATATCAGCAACTGAGCTCTATAGTTCATCCTGCCTTATCCAGTGTGGACAGTGCTTCAGCATATGACAGAGGACAGACAATTCTAAATGACTCGGCAATAATGTAAACACTCTACGGCTCCGTATTGGATATTGAAAGAGACTCCTGTGTGAGGTGGACAGCATGATGAAGTGTCATCTCCAAACTAGACATCTGTTTATGAGAGAGCTGTGCTGATTTACCCCTCACATGCAGTAGTTATAAGCACACACAGAGCACTTTGGTTTCTGCCAAGGTTAAACATCATATGCATTTACCAAATATGCAGTCGGTGATGTAATGGCATCTGCAGTTTAAGGTGACATTTATACCTCAATTACATAGGTTAAAGTTGACGTCATATATGATGGTGTTCTCCTTGACTATATCTAAATTAGAATCTTTTTAACTGCTATGTGTAGCAGTGCTCAGATCTGTATCAAATGCAGAGGAGTTTGGAAACTGCAGTAAATGTTTCCTGACTGTTTCCCAATCACCAGGCACTGCATCATTGCCACTGACACTCAAAGAGTATGTAAAGACTTTGTGTAATTGTTAATACTCTATTTGATCTAATCAGAGTGAGTCATTTGTAATAGCACCGTTTCTCACAGAGAACATATCTTGATAAAATCTGCCTGCATAAGTACATTGCTTTTCTAACCCTGCTTCTCCTGAATTTGAATCACAGATATGCTAATGCTCTTCAGCACAGGACAATCAGCATTAGCAATTTTGTGGCCAGGATGATGTAATTCTTTCAAATTTAAGGACACTCTAATGTCTAAAGCTTCCTTATTCTTTATGAATGTCATTGCCATTAGCTTTTGCCGGCAGGCATAGTTTTTGCGCTTTGTCTGAAAGACTTCATCAGAACTAGTGTCTGGACAATTTACTAAAACTGGAAATGTGTCTGTGTTTCAGCTTTAAAGGGATAGTTCACCCAACCATGAAAATTTTGTCATTATTTACTCACCTTCATGTCGTTCCAAACCCGTAAGACTGTTGTTCATCTTTGGAGCACAAATTAAGATATTTTTGATGAAATCCGAGAGCTTTCTGACCCTGCATAGACAGCAACGCACCACCACGTTCAAGGCCCAGAAAGGTAGTAAGGACATCGTTGAAATAGTCCATGTGACAGGGATCGTACAAGTTGCTTAAAGTGCTTGAAGTACTTGAATTTGACTTTTTGACATTTAAGGCCTGGAAAACCCTTGAAAATAGCAATATTCCTGAAGAGGTCATTAAAAAGTGCTTGAATTATTGAAAGACCATGTCTCTAAGAAATAAGTGTTTAATTTTGTCAAAAAGCACATATCTTTTCATGCAAAATTCACTTGATTCAAAAAAACATTAAGTCTTTGGCCTTTTCGCTTACTTCAGTTAATGTCAGAAATCAGTCGAGCTAAGCCAGTAGTACTGACATTGTTGTGTAAACATGGCTAAAGTAACGAAAAAAGGAACAGACAAACTGAATCAGCTGAGTAATTTACTCTAGAACCACTCTGATTGATTCAAACTTGTCTTGATCATTCATTTCAAGCGATTCACTAGCAAAAACCAGATCAAACTAAAAAAGCCATTCATTTTCGAATTTCAGCATCGCTTGTAAGGATTTTAATAAGCACGCAGTGGCAGGTGTGTCACAAAATGATTCACTCTTTCAAAGCACTCCAGTTGGATAGCTTGTCGTGAATCATTTGATTCAGATCAGGGCTTCAAATTGCCTATCGTGAATCATTTCATTTAAATTAGGACTTCGGACTGCATATCACAAAGCATTTGATTTAGATGGGAATGGGTTTGTGACTCATTTCGCGAATTGAATGATTCAAATCAAATGATTTGCGACACGCAAAGTGCCAAATAAGTCAAATATAATTTGTGAATCGTTGGATTTAGATAGGTACTTCGGAGCAGAGTTTGCGAATCATTTGATTCAGATTGGGACTTCAGTGCGGATTCACGAATAATCTGTTTCAGGTCTGGATTTTGGAACGATTTCGCAAATCTTTATTTTTAAGATTTTTTTTTTTGTTTGTTTGTTTGTTGTTTAAACAGTAGAAAATATCAAACCATTAAAGTAAATGTTTAGTATACTTTGAAATACTTTAGTAGTAATACTTTGCATGTGCTTCACTTTATGCCATTTTTATTAGTATATTTTTATCTATTTCTCTTTTTTTTAATTTGAAATAGAAGACATTGTTCAGTAAGTCATTGAAAATCAAAAAAGTAGTCCTTGAAAGTCCTGGAATTTCGTTTTACAGTATCTCTACGAAACCTGATGTGACATCAGTGATTCAACCTTAGTTTTATGAAGCTACGAGAATACTTTTTGTGTACAAAAACAACTATGATTCTCATAATTGAGTTATTAATGACAGAATTTTCATTTTTGGGTTAGCTGTCCATTTAAGATTCAAAGTGTGGTCACATTTACATGTACCATTATTCAACAAATTTTTGGTCACAAATGCAGACACAAATTTCGCATGAGGCTGAAAGGTTTTCCCACGTAGATTTGGCAGCAATTTGGTCTTATGGATTCGCCACTTTGACCAGCAGAAAACTGCTTGGTTTGATAGTAACTTCTGTGTAAGCTGTGCTTTATACATCGCTAAACTGTCGACAATAGACAAAGGAACTTTTATCCTGAAAATTTATGCTGAAATTTTGTTAATGTGAACACACTTTCAGTGTACTTTTAAACATATTTACCGTTTCTGCTATTGCTTGTGATACTGCAGAGAAAGAAAGCTGTTTCTTTACCACTGCATGTTGATATGGTGATACTTTCATTCTAGAACATCTTTCTTCATCTTGCAGTGCCTCTCGTTGTCATAACAATAACTTCATGCGCTCACTGCGTTGTCCTCTCTCTCAATTCAGCCTCTCAAGTTAGCTTAAAATAGTGCCACAAATATGTGATATGTTTCAAGGCCTATATAACTGAAAATCTAAACAAAATCTCTGCACGCTGTGTTATGCTATTTGCATTTAGTGCTGTTTAAAACTTGGAGAAGCTGGGGGGGGGGGGGGGGGGGATGAAATTGTAATTTGCCATAGTTAGCGTCGTAGCAAATGCTAATCATCAGTGGGTGTTTTTTTTTTCTTTCTTAACATCTTTCTTGCACTTACATCATATTGTCTTCCACCATCTTATCAGAACCAAGATGATTGTCCAACCACTGAAATAGTCATAGCGAAATTAAAGCCCGACTCCCTGCGTTTAGAGCTGGAGCTCTGAGATCTCCCAGTTGCAGATCAAAGAAGTTGGTGCGCTCTGGCACTCTTCCCCTATGCGCTCTTGCTTTCATTTTGCCTTGTTCTTCTCCTCTCCTCATTCCTCTGTTTGCTTCCCCTGAGTCACAGTGCTGCTTTTCTCCTCAAATGTTGGAGGATGTGAAAAAGGGCTGCTGGGAACACAAGCTGCTCCTCTTCAGATACTGGACCAGTCGCTGACATCCTGTGATAAGGATTCATTCACTGCAGTGCTCTCTTTAAGTCATACACAAAGGCATCTTCCAAAATAGTGCACTTGATGTGGACTTAAAGTCCTATGGTGTTTGTTTGCACATCAGTGAGACCGTAGGACGTCCCATTTCTCATTTTATGATTTAGGTTGATTCATATATGTGCCCAATTGCCAACAGCTTTTGTTACCTCCGCTCTTACTTGATCTATACAATCCAGAAGATGAAACTTACAGGAACTGTATAGGCCAGTTTCTTTAGTTGTTGTGTAGTTACAGCTGCCTTCATGACTGTATGAAGGGCAGAAGTAAAGCTTAGTAGAGCATATTGATGCTCCTTGAGGCGTCCCTGTTTTGTCACCAGCCATTGTCTCTTAGTGTTTCAATGCTTCTGACTGCAGTCTCAGCTGATTATGTTCAGTGGATGTTTTATTGCTGGAGTGATGAATGGATAACTGGTATACATTTTTTGAGACTTGTTTGGAGCTGCAGGGTCTTGTGCCTAGTTAGACGAGTCATATTTTTTCCCTGTTGTCTGTCTGTCGGCCAGATCTGCTTTTTAAACAAAGGAAATCCATCAGTGTATTGGCTGACTGAATTGTTCTGTGAAGAAAGGCTATGGGAAGAGAACTTGTGCTGTGATATTACCATAGTTTTTGGACATGTACTATGAAATTCATTAAAAAAAATTTAGAATGCATAATAACGGATGCCTAATTTTGTATCATTTGCAAAATTGTATCAGCTTTATCTTGTTTAATTGTTTTTTGGTTAAAATTTGACAGTCCATGACAATATTCTGTCTGCTACATTAAAAAAAATATCTGATTTGAATTGAAACATTAATTTATTGCATAAAGAGAATTTATCTCACCAAATTTTTTGGTGTATTTCATCATTTTAGTAGTGATTATGTGAAGAAGTTCAGATAATTATGGTTCCACTTTTACATTTTTTGAAAGCACATTGTGCCTGACAGCTAAATGGATTAGTACCATGTAATTGTAAAAAATTATTTACTGTTATTAATAATGATATTATTTTGAGGTGTGCTTATGTTTATGGAAGCCCGTTTTGACCACTTAATAATAAAAAAAAAAAAAAAAAAGGTAATCGTGACTTATCTTACAGTTCTGACTTTTTTTCTCAGAATTATGATAGAAACTCACAATTCGAATTATAGAATCAGAATTGTGAGATATAGACTTGCACAGATGAGGAAAAAAGTCAGAATTACAAGAAAGAATTCAGAATTGTAAGATATAGACTCATTTGAAGGAATAAAGTCAGATTTGTGAGTTTTATAACTCACAATTGTGAGTTTGTATCTCACAATTCTGATTTTATAACTTGCAATTGTGAGTTTATATATCACGATTCTGAGAAAAAAGTCAGAATTGTAAGATATAAATCTCATATTTGCAAGAAAAAAGTCAGAATTGCGAGTTTTTAATCTTAATAACTCACAATTGTAAGCTTATACCTCGCAATTCTGACTTTATAACTCGCAATTGTGAGAAAAAAAGTCAGAATTGCGAGATATAAACTCATAATTGCAAGAAAAAAAGTCTGAATTGCAAGAAAAAAGTCAGAATTGCGAGATATAAACTCACATTTGCAAGAAAAAAGTCAGAATTGTGAGTTTTTATCTTTAAAACTCGCAATTGTAAGTTTATATCTCTCAATTCTTAGAAAAAAGTCAGAATTGCAAGATATAAACTCATTGGCATTATATACTGCTATTCTGATTTTATAACTTGCAATTGCGAGTTTATATCTCACAATTCTGAGAAAAAAAGTCAGAATTGCCAAATATAAACTCATTTGCAAGAAAAAAGTCAGAATTTTGAGGTTTTAAATCTTTATAACTGGCAATTGTAAGTTAATATCTCACAATTCTGGTTTTATAACTTGCAAGTGTGAATTTAAATCTCATGAGTCAGAATTGTAAGATTTAAATGAGCAATTTTGAGAAATAAAGTCAGAATTGTGAGATAAAATCATAATTACCTTTTATTATTCAGTGCAGAAACGGACTTCCATGCATATTAGGTTTTAATACCAAAAGATGGATGGTATGCATGTAGTTGTCCGAGAGTCTGGAAAACTGCAATTGCAGTTGCTTCCCAACTGTACCATTTGCTATAATAGTACATTTCAAAGAACCATTGTATTATTACAATGCGATACCATCATTGTACCATGACGTATCACGCCACATACTGTACTTTTTTTGTGAGGGATGCTAGGCAGGTAATTGTGCTTATTAACTGTCAGTTGCATGCTGTTTTCAGGCTCCATTTGTTATTGTGAAAATTGTGTGTTGACCACTGAATGTATTTGCTTTAGACCGATTAATGAGAGTCTCGGTAAAACAACAGTGACATTTAAAATTCAGCTTGTTCTTCTCTTTGGAACGCTCATGATTATTTTAAAGGGGGCAGGAAGGCTGTCTGTTTGCTAACGTGTGTGTGTTTGTATGAGTCATGGACCCGCTTAATTGCCACGGTTTCTCCACACAAACCAAAGCTGCTATACCCAACAACTTGGCTTTTTGCAGAGAGAATTTCTTGGAAAACAGATCAGATATTGAATTTAACCGGCGGTAGTCCATCGGTTTGTAGTGGCCGTTATTCTTTGGTGAAAGGCTTGCAAATCAAAATAAATATAAATCGGTGTGGGCTAATTTGGCTGTGTTTGGAATAGCTAATGAGCAGCTGACTGTAGCTTTGCTGGTGTCTCATTAAAGAGTGATAATATGTGCTTTGTCTTTCAGTGGTCTCTGGTTTGAGAGCTGCTGGAGCTGCGGCGCTCCCAACCCTCGTTTACATGTTGTCCTATTTTTTATTTTGTAAAATGGTTGCCGTGGTTTCCTCTCTTCTTCAGAGGAACCCAGGTGCAGGTAGCTCATTATAAGCCCTGTAGCATGTGCATGCTCGCGGTTGTTTTCCAAAAAGCACCGGTGACCATATTTCTGTTCGTCTTGTTCTTTAGCTGAGGTTACCTGAGGTACATTGATTTTGTTTCAGCCTTCGCAGTTTCCCCTTTCACCACGGTAATGAGTTTCTGCTAATAAATGGTATCTCAGTGAAAGTTAAGGGAATAATATACCACCGTGAAGGGTTAGTCCATTTAAAAATAATTAACTTTTTTTTTTTTTGTTTATTTCTCATTAATAGTCATTTTGCACTGTTAAAATATATTATCTTGCTATTGTTTCCCAGCCTCAAATATAAGCACTGTATAACTGTATAATGTTTTAGCAATGTTTCTGATTATTTCCAGTAATTAATAGTAGTAATTAATAGAAAACATCTCCCAAGCCATGACACTTCCTCCTCCACCTTTCACTGACTTCTTTACGCACTTGGGCTTCAGTATTTCCTCAGCTTTCCATCAGACCCAAATAAATTCAACTTGCTCTCATCACTAAAGTGAACTTTAGACCAGTTCTCATCTCTCCACACAGCATGCACCTCAGCAAAGGTGAGCTTAGCCTTTTGATTCATTCTCCTGATGAGAGGCTTGGTCACTGCAAAGTGCGCTTTCAGCCTGACTTCTCTTAAGCATGCTGAGGTGATCCTTACCCTGTTTAGCACTGAACTGGCAAGCACTTCCAGCTGCAGTGTTGAACCCATTCGCCATTCTTCTTGTGCATTTGTCTTATGTGGACGACCAGCCCTTTTGGGGGACTTGAATAAATTAGTGTCATTGTAAACCTGCAATATTCGAGAAGTCACAGATTTGGAATGACCAACTTCTCTTGCAATGGCTGAGAGGCTCATCCTTTTGGCCTTCATCTGGACAACCTCTTGTCGCAGGGTTTCATTCACCTCAGAGCGGCCCGCCATCTTGCAATCTCAGTGAAAATTGGACAAATGCCACCAGTCAAATAGGGTTTGTCATACAATTAAGGAAATTAGCAGCAGGTGCCAGATTAACACCAATAACTTGGAGGTATCAGTAGGTGTTCTCTAATTTTGATCAGAGTTCTTTGTCAGATAGCTCATTTAAGTTTTCTATACTGTGCTTCAGAATACAGTTAATTTATGAAATAAACTTAAAAATCTGCCATTGTACTCCTGGTAATAACTTCAAATAGGACTAAGCAGTGACCTTGAAATTTAGGAAATTATCGGTTGTTCTTTAATTTTGATTTCCACCGTATATGTGAATGCGATCATTAGTGCATAGCAACTTCCGCACAAACCTATCATATGACTTCATATAACTTAGGACACTGCTCAGCACTTCCAGCTGCAGTGTTGAACCCATTCACCATTGAGAGTCTCTGCATTATCCCGTCTTCTCGTGCATTTGTCTTGCGTGGACGATCATATGACTTCATATAACTTGTCAACAACACTTGTCATTCACTTTCATGAATGAGAAACTTTAACATTCTCCTAAAGATCGCCTTTTGTGTCCATTAGTTTTTATTTTTCTGACAATCTTTAAAAAATGTGCTGTTTTCTGCCTCTTTGTGACATTATGCAAACTTGCAATCCTTTATTTTACACAGTCTTTGGCTGTTTTGCGACATGTCTTTGCAATCATTTTCTTTGCCTTTGTTCTTGCATCTTTAAAAAAAACAATCAGTGGCTCTTCGGTGAGGTGTTCAAAGAACAGCTGTGGCGTTTTAAGACTAAACTAACTGATCCTAAATTTTCAATCTAATTAAAGAGTCTTTTGTTTCCCCACACTATGCCATATGGACCTCTCAGTCTTGTAGATATTTATTTCTTGATTTTTTTTTCATTTTAATTTAAACTTTAATTTAAGCAGTTTATGATGTGGTTCTTCTTTTTAATTGCTCACACTGCATCAGAGAACAGATCTAGAGTTTAAACACGAATCCTCTCATGCGTTTCTTATAGAGTATAACCAAGTTTACAGCAGAGCCGTTTCTGTGCGCTGTGTATTACAGCCTCCCAAAAGTGAGATGTGCACTAATTTGCTGGAAGGCAACGAGGTTCCACTGAAAAACTGATATTGGATTTTCTCAGTGCGATTATACCGCCTCCATCCTTGCAGGGGGAAAAAAAAAACACCAAAATAACAAATTCTGACAAATTCAGCCAACTAGTTCAGTACTAGCGCAATTATTTTCAGCTGTCAGCTACAATAACCTCTCTCTTCTGTTTAATATGAAGTGCGCTTAGAAAACTGAAAGAAGCTGTCGTCATATGCTTATCTTTGGTTTGAGTAATGATTACATGCCTGGTTCTTTGATTTTAGGGTCAAATGATAAATCATATATGCCTATGGTATATTTTATGAATAGGCTGCCACAGTGCTAGATGGTCAGGGGTATTTTAAGGAGGTATCTCACGACTTTGACAGAAGAGTCTCTTCCTCTAGGTAGAGGAGGATGTGTGGGTGAGGAAGTGTTTAAAATCACACATGGAAGACTTGATTAGTACCTTTCACCGCATCAGAGGATGTCGGAGGAAGCGACCTTCCATATCTCCGAGTGGAATCGGAAACTAGGAATTTTCTTTCGTTTTTTGCTCGCTGCTGAATAAAAAGGTTAACCCAGGCATGCCGAGTGAATTAGCGTAGCTGAAAAGTCATAGAGGTTGCTTGCCAGAAGAGCAAAGCCACTGAATGTTATTTCTTGCACCAAAGCACTCTTTGTTTGTCAGGATCATTTCACTTATGGAGCCACAGAGTCTAGAAAGGAATTCTTTGAGATGTTACCTCATTCCCTCTCAGGATTCACCCTAAACGTCCTCCGCCGAGTCATGCCTAAACAAAACATGTGGAAACCGCTGACGGACTTCGCTGCAGAAATAAACACCGGCGAAATGACCGGTTGCTTAGTCTGCTATGATGGTGAGATGACAGTTTCTCATAGCGAGACATTCAGCAGAACTTGATCGGACTAATATTAAGATGTCTGGCATAAAAGAAGCCCCCAGTGGTGTTCTTAATGTGAGGGATGTAATGAGTCTGGCGTAGAGCTCTTGCCTGTAACCAACTAAGTTGCACAGATGTAGCTAAACCTTTGCCAGCGTTGAAGTGTTTCTCGTAGTGTTTAGACCAATAACATGTCACTATTTGTTTTGGTGTGATTTAGAGGCTAAGTGGTTTGGGCAGACAAGAAATAGAGCTGTGAGTTGTTTATCACATATCGCTCACATCCCATTCCTTTCTTGCATCAGAATCCGAGTGGATGCTCTGGGCGAACATTCCATCACTTTCTTTCTTTTTTATGAGGCTGTTCTGCATTCTTAGATCAAACATCTTTGGCAGAAATGCTGGCCGAGTGTATCCCTGAGTACTGAGAGACAGCTGGGGTGTGGCGATGGGTGGACGGGGGTTGGCCTGTGCCCGCTCAACAGGGCTTCTGCACTTCATCTTTTGCTTGCAGATTTGTGAGTGCACACTACCGTTCGAAAGATTTTTGAATGCTTTTGAACGAAGCCTCTTACGCCCACCCAGGCTGCATTTGATCAAAAATACAGTAAAATTGTGAACTATATCTACAGTTCCAAAAAAAAAAAAAAAGCTTGTCTGTTTTAATATAATTAAAATTTTGAATTTTCAGCAACCATTACTCCAATCTTCAGTGTCACATGATCCTCTGGAAATCATTTTAATATGCTGAATCGGTGCTTAAAATCCCCATGAAATCATTAAGTATGAATATGTTAGCCTTAAGGTTATCTATAAGCTAGTGTGCTCCAAAACAATGACAAAATTCACATTTAGAAGATAAAAGCATTCAAAACTTACCGTCTGTAACTTCTGCCTATACGGATCAACGATTTTGATGACATCACCCTGCACTTCAGCTTTTCATCATACTTTCTGTCCAATGAAATGCTCTCTAGTATTCGAAGCGTCCTGCCCCCTACACTATAAATACATGCTGAGGCTGTGGCTGAAATCAGTCACTTGTTCACAAAGTTAGTATTTTCTGTACAGCGAATGGAACGCACTGAACTATATATAAGATGGGGAACGATTCAGACAGTGTAAATATGCTTTCCAGTGGGGCAAAAGAAGTCTGGATTCGTGCTGGTGCACACGAACTGCCGCAGCGCTCTAACAGTCTCCTCCGGTCGAGAGCTGCGATAGCACGGAGCGGATCATATGCGTGAGTCGGCGCGGACCACAAAACGTATCGGATCTATTTGAATTATACACAGAATGCTATATTTTTTAGTGATATGGATGAGACGAGGAGAAACGGTTAGACAAACAGCACTGACGAGTAAAAGGGGTAATCTATTATGCTTTGCCTGTCAAAAGCTGTCAAATGGGCCTTTACTGAGCTCAAATGGCCCAAGCTGTGTGATATAAACTAAACTCTATTGGCTGTTTAAGAAAGGCCAACTGCTTGATGTGTCCTGCCCTGTAAGGTGCTGCTTAATATTTCTGTAGAAATGGTGATTATTTCCAGGATTCTTTGATTAGTAGAATGTTCAAAACAGCATTTATTTGAACTAGATAATTAGAACTAGATAAGGTTTTTGTAACCTTGTAAAACTGTCACTTTTGATCAGTTTAATGCTTAAAAAAGTGAATTAATAATTTTTTACTTAATAAAAAAAAAAAAAAAAAAAAAAAAAAATATATATATATATATATATATATATATATATATATATATATATATATATATATATATATATATATATATATAATAAACGTATTGATCCCAAACTGTAGTGTAAATACGAAAACTGAATGCTTAATATTCTGCAATCAGTATTTTCTTGTTGTAATTTTGTAAGATAACATGATTTTTTTTTTATCCATTATTATTTCAGTTGTTCCAAACAAGCAAACAAACATTGTTTTATAATTGCTTTTTGTTATAGGTTTTAAATCTTTAATGTTAGATCATTCAAAGGCAAGGTTATTTCAGATTGGAAAATCTCATGTGGTGTGTTTCCCTAAAACATACTAATATTTATAAATATTAGTAAATTAATAATATATTTATAAATAAAATATTTATAAATTGATAATTATAATTATAAAATATAAAAAAAATATAAAAAAAAATAAAAAAATAAAAAAAGTGATGTTTACTTGTTAAAAAAAAAAAAAAAACTTGTAAAAAAATGTATTTTCCCCCCTATTTAATTTTATTTCTTTACATTTCTATTTTATGTCAGTAAATTTAAAGAGAAAGTCCACCCAAAAATGAAAATTCTGTCATTAATTACTCACCCTCATGTTGTTCCAAACCTGTAAGACCTTTGTTCATCTTCAGAACACAATTAAGATATTTTTGATGAAATCCAAGAGCTTCCTGACCCTGCATAGACAGCAACACAACTGAAGCAAAGTCTTTATTTTTTTTCCTTGCGTGCAAAAATTATTCTTGTAGCTTCGTAAAATTACGATTGAACCACTGATGTCACATAGACTATTTTAACAATTTCCTATATTAACGTTTCTGGGCCTGGGAACATTTCAGTTATGCTGCTGTCTATGCAGGGTCAGAAAGCTCTTGGATTTGATCAAAAATATCTTAATTTGTGTGGTGAAGATGAAAGATGGTCTTATGAGTTTGGAACGACAAGAAGGTGAGTAATTAATGACAGAATTTTCATTTTTGGGTAAACTATTCCTTGAACTTGGCACATGCATTTCAAACTAGATTAAAACATGTAATTTTCTCTATTTTAGACACTCTTATTTGTCTCCTGTATTACTGTAGAAGTGTTTCTACATTTAAAATAACAAAAAGTGGTCTTCATGATGAAAATTCGATTTCATGACGAAACAGATTTCGTCTAATATTCACTTAGGTAGCTCAGCCCTGGATGCCATTCTAGTAACGCCACAGCGCAAGAGGGAGGAGAAATAGTTAAACAATAGAAGTGGTAGGTGGTTTACTGGGTGACTGATGATAAATTGTTGAATATGATTCCAAAAGAACAAACTGTCCCCAAGCCCACAGTGGATGAATCACATTATGAGTGTAGAATGTAGAATCAGAGTTTTCAGATTTTAATATGCTGACTGACTGAATGTACTTGAACTTGATTTCATTTGCAATGCACATGGCCTTAATCATATTTGCAGTCTCAGGAAAGTTGTTCATTTGCTTTTTGTATGTACGCTCCTGTCTGGTCTCAGATTAGTGTAGGAATCGTCTTGTGCCCTTTCGCTGCCTGTGCCTGCGGGATGGGTAATAACTTAAAGCAGATTGATGTTTAACTGTTGGTGATAAGCTTTATTGCGCCTCCTTTGTGGATTCGAAACTGGTTTTATAGAGGAGAACTCTGGTATTATGAGGCCATTTGTATCACCTTCAGATCTTTCAACGTTATGAACTATTAAAGCGAAATCTCTCACTCTTCACTTGATCTTTTCGGCTCATACTCTTCTTAAGTGGTCAGCGCTTAAAGGTCAGAAAACAGCCTTGCGATGCATTCGCAGCCACTGCAAATAGCTTATTTCATTCAGAGAAAGGCACATTGCGGTTGGAAACGGCTTCCTCTCGTCCCTAGACCTCGCCTCATAAATATTGTACAAAAGTCGAAAACTTGGAAGAAGAAAGAGGAGACGAGGCGGTGGGGAAGAAGAATAGAACGGAGGCGGAAAGTAGGGCAGAGAGGAACGAGTCAGAGCAGCCCAAAATGATGATAGAGGGAGAAGAGGTGCTTATTAGAGGAGTGCAAGGATTTTAACACTCCACACATCTGCTGCTGCTATTACTGTAGACAGCCCCAGTGAGGCATAAATGAGCACTGTGGCCTCCTCACTCAAAGCAGCACCTCTCACATGACTACACCACTTTTAGATATGCAGCCAAATCGTTGCGAGGAACATTGTGATGTTTTTGGATGCCTTTTTGCAAATGTTTTGGACGTCTTTGGCGATGCATTTATTGAAGTTAAAGGTGAATGGGACAATCCACACAAAAATGAAATTCTGTCATCATTTTCTTTCATAGAATGAAAGTCAGTAGGGTCAAACGTTGGCCCCCTCATTCAAAGCAGCAACTCCCACATGACTAAACTGTATTTAGATATGCAGCCAAACATTGTGAGGAACATTGTGATGCTTTTTCAGTAGTGTTTTGCTCAAAGCAGCTTGCCTTCCATGACATTTAGATATGCCGCCAAAATATTGTGAGGAAAAGTTTGTTTTTTTGATGGCATTTTGCGAATGTAACCGGCGTTAGATATGAGTCTTTAGAGATGCATTTGTTGAAGATGTAACTGAATGGAGCAATCCATGCAAAAATGAGAATTTTGTCATTGTTTACTCACCCTCATGTTATTTCTCTTTTATAAAGTGATGAGATATTTTGATTTTATATTCTTTTTTTGTCCATACAATGAATGTCAGTAAAGTCCAATGTTAGCCCCTCAGTCAAAACAGCAACTCTCACATAACTAAACCATATGCAGCCTAACATTGCAAGGAACATTGTGATGTGATGTTTTGCAGCACCTCTTCCATGACATTTAGATATGCAGCCAAAAAATCATGAGCGCAAGTTTGATGTTTTTGATGGCATTTTGTGAATGCAGATGATTTTGTACGTTTGCCAGTTGGAGTCTTTGGAGTTGCATTTGTTGAAGCTGAAAATTATGTCATTTATTCACGCCTGTTATAGGGTTAGTTTCACCAAAAAATGACAATTCTGTCAGTGATTACTCATCCTCATGTCGTTCCAAACCCCTAAGACCTTAGTTTATCTACAGAACACAAAAAAAAGATATTTTTTAGGTTGGGTTTGGAGCAACATAAAGGGTAATTAATGACAGAATTTTAATTTTAGGAGAAGTATCCCTTTATATCTCTTTTGGAAGACAAAAAAGATATTTTGAGAAGTGTGACCCTAGACCACAAAACCATTGTAAGTAGCACGGGTATGTTTGTAGCAATAGCCAACAATACATTGTATGGGTCAAAATTATCGATTTTTGTTTTATGCCAAAAATCATTTGGATATTAAGTAAAGATCATGTTCCATCAAGATATTTTGTAAATTTCCTACCATAAATATATCAAAACTTAATTTTTGATTAGTAATATGCAATACTAAGAACTTTATTTGGACAACTTTAAAGGCGATTTTCTCAGTATTTTGATTTTTTTGCACGCTCAGATTCCAGATTTTCAAATAGTTGTATCTCAGCCAAATATTCTCCTATTGTGACAAACCATACATCAATGGAAAGCTTATTTGTTCAGATGATGTGAAAATCTCATTTGCAAATAATTGACCCTTATGACTGGTTTTGTGTTTCAGGGTCACAAATGTCTTTTTTTGTCCATACAATGAAAGTCTATGGGGTCCAATGTTGGCCCCCTCAGTCAAAGCAGCAGCTCTCATATGATATTTAGATACTCAGCCAAAACATTCTGAGGATTTTGATATTGTGTGTGTGTGTGTGTTTTAATTTTTATTAACAAATTATACTAGCTTTAGACATATATCAGATGTAGTTGTTTTTATTTAAGCTAAGATAAAATCTACCAAAAATTAAAACCCTGTAATCGTTTACTCACCCTCGTGTTATTTCTCTTTTAGAACCCAAAATTATATTTTGAAAAATCTGCTTTTTTTTTTTTTTTCTCTCTATGTAATGAAAGACAGTGGGGTCCAATGTTTTCCCCCCAGTCAAAGCAGCACTTCTCACATTTAGATATGCACCCCAAATATTGTAAGGAACATTGTGATGTTTTTTGATAGCATTTTGTCAATGAAACTAGCTTTAGACATCTATCAGTTGGAGTCTTTGAAGTTGCTTTTGTTGAAGTTAAGAGGAAAATCCACCCAAAAATCACAATTCTGTTACCAATTACCCACCTTCATGTTAGTTGCAACCTGGTCTCATGGCGAAAACATACCTCTGATAGGTAGAAAATTACATTTCTTGTTAGTTTCCGGCCACATATGTTTTAACTACTTTTTATGTGACATTGGTTTTGTACATGTCACTGCAGTTCTGACTTGAAATGTCCGCTGAGTGGCGTTATAAGTCTAATGCTCCGTGACGTTTTAATACACCTAAGCCTACCCAATAGTATGAACAGAAGCGAATGTGATGTAGAAACGCAATCACAAGCATGGCATTTTAGCTTGTTTTTCGATCTCTCATCAGCTCTTTCATTGTGAGTTATGATTTTCATAGGATTCGTAACCAAGGATTCTACATCCTAAGTCCAATTCCGTGCCGGCTGAATTGCTGAGTTGTAATCATAACTGTACGAAAATGATTACAAGTGCTCGCTGTTTTACAGCCTCTAGTGTTCATTTGATACAGTGCCTTGCGAAAGTATTCATAATCTTTAATTTTTTCACATTTTATCATATTGCTGCCTTATGTTAAACTGCTTTAAATTGTTTTTTTTTTCCCCACATCGATCTACACTTTATACACCATAATGACAAAGCAAAAAGCAGGTTTTAACCTGGTTTTAAACAGGTTTTCTTATTATTAAAAATAAAAAACTTAAATAATTCCATTGCATAAGTATTCATACCTTTGTCTGGAACAGCTGAAATTTAGCTCAGGAGCACTCCAATATTGCTTGTAGATGTTACTACACTTTGAGTGGAGTTAACCTGTGGCAAATTCAATTGAATTGGTATGATTTATAAAAAGGTACTCACCACTCAATAAAAGGTCCAACAGCTGAAAATGCATATCAGAGCAAAAACCAAGTCCTGAGGGGGAAAAAAACTGCCTGAAGAGCTCACAAACAGGATTGCATCAAGCCACACATCTGGGGAAGAGTCCATAAAACTGCTGCATTAAAGGTTCACAGAAGCATTTAGTCTCCATTATCCTTAATGGAAGAAGTTAAAAACAACCAGGACTCTTCCTAGAGCTGGCCTCCTGGCCAAACTGAGCAATTGATGGAGAAGACTTTGGTTAGACTGGTGACCAAGATCCTGATGGTCACTCTAGTTGAGCTCCATGATCATATTTGGAGACAGGAGAAACTTACAGAAGGACAAACATCACTGCAACACTCCACTCGTATGGGCTTTATGGCATTGTGGCAGGACTCAATCCTCTTCTCAGTGAAAAAACATGAAAACACACTTGGAATTTGCCAAAAAACACCCAAAGGACCCTCAGACTGTGAAAAACAGCATTCTCTGGTCTGATGAACCTCAATTCCAAACATCATGTTTGAAGGAAACCAGGCACTGCTCATCACCTGCAGAGTAGCTTGCCAAAAGTAAAGTGTGGTGGTAGCTGCCTCATGCTGTGGGGCTGTTTTTCAACGGCAGGGACTGAGGGACGCGTCAAAGTGGAAGGAAACCTCAAGGCAGCAAATATTAAGGATGGCCTTAATGAAAACCCAGTCCAGAGCATTCAGAACCTCAGACTGACCTTAAGCACACAGCAAGAGTGACTTATAGACAACTCTGTGAATGTCCTTGAGTGGCCCAGCCACAGCCTGGACTTAAACCCAATCAAACATTTTTGGAGAAACCTGAAAATGCAACTGCCCCATCTAACCTGACAGAGCTTGAAAGGTGAAGAGATGAGGAGAAGAATGGCAGATAATTGCCAACTGCAGATGTGCAAAGCTTGTCACATCATACCCAAAAAGACTGTAAACGTGCTTCAACTAAGTACTGAGTTAAGGGTATGAATACAAATGACAAATATGACAAATCTGTTTTTGCTTTGTCATGATGTATGAAGTATAGATTGATGTGGGGAAAAAAGTAATTCAAAGCAATTTAACATAAGGTAGCAAATTTGAAAAAAAAAATGAAGCTGTATGAATACTTTTGCAAGGCCCCTTATTAGTACCTGTTTCGCGTCTCGTGAAAAAGTTCCCACAGGCACGTTGGCTATTTCTCTTTTAGCACACAAAGAAAATGGCAGTCAGTGGGGTCCAGTATTGTTTTGGACCCCACTGATTTTCATTGTATGGACAAAAGCTGTTTGTGCAGTCATAGAGTTTTGGAACGACATGAAAGTGATGAAAATAATGGCAGAGTTTTTATTTTTGGGTCGACTATCCCTTTCATTTCAAATGTATCTGTTGGTGAGCCCTAATTAAAGGCATCACAGACTTTGTTGTTGTGGAAACAAAGACAGCACCATTTTGTTCGGTAGGTATAATGCCAGAGAATGTCCCGAGCGCTGTGTTTTTCCCCTTATCGAAGGCATTAATGCTATGTAAATTTGGCCGATTCTTCTCTCAAGTAGTCTGGGCTGCTCGTCTTGTGTATATTTTCCCTGGATAGTATTTATACTTTTCCTTTTCCCTGGCGACTGATGTCTCTCATGACTCGTGTGGCAGAATAGAGTGTATATGGTTATGTTATGTGCTGTGTAAATGTCTGCGTCTGGAAGCATTTGCGTAAAGAAGTCTGGCTTAAAGAACAGCACTGCCCTGCTGCTTTTGCTTGTACTGTATGTGCAACAGGATGTCTTTTAATCAATTCTTCAATGTCGAAAATCTGGTAATTTCACAAGCAGAGTCGCAAACCCTCAATTACTCGGGTAACCAAGGGAAACCTACCGGGGGAACAAATCAGAGCGCTTTTTGGTTTATGAGAAAGAAAGGATTTTGAGATTTTTACTGGTGGCTTCTGTAGCTGAGATGAAACTGTGTGTGTTTATGTGTGTGTTTGTGTTCCCAGAAGAGCTGCTCAAGCTGCCAGTGCTGTTATTTCTACAGTCTCCACACACTTTCACACAACAGAATAAGGAAATGCTCATTTATAATTTTGATTTCATTGGGTGGAATTCTTTTCTTCTTCTCTCTGTCGTCTTGTGTGGATCTGGATGTAAAACGGTTGGTCACTCTGAAAGGAACTGATAAATGCAAACATTAGAGGCACAATGGAAAAGAGCTAGTAGTTTAAAAAGTAGGGATTCATAGCACATTGGTTATGTTGGAGATGTTTTAATATATCAGTATTCATATTGGATTCATAATGGAAAATTGTGCATTCTCTTTCCCCCTATTTTTACATTTGAATTATCATCTGTGTCTGTCTCTACTTTTAATCTTTAAACATTTTATTTTTAAAAGCACTAATAATTTAATAAAACTCATAAATGTCTTTGTCTGTATAAATGTCTCTTTTTTTATTTATTTATTTATTTATTTTTTTTACCAAGCCTCAAAAAATGAATATCCATTTTTCATGCTGTACATTACGATGTTGTAATGCTTAAATTGTCTTATAGCATTTAAAAAGATTGATTTGTATTTATCTACACAAAATAGTCCAAAATAATAGTATAGATCAAATTAACAAAATTGTGTATTTAAATATTATTATAATATGTATTACTATTTATATTTTGTATAATATTTATTTTTTAATTTTAGTAATTTTATATTTTTTGTCATTTTTATTAGTGTGTGTGTGTGTGTGTGTATGTAGACAGCATATTGAGAGAGAGCTTTCATTTATTTCACTTAAACTTATATATTTCAGTTAGTTGCCAAGTCAGTATTTCTATATTCCATTTCTATTCAAGTCAACATTTCTATTTCTTTGTTTTCCATCTAATATTTTATTTTATTTTATTTTTATTTTATTTTTTTTTTATTATTATTTCAGCTTTATTTTATTTTATTTTATTTCAAGTACTGAAAATGATTTTTAGTAATTTAATAGTTATTTTATTTTAGCTTTGTTTTATTTCAGCTTTATTCTATTTCAGCTTTACTTCAAGTACTGAAAATTATTTTTAGTAGTTATTTTATTTTAGCTTTATATTTTATTTCAGTTTTTTATTTTATTGCAGCTTTATTTCAAGTACTGAAAATTATTTTTAGTACTTATTGATTTTAGTTTATTTTAACTTTAATTTTATTTCAGCTTTATTTCTCGTTTCTTTCCTCAAGTACTGAAAATGATTTTTAGTAGTTATTTTATTATATTTTAGCTTTATTTTATTTATTTCAGCTTTATTGCTCATTTTTTTCAAGTACTGACACTTATTTTTATTACTTTAGTAGTTATTTTATTTTATTTTATTTTATTTTAGCTTTATTTTATTTTATTTTGTTTTATTTTATTTTATTTCAGCTTTTTTAGTAATTTAGTAGTTGTTTTATTTTATCTTTATTTTATTTCAGCTTTATTTCAAGTACTGAAAATAATTTTTGTGGTTATTTTCTTTTGAAATTCATTTAATTAAATTTTATTTTAGCTTTATTTTAGCTTTATTTTATTTCCACTTTATTTCAAGTACTAAAAAAATTATTTTTAGTAGTTATTTTATTTTATTTTAGCTTTATTTTATTTATTTCAGCTTTATTTCTCATTTTTTCAAGTGCTGAAAATTATTTTATTACTTTAACTTTATTTTATTTCAGCTTTGTTTCAGAATTATTTCAAGTACTGAAAATGATTTTTATTGGTTTAGTAGTTATTGTATTTTATTTTAGCTTTATTTTATTTCAGCTTTATTTTAGCTTTATTTCAAGTACTGAAAATGATATTTAGTAATTATTTTATTTTTTAAATTTAATTATTTTAATTTAATTTAATTTTAGTAGTTAGTGGTTATTTTATTTTATTTTATTTTATTTTATTTTATTTTATTTTATTTCAGCTTGATTTGAAGTCCTGAAAATGATTTTTAGTAGTTTTTTAGCAGTTAAAGATAACACTGAAAGTGATTTCTTGTTGTAAGAGCTGAAATTTACTTTTTGAAAAATTAATCTAAAAATAACTGGCTGCCTCGGGGTCCATTTCTACCAGAAGATGTTGCAACTAAACCATATGATGGCAGCAAAAAAGTTGTCTCCTCTTCACTGTCTATTGTGGTCATGGCCCTGGATAAAGGAAATTTTATTCAAACCATTAATGTTAATGATCCTCTGGATGTAAAATTGATATAAATAATTAAATGATTAATTAATAATTGAATAATGGTGTGGTATGGGAGTATAAGAGTAAAAATAGATGGAAAGTGTTTTGTGGAGTGTGCTATGTTGATTGGTAAATGATTGTGCTTGTTGTAGTCCTGACGGAGTACAGACTTGCATGAGGAGGGATACACAATCTCCCATCAGCAGCTCCTTACCGGCCGCTGAGATGATTAATGCAGTGACCTCTGTCAGTCTCAAGAGTTAATGAAAAATACCCACTCCACCAGCACACCGCCGCTCATCACGCATCATTATGCTGCTTATTTCTGTCAGTTAACTATCCTTGATTTACTCAGTGTGTGCGCGTGTGGTTCCAGTGCATGTGTGTTGATGTGAAGGGGCTATTCTTGTATCCGTGCAGTTGTGCATCACAACATTAGACCCAATCATGTGTCCTGTGATGGACGGCTATCATAGCAGGAAATGTTGCTAAAGTGAGTGCAGATCATTCAGAGGAATAGATTGATCAGTGAACTCTACACTGAGGTCGAAGAGACTCTGAAGACCTGCTGAAAAGATTGTTCAGTTGTTGTTTCAGCACTTGCTTCTCCTGGTTTGTAAGGGTAAGACTTGCCTCAGTTTCTGTGTCAAGGGGCCTGAGATCTCAAACTTAACTCTCAGTTAAACAGTTACAACGAATATTATTTTACAATCAATAATTGTATCAATATATTGTATATACAGGTATTTCTTGAATGTTAGGAACTTTTTTTTCCTAGTTATTTAATTTTTTCTTTTTTTATTTTTTTAAACCAATTAAATTTTTTGCTCGCTTGTAACATTTAAAATTATTGCTTTTGTATTTTTAATCTGTTTACACAAAATAGAATTATAATATAGTATTGTAATATCAGTCAATGGGTAATCAGGAAATTAATTTATTATTATTATTATTTATTATTTTATTATTATTTAAATATTAAATTATTAAATATTTAATATTTAATATTTTGAATTAACGATTGTTTTCAGTTTTCATTTTAATTTTAGTTCTTTAATTTTCTGCACTTTTGTCATAAGTTTTTTTTTTTTATATATTATATATGTAGATTTAGTTTAATTCATTTTTCAATTTCAGCAGGGTCGTTGTATGAAATTCACAATTTATATACTATTTATATTTTTATTAGAATATCTATATTTTAACTTCATATTTTCAGCTTTCATATATTTCAGTTTTTAATTTTTAGTACTTAAACATACATTTTGGTTAGTTGCCAAGCCAACATTGCTATTTCTGTTTCTGTTTCTAGTTAACAATTCTGTTTGTTCATGTTTTCCATCTAATATTTTATTATTTTTTGTTTTATTTTAACTTTATTTCAAGTACTGAAAATTATTTTTAGTAGTTTTAGTAAATGATGACAACGTGATGAGTTAATATTTTATTGTGCAATTTTGACCTCATATGCAAAAAATATTAGGTATGAAATTAAGAAAATGTTATAGTCCAAACCAAAATACAGAAGTGAAAATCAGTCATGTATTGGATAAATAGGACATTGATTCAGTCAGTGTTATTTTATTATTATTTAAATAATACATTTTTAAATGTTTTATTTAATAAATTGAATTAGCTTTTATATTTTCAGTTTTCTTTTTTTTTTTTTAGGCTTCGTAATTTTATGTACTTTTTTCATTATTATTAGATTTATTTTTAAATATTTATATTTATATTTAATTTATTTCAATGTTTTAATAATTTACATTAATTTATATACTATTTATATTTTTATTATAATATTTATATTTTAATTCTAGTAATCTTATGTTGTTTTTTTTAGTGTGTGTGTATATATAGAGAGAGCTTTCATTTATTTCAATTTTTAATTTTTAGTACTTAAATTTATATTTCAGTTAGTCAGTTAGTGAACATTGCTATATTCTGTTTCTATTCAAGTCATCATTTAAATTTGTGCTTTCCATTTTATTTTATTTTATTTTATTTTATATTTCAAGGGCTAAAAATGATTTTTAGTAGTTTTAGTGAATGATATGAACACTAAAAATGATTTAATATTTTATTGTGTAATTTTGTTTTCCTATGCAAAAAGTGTAACACTATTTCATTGTGTGTTTTTAGAGTACTAGGAAGGAAATTAAGAAAAATTATTAAAGTCCAAACCAAAATACAGAAGTGAAAATTGATTTCCAAGATGAATTTAAAGATAAACTGATAACACCCGAAGGGCTGTACTGGTAGTTTGAGACACTTGAATTCATCTGATATCTACCTGTTATTACATTTGTACGCTTGGCTTGTTTTGGCATGTTTTCCCGCTCATTTCACTTTATTATTATTTAGATAATTTTGGTGGTTTTTGTGCCGGGTTTGTTTGGATTCTGTTTTAGGCATGAGGTGTTTATATTTACTGTGGGTTTTCAAAGTCTTTTGTAGCCTCATTACAAGGGCCCACGGCGTATTGAACTTTATGGTGAGTCAAACGCCACCAAAGCACTGCTGTCAGCCTAGTTTGCATCAGCCCGTGTTTTCTTCTGCCTCATTAGAAAATACCAGGCAGTCCCGTGCCATTCCTCAGCCAACACTTCAAAGAAATAACTCACACACACACAAATACAGGCACATTCATTTCATTCTGAGGTGGGCTGACACATACGTCAATGTCTGTTTTTTTTTTACATCACTACCAGTAAACAGGAAGTTCTATGCCATTGTGTGCCTGCAAATCAATTTTATGTACCATAGGAAATTCACTTTGTTGTTTTTGTTAAAGGCAAAGCTCATCCAAAAATGAAAATTGTAATAATTAAGTCATTCTCATGTGGGTACACACAAACAAATTTCTTCTGTGAAACTTGCTTTTAACTAGTAGTTCCCTCATACAGTGAATAGTCAAAGAAGACCTAAACAACCTTTTTAAAATCTTCATTTGTTACACTGATGTAAGAAAATAATGCAGGTTTGGAGCTAGTGTTATTGTTAACTAAAACTGTCAAAAATGTTGTTGTTGTTGTTAAATAAAGCTGAAATAAAATATGAAGATTAGATGTAAACTTAAACATGAAAGTTTGAGTAAAAATTAGAAATGTTGTCTTGGCAACTAATTGGAATAAAAAGTTTAAATTAGGGCTGTCAAACGATTAATCGTGATTAATTTCGATTAATCGCATACAAAATAAAAGTTTGAGTTTGCCTAATATGTGTGTGTGTGTTGTGTATAATTATTATGTTTATAAAATAACAAACACATTCATGTATATATTTATGAAATATTTACAAGTATATGTATTTATTATAATTTTTATATAATTTATATTATATATAAATACAAATATTTTGTACATAAATAACATATTTCTTTTAAATATATACATTTATTTGTGTGTATTTATATGTACATAATAATTACACACAGTACACACAAATATATTAGGCAAACTCAAACTTTTATTTTGTATGCGATTAATCACGATTAATCGTTTGACAACCCTAGTTTAAATACTAAAATCATTAAAACTAAACTGAAATAAATGTAAACCTAAATAGAAAAAAATAAAATGAAATAAAAACTGAAAATATATGAATAAAAGCTCATTCAAAATTGTAATAAATACTATAATTGTGTATAAATAACATTAAAATAACATTGTTTGGAGAAATATGATTGAGTAAATTACGAAAGTATTACCAGTTTATTTATTTATTTATTTAAGTGCTGTTAAACAATTAATCACGATATATATATATATATATAAATACACACATAACATATTGTTCTTAAATATAAACATGCATGTGTGTGTATTTATATAGTTATCAGTTATTTATATTAGTTATATCAGTTAAGTATTAATATATACATGGAAATAAATGTAAATATTTTCAAAATATATATGGTGTGTGTGTGTTTATTTATATATACATAATAAATATACACAGTATACACGCATCTATTATGTAAACGAAAACTTTTATTTTGGATGCGATTAATCGCGATTAATCGCGATTAATCGTTTTATGGCACTTATTTATCTATTCAAGAATCTGTCAGTCAGGTTTGTCTAATTGATCTCAATTCAAACTGAAAGTGGTGGATATGTGACTAAATTATTTCTTTGTTTGTTTGTTTTATTTTCATTCAACCGCAGGGTTATAGTGGTCAAATGGACTTTAACTTCACGAAATTGTATAAAGTGGATGTGCTCAGTGATACAAGTGGATCTCGATTATCCATTAGTCTTGAACAGTATCATTTTAAATCCTCAAGATAATGACTTGATGTTTTTATATGCCGGAGATCACAGACATTGTAATGTGATATACTCGTATTGTGGTCGAATGCAGATGCGTATTTCACCGAACAGCTGTTTCTGCCCAGCCAGACTGTCTCTGTTTCTGTCTCAGGCCCATTTAGCTCCTAGGCCAAACTTCTCACTAGCTTTGCACTATCAATTCATCTGAAAGTGGTGAAATAGTTTAGTATCGGTCTAGACGGCACGTCTGGAATAATTATTTGGCTTCTATCACTGTCTAAGACCGAGTAAATGGGAAAAACATATTTTCAACTATATAGAGTTGCGTAATACTGAGGCCCGAGATGGGGTAAATCAAGGATTTAGTAGTCGTAAAGGCGACGCTGTTCAGTTGCCAAACGAAAATGCTGGTGATGATCAGATCGGCCTCAAGTTTTGCTTGAGAAACCACTTCTTGAGTGCATATAATGGAGGGTCTGCCCCAGTGGGCCTTCCAGTTCAGCGACTGTGGCGGGTTCCACCTGACCTCAGAACAGCGGGAGTCCGTCTGCACGTGGGCTCCAGCTGGAATAGTGGGGCGGCTTGAGTGGATTGTGTGTGTGGGACTGACTCATGGTAACCCCTTGAATACTTAAGTGTGCTCTAGCTTCCCCAGGCTGCGGAAAACCGAGACTCCTCAACCGGGACGCCTTTTTTTTTCTCCTGGACCTGGGGGTATTAATAGCGCTGTTAATTGCGGAGAATCTCACGTTGGGGGAAGTGAAGTTTGTTTGTGAAAGGAACAAGGCGAAAACGTCCCCCCAATTAGCTGAACTTTCGAAAGTTTGGCTGTCGCTCCGTTGTTCCAGAATGTACTCTCGCTGCCTGAGGGGGGTCTATTATTGGGAGCCCGTTCAGAGGGAGGCGCTGTTTTCTGTCAGCCAATAAGCAGAGAGCACCCCTGTACTTCCCTGTTGATTTAAAGTAACGCAAACCAGATGAAGCCAGCGTGTGCTGCGTTAATGACGCGCGGGCTTCGGAACGGACGAGGTTCGAGTTGAGCAAAAGTGGATCCTTCTAGAGTCTGCATTCCTTTAAAACCGCACCGTGCTTGAAATATTAATCAAGGCGATGTCTTAAGCATCCCGAGCTTTAATCAGACATTCAGCCTCTCTCAAAGCCAGCCAAAGATGTGGCGATAAGCCCTTTAATGAGCAACACTCAGATAAGCATCTCGTGCCGGCTAATTACAGTTTTCTATTTAGTCGAGAGGATCATATTTGACATCTACTGTTTGATAAGACGAGATGTCTTCTTTGTTACCATACTGCTTTTTATGTCTTTGGTTTTGAGTTGTTCAGAAAGGTACAATACGTGAAAAGCTTTGATTTTGGCGCGGCTGATTTGTAAAGCTTTGAAATCACTGTGTCTTTGTGTAAGAAGGTTGGCGCTCTGTAATCAGAACTCTTCAACCGATGCCTTGTTACCTGATTTTACGGAAACACTGAAGAGGAAGTGCACAATAGCAACATTGGGTTGCTGAATGTACTTTTGCCACTGTATCTTTTCGCTTTGTGCTAACTCTTTGAATATTATATTATAACTAAAACCAGAATTAACCAGAATTAAAATTTCCTGATAATTTACTCACCCCGTGTCATCCAAGATGTTCATGCCTTTCTTTCTTCTGTTGAAAAGAATTAATTTTTGAGGAAAACATTCCAGGATTTTTCTCCATATAGTGGACTTCAATGGGGATCAGTGGGTTGAAGGTCCAAATTGCAGTTTCAATGCAGGTTCAAAGAGCCCTGCACGATCCAGGCTAAGGAATATAGGTCTTATCTAATGAAACGAGCAGTAATTTTCTAAAAAAATACAAATTTATATACTTTTTAACCACAAATGCTTGTCTTGCACTAGCTTGACTTGATGCTTTATGTAATCACGTTGGAAAGTTCACGCGTGATGTAGGCTGACCCAGTGTTTAGAAACCGAAACATGCAAAGAAAGTCAAACACCCTTTACAGAAAAGGTAAAACAACGATGATGCACAATTTTGAAGTTGGAGGAGAAAACGAGAAAACCCTACCTTTTTGAACCAAAGTAGACAGATGAAGAACTAACCACACTTGAACTTTTGTGGATCGCAGAGCTAGTGCATGATGTGCATTTGTGGTTAAGTCTATAAATTTACATTTTCTTGAGAAAATGACCAATTGTTTTGCTAGATAAGACTCTTATTTCTCAGCTGGGATTGTGTTGTGTCCTTTAAAGCAGATTTGGAACTTCAACCTATTGATCCCCATTGAAGTCCACTACATGGAGTAAAATCCTGGAACGTTGTCCTCAAAAATCTTAAAGGAGTAGTTCACTTCCAGAACAAAAATTTACAGATAATGTACTCACCCCCTTGTTCTCCAAGATGTTCATGTCTTTCTTTCTTCAGTCGTAAAGAAATTGTTTTTTGGGGAAAACATTTCAGGATTTCTCTCAGTCTAATGGACTTCTATGGTGCCCCCGAGTTTGAACTTCCAAAATGCATTAAATGTGCATTGTTTGTGTGGTTGCTTTCAGTATAGAGCATTATACATGTCAGTCTCTTATGAGGTTCCATTTTAGTTAAGATGTTGCCCATGTAGATATCAGCAAACCCAGCAAATGGAACAGATTTTGTCCATTTTTGTCACTAAGCAAAAAATTCTTGCTTGTTCGAGTCATTATATAATAGTAGCAATAGTGCAGGCATTTAAAAAAAAGAGAGAATTCATCTACTGTATTCTCCCACCACCTCTCATTCCATGTAGCTCACCTTATCTGTCTATACATTCATTAGTTTACCTTGCCTAGATTTACCCTGAAGTCCTCAGATGATGGATTTACCACTGCTCTGCAGTTACTGATGAGAAATACTGGCATCACCTTTATTGAAATACTTTACCTCTCACATGTTATCTAAAGTTGTTTATGCAGCCTATGTGTTATTCATTGCCCGGGGCTCTCAGTCTACATTCACTGCTTTAAAACTTAAGTAGCTCTGGGCTCTGTTACGCCGGGTGGTGAGAACTAATTATCTTATGATTTGTTCTACGATACTGTTTGAGGCTCTATTTAATCATGTCGTTGCAACCTCTTATGATGATAATGATGAATTATTCACAAATAGAGCAAACACAGGTGTTTTGAGATACTGCACGTGTTTGCACTGATAAATCTCCTGTGAATCCCTTTAGAATTGGGGTTTCTAGCAGTTTGGTTTAACATTATTCACAACATGTAAGGATAATGTAACTGCTTTTAATGTATGTAGGGTTTACGTCTGCTAGAAGTCCTCCAGCCTGAATGACAGCCACAAGAACTATTTTTCTTAGTTTGCGAGGAACATCTAAAGAACCTTCTTCCACGTGGTTCCGTAGATGTTAGAGGTTCTTCATGGAACCATCGATGCCAATAAAATACCACACAAGCCCAAGTGAAATATAAGGTGCTCAAAAGCTAAATATGAACCCAGGATTGGTTTCTGAGGTTTGTTGCCTTTACTGAAGAAAGCACTTATTCTGTCACAATTCCTTCAAGTCCCAAATCAAGCATATGCATTATCACAGACTTATGTG
This sequence comes from Cirrhinus mrigala, assembly GCA_036247105.1. Taxonomy (NCBI): domain Eukaryota; kingdom Metazoa; phylum Chordata; class Actinopteri; order Cypriniformes; family Cyprinidae; genus Cirrhinus; species Cirrhinus mrigala. The sequence goes on along the minus strand of CM070018.1, from coordinate 13,712,870 downwards.
GACTAGGGTTAGGCCGATAGATGATGTTGAGCCAGCATCGTGGTTCCTTCCCTCAACCACCGTCCTGCAACCCACCAAATCCGAATACCAATACTGTGTTTGGAAATGTAATGACGCGTACCACCGAATCCCTAAATGAGATATATGAGATGAGAGGAAAAATATATTTCAATACTTTCTCTCGCAAGTATATCTTTGGGTACACTATATATAAATTGCGGGCATCAGGGAGCAGCTGTTAATATGGAGGGCACTGAAATCACTTTTGAACGCATGCTCACTTTTTACTTTGACTTTCTGTATTCACGATCACACACGTTTTGTGTATACTGTGGAGAGGCAGTACAATACATTTTACAAAATTTGATGTTGGTCAGTGGTGCTCAGGATCTGCAAATCATTCGCCATCGTCCTATCAGTCAGCTCTCTATAGAAGCCCGTTTCCACCACTGAATAAAAAAATGAATTTTGATCTCATAATTCATATTTTTTTTCCTCACAATTGCATGATACAGACTCACACTTCTGACTTTTTTCTCAGAATTGTGAATTATAAAGTCAGAATTGTGAGAAATTTGCTATAAACTACTACAATTCTCATTTTTTTTTCTTCTAGTTCTGAGTTTCTCCTCAGAATTATGAGATTTAAAGTCAGAGTTACGTGATATAAACTTTTGATTGTGAGTTATCACAATTCTGACTTTTTCCTCAGAATTGCAAGAATTGGCTGATATAAAAAAAAGTCAGAATTGGCTGATATAAACTCACAATTCTGACTTTTTTGTAAATGCGTTACTGACTGTTTTAAAAAAATTTACATGGCGTTTTCTTTTCATTTGCCTCTGTATAATGCATTTAATCTAGCCTTCATAAGAACGGCGCTGCTTTGTTTACAGTGGTAACCAAAGAAACGTAATATAAACGTTATTCCAGACGCGCCACCTGCTGGCAGAGAATGAGTTTGCATTCTTTCAGTCTGTCTGCTTGTTTTTCCCTAAAGCATCCTTTCATTTATAATAAAAAGTTAATGATAATAAAATAATTTTTGAACAAAAAAATTATGTTTGAACTTTATATTTGCTAGGCTAGTAGGTTTTGCTGTGATATCGAAACTGGAATTGAGAATTGTACAATTTAATTGGTATGTGAAATTTTGGTGTCATATAAGCTTACTTACTAAAATAAAAGATAACATGAGTCAAAAACAAAGATAACAGCAACTATTTTATTTTTTTGTAAAATTTTGACTGGGCAAGTAGAAAAAGTCCTTAGCGTTGAGCCCTGCATTGTCTATCGCAGTGTTTCACTGTAAATATCGTCTGATGCCTGATTGGTAGAAATCGCCCAACCCTAATGTGGACCTTGGTTTTTAAGGTTTGGAGACAGTGATGGAGACTGAAATAGCTTTACTGTGGAATGAGTTTCAGTGTCATCACTAATAGCGGAGCATGTTGGAGATGGTTATTAGTGCTTTGGCCACGTACACAGAAAGTTCTATGATGTTTTAATCCGTAATGAGGATGTGGAGTGGCATCTTGGGAGATCTGTTATCTTTGATGCCTTGAGGGCACATAGTCTCACTAGTGAGGGAGGTTCTGTTTTTTTTTTCTCTCTCTCTTTTGTGCATGCTTCATATTTTCTTTAGTGCCTTGATGTGTTACAGTATATAGTGTTTGAGAACTTTAAGAAAACATGCTAATTTAAGTTCATTTGCTCAATGAGTGGTTAGCTCTGAATGTTTTATGCTTTTAAAAATGTGTTATGACACCTTTTAATATTGGCTAGAGATGGTGAAAATGATACTGTCAAATAACAAAGGTTTTTAGAAAAGAGGAAATTCATAGAACAGCTTATTAAATTTCAAAATGAACAATGCTCCTGTTAGACTCAGTTAGCTATTCTTACATTAAACCTTTAAAAGGCTTTCTTTATTTTTTAAAACATTTCCTACCTTAAGATTGTCTTAAAGTTCAATAGGAGAGAAAACAGAATTTTAGTCTTTTTATCATGCTTTTAGCAGACTGCTGTTGCGTTCTCATTGTTTTTAGCATGTTGCTAATGTGTTCTGAGTGGTTTTAGCACATTAATGCGTTTCAGAATGTTCTGGTGGCTAGATTTTGTTTTGCCATTTTATCTGTCATTCATGTGGACGGGTTACATTACGAAGTGCCATAATTAGAGATTTAGCAAGCTAAAAAAAAGCTAAAAAATCCTTACAGTATTGCATATAATAAGGTCACAGCATGAATGTATTAAAAGTGTTTTCATAAGAAAATAACATGCAGTTTACCAAAAAAGCTTTTACCATCACATGCTTTCTCATATTACTTGTCAGTTGTTAGCAGATGTTCCTCAAGATGTTGACTGGAATTCAAGGCTTTTGTAAATATTGACAACGAAAAGGCTTGCCATATTACGTGTGAGCTCTGGGGGCAGTTTGCAATAATATTGCGTTTGGTACTCCCAGGGGGTGTATGCTTTTATCTGCTTTAAAAGGGCGACGTCGGGGCAGACACGGAAAACCGTGTCTGGTTTTAAGCTTTGTCGAAGCTGCTTTTTTGTTCTTGAGCTGGTCAAAGATACACACTGACATATTTAAGTGCATGAACTTATTGTTTGCGTCTGTAGTCGATGTGAACTGTTCACTCTTGTCCTGAATTTGAGTGTGTGGTGCTTCGAAACAGAATGGCACTGCATAGCTGCGATCAATATTTCTGTCTTTTAAGGATAGTGTTGTCCACTCGTCTGTGTCTTGTGTTTGCCGGCATCCGTCGGAAATGGTCTGAGAGCAAGTGGAAGAGGGATTAAGCTGTTGGACTCTTAATAAGAGGAAAAGAACATCCCTCTTGAGACAGGTCGAATACTGGGGCCTAATAAGAAGACTGGGCCAAATGCAAATAGGAATTGATTGCTGATGCTGTGCTGTCAGCACATGCTCTGCTTTATTTGTGCAACTGTGTGTCTGAATGTTTGTTGTTTATGTCAGGGGTTTTCAAACTGGGGTTCGGGGACCCTCAAAGAGCCACAAGGGGATGCTAGGGAGTCCACAAAAATGTCTGCAATTAATTGGTAATTAATGTCTAAAGATGTTTAGGTAATATATGGAAGGTGATTTGTTCTATACATACATTTGGCTAAAAATACTATTTCATTTTGATTTCTAATACTGGTTGGAAATCATCAGATGAAATACAATTTGTTTTATTCTATTGAAAAGTTATTAACGGTAAGAAAAAACATATATGCTTATATGTTTTCACACTTAATCACACATTGCAAAATATAAATAACTGTAAAAATAATTTTAATGCATTAAAAATAAAATTTGTGGTGTTGATTTAATTCTATTGTTTTTTTAATGTCACTTAATCATACAATAATAACTGAAAATGTATCATTTCTGCTGTTTTATTTTTAATATCACTATCTAAATTTTCTGCTATTTCATTTTTTTATATCACACTAAATCATACAGTTAAAACAAAAATATCAGTATAATTCTATTTTTGTACATGAAAATGTATAATTTCTGCTGTTTTATTTTTAATATCACAATCTCACGCAATAGAAAAAATAACTATAAATTATTTTACACATGAAAATATATAACTTTCTGCTATTTTATGTTTTAATATCACTAAATCGTATAATAAAAACAGTATAATTCTGTTTTTGTACATGAAAATGTATAATTTCTGCTATTTTATTATTAATATCACAATATCACACAATAGAAAATATAAATTACTATATAAATGAAAAAAAAAATATATATATATATAACTTTCTGCCATTTTATTTTTTAATATCACACTTAATCATATAATAAAAACAAAAATAACAGTATGATGCACATGAAAATGTATAATTTCTCACGCTACAGAAAATATAAATAACTATATAAATTGTTTTTATACATGAAAATATTTAACTTTCTGCTATTTTATTTTGTAATATCACACTAAATCATACAATAAAAAAAGAATAACAGTACAATAATTTCTGCCATTTTATTTTTAATATGACAATCTCACGCAGTATAAAATAAAAATACTTATATAAATGTTTTTTATACATAAAAATATGTAACAATACTGCTATTTTATTTTTAATATGACAATCTCACGCAGTATAAATTATAAAGAACTATATAAATAGATTTTTATACATGAAAATACATAACATTTCTGCTTTAGGAGGGGGGTCCCTTCAGGGGTCTCAGCATATTTTGGCAGCCCTGGCATCAAAGATTTTTAAAAACCCCTGGTTTATATTACAAATGCATACCATGCAGTAAAGAGAGCTCGTTCCACACTCGTGTCTGTTTCTCTGATGAAATCCATGACTGACCAAACATAGTTACTGCAATAGGAAACATGGACCTCAAGAGCCTTGGAAAAATATTGATTTGATTATTGATTCCCAACACATTTACAGATACGCTGTATTTAGGTTCAGTTTTCCATGAAGCCAAAATGTAAATACATAGCTTCATGCTTTCAGAAATATTAACATGTATGTAGACACACCCCTTCGCAACCTCTCCATGCCTCCCAGTTTGAGAACATCTGATTTATGTTAATTGTATGCTGGGATCTATGTTTATAGACATACATCTGATGTGTATTTCAAGGCAACTACGCATGTATCCCATGATTGTGTGCAACATATGTGTTTATGTGCATGCCTACATGTGTGTTTATCTTCAGCGGTTTCATGATTATGTTGATAGAAACAGAGCAGCCCTTCCATGGGGGTTTTGTGTGACATTTATACAAGATGCTTGAATAAGGTTGGCATTGATCACACCCCGTCTAACGTATAAATAAAAATGTGTCGCAAGCCCATGGGCTTTCAGCATCCTCACAGAATCTATGCGTCGTGTGGCAAACGTCCACATCTAGTTTGTCCGCTGCCAACATTTCCTTGATAATAGAAGTTACAGACTCTCCATATGTGTGTTTCTCATTGCGACTGAGTTATTGAAAGGTCTTGAACACCAAACCAGCATATTAGAATGATTTCTGATGGAACGTATGAAACTAATGGCTGCTGAAAATTCAGTTTGCAATTACTGAGGTAGACAAAAGCCTCCAGGAGAAATGCCTGCAGAATTCTTCCTGAGGAGAAAATACAGCTATTCTGTGAAAAAAACACAAAGCACAACATTCATTATTCTCATTATTTTTTCATAAACTGCAATTATTGATATGAAAACCAATCCACAAGGAATGGTTTATTCAAATCGTGCGTGATAGATACAGTACCTTCCCTACCTCATGGTTAATTGCCTGTTTTTCACAAATGTTCATAGTGTTTGTTTGGATGTAGTGTTTTGTTAAACTTCCTGCGTTAAATTTATCAGAAACACAGTTAGCGATGATGAAACAGACCTACAGACCTGACCGGGGGTTTGCGGACATGGTTGAGCGGCTCATCATAAGGATTAAGCCTTTACTTTAGCTTTGCTAGCTAATTAACTTAATTTAACAGTACACATGCTGTGTGGAATAGACCACCACTTGATTAAATCCCTTTCTACAGGATGTAACTCTTTTGCTTTATCTTCCTCTTTCTGTGCCCTACATCACAGTACTGGGGAAAATACAGTAGTTTTAGCTAATTTTAGCTTGCCAAGCTAAAGCTGCTTATAATTTGAATTCCTTTTTGAAAAAGTAGTTAGTTGCGCTTCAAGCTACTTACAAAATGTAGCCAAAGCAACTGGAAAGCAAGCCTGCAACCTTTAGCCAAAACAGCGTAACGGCTAATGCTGGATGTCAATGAAAGAGAGGCTTCACTGCGTTGAATAAACAGCTTTTGTGAGGAAACAGCTTATCATTTAATGAATCAACAGCCTATCGGCTAATCTTCAACTTGTCTGCCATTAAACAAAAGTTTTGGATTTAACTATTTTTAGAGTTTACACCCCAAAAATGCAGTTTTATAAGAGAAGTCAGACTTTTTGTGACAGATTTAGTTTATGGCACTTCTCATTCATTTCTATAGTATCTGTAAACAGTGATTGATTGTTGTAATATTCAAACGTTCATCTTTAAAACTCTGTTTGAAATTCAGTGACATCAGTGCTGTAATGTGATTGGTTATGAAGGCACATGTGATCCAAGTTGACCATTACGGTTTCTCTAATGCTAAAGGTGCGTGCACGCCATATCGGAATTCCTGTAATTATGAGATTCCAACTTGTAAAAAGCGTAATTACATCTTGTGAACTGGGAGTCTTCTGAGAGCTCCGATTTGTACCACATGACCGCTGTACCACCTGACCAACGTAGGCTCTGTTCAGGCGTTGATAGTGTTGCCGTAGAAAAGCATAACTCCGAGTCTGAGGATGTGAACAGCTCCGAGTAGAGCGTCATATGTTGTCATCTCGAAATTACGGTAATTACGATATGTCGTGAATGCACCATAAGTACTAAAGAACCCCATACCTTCCAATAAGACAATCTCTGATGTAGCTGCATTGATGCTATTGCTATACTGTAGCTAGCTAACTAATTAACACGTTTTACATCTAAATACAACTACACTAAAACAGTTTTTTTTTAAATGCTCAAACCTGACAGCATTAAACTTAAATGGATAAATTTACACTAAAAACTAGAGTAAAACATTTGGTGTGGGATTTTCACTCAGAATCATTTCAAAGAAATTTGGAAGCCCATTTCTGTCACTGAATAAAAAAAGGTAATTGCGATTTTTTTTTTTTTTTTTTTTTTTTTTCTAGCAATTGCGATATACAAACTTTCTGGCAATTCTGTCTTTTTTCTGATAAAAATCTTCTGCGAGATTTAAATTTCGCAATTGCGAGAAATAAAGTTAGAATTTTAAGATATAAACTTGCAATTCTGAGAACGTATTAGTCTTTTTTCCCCTCATAATTGGACTATATAATGTGCAAAGTCAGAATTGCGACAAAAAAAAGTCAGAATTGAAAGATACAAACTAGCGTTTGAAATAATGTCAGAATTGCAGGTTTTTATCTATCAATTCCGACTTTATTTTTTTTGCAATTGCAAATTTATATCCTGCTATTCTGACTTTATAACTCGCAATTGCGAGCTTATATAATGCAATTCTGTGAAAAAAAGTCAGAATTGTGACAAAAAGGTCATAATTGGAAGATACAAACTAACTTTTGCATGAAAAAAGTCAGAATTGTGAGTTTTCATTTCGCAATTCTAACTTTATTATATGCGCTATTCTGACTTTATAACTCGCAATTGTGAGTTTATATCACGCAATTCTGACTTTATAGATTTATTTTTTTTATTCAGTGGTGGAAACGGGTTTCCGTAGAAATGACAGGTAACGCGTTGAATAAACATTAGTTTTAAAAGTAGAAATACTAAAGTACTAATTTTACGTGCAACATACACCACTTTATTTACAACAAAAACATTTTTTTGCAGTGTATTGGATTGCATTTGATTATGAATTTATCATCTGATGCTGTTCTGATTGTAAAGCTTTGTAGTTTGGTCAAGTTAAGTCGTCTTTTTTCTGAGAATTGTCATATATAAACTCGCAGTTGCGAGTTATAGATTTAGAAGGCCGAGATTTAAACTCATAATTCTCAAAAAAAAAATCTGAGAAACAAATGCAATTTTATCTCGCAATTCTGACTTTATTTCTCGCAATTGCAAATCTGTGTCCCGCTATTCTGACTTTAGAACTTGCAATTGTAAATTTATATCACGAAATTCTGAGTTTATAATCCACAATTGCGAGTGTTTATCTCACAATTCTGAGTAAGAATAAATTGAATAAACATTAGTACATTAATACTGATGTAGTAATTTTTCGTGAAACATACACTACTTTTTGCAGTGTAGTGGAGTGCATTTGGTTATTGATTTACTATGATTTGCGATGCTGAATATAAAGCTTTGTAGTTTGGTCAAGTGAAGTCTCCTGGCTTTACGCCTCTCCAGCTCATCTCTCTATATTCATCTCCCTGCTACTTTCAGTGCACCTGGGTGAATCATGTCTTTTCATGTTCTAATCACAGAAAGAAGTGTATGCTGAGTTCTCTCGCCCCTCGCCCACTCCACGCTGGTGCCCTGAATCTCTGAGGATTGTTGTGCCAGATTGCATGTTTTGTGCATATTGCCTTGGCTGGTCTTCCATCACTCTTCTTTCTCTTTCCTTCCATCTCCATCTCCTGTGGCTTTCTCCTCATTAGCCTCTTTAGGGTTTTCTGGCAGCCTGTACCACAGTGGTTCCCTTTTAAGGATGGTTTTAGATTATGGTGCCCATCATTGGAAGGTATTGTCAGGTTCCATGTTATTTCACGGATATAGTGGGTCTAAGTGCATTCCAGCTGTTTCCTACTTCTCTTCTGCTTGTGTTAATTTTCAGCACCTTGGGTTTTCTGTATGGTTTCTACATGGGCTGTCTTTGAATTCAGTGGAGAGCCAGCAGAGCCAGTAACTTTTTAAACCAAAAAGAAAGTTATTTTTGAATGACTGTGATGTTTTCTATATTACACTGGTACTTTTGTATAGAAGCATGAGTTAATAATTTCAGTGTGTCTGCATAACTACGACGCGACCACCTCAATAAAAGGAGGAGCCTAGATATCAGAGCTACAATTACCATAGAAACTGGATCTCCTAACAACCCGGAAAATGAAAAGAGACCAAGTTGTGCAGAGTGTAAACATACTGTCAAACCGAACTGTGTTGCTATGGCAAGTCTCTGTGTGTTTACATGCATTTCCTATTCATTAAAATTTGGTTTTCGTATGTCTCTGTGCATGTGTGTAAGCGAGCTGAAGAGAGAAGGGAGGATTAGAGATTTTTAGATGCATTCAATGTTTTCAAACAGATATTGCCAGCGAAAAATAGTCGGGGAATATTAAATTGCTGGAAAGCTCAGTACATTTTGCAAAGAATTCAGCTCCCTGTTGATTTTCGGGAAGGCCTTGTAAGTCTTCAGTAAACTTTAGGAGAGCAATAAAATACTTTTGCTTGATTTGGTGGTTTGGATGCATATTCTTTCTGTTTCCCTCGTGCTTATGTTACTCATAATAATTACATCGGCTTGATAACATTAGTGTGGGCAGTATTTGGTGCAGTAGATTCACAATGGAGCACATTTACTCTCAAAAGCTTTTTTTCTAAAGCTACAGCTCTCCTAATGAAAATGCACATTATCAAAACATTATTTCATAAACATTTATAGCATGAATGTTTGGTCAGATGTGGTCTTGGGAACATGGTCGCAGGTTTGGTACTGATGCAAAGTCCCAAACTTTGATCACGTTTTAACAGATCTGTCTGTGCAAAACTAGTGAATAGTCCATGGGCTGTTTGTTTTAGTTAGCCTAAACATAAACAGTTGAGAAAGTACTTGTCATTATATTAAATCTGTGCATTGAGCCTAATTTACCTGATGCACTCTCTGTCATTTTTAAAGGGGTCATCGGATGCAAAGTTCACTTTTATGTGTTGTCTGAACATTAATGTGTGTTGGCATGTGTGTATGTACACATCTACCCTATAATGATAAAATCCATGCAGTGGTTTTTAATTAATCTGTAAAAATAATATCCCCTTTTTTAAATCGAGCCATTCTCAGATACCTGTCGGTGTGCCGTCACACCAACAGAGGCCGCTCCCACGATTGATTGACATGAGCTCTTACCTCAGATCAGCTGCAACAGTCCGACCTCCATTGTTTCAATGTCGGAGCAGGGATGTAAGTTAGACAAGAAAATCTCTGATTGAGCGATTGAGGTGTTGTGTTGCTGGATGTAATAATGAACGTAGTGGTCGTCATTTACTCCCAACATCTGAGCCGCTGAAGATGCAGTGGATTACATTTGTTTGTGAAGGGAATGCGCCTCCCGATCTACGTAAATGCGTCAATGTTCACACGAATCGTTCATGATCCAGCTTCACTTACAGCAGAAGTAAGTATAAGGTTTTTTTTATGAATCTTTGCAGTCGCCTTTCCTAATAACCTGCTAGTTAGCAAGTTTAGCGGCTAAATGCAGCTAAAGTAAACAGGCTCGTCACTCCACAGAGAGAAGAGAGGGGCGGGGCGAGCAGAGCTCATTAACATTTAAAGCAACCTCGACCAGAACAGGATGATTTTTGCAAAGCTGATTTTGGCAAGGTAAAAAGGGTGTTGTTTTACACTACCATTGAGAATTTTTAACCAAAGTATATGTGATGAGTCGGCTGCCTCCCTCTAATTATCATTGTCACCCCGTCCGTAATCGCCGCCTTTCACCAGGCTCCTGACGGGAGTGGGCGTGTGGGAGAGGAGGGGCGCCGAAACAGCCAGGTCTGGCGCCGTGTGATGAGGCACACCTGACGTGAATGAAGCCTCATCACCGCCGCTGTTGAAATGCCAAGCGCGCCTCTCCTCGGGAGACCGGTCTCTTCCCCGTGCATGCATGCTGGTGTCCTCGTGGGTCCAGGAAGGGTGCATCGAGGGAACCAGCCCCCGAAGTGAGACGGCTGCGGGCCAGGATGCTGGGCCATCTAATGTCCAGGAAGCGCCGTGGCCAAGGAGGCTAAAAGAAGCCGCTGCCCCTCGTTCCACGAAACTCAGTGGGGAGCTCGTGCGGCCGCCGGATTCCGCCCCTTACCTGGACCCTTCCTTCTCGAACACTGCCCCTCCTTCACGGAACCCCCAGCACGACGAGGACACCAGGTCCCCTGTTTCTGTTGGACACTTTTATTTCCCCTTTGGACACTTTTGTTTATTTTATGTTTAATAAAAGCCTCTCTGAGGCCTGACGTCACGTCCACTGTGTCTGTCGTTTGCTCGTCCCGCCACAGTATATTATAGACTTTTCATTAATACTCTAAAGAATCATATCAATTTGTGGAAAATGGGCATCCGATGACCGCTTTAAGTTAATCAAACAACACTCAAAAAACTTCCAGGTGGTACTTAAAGCTGTAAACCCACTATTTCCTAAGAACGTGTCGATTGATGTAGACTGTCGTTTTAATTACTTTGTTTTATAATAAAGAATGTAACTTTTGTTGGTTTACAAACTGTGTTGTTTCATCAGTTAGTCACGTTAGCACTCGGCTATGGTACCTACCATTGCTGTTTTGTTAAGTGTTTACAGTTTGGGCACAATTCGCTTGCATAAGTGTTAAACAAAATGTTTTTATGTCATTATTTTAAGAACAGATTGATGCACTATATTATTGCTTTATGTTAAGGTGCATCAGGGTTGCCAGATTTTCACAACAAATCCCAACCCAATGCTACTCAAAACTAGCCCAATCGCTTTTCAAGGGGGTCCCCCATTAGAAATCGTGTTCTGGGGTGTAAAATAAACACTTTTTGTCATGGTTCCCCTGGTAAATTCATATTCCAGGGCCTAAATATGACTTTATTGAGGTCACTTCAACCTGCAGACTTGGCAACACAGATGGTAGCGCTCGCTAACTTGCTCAAGTACTCCTCTCTGTGCCAGTCACAACAGGCTTAGCCAGCTGACCAGACATTTTACAGACATTATGCTCAGAGCTACAAATGACTCTGTATAAATGTATATTCTGAAAATTACAATGTTTTCTGACCGTAGATGCATTTAAACTTCTTGTGGGGGACTCCAACACAATATTAGGATACTTTAAAAAACCATATGACCTGCTCTTTAAAATGCTTTAAAACAAAGGTCTGCTGTCCCTTGATTTGGATCTTTTAAATGGTTAAATACTGGGAAAGTATTTATTAATCAGATTAAGTTGAGGAATATTGTTTGACACTGGGTGATTGCCTCACAACACAAGTGAAGTTCTGTCATTTGTTACGAAACACAGTGGTTTATTTGTACTCCTACACATGCACACAGCGGTCAATTAGGGCCAGAAGATGGTGCAAAAGAAAAAAAAATGGAACGTCCAACTGCTTGTCAAGTTATATTTATGAAAACGTGGCTAACATGTATTCAGGAAACTCGTTCTCAAGTGGGTTGTTTAAGATGCCCTGTGAGCCAGTGAGCATTCTGCTTTATTTACTGAGTTTGATGGATTATGACATGCCAGGAGATTGGATGGGCTATTTTGATCATTCCTCAAACAGGAGTTTGGGGCAGCGGGAGGGTTTTGGATCCACAAAGGAGACGAGTGTGTTTTCTGTGAGGATCCCAGCCAGATGCTCTCCAGGGTGATATAAAGATGTTTTAAAGGGACTCCCGGAGCAGACAGTGCCCTCTCCGCTCCGACGGACCACCCACTCCAACTCTCCACCTCCTCATCACTGTTTGTGCTGCTCCAGCTCCATGTCAACCAGATGGTTCCGATTCCATCTGTTTGCTGGAATTACTCTTTCGTCATTGCAGACCGAGAGCCAGAGTTAATAGTGTTGTTAACATGTGAACTTTGCTGTTTAATGTTTAACAAAGGCAACGAATAGCCCACACTTCACATATACACCATTCCATTGCTTGGATTAAAGGATATATTTCAGGTTTATTTAGTCTGTTTCTTTCCTGTTGAAAAAGACTGCTAGTGTAGAGGTGAATGGAAAAAAAAACATGTTAACACAAGATGACTTCAGGAGTGGAGATGCTCTAATTTGTTGTGTTTTATTACACTGACTCAAGTGTGAACTACAGTGTGATGTCTATCACTACTAAGATTTGGTGAAATCTTTGTGTCAGGTGGAATATTTTACATATTTAAAAATAAAGAAATCTATTTATATGTTAATATATTATTTGAGTTAACGTTTAGACAACATCTCTTTCTGGTCCTTGAATCTCATTGGCTGACAGGAGTGCAATATTCTAGTGATATCAGCACCCCAACCATTCCACCATTTGTATCACTCCGTTTGTGGTATTTTTCACTATAATTTTATTAATAATACAGTTTTCATGTCATGAAATTAAGTTTTTTAGGCCAGAATGTACTTTTTAATACCTCAAATATGTCACTAATAAGTCACTACTTATCAGTATTGTTCAGAATTTAAATGTTGGTGGATTGTTAGTTTATATGAATTTTTATTTTAAGAAAAACACACAGACTGACAGCGTGGTTTTAACCTCAGTCTCCCATAAAGAACTGTTGTTTTTCCCACACGACTGAGAATTCAATCCTAAATCATGCAGCCTGACAGCTCTGTATACTGAATACATAATATTTGATTATTTGATCCATCTGCTAATATCAAAGCTCTGCCTTCTGTCTGTCTGAAGTAGAATTGTGTTCTCCAGGGCGTTATATGAGATTTTTGGTTCTTGTGGTACTGGAACATGCTGTACTTTTCTCCTCTGATGTTTAACTGCATTTTTGGTTCAGGGCTGAGTTGTGAGGGGATCAGGTTTGACAGGGGTTTGTAAAAATCTCAAAATGGCTGTTCTTACTTACATCGTAGCATACAGTATGTGCGCGTAACAACTGTGTACCACTATGAGAGCTGTTTATCTTATGCGGCCTGGCCTTTTCCTCAGTCTTTTATTATATCTCTCCATATTGATTTTTTTTTATAGTCTGCATCTGTCTTCAAGGCGTATTTTGTATTGTTGAAGTCCACAACAGTAATTTACTTTCAATATCTCTATTATTTGAAAGAGGTATCTTTAAATCTGAGACAGTCTCAGATATAGTTTACACACTTTTCCATTGTTTTCCTGTGTAAACATGGTAGATGCAAGTCGTTAGGTTGCACTCGTGGGTTTCAAGACCTTACAGTTTTCCCATGCACTGTGGTACTGTCATGAATGTGCGTCAAAACTGATAGGGAAGAGAAGAAATTGTTGAATAAAGTCGTTATTTCTGTTTTCGCTATTACGGTTGAACCACTGATGTCACATGGACTATTTTAATGATGTCCTTACTACCTTTCTGGGCCTTGAACGTGTTAGTTGTGTTGCTGTCTATGCAAGGTCAGAAAGCTCTTGGATTTCATCCAAAATATATTAATTTGTGTTCCGAAGATGAACGCAGGTCTACTAGTTTCGAGCGACATGAGGATGTTTAGGTTTAGTTTTAATTAGCCATTTTGCTAATTTGATTTTGTTGAAGTTTCAGAGTGGTTACCATATCTTTAAAGTCCCCTGACAATCTGTAGTTTCATCATTTATACGGTTTAAACTCTTAGTAAGCTAATATTATAGCTTTCTTGACCTTGCTTTGAGTGCTGCTTTATTTTAGACACCAGTTAAAAGCTAATTATGATGATTTTGCAGCTTTGTAAATGGCAGCTTTAAAGGACTTACCAAAATGTTCCTAATAGCAAGGTTAAGACAAAGTATGTCTTTCACTTTGTCTTTAAAGGAGAACTCCACTTCCAGAACAACACTTTACAGATGATTTACTCACCCCCTTGTCATCCAAGATGTTCATATCTTTCTTTCTTCAGTAGTTAAGAAATTATGTTTTTTGAGGTAAACATTTCAGGATTTCTCTACATATAGTGGACTTCTATGGTGCCCCCGAATTTGATCTTCCAAAATGCAGTTTAAATGCAGCTTTAAAGGGCTCTAAACTATCCCAGCCAAAGAAGAAGAGACTTATCTAGCGAAATAATCGTTTTTTTCTAAACAAAATTGACAAGCTGCATTTAAACTGCATTTTGGAAGTTCAAACTTGGGGGCACCATAGAAGTCCACTATATGGAGAAAAATCCTGAAATGTTTTCCTCATAAAACATAATTTCCTTATGACTGAAGAAAGAAAGATGGATCTTTGATGACAAGGGGGTGAGTAAATTACCTGTAAATTTTTGTTCTGGAAGTGAACTTCTCCTTTAAGAAGCACTGCAGGGTTAGTTTCATTGTGAGAAAGTACAAAATGGAGATGGATACAGACAATCTCAGGATATCAAGAGAAAATGCTTCATCTCACCTCTGGTTTCCTCACAGAAAAAACTTATAGTCAGGCTCCCACCTGTCACTATGCTAATACATACCAGGAGACTGTGTTTGACTGCTTACGGCTGTCTTTATGTGTGTGTGTGTGAGAGTGTGTTTGTGTGGGAGAGAGAGAAAAAGAGAGCAGGCTGTCACTGATGACTCTGAATAGGTCTGCTTTAATCTTCACTGGACTGCAATTCTCCTCACTGTTTCAGCCAGAGGGAAGACATGATCTAGTCTCACTCTAACAAGCCCCATATAAGCCAGAAGAAACAGTCAGTCAGGAATGCAAGCGCAGAAAGCCCTTTTTCTCCCTCAATGATAAATTAATGAGGTAAACAATAGGAAATTCCAAGATTCCAAAGACTTTTTAAGGTTTTAGTGGAATCTCTGTGCAGTATGTGGAGGGAGTTTTGTGACTGTCATTCAGATTTTTAAGTGGGTGGATTTCGATCATTCAAACTGGTTCTTTAAATGACACGTTCCCATCAACAAATCATGTGTCTATTGTTATCATCATCCCTCTCAAAACTCCTACTGAGATCAGTATTGTCTGTATTGAAATAGCAGTGGGCCAAGTTTTTCCTTGAATAGCAGATATATCCCGAAGAAACCGGGAGTAGATACTACGGTGACCTCAGAGAAATTTCCTTTTTGAGATGGTCAGATCTAAAAGATTTATTATCTGCATATTTTTAAGGTTAATACCTTATCATTGTCCTTTCGCATAGTAGAGTGTGAGAACAGATGGAGAATATGAGTTCTGCTAAAGTATACATGCCTCGCATACCAGCCTACATGAGCATTTAAACAAACAGAATTACATAAAGGTGTTGAACATTGTGAACTCTTTCAGAAAACAAAAACAGACAAACATGAGAAACACATATTAGACCTGTTTCTGTCATTTGTGCTTTTGATCAAAGTCCTCACCTCTGGAAAGTCTGACTGACTTTTTTTTTTTTTCCTTTTCTTTGATCAAAGTCCTCTTCTGTTTGGAAGAAATGCTTATGAAATTTGCCCTCTCCTGTCTCTTAAAGGTGAAGTGTGTAATTTCTATACCACTAACGGTGCCAAAAAGAATGGCAACAGTAATAAATAAATGAAGTTTAAAATGGCTGTCACTGCTTGGACAAATCGAGTGTGGAGTCACTCAAACAAACAGAATGCAATTCAGTCTGGTGCCACACAGTTTGGGCGGAAATAGACACTTCAAGGCTTGACACAGATGCTTAGTTTGCAACCAAATACATAGCCTTTCAAAGCATACTTTATTTGACATTGTGCACAAACACACAGTCAACACATGCGCACTAGAAAGTTTCATCTTTGTCCAGTGATGCTATTACTCAGAGGAAGTTATGACTGATGAAAATGTCACACAAGTGGTCTTCAGTGTGGATGTCTATTGTTTTACTACCTACTCTAGTATGTTGTTGTTGCATTTCTTCCATTTGTTTTTAGGATGTGAAACAATGAACTGGACCGTTGTCGCCAGACTTGCCACCTTGTGGAGCAACTAATTCGTAAAAAAAAAACAAGTAATAAATAAATACATTTTTTAAATTAAATTGGTATAACTTCATAAGTGCATACATACAGTAAATTAATAAGGGATGTGTAAGGAAAAATCAGAATGTGAACATAGATATATAGATGAATGGATATATAGATTGATGGATAGATGGATATATGGATGGATATATGAATGGATGGATGGATAGATGGATATATAAATGGATGATAGATAGATGATGAATGGTTGGATGGATAAATGAATGGATGGATAGATGAATGGATGGATATATAGATGGATGGATGGATGGGTGAAAGTATGGATAGATGGATATATAGATGGATGGATGGATGGATAGATATATAAATGGATGGATATAAGATGATGGATGGATGGATGATATAGGGATGGATGGATAGGTGAAGGGATATGTGGATGGATGGATGGGTGAATGGATATATGGATGGATGATATATAGTTGGAAGGAATGATAGATGGATGTATAGATAGATGGATGGATAAATGGATGGATATATAGATGAATGGATGTGTGGATGAATGGATGGATATATAAATGGAGGATAAATGGATGGATGATGGATATATAGATGGATGGATGGAATGGATGATGGATATATAAATGGAGGATAAATGGATGGATGATGGATAGATGGATATATAGATGGATGGGTGAATGGACACATGGATGGATGAATGGATAGATGGATATATAGATGGATGGATAAATGGATGATATATAGATGAATGAATGGGTAAATGGATGGATGTATATATGGATGGACATGGATAGATGGATATATAAATGATGGATGGATAGGTGAATGACTGGATGGATGGATCGATGGATAGATGATATTTAGATGGATATATGAATGGATAGAAAGAAAGACTGATAGATGTTATATAGAATAATTGATAGAAAGAAAAATGGATAGATGGATATAAGAATGGGTGGATAGATGGATATATAAATGAAGGATAAATGGATGGATGATGATTGATGGATATATAGATGGATGGATGGATGGATGGAAAAACAGATGGATAAATGGATGGATGTATATATGGATGGACATGGATATATAAATAGATAGGTAGATGGATATATAAATGGATAGATAGATAGATGGATGGATGGATGAATGGATCAATGGATAGATGATATGTAGATGGATAGATGGATATATGGATGGATAGATTGATGGATGTTATATAGAAAAATTGATAGATGATAGAAAGAAAGAAAGATGGATAGATGGATATAAGAATGGGTGGATGGATGGATGGACAGAAATATAGATAGATGGAGATTGATGGATAGAGAGATAGATAAATATATGGATTATGGATGGATAGAAGGGTAGATGGATGGATGGATAAATGCCATCACTTCAACACAAAGCAAACCTTCACATTTATTTTTGAGGAGCGAGAAGTGCATTGTAACTCTCCAGGGGATTTGTGAGCATTAACCACAGCCATGACTGGCTGTAATGCGCCGCGTGTATGACTGTGTTCAGTGATCTAGCTTGGATTTGTCTGTGACCTGTCTCTATTTTGTAATTCAAGGGTGTGCGTTTACCTCAGAGAAGAGACTGGAGGGCATTTTAAGAGGAAGCAGCCCACTGAACTGGGACCAGTTTGTTCTCAGGATCTTGCCTTTTGTTGTTTGCTCTGTGATGTAAAAATAGCTCCGTGCCCCTTTGTGTCGGCACTCTGATCCTAATGAGATGCCGTCCGTATTTTGGCTTTAAAATGTTTTATTCATTATCCCTTTGCATAGAGGGGAAATTTTCTTTCTATTCCTGATCACGCACAAGTGAATAAACATCATATTTTTCAGCATCTGTCATTTACTTGCAGATGGTGCTGGGGGTCATGATTGCTTAATACAGACGCAGTTGTTAAATAATAAAGCTTTGAAATGGGAAGATGTACTTTGGTTAACTGGTAACTTGGTAATGGTTTGTTTGAAAGATGGGTCATGTATTTAATAGTCGGTGTGCATGTATTCATACGCACACCTTGCCTATAACAGGAAATTTTGTGAATCTGTTATATTTACTGTAATGAAATGGGGAAAAATACTCCTCTGTTTATGAAAATATGACCAGTGACAATCACCATAATCATTGCAAACTGATGGAGAATGATCTTCTCCGATAGCACGTTTGGGAAATGTTCATATTACCATTCAGCTCAATTTTCTTGATGGATGATCTTCTCTCGCTATAAAAGATTTCCGTTGCTATTGTGAGTCTGGCTCATATATTTAGGAGACATGGCCTTCTGAAAATCGATCAAAAGCCAATCAATTCCATACCTGCGTTAATCTAATCGTTCTTCACACGCCTGAGGAAAGGCGCATGATATTTTCTCAGGCTAATAAAATAGTGGACATTAGTACCTCTTTCTGCATTCATACAGTAGAAGATAATATATATATTTATAATAATGATGATGATAATAATAATACATCAGTATTTTCAGTAATTTATTTTAACTGCGATTAATCAGTTTGACAGCATTATTATTATTATTATTATTATTGTTATTATTATTATTATTATTATTAATGTTAAGCAGGAAGTTAATATCACCATATTTTCCCACCATTTATATAATAATAATAATAATAATAATAACAAATATTATTATTATTATTATTATTATTATTAAGCAGGAGAGTAATATTACCATCTCTTCCCAACATTTAAATAATAATAATAATAATAATAATAATATTAACAACAAAATAATAATAATAATAATAACAATAATAATAATTATTATAATTATTATTATTATTAATAATAATAATAATAATAATAATAATATTGTATTAGTATTATTATTAAGTCGGAGAGTAATATCACCATCTCTTCTCACCATTTATATAATAATAATAATTATAGGTATAATTATAATAATTGTTGTTGTTGTTTTTGTTTATGATTATTATTATTATTATTATTATTTAACAGGAGAGTAATATCACAATCTATAATAATAATAATAATAATAATAATAATAATAATATATATATATATATATATATATATATATATATATATATATATATTTTTTTTTTTTTTTTTTTTTTTTTTTTTATTATATTATTTATTATTATAAGCAGGAGAGTAATATCACCATCTATACTCATCATTTATATAATAATAATAATAATAATAATAATACTAAACAGTGTTGTTTTAATTTTTTTATATTGCAAAAAGTAAACAAATAGACTTGTATACTTTTTTTAAGTAAATGTGTAGTATTTTATTGTTATACATGTATGTGTGTATATAATAATAATAATAATAATAATAATAATAATAATAAATATTAATAATAATAATTTTAGTACTCTTTCTACTACTTTCATGCAGTAGATCATGCATATTTTATTTTATTTTATTTTTAATTATTATTATTTATTATTTTATTAATATTTTACCATGTTCAGATATTTTTACTGACAAAAGATTAAGAAAATATTTTTTTGCTCTGTAGGTTTCCAGGAGGATCAGTGGTTGCATTTCTTAATGCTCCTAGGCACAGCCTTAGTAATCGATGTTGGTTTCCGTGTGATAATCACGTATGACTGGAAGTTACCAACTTCCATTTAAAATAAAAATCCACTAAAACTGGCCTGGTGTGCACGAATGGCTTATCAGTTAGCACCTGTGCCCTCGAGACAGGCAGCCAGAGGCGTTGAGGAGATGTTGGAGGGAAGGAGAGAGGGAAGACGAGGGGTGAACCGACCTGATTGTCTCCGTGCCTCAGGGGCCCTGTTGGCAAGAGGCAGATGCCACCATGCTCTGACACAACCATTGGCCTTGTCACTCTTCCAGCACCATTAGAGACACAGACACAGCATGTGTACACTCATTTGAGGCCAGACCAAACGCATTTGGTATCAAATAAGTGAGCTACATGCTTCATCATTATGTGTGAGAGTTTAGTCCGTTTGTTATAGAGCTATATTGTAGTGTGTGACTGGGAATGCGAGTTGCCAAGTGCAGTTTAGATCAATTAAATCGCATTACTTAATTCCCAGTTTTAGCACCGTCTTGGGGTCCATACTTGCATGTGATTAGCTGTATGTATATTACATTTCCCATTGTGCCAGTGGAAAACTCACATGCTTACAGCAGACTCGAGCCAGGAAACACCTCTGCTCCTTTGTGCTCTGAAATGTCTGTTGCTAGGCAACATTGGCTTTCATCATGAAGACTCATAGTTCAGCAGAATAATGTCTCAATTACTGTTTTGATGACAGGCATTAGAACGGTATAGCAACCAATTTGTTGGTTCATAGCAAAAATGAGCGCTAAGGTCTGAAGATTTAACACGTAACCCTTTCTTATCTAAAGTTAACTAGCTCCCGAAACTTTGGAACCATTCAGTCACGTTTAAATCAATATATGCATAGGACAGATTGAAAGATTATTTATTTGTTTGTTTGCTTGCATTTGTACAAAATAATTAATAGACTATCTATCTATCTATCTATCTATCTATCTATCTATCTATCTATCTATCTATCTATCTATCTATCTAATCTATCTAATCTATCTATCTATCTATCTATCTGACACAATTAATTAATTGCTTAATATTACATTTAATTATTTTATAAAAAATTGCTTATATTTTTAAGAGATGTTAGCAGCAAAATCTTCTTCTTCTTCTTTTTAACAACAGCAACAACAACAACAACAATAATAATAATAATATAATAATATATAATAATAAAATAATAATAATAATAATAATAATAAGAAGAAGAAGAAGAAGAAGAAGAAGAAGAAGAAGAATGAAAACAATAATAATACATTTGGTTCTATACAAAAATAGCCTAACCTTTATATTAATTATTTTATTAATAAAACAACTTAGTTTTGCTGCTAAAATCTATAGACAAATATGTAGTAATAAAAATAAATTAATTAATAAAAAAATAATAATAATAATAATTTTGGTTTTGGACACAAATAAATAGTCTAATCTAATAGTCTAATTTGTTGCTAAAATCTATAGAAAAATATGTATTGTTAATAACAATAATAATAATAATAATATAAACCAAATAATTCATTTGGTTTTGGACACAAATAAATAGCCTTACATTAATTATTTTAATAATAAAAACAACTTAGTTTTGCTGCTATTAACAAAAATAACATCTTAGTTTTGCTGCTAAAATCTATATAAAAATATGTAATAATAATAATAATAATAATAATAATAATAATGGTACAATTCTTCTTCTTCTTCTTATTATTATTATTTTAAAACATTTTTGTATGTTTGTTTATTCATTTTGGACACAAATAATTTGCCTAATCTTTACTCCTTTTTTTAATTAGTAAAAATAACTTAAGTTACCTTAAAAATAAGCAGCATCTTACTATTACTAAATATACTAAAAATAATAATAAACTATTATTATTATTAGTAGTAGTAGTAGTAGTAGTAGTATTCATTTAAATCATGGTAAAGATATGTATAGTGCACTTTTAAAAGCACCTTTTAAACAGAACAATTGACAGCAGTAGAGTAACACATTCAGATGATGAGTTTTTGCCAGTCTCTCTATAAGAATGAACTCTGGTCTTTCCTGCTACATCAAAGCAGCTAATCCTACCATGGCAACTCTTACTTCCTGATGCTAAATCAGGTCTTTGCACTCCTGTGCACATCTCCCTTGGAAGCACTTTCATGTTATTTTGAACAATTAAAACACCCGTGTCAGGTGTCAAAGCATGGCTCACAGCCGTCACAGGGGGCAGCATGCATCAGCGAAAACATGCTCGACTGAGTGGCAGCCGGGCTGATCTGTTAATAATTTGATAGACTGCTCAGCGCGCGTGTGTATGTGTGTGCACGTGCATATCCTACATTCTGAGTGAAGGAAAAAGGAATGAATGAATCCTGGAATACTAATATTATTCTTATTATTAGTATTCCAGCTGTTTTAATTATAGCAATCAAGTTTGCATTACTCGTCAAAAGTTGTAATATGGAATATTCTCACATATGTAAACAGCCACTCTGTAAATGTGTCTGTAAGGCTTTAATGCTTCATAGGGTGAATAAGGGCTTTAAGATTTGAAGCGAACGCTGTTGTAAAGATTAGCGGAACATCTGCAGGGAACAGAGGAGAGGATTTAACTGACTGGAGGCTAGTAATGGGGGCTCTAGTGTCTCATTCATCTTTGTTGGACTAAGTGGACTCAACGCTCTGAAGAGTCTGAGGCAGATGGAGAAAAGACAGAGACACATTGAGGTGCTGCGCGATACGAACAGGGCCTTAATTGAGCGAATGAACAAGCTAATGCTCCGCGGCAGAAAATCGTTGTCTCTTGGCACAACATGCTTTGCTTTCTGCGTGTACAGCCTCTGTTCGTGTGAAATGTTTGGCACATTCCATTTATTCCTTATTGCCCTCTTGACTTCATGTCATGGCTCTTTGATTCTTAGTTTTGCCTGGCTCAATGGTGATGGTGAATTCATGTATTTTGGGGTAATGACTGTCCTGTTAAGACATATCGAAGAGATTTTGAAACTGGCATGCCTTTTTTATGTTATTTCTACCTGGGCTACTTGAAAGGCTGGGTGATATATAGAAAAATTGCAATGATTTTGCTGGCAATATAAAATTAAGCAACACATGGCGGTGCATTTTATTTGGGCTTTAAATGTCTTGAAAATTGTTTTGCAGTTGTACAATTTCCAAGTATTAGAGCATTTAGATTTTTTTTTTGAAATAGCATCTCTGATTTGTTTGTATTATGTTTTCTTAGGCATTTTTCATACACTGAAATACCTTAGTACAGTGGTTCTCAACCAAGGGCTTAAATATAAAATTTCATTGTAATTTAATTAATTTTAATATTAAAAGTGTGACTTGAAAAAGTATAGAAGTAAAAAAAAAAAAAAAAACAAACATTTAGCAATTTTTTTCCTCAGAATTGCGTAATACAAACTTGCAATTATTACTTTTTCCTCACAATTGTGAGTTTACATTTTGCAATTTTTTCCCCAGAATTTGTTCCCCAGAAAAAGTAATAATTGCAAGTTCATTTGTAAAAAAAAAAAAATTGTGAGTTTGCATTACACAATTCAGAGGGAAAAAATGTTATTAAATAAGAATAGTTGGATATAAACTTGCAATTGTGAGAAATGCAGTCAAAATTGTGAGTTTTTTTTTCTTTTTTTTCTCGCAACTGCATATTACATTTCACATTTTTATCTCAGAATTGCGTAATACAAACTCACAATTCTACCTTTTTCTCGCAATTGCGAGTTTACATTTCACATTTTTTTTCTCAGAATTACTTAATGCAAACTCGCAATTCTAATTTTTAGCAATTGTGAGATAAAATACAGCCGGAATTGCGAAATTGTTATCTTTTTTTTCATTTGTGTCTCGCAAATCTGACTATTCTCGCAATTGTGAGTTTACATTTCACATTTTTTGTGAGATTTAAATGCAGTTGCGAATTATAAAATCAGGATAGTGGGATATAAACTCACGATCGTGAGAAATGCAGTCAAAATTGTCAATTGAAATTCTGACTTTATAACTGACAATTACGAGTTTATACGTCACAACTCTGAGAAAAAAAGGTCAGAATTGTGAGAGAATTTTTTTCATTCAGTGGTGGAAATGGGCTTCTGTAGAAAACTCTTTTAAATTACATTTATATTGAACTTTTTTTATGCAAAGCTGTAATAATTTCTGTCGGGTAGAAGTTATTAAAAAAATATTAAAAAAAATATTTTAAAAAATGTGTGGAAAATGAGGGAACTTGGAGTCAAAAAACTACCTTTTGTTTCTCGAACACAGGGAAAAATAATAGTAATTTGTATTATAATTATGTGTATATGTATATGTTTACATATATATATATATACACATCATTTTAATACAGATTACTATTATTTTTCCTTGTGTTCAAGAAACCTTGATTACTCTGAAGGAGACTTTTGTGTTCTAGTTCTTACATTTAGTGTTTTGAATTTAATTGCAGACAATGGATGTTTGATTGAAATTATGGGTTCACTGATTGGAGAAAAAAAAACTACCTTTTCAGAGCAAACACAAACATATCCAGATATCTGTTTATTATCATCAAAAGTCTAAAAAGCATCCAAACTGCCTAGCCCTACTTTTTCATGCTTCAAGTTTGTGGTCCAAGCTAGGGTTGAATATCAACACAGCAGGTTATCAAATCCAGTAACCATTTTCAGATCTTGACCGTTTCACCTCTTCAGCGATGCATGTTTATCCATGTGTTTTGGTTAGAACAGCGTGTTGTGTTTGTGTCCCACAGCGAGTTTCTAATTTTGAACCTAGCTTTTCCTCATCTCGGAAGTTCGCTCTTTATTTTTAGAGGAATTTGGAGTTTTACACTTAACAGACAAGCAACAGTTCCTCATGAACTTTTTTGAGTTTAAGCAGCTCCCTGGTGTGGAGTAGAGAGTGGCTCTTTTAGCACTTCTTCACTCAGATGTCCCCCGGTTTTGTCAGCGTTCCTTCCTCGCTGATCCACAGAGACTTCTGATCTTGTAACAGAACTGCCGCTTCCAGAAAGTTGACTCCAAAGAGAAGATGCTGAGGAAATCGAAATGCTTTTATAGCCATCTGGCCTTTAAATTGCTTCTGAGGGTTTTTAATTTTTTTTTTCTCTCAAACTCGTTTCATTTTAGATGGACAGCTGAACCTGGCAAATGCTTTTGGACCACGGCCCCCGAAGCATCTGTACATAAAAGAACATGCAGAAATGTTTACGTCTCACTAGGTTAAACACTTAAGTATGTGGCATTTAGAGTCTTGGAGCAAAGCAAAATTAAATGAATTATGATGTTTGCTTTACATATTGTATGTAAAATTGGAGATACTTCTGTCACTTGCTAAGAGGCTCATCATGTATTTATGTTGAGCTGTAAGAGGCAGTAGAAAACTTACACCTCCATCTGCTCGCTAACCCTTCATACATCTCTCTCTTCTATTGTTTTATGTTTCGTAATGCTTTGGTCCACAGCCCTGCTGATGCAGAAATGAAATGGTTTTATTTCTGTTGTGTTTTATCTGGTAGGTCAAGCAGGACTAATTGTTAACAGTGCACTAGACAAGACTCTCATTGTTAAAGGGATAGTTCACCCAAAATGAAAATTCTGTCATTTGTACCCTTTTTGTAGTTGTTTAAAACCTGTATGAGTCTTTTTCTTCTGTTGAGCACAAAAGACAATATTTTGAAGAATGTTGGTAACCAGATGGAGATTTTTTATGGAAAAAAATCCTATGGAAGACAATGGCTACCGTCAACTGTTTGGTTACCAACATTCTTCAAAATATAGTCAGTGCCTTTTAAACCTTTTAAACAAAACATTTTGGAGCAAGTGAGTACATGACAGAATTTTTATTTTTGTGTGAACTGTCTCTTTAAGAGAGGTCAGTGTGAGTTTTACTTCAAACTCTCCTCTGTTCACCCTAGAGGGCTGCAGCTAACTTTACAGTTAAACTTTAAGTGCACTTGAGAAAGGAGCTTGTATGGCATAAAAACATTCCCATTCCCCATAGACTCTTTCCTAAGTTCTTAGAATCAGGCCTTTTTTCACAGCTTTAGTCTTTTACATCGCAGACGTTTGACAGATGGGCTTGTTTGAGGAATGAGGATGTGTCAGATGTGAGCTTCATGACTCTGAAATATTGACTGAAGTCAAGCCTATCTTGTGTCAGATTCATCTCTGCTAACATAGATCTGCAAATTCTAGCTAGCTAAATCTCAGTTGATTTTGTATATCTGATTATTATTTTTTAGTTTATAATTAAATAGTGTTGCATTATGCATTGAGGCTTTTTTTGGATGCTTCAAGTAGAAACATCTTGCACCTGTTTGATGTACACTGCCGTTCAAAAGTTTGGCATCAGTAATATGTTTTTAAAGAAGCCTTTTCTGCTTATCATGTCTGTTTATTTTATTAAAAATACAGAAAAAACAATAATATTGTGAAATATTATTGCAATTTAAAATAGTGGTTTTCTATTGTAATATACTTTCAAATATTATTTATTTCTGTGGTGCAAAGCTGAATTTTTAGCATCGTTACTCCAGTCTTCAGTGTCACATGATCCTTCAGAAATCAGTTTAATATGCTGATTTATTTTCAGTGTTGGAAACATAATATTTTTTTTGGAACCGGTGTTTTTTTTAGGATTCTATGATGAATAAAATCTTAAAAGAGCAGCGTTTATTTAAAATATTAAAATCTTTTGTAACAATATACACTACTGTTCAAAGTTTGGGGTCAGTAATTTTTTTTTCTTTCTTTGTTTTGAAGGAAATTAATTGCTTTAATCAGCAAGAATGTGTTAAATTGATAAAAAAAAAAAAGTAATAGTAAAGACTTATATTGTTAGAAAAGATTTCTATTTTGAATAAATGCGGTTCTTTTTAACTTTTTATTTATCAAAGAATCCTGAAGAAAGTATCAGAGGTACCAAAAAAATATTAAACAGCACAACTGTTTCCAACATTGATAATAAATTAGCATATTAGAATGATTTCTGAAGGATCGTGTGACATTGAAGTCTAGAGTAATGGCTGATGACAATTCAACTTTGCATCACAGAAATTAATTATATTTTAAAGTATATTGAAATAGAAAAGTGTTATCTCACATAGCAATAATATTTTGTAATATTACTGTTTTTTTCTGTATTTTTGATTAAATAAATGGAACTTTGATGAGAATAAGAAAAGAAAAAAACATAAAATATCTTTGGCAGTGTATAGAATTGTATCATTAGTATTATATATATTTTATATATATAATACTAATATATATATATATAATACTAATAAATATATTTAATAATCTTAGAAACTCATTAAAAGTGCTATGAAACTAAAATTGTTTTCACACTATTTTTAGTGTTTATTTATTTATGAATTTATTTTTATGATTAGCATGTTAGTTTTAGACACTTTCTCATTCTTATTTATTTATTTACTTATTTAATTTATCTTTTTTTCATGTTCTTATTTGAGCACAATTTATTTATTTTACGTGTGTATAATTTATTTGAAGATTACTAGCTTAGTAAGGATTTATTTATTTATATATTTATTTATTCCTTTTTTTTTTTTTTTTGGTTGGTTTGTTTGTTTCATTTAATTCTTCATTATTATCATTTTAGTTTTAGACACCACACTTCACATGTTATTTCTACAACCTTTTTCATTTTATTTTATTTTATTTTATTTTATTTTATTTTTTTACTGCCATGATGCATTTGCTTCCACTTCATCCTGATTTAAAATAACTAATACATGTTTACTGACTTTTTAGATGTGACAGTTTGACCTTGTTTTACGGTTCCTCAGAAAACCTACTCAATTCTCAAGATGTGGTAGAAAGCAAGATGCCCTTTACTAATGAGCGTGCAGTGACATAATAGCACAAAATGTTTTTTTTGCATTGGAGCAACATTTTAGCACAGTGGCACCAGCAGACTTAATCCTGAGAGGGTCCCAGCAAAGGACCATGTCAGGACATGCGACACTGGAGAATGTAAAAGCCTGGAATGAAACATTGCTAATGCCAAGAGCCTTGAATTAAACATAGGACGGATGAAATACGGCTATTAGCCAGGCATGGCAGTCATCCATATGGGCTCCTGAGACCCTGGAGAAAGGGCCACTAAACATTTAAAGTGCCTGCATGCACACATTTAGACTAGTACAGTTAGAAAGATTGAAAATGATTGAACAGATGGTCTGTAACTCACATACTGTATGAAAATACTATGTGCATTATACATATTGTTAGTCTGTTTAGACCAGTACTAAAATGGATATTCCAGGAGATGCATTTGGCTTTTAGCTACTGTAGGTTTATTATCATTGCATGTCCTTGCAACAGAATGTCCCAATAGTTCTACATCCTGCATACGGGACGCCCCCTCATTTATTCATTACTTAGCATAAGATAAGTTTATGCCCAAGCGCTGGAGCTTGACAAATCCAAGTGTGTTGCTTATTCAGCCCACCTCTGTCACTCTTTCAGGTGTGTTTGCTTGCATTAGTCTGCAAAATTGGCCTGGAAAAGCTGCAGAATCGCTCGCGCAGACATACACACGCCATATTTTTATGCCTTGTTACTTTCTTCCAGCCTGTCAGAAGAGTGAAAGTGAGGCTTTTCAGAGCATGAAGGGAGCCTCATGTGGGAATTGGGCTCCACATAAACACAACATAAAGAGTTGATGAGGTTTTGATCTCACCGTTGCCTGTGAGTGAAACCCACCTACACTCCTCCAGCAACGGAAGGGAGGTCCACGTGAGAGAAAACGCATGTCTGCTCGTGGTGAGTCTGTATGTGTGCCACGGCCCACTGAGAACCTTTCAGAAGCGTAGAAAGATACCCGTTAAGGATCACACAGCATTTTTAGCTCCGATTCTGCCTGTTGTGTAAGTTCACTGCTTTGTTTTTTCCAAATTAAAGTCACACTTTGTGAAATAATTTATTAGCACATGTTCCAGTGTTCTCATTTATTGTTTATAGGGGTTTGTCTGGATATTACTGTCCACGGGACTCTCTCCATTTCGTCTTTTATTACTGCTCGCTGGCAAGGGAAACATTTGCAATGTCTGTGTGACTTGCTACATTCATTAACCCTTTTAATCCTGCGGGCATTTGTAAGTTGCCGAAGGTTCTACCAGTGTTTTTCTAGCTGTAAATATTGTTTTGGTTGCTATAGATTTTGAAAAAAATGAAATATAAGAAGACATAACTTTAGGACGAGTTTTTGACAATGTGCTGGATAATGTGTCATGTGGTGGGTTGACTGTTTTCTCTGAAATACACCTGGCATCTTCCTTATTAAATCAGTTTTTGCATAGGTTTCTATGGGGGTTTCTATATTGAGATAGAAGCAGTCAGCCAGTCATTATCACAGAATAAACCCCTGACAGCATGACCAGAGCCCCCCAGAGTAAATAAATGAACATGCAGTAATGGTTTAAAATCATTTTATTATGCAAGAAGAAAGATTGTGGAGTGAAATAAAACGCTTGAAACTAGATTTATTGCATTATGCAAAATTAAACATCGCAGAAGTGTAATACTGCAGAGTATGAGAAATAATATAAATAATTTGAATTTCAGAAATCTTTGGAATTAAAAAAAAAAAAAAGCTGAAGAAATATTATTATTATTATTATTATTAATGTTAAAAAACTATGGAAGCTATTTTCCGCCCGAATAAAAAGATTTTAAAAAAATGTTACTGCAACTTTTTATCTCACAGTTCTGCCTTTTTTTTTCTCAGAATTGCATATTTATGTCTTGCAATTCTGACTTTATAACACACAATTGTAAAATATAAACTCAGAATTGGGAACTCCCCCCCCCGCCCCCCCCTTTAAAATTGGACTTACAACTTGCAATTGTGAGTTTATATCTTGCAATTCTGAGAAAGAAATGTCACAACTGTGAGATTAAAAATTCGCAATTACCTTTTTATATTTTTTATTCAGTGGTGGAAATTGGCTTCCATAGAAAACGGTTGTGCTGCCTAATATTTTTGTAGAAACTGTAAACAGTTCCAGGATTCTTTGAAGAAAGTTTATTTGAAGTTTTTTTTCATGAATGTAATGCATTCATGAATCTGTAAAAACAAACAAACAAAAAAAAGTATATTCTTTTGTTAAAAACAAACAAACTTACTGCCCCCAGACATTTGAAAGGAAGTGTAATTGCATGATTTACTTCACGACTTGCAGTTCCACTGACTCTGTGCTTCTGGTTCAGTGTATATTATTTTGGATGCGATTAATTGCGATTAATCGATTTGTCAGCCCTATTTTTACATTTTTTTTTATTTTTTACATAATTTTCAAGTGATTTTCCTCACATATTTCATGATTTGCAGTTCCAGTGCCTTTGTTTTAATGTATATTATTTTAGATGCGATTAATCAATTTGACAACACTTTTTTTTTTTTTTTTTGTACATAGTTTTCGAGTGATTTTTCTTACATGGTTCATGACTCTGTGCCTCTGGTTCAGTGTATATTATTTTGGATGCGATTAATCGTGATTAATCGATTTGACAGCCCTATTTGTTTCAACATGGTTTTCAAGTGATTTTCCTTACATAGTTCACGATTTACACTTCCACTGACTCCGTGCCTCTGGTTCAGTTTATATTACTTTAGATGCGATGAATCGCGATTAATCACGTTTAATCGATTTGACATCCCTAATTTTTTTTTTTACATAGTTTTCGAGTGATTTTCCTTATATAGTTCACGATTTACAGGTCCACTGACTCTGTGCCTCTGGTTCAGTGTATATTATTTGGGATGCGATTAATTGCGATTAATCGATATGACAGCCCTAATTTTTTTTTTTTTACTTAGATTTCAAGTGCTTTTCCTTACATAGTTCACGATTTGCAGTTCCATTGACTCTTTATCTTTAGTTCAGTGGATATCCTTTTGGATTCGATTTATCGCGATTAATCAATTTGACAGCAATACATTTTTTTACATAGATTTCGAGTGATTTTCCTTACATAGCTCACGATTTGCAGTTCAACTGACTCTGTGCCTCTGGTTCAGTGTATATTATTTTGGATGCAATTAATCGCAAATATTCGATTTGACACCCCTCATTTTTTTCTGCATAGTTTTCAAGTGATTTTCTTTATATAGTTCACTATTTGCAGTTCCACTGACTCTATGTCTCTGGTTCAGTGTATATAGATCAATGATGCCTGAGAGAAGTTAGCAGCTTGTAATTAGTCTTCCGCCTTTCTGGAGGAAGAAGACACATTCTGTCTGTTTACATTATTCATGCAGAATACATTATAGCCCGAGCCCCTTTATGCAAAAGACGTTCATTATGGTCAAGAACTATAAAATACCGTAACACCAGTGTTGAGACTTCACACCAGAAATCATTTGAGTGAGCACAGAATGTGACGAGAGTTACATTATTGAGGTTTATGACTTCTCATATATTTGTACACATGCAGCACTAAGGCCTATTAATGAATGATGCCGTTGTGAAAGTGTAATGTCTGAAGCGTTGGGTAATTTTCTAAGTAACTTATGATGTCATCAGACAATATATAGTTTTATTGTTGACCATAATCAGAGTTTCCCCTGGCAGAAAAGTTTCCTGTTTGATGGCGCATCCTCTTATTTTGTTTTGGCAGCTTTAATTGTGTCCCCTTGGGCTCTCCGCTGGCAGTAATTGTGAAAAATGAGCTGGTTTCTGTCTGGTGCCACTTTGCTCAGACGGCACCCCGTATAGGCATTAGCATTCTTGTATTTAATTTAGATGTAAATGTGCGAGCTCGACCCCTGGATGGGTACGTGGCATCTGAGGGACCAGCCACACATTTTCCCCACCCCGTGATCAATTACTAGCGGTGAGCTAAAAGGATGAAGGAACTCTGGGTCATTTATTCCCCACAAGTAAATCAAGAAAAATAATGACGAACATAATGACAAAAGCACGTTAGCCCTGTAACACGTTTAGCTGGACTGACCTCGTTTTCGTGACAGAGAAAGTGATTTTTGCCTTTGAAATGTTATTTGTTAAAGCTGTAATAACTAAATTATGTGAGCGCTAACAATACCATGCTAATTTATTACAATTTCACCTTGCTTTCTTTTCTAAAACAGATTATAACAGCGGGAAAGAAGGACATCGTTTATACAACACAGTCAAGTCAATAAATTAGCATTAGCTCTGCTTTTTTGAACTCTTTATTGCTCACTTTAACAACTTTTGTTAGGTAAATATGTATGCCAATAGCTTGGATGTGGTGTATACACTGTGAAAAAATAATTTTTCAAAGTTGTCTGAGTGAAAATTGTTTCAAAGTCCTTTTTAAAACTAATAATGTCATTCATTTCTTTGACTGCATGTGTTTTCTATGTGCTATTCCTTAACTACTACTTCCCACATGGTTCGAGAGGGCCAGCATGTTGGTAATCCTGCTGAACTGCGTTACTCTGGGGATGTTTCACCCTTGTGAGGACAGCCACTGTGACTCAGAGCGATGCAAGATACTGGAGGTAAGTCTCGTACCTAGAATACACCACCTTTCGTAACCCGACGTGCTTTAAATAGATCAAAGAAAAGATGGTAAACAAATTAAAATGTAATTGGACACAGGCTTGAAATGAATTTAGTGGTAAAATTAAATCCAACAACTGTTACGACTTAAAAAAGGGAGGTTATTTTGGGGCGTTTGTCGTCGTCTCTCGTGGAGCGCTGGGTTTCTCTAGATATCCTGAAGCATGTTGTGTTGAATGACTTCCAAAAGACACAGGAATGCCCAAAACCACATGTGGTGATAGGCAACAAAGAGATCCTCGCCTGTAATTCGAAGCAGATTATCACAGGAAAGACGCTGCTTTGGTTTATCATTGACTTGGGAACATGGCTCAGGGACTTTGATTTCAATCTGCTAAATTCCTTTTGCTTTGTTTAACAGATGAGTGTTTTGCCCTAGGGGATATCAGAGAGCTATCCTCTCTTTTCTGCTTTGGATATTCTGCTATGGGTGTCTTTTATCATACTGTGACCCAGCAACAATTCACTTTTGTCCTGCATAGAAGACATTGGAATTTTATATAAATATAGCTATTGGGAGCTTTGGCAGATGATTTTTTTTTTGTACTGTACTGTACTGTATTCATATAAATACACACTGCCACTCAAAAGTTTGGGTGTTTTTTATTTATTTATTGATCTTTTCCATTATAGAAAAAAAAAAAAAACGTAATAATCATAATAAATGAATTGATGGATTGAAAACAGTTATTTTAAGTTTAAATAATATTTCACTTTTGTTGTTGTTGTTATTGTATTTTTAATCAAATAAATATGGGAGCCCATTTCCACCACTGAATAGAAAAAAATTAATTTAACTAATTAAATTAATTGCGACTTTTTAATCTCACAATTCTGTTTTTTTTTTTTTTTTTTAATCGCAATTGCAAGTTTACATCTCACAATTCTGATTTTTTTCATATAATTGTGATATATAAACTCGCAATTACAAGTTCTAAAGTCAGAATTGGGAGACATAAACTCATGATTCTGATTTTATAACACACAATTGTGAATTAGGTCAGGATTGTGAGATACAAACTTGCGATATTGAGAACATATTAGTCTTTTTTCCCCCTCAAAATTTGAGTTGCAAGAAAAGAGGTCAGAATTGTGAGATAAAAAGTCGCAATTCTGAGAAATAAACTCATAAATCTAAATTTTTCTCAGAATTGCTAGTTTATATCTCACAATTGTTAGAAAAAAAGTCAGAACTGTGAGATAAAAAGTCGCAATTCCGAGAAATAAATTCATAATTCTAAATTTTTCTTAGAATTGCTAGTTTATATCTCGCAGTTGTGAGAAAAAAGGTCAGAATTTTAGGATAAAAAGTCGCAATTCTAAGAAATAAACTCATAATTCAAAATTTTTCTCAGAATTGCTAGTTTATATCTCGCAGTTGTGAGAAAAAAGGTCAGAATTGTAGGATAAAAAGTCGCAATTCTAAGAAATAAACTTATAATTCTAAATTTTTCTCAGAATTGCTAGTTTATATCTCACAATTGTGAGAAAAAAAAGTCAAAATTGTGAGAGAAAAAGTTGCAATTACCTTTTTTTATTTTTTATTCAGTGGTGGAAATGGACTTCCATAAATAAATGCATCCTTGGGGAACATAAGACTTCTTTTTAAAACAAAAACCATTCCAATTTTTTTTTAAGTAGTAGTGTGTATAAATCAATTTATGAATCAATTCTTTTTTATGTGAAAACTAACATTTTAGCTCTAGTGCCTCATTCTTCTGATATCATTAAACCACGCACACACACACACACACTTTTGTTTTGTAAGATGTATTTTATGCTCCATATACCTCAAGAAAAAAAAAAAAAGATAAATTCACAAAACTTTTTTTTCCTGGCTCTTAGAAGTTATATAACACTTTCAACCTTTCTTCCTCTGTATTTGATCCCTTTAATGCTATGGGGGTGTCATAAGCATTTGGAGGACTATATAAAAACAAATGAGCCTGAAATGGCCGGGCCCTAGAGAGGATTAAACCACATTAAATGAAGTGCTTAAAACACGACTTCAAAGCCACTCATCCAGGCAGCCATTGTAATCAGGCACTTCAGAATACAATGTGACTGATTGTGACATGAGGTGAATCGCCTCTTATTTCTGAGTTATTAAGCTAATGGTTGCTGTAATGAATGATACTAATCTTTGATCTTTACATTGTGACAGTGGGGTCAGGTTCACTGTACAGCGTAATATTCTACTCAAAGGCAAACTATCACATATATCATACAACAATTGTGCAGCTGCTTGCCTCCAGACTGGATTTTGAAATCATACTGACATACTCTTGACATAATCCCTGGAGAAATTATTGTGTAGTGCACATTAATTGGTAGTGTATATGTATAAGACGCACATACATGCATACACACATATCCATTTAAAAGTTTGGTGTTAAAATTATATGTATTTTTAGTGAAATTAATAATTTTTCAGCAACAATGCATTAAATTGACCAAAACTGACAAAGACTAATTTCTCAATTTAAGTTCAAATAAATTGTCTCAGGTTACACCGTGTCCTCTAGCATTCCCCATACGACCTCGAAAGGGAACGTGTCAGGTTACACATGTAACCACGATTCCTGAAAAAGGAACGAGACACTGTCTCTTCTAGCGTTCCCCATAGTGACCACTAGAGGACGAAGATCCCTCAAAAGACAACATCTCAGGTTACGCAATATGCGCAATCTTCTAGCATTTTCTAAGTTCTCTAAGCTTCACATAGAGCTTTACGTTGTCTAGAATCACCTGTCGCATTTGCTCATTTAGTTTCGTGAAGTTTTGAGTTTTCGTTTAGGCTTTTATAGGCTTTTGGGCATATTTGGACAGGCTCGATTTCTAAACATCCACGTTATGGCCCTTTCACACGTGACGCGGCAGTCGCCGCCAAAGATAAAAATACTTTATCTTTTTGTGAGCGGCAGCGGCAGCCTCGTCGGCTTTTACCAATCAGTGAACAGATTATCAACAACCATTCATAGAACATTTCACTGAACTTAGACAGTTAAAAATGGAGAAGAAGAATGTTTTTTTTTGTGCTCTTAAGGCAATTTTTCAAAAACAACTCCACTTGTGCCAAATGGAAAAAAAATAATAATGACAATAATTAATGACAGGATGACACAAACACAATTTCTGTTACGTTATATTTAGTTTTTAGTAAATACAAACGCGATCTTGACAATTGTAACTATGGCAACATCCGCCCTGAGATGTCGTAACGGCAACAAAATACTTCCACTACAAGAAAAAGCGGCAGCTGCGCGGCGATTTCACCGCTCACCACGTCCCGTGTTAAAGGGCCTTTATAGCTTCCAAAAGGGTAAACTTCAAATTTTTACATTTTTCAAACTTCTTTTTTTTATAATTACTGACCTTGAGAGTCCAGAGAATCCTTTCTTTTCCAGATTGAGCAAAAACCTAGGACTAGTTTGCAAAAGTAGGTTTCTTACATCTTCTCAATCATTTGATAAACGATTTGATTGACAGCAGTGGTTCTAGAGGCAAAGTTGTTTGGAATGAGAATGTCTATCTATCATATGATATGAATATTGTGTGTATGTGTGAAAAACCCCACAATATACAATCATTTACATTCTTGAAAAATGCACTTTCTTCCCAGTGGCCGATTTCTCTCAAATTTCTCACAGACCTTGAGGGCCATGAGTCAAACGAGCCCAACGAGTTTCATTCTGATCGACCTTCTCTAACCTCGTCTAATAGGCTCTCAATATTTTGGGCCAGTGGTAGCCATGTTTTTTAAGATACGCAAATGTCCTTATAGACACTTGTAGTGCTTTGGACCACGACCGTGCATACCAATTTTCATGTTGATAGGCCAGAGGATTGTGTCGTTATAGCCGTTATTGTTTTTTTTCCCTCTTATAGCGCCACCAAGTAGCCAAGCTCCGTGATTTTTTTTCTTTCATGTGACCTCAGACTGAGCTCTTACATAAGTTCTGAGTTTGGTAGAGAGATCTCATTCCATTCAGAAGTTATAGCCATTGTAGTAGAAGCGGCCCTGCCCCTTTCAAACTTGTTGGTGTCCCTTTGAGACAATTAGTCGGAAGTTACTTTTTTTTATTATTATAATTGATATTCACTCTCCAGAGAGTCCCTCTGCACTGCTTTGGCTCCGATTAGGTGAAAAACCTAGGACTTGTTCGCAAAAGTAGTTTTTTTTTTAAATCGTTTTTAACTGTTTAGGGGTTATGAGCGAATACTTACTTTTAATCGGCCAATCGGAGCGAGTCTTGGTGAAACTCTCCACGACTTTTCTACATGATCGCGGATTCTTGGCCATTCTAACAATTATGCTACGTGCTTAAACCCCTAAAAATCTTACTGACCCCAAACTTTTGAATGGTAATGTATTTTTTTTTTATTTATACATATATACCAGGGCTGCTATATATAATGATATGAGAATAATGTAAGTACATTCACTATATATGTTTAGAATAGTATGGAGCAAGTCCGATCATGGTAATACAGCAGAGCAAGAACTGTCGATAGAAATATTCACGAAATGTAGATAGGAATGCCCATGGTACACATTTACAGTGTTAAAGCTGAAATGGGAATTAGAGGCGCTTTCTTGCTGTGAGTTTCCTGGAACCATCATTTTTTAGCTCTCCACCATGCCTGGGTGAGATTGCTTTCTTTCCATTGAAAATGCCAAGTTTTCATTGGGGTTTAATGGGAACAGATCAATTTCTTTGTTTGATTTTTGTTCTGTAAACTTGTATTTTTCTGAATGATAGTAATTGAAACCCGTAGCGGAGCTAAACCCCAGTTTTGGCCCTTTCCCTTCCCTGCTTCTCATCTGAAATTAATGGCCTGGGCCGTTTCATCTCTGAGATCTGAGAATTTACAGCGATTATCTTCTCCAACTGCTCTATCAAATCACTCTCCCTCTTGCCATATGGAAATTAGTGTGCTTTGCCAGAAATAAGATTGCAAACCTGGTCATCAGGAAATTTACAAAGACATACAATCAGCTCTCATCACTGTCAGGGAGACACGCCTGGGCTCCATAGCTGACGTGACTCAGGTTAGCCCTCAGCATGAGCTCCAAAAGAACGCCTTTGGTGGAATAATGGAATTCAGGGAAATACAATAAAGCCGGGGAGCATGCCTGCCATCTTTCTCTTTCTCTCTGTGCCCCTTCTCTTCTGCCCACACAACACATTATCATTTATTTCTTCAGTGCTTTCCTTTTTTTCTCCCCTCTGCAGGCTTTCCTCATTTCTTTTGGAATTTTTTTTTTTTCTGTCACTACATGTCATTCTAAATACACGACTTTTTTCTGTAAAGCACAAAAGAATAAAAAAAGTGTTTTCTTCTTCATACAATGATAGTCAATGTATTCCATTGTTATATTTTGGACTCCACTGGCTTTCATTGCATGGATAAAAACACTTTAAAACATCTTTTGTGTTTGTGTGGGTAAATGATGCCAATCCTTTAAGTACCAAATTGGAGCATTAGAATGGGCGTATGTGTTATTATGCAAGCTCTAGTTGAGTAGAGGGTGTAGATTAGTGGTTTCTGGGACCGAGAATGAGAAGTATCATATTTAAGAGGAAAGTCAAGCGTCAAATACAGTGATGTGAACAGCTTACTATGAGTTTAACGGTACAGATTGAATTGGCTGTTATTCTTTTGACGTATCTTTATTTTTCTCTGCCTTTTTATTGCTCCCTGTAAGTGTGTTTGTGTGGATGATGAGATTCTTATGCATGGTTTGAACTACGTAACTCTTGTACAGTACAGTATGATCTGTTCTGGCTTGGTTTTCTTAGCATTCTCTCCAGGTGAGCATATGTTGTTCTTTTTGTCAGCAGTTTTGCTGGGG
Source organism: Cirrhinus mrigala (assembly GCA_036247105.1). NCBI lineage: Eukaryota > Metazoa > Chordata > Actinopteri > Cypriniformes > Cyprinidae > Cirrhinus > Cirrhinus mrigala. The sequence goes on along the minus strand of CM070018.1, from coordinate 13,674,456 downwards.
AATCCCATTTGCCTTGGAGTAATTCAAATAATGACACTTGTGGTTTATTGCTTACGAGTGGCATGATGCAATGTGTGCGAATAAAAGAACACTTTAGTGTGTAATATCTTTGATGTGCTGTATGAACAAAATCTGTAGAAATCATAGAATTCTGTCGTCATTTACCCTCATATCAGTGTATGGCTGTTTATCTTTTCTTTTAAACTAAATGGTGGCTAGGGGCTATCATGTTGAAAGGAGAATAAATAGCACCATAAATCTAATCTGTTCAACCCATGAGCCGTTTCCAAAGTATTGAAGCTGTATAAGCTTCGTATAGGCTAAGGGGTCATTTCCACTATAGTTTTTTATACATTTTGGCTGTTTATTTACATAACAACAGTGTTTTGGGGGCCTGAAAATGCTGTGTGAACATACTTGATCTGCACAGTTGCCAACCAAAGGCAACAGATGCGGACGTGTAACACACTGACTCAAAAAAAAAACAAAAAAAAATCGAACAAACACGTCTGTTGTTGGCCGTGTCTTGGTGGCCCGTTCACACCTATAAAAATCATAACTATAAAGATAACTATACAGTAACAATAACTACATTCAAAGCACGATAACACTGTTTGCTCATCAGCTGTAAAAATTGGCTCTGGAACAATTAGATTGTTCCTCTGTTTCATTATCGTTTTTATCCACTGCTAATGTGCTCACATTAGACTTGAGATTTAATGGAATAGTTTGCCCCAAAAATGAAAATTCCTCCCTGATTTTCTCATCCTCAAGCCATCCTAGTTGTATATGACTTTCAGGCGAAAACAATCTGAGTTACATTAAAAAATACACCTGGCACTTCCAAGCTTTATATTAGCAGTGAATGGATGTTGAGATATTAAAGTCCAATAAAGTGCGTCCATCCATCATAAAAAGTGCTCCACACATCTCCGGGAGGTTAAAAAAGGCCTTCTGAAGTGAATCAGTGTGTTTGTGTAAGAAAAATATCCATATTTAAACTGTGATCTCTAGCTTCTGCTAACAGTCGTTCATGAGAAGGTGGCTTTCCAGCGGATGACGTGGGACGTAGGCGTAGCTTAAAGGAGAAGTCCACTTCCAGAACAAAAATTTACAGATAATGTACTCACCCCCTTGTCATCCAAGATGTTCATGTCTTTCTTTCTTCAGGTGATATGAAATTGTTTCTTGAGGAAAACGTTCCCGAATTTTTTTCCATATAGTGGACTTTAATGGTGACCGCAAGATTAAACTTGCAAAATGCAGTTTAAATGCAGCTTCAGATGGACTATTCCAGCTGAGGAAGAAGGGTCTTATCTAGCAAAATGATCGGTCATTGCCGAAAGAAATTGACAATTTCTATACTTTTTAAACTCAAACGCTTGTCCTGTCTAAGTCTGCGTGGTCTGCATTTTTTTCCGGTTCAATCAATATGGTCAATACAGTTAGGGTATGTTGAAAAAGAAGATCTGCATGTTTACAGAAAAAGGTAAAGCAGTGATGTAGGATGATTTTGACGTTGAAGAAGAAAATGAGATGAGAGTTTTTTGACATACCCTAACTGTATTGACCAGGATTACACAGCCTACGCATGTGCTTCGCAGAGACGAGATAAGGTGAGCATTTGAGATTAAAAAGTACATAAATTGTCAGTTTGTTTCAAAAATGACCAATCGTTTCGCTAGATAAGACCCTTCTTCCTTGGCTGAGATCGTTTAGAGCCATTTAACCCTTTAACTGTCACAGTCCACTCTGTGGGACGCCTAAGTTTAATTCACCATATTACAAATAAATCCTAATCTAATCATGACAAACTATACATCGTTGGAAAGGTCTAAGACTCCTAAATAGATATTTTACCATATTTTTGTGTTACAAATTATGTAGCAGAAGTAATAGATTAATATATGCCAAGAGTGCAACTTAAAAAATCTACATCATAACATGATTTCTGACCTATGTCAGAAAAGACTTTCTTCATTGTTTTCATGTTTTCATTCATGAAAGTCTGAAGTCTGGATAGTGCATTTTTATATCTGTGTTCACAAATGTGAGTGACAGTTAAAGGGTTAAAGCTGCATTTAAACAGCATTTTGGAAGTTCAAACTATGGGGACACCATTAAAGTCCACTATATGGAGAAAAATTCAGGAATGTTTTCCTCAAGAAACAATTTATTGTCGACTGAAAAAAGAAAGACATGAACATCTTGGATAACAAGGGGGTGAGTATATTATCTGTAAATTTTTGTTTGGGAAGTGGACTTCTCCTTTAAGCTCTGATGAGAATATGCTAGTTTCTCGAGAGCCAAGTTTTGTCTCCTCTTGGCTTATATCGAAATCATTCAACATTTTTCCTTGCAAATCCTCATTTTGTACTTTAAATTTGTGACCAGTGTTTTGTTTTCACCTATGTCCTACATCATCCGCTGGAAGCTCTGGCTATTTTATTCACTTTAAAGGGGTCATTGGATGCAAAGTTCACTTTTACATGTTCTTTGAACATTAATGTGTGTTGGCAGTGTATGTACAAATCTACCCTATAACGATAAAAATCCATGTAGTGGTTTTTAATTAATCTGTAAAAATAATATTCCCTTTTTCAAATCGAGCCATTCTCAGATGCCTGTCGGTGTGGCGCCGCACCGACAGAGGCCGCTCCCACGATAGTTGATTGACATAAGCATCTTACCTCAGACTGTAAAATCAGCTTAAATCAGCTGTAACAGTCCGACCTCCATTGTTTCGATGCCGGAGCAGGGATGTAAGGTAGACAAGACTATCTCCGTTTGAGCGATTGAGGTGTTGTGTTGCTTGATGTTATAATGAACATAGTGGTCGTCATTCACTCCCGACATCTGAGCCGCTGAAGATGCAGTGGATTACGTTTGTTTGTGAAGGGAATGCGCCTCCCGATCTACATATATCCGTCTATGTTCGCGCAAATCATTCGTGATCCAGCTTCACTTACAGCAGAAGTGAACATAAGGGTTTTTTTAATGAATCTTTGCGATCGCCTTTCCTAATAACGTGCTAGTTAGCAAGTTTAGCAGCTAAATGCGGCTAAAGTAAACAGGCTTGTCAATCCACAAAGAGAAGAGAGGGGCGGGGCGAGCAGAGCTCATTAACATTTAAAGCAACCTCGACCAGAATAGGATGATTTTTGCAGAGCTGATTTTGGCAAGGTAAAAAAGGTGTTATTTACACTACCATTGAGAAGTTTTAACCAAAGCATGTTATAGACTTTTCATTAAGACCCTAAAGAATCATATCAACTTGTGGAAAATGGGCATCCGATGACCCCTTTAAACTAACACGGTGATAAGCGTGAGTGTGAACTGATATTAGGCTAATATTGTAGACCTACCGATGTGTTGGGTTTTGCTCAGTATGATGTTAAGTGGCAGATCAGTGGGATTGCTGCAGTTGAATATCTAAATAAGAGACGTTCTTAGTCCCGGACGAAACCTAAAATACTATATGGAGGACGAAAAAATATTTTAATTATTATAATATGACCGTGTGGTGAACCTATGAACCAAAGTCAAATTTAAAAACGGTCTCCATGCTATGTACACATCCCGTGTACACATATCTATCCTTACAAGCACAGTTTGGGCTGTTTGTGTCCTGATCAATAATTGCTTTCAAGAAATTTTATGTTTATTGTTTCTCCCTACTGTTAGATGAAATTTACGCCCTTGTGCGTACTACAGTTAGTGGATGCTAGCGATTATGGGCTACAAAGTTATAACACAATGCATCAGTTAATTTCAGAAGGCCCTTATTAACCCCCAGAGCTATGTGGAGTACTTTTTATGATGGATGAACGCACTTTTTCGGAGTTCAAAATCTCAACACTGCTATTATAAAGCTTGGAAGAGGCAGAACAGTTTTTAATGTGACTCCAAAAATATTCATCTGAAAGAAGAAAGTCGTATACACCTAGGATGAGCAAATTCATTTTTGGGTGAACTATCCCTTTAAGGTCAGCTGTGCCAAGCGTAGGGTTTCCGAAGGCTTTTTTGATCAATGTGGAGAAATCATCTGAGTCACTTTCATAATATTTTCATGGTGCTTTTCGTTGTTATTGGCCTTTAAAGGTTGTGGTCACCATTTAATTTCATTGCGTGCAAAATTGCAGCATGAACATCTAATTTTGTGTTTGACGGAAGAAAACGAAAATCATACCGACTTGGAATGACATGAGGGTAAGCAAATGATGACAGAATTTTCATTTTAGGGTAAACTATCTCTTTAAATGTTTAGTGGAAGCAGCATATTTCATCAACAGATGTCAATGTAGGACAAATATCAGAGACTAAATGTGCATTATGGTGTTGATTTATGGTAGTGTGATGATTGGTGTTTTCCTGCTGCATTGTACACGTCTCTTCACTTTCCTTCTAGACTCCATGATGTCATCGGCATAGCAACCGCTCTCCGCACACAAGAATTAGATGAATTAGTAAGAAGAACACACAAGATATTTTTGTTTATCCTCAGCGAATGTGCGTCGCAGCTTCCTCCTCTCTTTGTGCGTGAGTGTGTGCATTTGTGGGGGTGGACGGATGGTCTGAAGAAGTTCTGGATTTAAAGAATTGTTTTCTCTGAGGAAAGGCCATCGGTTGCACTAGAATAACCTACTCACAGCGCAGACAATACACCACTCAGCTATTTGTACAACAAAGAGGACACCATGAGAAGATTTATTCGGTGCCAAAAGATCACCGCACACGCGCAAACACCCTCGCTTCCACACGCGCGGATGAGACCGACTCTTTCTCCGAGCTATTTTTGAATGCTTCCCCAGAAATATGAAAGAGAAAGATGACATGTATTAAATAGAAATGGGTGGATGAGATGTGGTGAGAAAAAGGAGGGGAGGAGGAATATGGGAAGAGGCTCTCTGAAACAAAGGAGATGAGAGACAGGGAAGTATAAAGAGGAAGATATTCATATAGTGTGTAGGGTGTGTGTGTGTGTGTGAGGGAGAGGGAGAGGGAGGAAAGCGCTGGAGAGAATATTTAACCCCTGAGCTCTGCTTTCTGGCTGCGTGGAGACTCTGAGAGTGTTTTGTCGAGGGGTTCCCCTGCTCTGCGTCGTTTATCTTTGGAGGGAGCTGTTGAACCGTGGAAAGGCCTGTAGAGATTTATACTCACACGCACACAGCTGTGAGAGCCAGAAGCTCTACATGGACTGTGAACAAAACATATATTAAAAAACAGAGTAATTTGACAGTTGCTGTTGTTTCATGCTTGTAGGATACATATAAGATGCATCCATCTCTCTTGAAATATTAGGGTCAAGATTGGTCAATAATGTAGGGACCAACAATATGGATGGCCAACACAAAAGTGTTTTGGGCCAGTTGATGGACTGTCTTTTGCCTTATTGGACCAGTACAGTATTATCACTAAATTTTACATTTAATTTAATTTCATTTTATTTTACAGTCTTTCAGTTTTATTTTATTTTATTTTATTTTATTTTATTTTATTTTATTTTATTTTATTTTATTTTATCCACTGTTACAAATTATACTAGTTTATTTATTTATTTATTTAATTTGATTAAATTTAATGGTTATTAAAATGCAAATGATTAAATCATTATATTAATGTTCTGTATTTTTTTATTTTATTTTATCCACTGTTTCACATTTAGTTTTATTTCATTTTATATTTTATTTTATCCACTCTTTTGTTTATTTTTTATTATTTTATTTTATCCACTGTTGCAAATTATGCTAGTTTATTTATTTATTTATTTAATTTGATTAGATTTTATGGTTATTAAAATACAAATGAGTAAATCATTATATTAATGTTCTGTATTTTTTTTATTTTATTTTATCCACTGTTTCAGATTATTTTATTTTTTATTTTATTTGTTTCTTATTTTATTTTATCCACTGTTTCACATTTATTTTTATTTTATTTTATATTTTATTTTATCCACTCTTTTATTCTTTTTTTTATTATTTTATTTTATCCACTGTTGCAAATTATACTAGTTTATTTATTAAATTTTATTACATTTAATGGTTATTAAAATACAAATTATTAAATCATTATATTAATGTTCTGTATTTTTTTTATTTTATTTTATCCACTGTTTCAAATTATTTTATTTTTTATTTTATTTGTTTCTTATTTTATTTTATCCACTGTTTCACATTTAGTTTTATTTTATTTTATATTTTATTTTATCCACTCTTTTATTTATTTATTTTTATTATTTTATTTTATCCACTGTTGCAAATTATACTAGTTTGTTTATTTATTTATTTATTAAATTTTATTAAATTTAATGGTTATTAAAATACAAATGATTAAATAATTATTTTTATAAATGTTCTGTATTTTTATTTTATTTTATCCGCTGTTTTGTTTATTTTATTTGTTTCTTTTGTTTTATCCACTGTTTCACATTATTTTGTTTTATTTGTATTTTATTTATTTCTTATTTTATTTTATCCAATGTTTTATTTAATTTTATTTAATTTTATTTATTTATTTATGTATTTATTTATTTATCCGCTGTTGCAAATTATACTAGTTTGTTTATTTATTTATTTTTAATAAATTTAATGGTTATTAAAATACAAATTATTATTAATGTTAATTTTTAATGTTTTGCGTTTTCTTTTTTCTTACGCTGCCAAAATACTAAGTTCACTAAGATAACATCAATAACAAGATTATTTTATCTTGCTGGCTTAGATAAAAGTATGTTTATGCATTTATAGCTGTCATCGAGTATAGTTATAAGCTTTTACTGTAAATGTAAAACCTAGTATTTATTTGTAACCAAAAAGCATTGAATGAAAAATGCATGATTAAAAATTTTATTATTATTATTGTTAAAAAAAAAAAACATTAAATGAAAAACATGTAAAAACATTTAAATAATGTACTTTCAATATATTGAATTATATTATAATACAAATTAAAATATGAATTATTACATAAATATATACATTTACTATTATTTTCTTATGCTGTCGATAATGATAACTGGGGAGAGCAGAAAACATCCTTACACTGAGCAGTATTAATGTACAGGGCAGAACCTTTTCCAAAGCGAGATTTCAGTATGAAGATCTGTGTGTTATTTATAGCGAAATTATGATTATTTTGTTTTTATGTGTTCACCATATGTTCACATTAAGGCAGATAATTAGAGAACATTAGGGCATGGTCTTAAGAGATCTATCTCTGTCTGAACAGACAGCCTCTTCCCCAAACCATTAATGCAAAATGAAAGCTTGCAGATTCTCCCTTCGTCCTCATCCTGACAGTGTTGTTTATGGATGTGTTGTGTGTTACCATTAACTTTGAATTGGCAAGAACTCTAATGCTCATAACCCAAACGTCCACTATGTACAATACAAGCAGATCAGGGATGAGGTAATACATTAGCGCTTGGCTCTGAATAATGTTCAACGCGACAGTAAATGCTCTCCACTGCGGCTTAATTAACATTCCCTGCATTGTCAGAGTGCAAGTGCTTTGGCTGGAGGGAATCCCTCACTTAAGAGCTTTAACTAATGTCCTCCCTGGCTGAGAATGCCCAGGTGTCTTTCACTGACGGTCGACCTTGACGAAACGACGGTCTCTGAGTTCATACGGCCCCCGACGTCTCAAGGACCCGGCCTGTGGTCTTTACTCAAGAACTGACAAACAGCCTTTTGCGTCTGCCTGAGGAAAAAGCATGTTTAATAAAGCAATTTAGTTCATAAGGTCCAGAAATGCACCATCTATTGTTGAAATGAAATTAAAGGAGGTTTGAATAGGTCACCAGTCTAGCAGATTTCCCTTCCATGCATGTCGTTCTAATCAACAAGTCATTATTCAACAACAACAAACTGAATATTCAGTAAATTGATGCTGTTTTTCTCATAATTTCTTTGTGTAATATATGTCTTTATGAGTCTTATAGTCTTGTTTATTTTCAGCTTTACAAAGGAGTTTTAGAAAATAACATTTTATTTTCACAGTCTGTCGCAAACGTCCGTCTGACTTTGTTTATTAGCGCAAACTTAATTTACTGACACAGACTGAGGGTCTGTTCAAACACAACACATTTTTCCATTCCCCTGTGTTACTTTTTCATTGTTTTTCTATGCAAACTTGCACTAGACGGACATTTTTGACCATTGCGCTCATGTCTCACATGGCACAAAGTTCACAAAGTGAATGGCCCCTGATTCTTTTAACCTCTTAATGCTGTATTTTGTATTCATATCCATTAAAATTTCATATTGCAGATTGTTGTCTTTGTATATGCCGATTTAGGAGGGTTGTTTTTCATGAAAAGCACATTTCCGGTAACGTAAGCAGAGGATTTGTTGGGTGAATTGGCTGTTTGTGCCCACTCAGACTTTCTGAGATCACTGTGTGAGGATGAGTCGAAGCTTATAGCCCTTCAGCACATGGACACACACACTCTATGCTCTGACATCAAAGTGGAAATTTCATATTCATCTGCATATGCCTTTGGAGGGTTTATTTCTTTATTTATAAGTTGTCCTTAATTTAGTACGAGTTCCTGATCAAGAGAAGAACTTTTTTTTGCAAACTCTGATTTGGCCAGTGCAGCGTTTTAAGATTTTTCTAACCCTTCGGATGTTTTTCTTTTTCCCTCAGGACTTTGATGATTTCATCTTTGCTTTTTTTGCTGTGGAGATGGTAATCAAGATGGTTGCACTGGGCATCTTTGGGAAAAAGTGTTACCTTGGAGACACCTGGAATCGGCTAGACTTCTTCATTGTGTTGGCTGGGTGAGTCCTGAAATTACTTTACTTTTTTTTGTGTAGGAAGACTAAATGCAGATTTATATACCTCATACTGATCTTGAATGTTCTGCCAAATCTTACTAAAATTTCTATATACATTAGGACTGGGTAAAAATAATGATTTCTCGATTTTAATCGATTCTCATTTTTACGAAACGATATTGATTCTTAAATCCCAAGAATTGATTAATCTAGCCTGTTTTCAGTTAATGAACTAAACTTTCTAGCACACTTTCCATCCAATAAATCGCAATAAGCTTTGTGCTTTGTTACTTTTGATATGAAACAAAGTCTCAGATTTCATATTCTGTCCATTTTATTACAATATTCAAGCAATGAATACCTCAGTTGAAGAGAAGCAACAGTGTGAAGCGCATATGAATTGATCATCTCCTCCGCTTTACTACTAGTTATAGCACAAAATAAACCTTAGTGAATGTCTGAAGGTATGTTAAAAGAAAGAGTACGACTTCACAAAAAAGTGTTTCAACCACACAAAAGCGTCAGTAAAACAGCTTGTAAACGATGTCATGTGACGTCATATTTACCTTAGAAAAAACAGATTCGGTGACCATAAACTTGTTAGTCAGCTAGAAAAATGAACTCTAGAGAGGAGCATTTTGCGAAATATACACACCATATAACATGTTTAATTTAATTTTTTACTGTTCTTCAATGTTTAATTTATGTTTGAATAAATCCATCAAGTTTTTGTGACAGCCGCCATTTAAATGTTTATCTTCAAAAAAAGGAACTGGAGTAGAAATGTAATTATGTAATTGTAACTGTTTTATTGTAAAAACTTAAGGTGTTTCTAAGCATTTGTATACAACTTTGTATTCAATATTAAAGTCCACTTCCAAAACAAAGATTCACAAATAATGTACTCACCCCCTTGTCATCCAAGATGTTCATGTCTTTCTTTCATTAGTCATAAAGAAATAGTTTTTTGAGGAAAATATTTCAGTATTTTTCTCCATATAATAGACTGATATGGTGCCCCGATTTTGAACTTCCAAAATGCAGTTTAAATGCAGCCTCCAACGATCCCAAATGCGGTTGTAAATGATCCAGGACAAGGAAGAAGGGTCTTATCTAACGAAACGAACGATTATTTTCATTAAAAAAATACAATTTAAAAATACTTTTTAATCTCAAACGTGAACTCTGTGTATTCTGACTCAAGACGGTTAGGGTATGTTGAAAAACTCCAATCGTATTTTCTCCCTCAACTTCAAAAATCATTTCAAAATCATCCTACATCGCTGCAGAAGTACCGACCCAGTCTTTGTAAACTGAACATGCAAAGAAGATCAAACACCCTTAACAAAAAAGGTAAAACAGCGATATAGGACGATTTTGAGATTTTTCGACATACCCTATCTGTCATGAACCAGAAAAAAACAGTGCAGGCAGAGTAAGACAAGACGAGCGTTTGACATTAAAAAGTATATAAATTGTATTATTTTTAAGAAAATAACCAATCGTTATACTAGATAAGACCCCTCTTTCCCAGCTGGGATCATTTACAACCGCATTTGGGATCGTTTGAAGCTGCATTTAAACTGCATTTTGAAAGTTCAAAATCGGGGCACCATAGCAATCCATTATATGGAGAAAAATGCTGAAATGTTTTCCTCAAAAAACATAATTTCTTTACGACTGAAGAAAGAAAGACATGAACATCTTGGATGACAAGGGGGTGAGTACATTATATGTGAATCTTTGTTTTGGAAGTTGACTTCTCCTTTGATATAGTACCAACTGACTCTCATGTATATTTTACAGCAGTTGAGAGATCTGTTTTTTCTTGAGAAAATTCGGCACGTGTGTATATATCCAAAATAATCAATAAAAAAAAATAAAAATCACAAAAAGCTTGTAAATCAGAATCGGATCGTGAAATTTGTTTCGAAACGCAGCCCTAATATAAATAGACTACTGTTCAAAAGTTTGGGGTAAGTATTTTTATTTATTTATTGGAAAGAAATTGTTAGTTTTATTTAACAAAGATGCATTAAATTGAGGTTTATATATATTTTTACAATATACAGACTTTTATATATATATTTATCTTTCAAATAAAAAAATATATATTTCCACAAAAAGCATTTCTGAAGAATCATGTGACACTAAACACTGGAGTATTTTAAATTATAATATTTATGATATGAAATATGATTTACAGTGTTTTTGATCAAATTAATGCAGCATGGTGGGTATAAGAGACTAACTGACTCGAAATTGTGAACAGTAGTGTACTTTTTTTTTGTGAGAAGCAGAAGCAGTAGTTCATCCAAAAATTAATATGATCTATTTTTACTCATCCACATGTTGTTCTAAACCTGTTTGTTGTTATTTGTCATGAAACATATATAAAGGACTTTTGAAGAACTTAAGTTTTTTTCTTCCAGTAACAGTTCATATTGATCATGTACACTATAAAAAAATAAATAAAATAAACAACTATAAACAAATAAAAATATGTATAAGTTTAAGTAAATATTCATTGCCATTACAAGCCTTAAAAGCTTATGCTTTTATCTTCTTTTTTTTTTTCCTGTAAAGACATGGTTACTATGGAAATTAAACTGCTACAAGAAAATTCTTTTAAAATTTATTCTTTCATGTTTCCCAGTAGAAATAATAGCACATCAGTTTGGAACAACATGTGGGTAAGAAAGTAATGACAGAATTGGGATACGGCTAGTTCTTCCTGTTATCAGCCTGTGTGTCTTCTGAATTGGTCACATGACGTGTCACACATTGTTAGCTGCAGATGCGTAGTTCTTCAGTGCATCTTTGTGAGTGTCAAAATAATCATCATCAAGGCCAGTATGTGTGCATCTTAAGTCTTCTAAATAGGGTACGTGGTTGTGTGAGGCACTACAGTGTGAAGTACTAATCAGTGAACATGACCACCATAAAACAAAGAGATTGATATTAAATACAGACAGTTAGTTGTGTAAATGCGTGCCCTGGGAAATATAGTAAAGAAATTTTGTATCACCAATACGGATCTACAGTGTTTCGAGAGAGGTCAGGAAAGACAAGCTGCTTAGTGGATAAAAGATTTGTGGTTTTTTATTTGCGATGTGTGCTTTCCAAGAAACACAAGGACTCCCATTTCCATTCCATGAAGCTTGTCAGTCATGGCAGCACGGGCTTTATTGCCAGATTTACTACTTCTGACCTAACCTTATGTGTCAAGTTAGTAATCTCGTAGGATTATTTGTTGAGATGGAAATCATCCCAGCATATGGAGTGTATGGAAGTGCATTCAGGAGACATCATCCCAAGTGTGTACACAAGATAACCATACAAGAGTGACAGACTGCTGGCTTGTTCCGCTGTTGGCGCAAACTAGTTTCCCCCCGGGTTTTTGATACTTTTCCAGATGAAATGCTTACCACCAAAACCTTTAGTAATTCGTGACAGTCTATATCATCTTACACGTTCTCAGCAGTTTGGTCAGTTGTGGTGACTTCTGAAGAATCTGGCAAACATTTGGTTATTGGCTTTACAAAAAAAATAAGTACCATGGTACAGTAATGGTCAAAAGTTTATATACACGTTGCAGAATCTGCAAAATGTTAATTATTTTACCAAAATAAGGAGGATCATACAAAATGCATGTTGTTTTTTTTAGTAATGACCTGAATAAGATATTTAACATAAATCCAGAAGAGAAAATAGTAGTTGAATTTTTAAAAATGACCCTGTTCAAAAGTTTACATATGAGTGATTCTTAATAGTGTGTTGTTACCTGAATGATCCACAGCTGTGTTTTGTTTAGTGATAATTGTTCATGAGTCCCTTGTTTGTCCTGAACAGTTAAACTGCCCTCTTTTCTTCAGAAAAATCCTTCAGGTCCCACAAATTATTTGGTTTTTCAGCATTTTTGTGTTTTTTAACCCTTTCCAACAATGACTGTATGATTTTGAGATCCATCTTTTCACACTGAGGATAACTAAAGGGCTCATATGGACTCATATGACTCACTGATGCTTTAAAAGGAAGCATGATGCATTAAGAGCTGGGGGGTGAAAACTTTTGAACAGAATGAAGATATGTACATTTTTCATATTTTGCCTAAATATATATATATATTTTTGTTTCATTTAGTACTACCCTTCAGAAACTACAGTGGATACTGTTTCCACGAAGGCAAAAAAAAGTTAAATTTACCCTGATTTTCAAATTCAAAAAGTTTTCACCCCCAGCTCTTAGTGCATCGTTTTTCCTTTTGAAGCATCAGTGAGTGTTTGAACCTTCTTTAATAGTGACATATGAGTCCCTTAGTTGTCCTTAGTGTGAAAAGATGGATCTCAAAATCTTACAGTCATTGTTGGAAAGGGTTCAAATACTCAAAATTGCTTAAAAAAATAAAGAATTTGTGAAAAAACAAGAAAAGAATACAGCTGTGGATCATTCAGGTAACAACACAGTATTAAGAATCAAGTGTATGTAAACTTTAGAACAGGGTCATTTTTATAAATGTAACTATTATTCTCTCTTGTGGATTATATGTAAATGTCTTGTATGTGAAATATCTTATTCAGGTCAGTACTAATTAAAAAATAACATGCATTTTGTATGATCCCTCTTATTTTGGTAAAAAAAAAAAATATGCAAACGCTTGACCTCAACTGTATACCACAATTCTGAAAGGGTATTTCATGATACTCCAAAATATTGCTGTGGTACATGTCCAAAAATCAATGGTAGGACCATAGTGACTTGTCCAAAAAGCTGTGGTACTTGCTACTTGTCCAGTGTCCAATGTAGTACCTTGTCCAAAAAAAATCATGGCAGTGCCCCGGTTCTTGTTTGTAAGGACTAAAATTCATTTATTTTTTGGGCTTTGGCAAAAATTGGCAAGCAAAGTAACATAAAAGTGTAATTCATTATAAACCAGAGAACTTGGAGGCATGGTTTATATGAACCATTTGTTTCAGTTTAAAGGTTAACATTTAGTGTCTTTTTTTCCTTTTGGAGAACATTCTGACACAATAAATCACAAGTCTAAAGCTCACTTTACCCTGCTTACTATGTGAATAAATTGGTGCTGGTGGTTCAGCTGGATGGTTCGGTTTCCAAAACCCCCTTCACTCAGACATTGTTTTGCTGAATCTTCTGTTCTTTTCTATCTGAGGTGAGCCAGAGAGCTTATAGAAGGCGAAAGATCTTGGCTGCTGTGCTGTGGATCGTATGTCTTTGTGTGTCTCATCTGCAGAGACATTGAGGCGAGCCTTCTCTCTTCTCAATCTTTCAAAGCAAACCCTTAGAGAATGCAGACCCTCAATACACCCCACCAAGACAAGGTATCAGTTTCAGACACCCGCAGCGGTTTGGCAACTTCTGCTGAATCACTTTTAAATTAGTCTGCCCTTTTCCTATCCACAGAGTCTTCACGCACACTGAGTTAAATACACAAAACTTTCCAAATCCACGGGGCTTCTACAAGAGATTGTGACAGTTTTGAGGCTTTTTAAATGCTCTATGAGACAGAAAAGCTTTTGCGATTTTTAACGAGAGATTGGATATAAAGGCATTTCTTGAATTTCTTCTAGCATACTTTGCCATAACCTTGATGGAAGTGAGTTTTACGAGTTTTTCCATAATGCTCTACCAAATGTTGCATACTTTGACAAGGAACCAATATGTTATTATTTCAGGCATTATTCTCTCTCTACTACAGGGCTGCGCAAAACATTCATGTCTTGCAGTCATGTGCCAACTTTGGCCTAGACAGGTAACAGATACAGGACAAATTTGACCTTTTATTTTTGCTTAAATATTTCTCTTTTACTGGAAAACCTGGTGTTTTTACACTATTATTTTCATCAGTGCTTCTAATGATATGCTGAATGTTATGTATTTCATCTGGGATATGATGTGCACGGAAAACGAATAACGCGACTAGCCACTAGCCACTAAAGTGACATGGTTAGCCACTTGCTAGCGGTAGCCTGTTACATTACAGTAAAATGTCACTTACCACATAAACAGAGTAAGGAGACATGACTGATAGGAAGATGGCGATTGATTTGTAGATCCTGAGCACCACTAACAAACATGTAATCTTGTAAAATGTGTGGTAAATACTGCCGCTCCGATCACAAATCTCGAAAGTGAAAGTAAAACATTCAAAAACGATTTCAATGCCCCGCATATTAATAGTGGCACTCTGATACCTGCAATTTATATACAGTGCAATTACCCAACAATATAATTGCAAGAAAAAGTATTGAAATATACACTACCAGTCAAAAGTTTTTGAACAGTAAGATTTTTAAAGTTTGTTTGTTTTTTTTTTTTTTGTTTTTTTTTTTCCACCAAACCCTGCATTTATTGGATCAAATGTACAGCAAAATCGGTACAATTTTGAAATATTTTTTATAAATATTTGAATATATTTGTATTATTTAAAATAATTGATTTCTATTTAAATATGTTTTATGTAATTTGTTAAATGTAATTTATTCCTGTTATTTCAAAGCTCAGTTTTTAGCATCATTATTCCAGTCACATGATCCTTCAGAAATCATTCTGATATTCTGATCTGCTGTTAAAAAATCATTTATTATTATTATTATGTTGAAAACAGCTGAGTATATATTTTTTTTTTAGGTTTCTTTGATGAATAGCAAGTTCAGAAGAACAGCATTTATCTGAAATAGAAATCTTTTGTAACATTATAAATGTCTTTATCATCACTTTTGATCAATTTAAAGCATCCTTGTTAAATAAAAGTATTAATTTCTATAATTTCTATAAACAAAAATTTGTACTGACTCCAAGCTTTTGAATGGTATAGTGTATAATGTTACAAAAGCTTTTTATTTCAGATAAATGCAGATTGTTGGATCTTCCTATTCATCAAAGAATCCTGAAAAAATGTACTCAACTGCAATAAATATTGATGATGATAATAATAATAATAATAATAATAATAATAATAATAATAATAATATTAAACAGCAAATCAGCATATTAGAATGATTTCTGAAGGAAATGTGACACTGTAGACTGGAGTATTGATTCTGAAAATTCAGCTTTGATCACAAATTAAAAATATATTTATATTTTAAAATATATATTTAATATAAAATATATATTTAAAATGTATTCAAATAGAAAGCAGTTATTTTAAATAATAAAAATATTTCAAAATTTTACTCTTTTTGCTGTACTTTGGATCAAATAAATGCAGGTTTGGTAAGCAGAAGAGACTTCTTTTAAACACATTAAAAATCTTACTGTTCAAAAACTTTTGACTGGTAGTGTATATTTTTCCTCCTATCTTAAATTTATTTCCCTTAGGGGTTTTTGTAGTCCACGTCATTTCCTTTCCGAACACGATATTTGGATTCAGGCACATCCCTAGTCTGCAAGCTATACCATTAAGGCCAGGACCAAAAGTTTTAATCTTCTGTCTTTTCCTTCCTCTTCCTCATTCCGCTAATTGTAAAGCCTCCTTTTCTGATCCACTTCCGCATGCTCCTTTCTTCCACATTTATTTCCACTTCCTGTTATCTTCCTTGTCCGCATTTATATTCACTTCTACTTACACATCTAAAGTACATCCCCGTCTCCTCTTTATCTTCCTCATCTTCTTCCACTTTTCCTTCCTCTTTCCCTGTATCATTGGCTTTTTGCCTGCTAGTTGTATGATAAAAGGGAGTGAAGGCTCTGACTGTCTGCCTGGAAGCATTTTAGGTTTTTAACTTAGAAAGACCCCTCAACTCACTTTCTCTCTTCTGGTAGACAATCGCCGCTCATTTTAAACCCAGCAAGCTGACCTGAGAGCCAGGATTGACTGACATATTCTCCCCTATTCATATATTTTAGTTTCAAAGATTTTCTTCACTTTAAAATTAAGAATAATTTCTCATAATGACCTTTTCAGATGAACGTCTTGGTGAGAATATGTTGATAATATACTTTCCTTCTGGGTTGTTTGACCTGACATGTATTGTGTTTCATGTAGACAGCTGTCAGTTTCTGGTCAAGTCAATAGTTCTAAGGCTAACACAACCTGTCAACGTAATTGCCGTCGTTCATGTCAAAAAAGCTGACAGTTTCTGTCATCCGTGTGACTGTCACCAGAACATGCGGACCTCTTTAGACGTAGACTGCTCAAAACCATCAACAGTAGCTGATGAAGTTTACTTTTTATTTCTATTCTAGCTAACAACCGAGACCAGAGTTTAGAGGCAGGTCTGCTTTAGATTGAATCTCAGTAAAAGCCTCCTGATCAGGTCATGACCCACATCACCAGTGCTAATAGAGTCTCTTCTGGCCTGAATGAGGATTCCGTGCTTGGGTATAAGAGTCTTCAGGAATGCCATTTGGCTGGAAAGCTGTTGAAGACACTGGACAGCATCCAGTGCTTTCATCTTAGGAGTTCTTCATCTCAAATTTGTATATGGAGACGCCTGGAACAGATAACACAGTCATTCACAGATACGAGCAGATGGCTGAGAGCTTCCACACATCCATTAGACTGAACCCTAAGAGAAAGAAAAGGACAGAGAAATGTTTGCTTTTACTAACAGGAGAGCTGGTGAAATAATGGCTATAAAATAATAAGCAATAGTACACCCAAAAATCAATTACTCACTCATGTTAAGTCAGCATGACTTTTTATGGTGCTTTTTAGGGAACACTGGATACCCATTTTCCACAAGTTGGTATGATTCTTCAGGGCCTTCGTGAAATGTCTGCAACATACTTTGGTTGAAATTCCTCATGGTCGTGTAAAGCAACACCCTTTTTACCTTGTCAAAAACAGCTGGATTCACAGCGACCTGTTTCGGTGCATGTCTCTTTAAATGATAATGAGCTACTTCTCACTCTGCCCCTCTTCAGTTTTTGTGTGTGTGTATTCGGTGTATTTTTTTTGTGTATCCTCAGTGACTCTAATGTTGGGAGAAAATGAAGACTCCTATGTTAATATGCTAATACAGGACAGTCCGTCAGCACTCGTGGGCGGGGCCTGAGCAGTATGATGTCATACTGCTCAGAAAATCAATGGATTTTTGTCATTGTAGGGTGGGTGTGTCCAGTTTGCTCACAAAATTTTTGAACCCCAAATGGTTCTTAAATGTTTAAATTCTTAATCAAACCACTGTTTTCATTAAGGAGAGGAAAATCCAAATGTCCACCTCTGCTTCTGATTTAATGATGCTTCTTCGGCTGTTTCCAGACCCGCTGCTGACACACATTATGTTCAGACACAGACCTTGTCAATAGGACGAGACAAGGACAAAGCATTATGAACAAAGGTTATCAAACATTTCCTCAAGGAAAAAGCCAGTTACAGGTTCCCTTCATTCATTTATTTTCAACCCATCAGAGGAACGCTCTTTAGCTGAGGCTCACAGCGCAAATCTGGTTTCCTCTTCATCCACTCGAGTTATATGTCTGCATTAGCTTCCATTATGATTATTATTCTGTAAAGCGACCACAGGGCCGTAGAATGGGTCCGTGTTGACATAGTATACTGTATATAGACACGAGGGGAAAGATAGAGTAAAAAAAAAAAAAAAAAAGAGGAGAGAACAAAAACCTTTGTTCCTCATTAAAATGGTGGGAAGGGTAGAGCTGCGCTCTCAGACATTTTTTCTCTTTGAATTGGAAGGCTTTTGCTTGGCTTAGGTGTTGAGGTATTGTTTTGAAGAGCACTTATTTGAGAAACAGAAAGGAACTTGTCATTTTGCCGTTCTGAATTCGAGGCTAGGGGCAGATTATCCTGTTCCGACCATAGTAAATCAATCTGTCCCGTCCCATAAAAACAGAAGAGCTCCCCTGACGGCAATAGTCTCTGAGAGCTTGTTGAGAGATAAATAAATAGAAAAGTACAAGACGAAAATATAAAACTGAAGAGAAATACTGTATGTTTGAATCTTTCTGTCGGTGAGCTGAGACAACTAGACAAGCCCCATGAAATCAAAATGGAAATTTTGTAGCTTTTAGTCCACACCTGTTGGCTCAAAGGCAATCTGTATGCTAGCGTTCTTGTGAAAGTTTAGGAAAATAGCTTTTAGCGGATGTAGCTAAAACAGAGCAGAAAGCATTTATATGTACACTACTTTTTAAATGTTTTTAATATTTTTGAAAGAAGTCTCTTATGCTGACCAAGTCTACATTCATGTGACAAAAATAAAAAGGTAATATTTTGAATATTATTACAGTTTAAAATAACTTTTCGCTGCTTAATATATTTGTGGAAAGTATGCATTAAAAGGACAGTTCAGCCCAAAAAAAGGTGTATATGACTTTCTTCTTTCAGACAAATCCATTCAGAGTTATTTTAAAAAAATGTCCTGTCTTTTCAAGCTTTATAATAGCAGTGAATGGGTGTTTAGATTTTGATGTCCAATAAAGTGCATCCATCCATCATAAAAATTACTCCCCACAGCTCCAGGGGTTAATAAAGGCCTTCTTAAGTGTCGCTAGATTCTCGTGAGACTAGCGTATTCTTACCGGAGCTTATGCTACGCCTACGTCCTACGTCATTCGCTAGAATGCCACTCTCTCATTACACACACAGTTGTACAACAGTTAACGGGAGCTATAAATTTATTTTTATAAATGCTATAAATTTAAGTTTATAAATTTTCCAATAAGGATCTTTTTCTTAAACAAAAACACATTGATTTTTCAGGAGGCCTTTATTAACCCCCTGGAGCTGTGTGGAGTACTTTTTATGATGGATGGATGAAGTATTTTTGGGCTTCAAAATCTCAACATCCATTCACTGCCATTATAAAGCTTGGAAGAGCCCGGAATTTTTTTTTTTTTTTTTTTTTTAAAAGAGTCATTCTATGGAAATGTCTGTTTTTCTGTCCCTAGCATTTACAGAAATATTACACTTGAAAAACACTTTAGGGTTACAGTTTCGCTATATATTTTAAAATGAAACAATATGTTATTGGAACAGTTACATCTTGAGCCACTGATTTGTTTTTAAATTAATTCTATAGAATTCCAAGCACCACAAAACTGTTTGTCCCCACAGCGATGTACAGAGGAAAAGTGCTTCATTTTGAGGTCAAAAACTGTTTTTCTACCATTTAAATACAATAATGTGTTCATAACTAACAAATATATGTGACCCTGGAGCACAAAACCAGTCATAAGGGTCAATTTTTCGAAATATAAGCTGAATATATAATATTTGGCTTCAATATATGGAATCTGAGGGTGCAAAAAAATCTAAATATTGAGAAAATCGCTTTTAAAGTTGTCCAAATGAAGTTCTTAGCGATGCATATTACTAATCAAAAATTAAGTTTTGATATATTTACAGTAGGAATTTTACAAAATATCTTCATGGAACATGATCTTTACTTAATATCCTAATGATTTTTGGCATAAAAGAAAAATCAATCATTTTGACCCATACAATGTATTGTTGGCTATTGCTACAAACATACCCCAGCGACTTTGGACTGGTTTTGTGGTCCAGGGTCACATATGATGTAAATGGCTTAAAAAAATGCTGAATAAATATTATAAAATATATAATAAAAGTAGTGGTCCCCTGGAGTTGTGTCACTGGTGTTACTGTTTAACAGATCTATGAAAAAAGGCCCATGTTAAGTCCACTGTCCCTATCTCATCATTTCATATGAAGCTTTTAGTTGAAGTCACTGGTGTGACCTACTTTATTGTTAGGGATTTGTAAAAAAAAAAAAAAAAAAAAAACTAGAATACAAATGGATTATGCTACCTAATTTAGTGAGTATACCATGATTGACAACATGTGGTTTGATACCTTGCAGCAGCCAATGTGCAAAATCCATTTTTCATGAAAATTGTCACTGGTGTTACCTTCCTTAGGGGTGGCAGCAGTGAAGATCAGTATATCCGGTCTTATGTATGTCACTGATGATTCATTGTGTCACTGTTTGTTTTTCTGTCACATTAAATAAATAAAACATCGCTTTTACAATCGCCTTACTTCTTGCATTTTCATCATTTTACTGTAACTCTGACGACGTGTGCTGAAAAAAAAATCAAGAAAACAAATCATAAAAACCTTTAATATTGCCAAAGATAGTAACACTAGTGACAAAAACGGCACATGTGGTCTTTAAATAATTGCACAATAAAGATTTTTAAAAAATCATTAAGCTATTCATAAAGTAAAAAGGTAATCTAATAATGTGGTCTAAATTTAAATGTTAGGAAAAAAAAAAACATACTTGCCATACCAAAAGTGAGCATTTCTGTAGAATGACCCAAATATAACTCTGAATGTATTGGTCTGAAAGACAAAAGTCATATATACTTATGATGGCCCTGAAAGGTGAGGGTGAACTAATTTTCAAATTTGGGTGAACTATCTCTTTAAGGATGTTTTACATAGTCATTCTGATTATGTTTCCTAAATAAGGAAAATTCCAGGAATTTCTCTTCTAGGAAGTTAACCAATAATGTATGACTCACTTTGTCTGCAGGGACCTAAAATTTTGTTTAATCAAATGTTCTTCCCGTAATAAAACCTACCTCTGATTAGCAATCATAAAGCAAAAAGGAGACAAACATTTTGATGTGTTTTAGCAATAACTACACAGCGAACAAAACTTGTTACTAGCACTAGTCTCATACATATGCACTGTATAAATGTATTTGTAGTTGGTCTAAAACAAGATACAAGAAATAAGACAGAATTTAATTCGCGCGGACAGACCGAGAGGGAAAGTGAGGACAGGGTATGTGTGCGTGTGTTGTTAGGGGTATCTTCCTTCTCTATCTTAATGGAGAGCTGATTGTTCGGAAGTGAACCTCCTCTGAAACTCGCCTCATTAACCTGCCAGGTGGTGGAAGACACCAAGCTCTGATTGAACTGCAGCCAGGACGGCTGCTTTGAAGACCACAAGGGACTAGACAGAGAGAGAGAGAGAGAAGCAAAAGCATCTGAAATACCGCATGTACTCTGTTGCAAGCTTTTTACGTAAACCAACAAATCTTGCATTGATCATACAGAGCAACCCTGGTTCATAACGTATGAAACGGAGTATGTCCCAAAAGAGCTGGTATTTCTAATGCTGCAGGAATTTAAATGTCTTTCAGTCCTTTCAATAGTCTGTTGCGGAGCTGTTCAAACAAGACGCAACAGCACGCTAGCTCTCTCGAGTGCAGCCGGTGATCGATTCGAGCGGATTTCTTATGGATGTGGAAGGCCACACTTTGTTTTGAATCCGAGACCCTTGGCTCGCTCATACTTTTCCTATTATAGTGACCTCGCAACTGGCATTGTATACGCAGCGTGGAGCTGTTGTTGATTGTGCGACCGTGTTTTCAAGAAACGGAGAGATTCTGGGAAGGTGTGTCATCCTTCACCGCCGCCGTTCCAACACACAAACAGATAACAGAGGTCTAGGTGCTGACTGGACAAACGCCCGGGCTTGACACTTCACTTTTTGTTTATGTGTTTGCGAGCAGGCATATTAGAGACTAAGAGACTGTTGACGATACTGCATTTACACACGTCCTCCTTGTTTAGACACATCTACGTCCCCGGGGACATTTTTGCGGAGTGTCCTCACGCATGTCCCGTCTCTCTCCTCCTTTACAGGCGTTTTGTCCTTTCCCTCTCACTCGAATCTCCTCTCTCCATATCCACTTCCTGTGTTCCCCTTTCTCGTTTGATATTTTCGTGTTTTCTTCGTTCCCATTCCTTCAAATTTTAGTCTTAGTCACCACTGTTATTATTTTTGCAGTCCAGTCACCAGCTGGTTTCCATCAAGCCCAATCAGTGCCTTCAAAGCTGTTCTGCACATTTCAGGAGCAACAAAGTCAGAACACATTTCCTCACTGCCCTGCTTGGCTAATGGGGCTCGCACTGTTTGCACGTCACCGACTTCACTCGATCCATATTTGAAAGAATGGAGAAACACCCCAGATCACGCAGCCTTAATCTAAGCGGGCCATGTGACCGTGAGAACCCTCATTAACATGTGCCTATGCTTATCGACATCAGCTTTGTGTATTAACTCGATGCGTACTGTAATTCTATGTTTTTAAGTCATTGTATGGTCAGGAACGGTTATTGGGTTTGCAATTACACGGTTGCAAGCTCACAGGCACATAGAGACACACACTTTGTTTATTTTCTACGAAAACATGCGATTCTTTCATGTGCCTCACTCCGAAGTTCACATGTGCGGAGCAGCTGTGGATGTGTTTGTTTGCGAAAGCTCTACATTAACCTTCCTTCCACCTCTCTTTGACCTAATTGAAAACGATTCAGTGTAATTGTTTGATGAATCCTGATAACTTTCGATTGATCTACAGTATGGCGTTGGCAGTTCGGCAGAAAACACGCCGCTAATGTGTCTGGCCTGTCAGCGTTTATTTGAAAATATTGCTTGCCATTTACGCTTTGCTGCCATAGTAAATGGTACATATGGAGCGTGTTCGTCAGTTTAAAACTCAGATCATTTTTTGTCTTCAGATGACATTAAAAATTCCAATAAAATCCAAAATGTGGATTAATTAACAGATGCACTGCAAATGAGGGGTAATGTGTTTTTATTAGCGTGTGCATGCATTCAAATATCTTGCTTTATTGAAAGTTTAAACACTTTTTATTTGTCTGTGTGTTTACAGGATGCTGGAATACTCTCTCAACTTGCAGAATGTTAGTTTCTCTGCAGTCCGGACGGTCAGAGTACTTCGACCTCTTCGGGCTATCAACCGAGTGCCCAGTGAGTATAATGTCAGCAACAATTTTCCAACTTCTCCCTACAGCTAACAATGAACAGTTGTATTTTTGTTAAAGCGAATCCCGGGTAAGACTTGTATGGCTTGATATAACATAAATGATGTCTCTTACTAAAATATGTAGTAGAAAACCCATGAAATATTTACATTATTTAAAAAACCCACTTCGTTTTATACATATTTTGGACTATGGGGGGGTGCCATTATTCTGATGATGTGAAATGGTTGCACACGGTGAGCTACTGGCACTAACTGTTGCCTCCGGATATTGAGTGAAATCCATGGTGAGAATAGGGATGTCACTAACGATTATTTTGGTAATCAAGTAATCTGTCGATTATTATATATATATATCATATATATATATATATATATATATATTTATTTATTTATTTATTTTTTTTGTAGTTATAAAAATAGATATTAGTTCAAGTATTGTATCAAAAGCAAGTAGTAATATGGTTTCATTGAACAAAACTGGTAAAATACATAATGTACTATAAACAACAGAGCTAATGTACATTACGCATTATAAAAAATGCCTGCAGAGGGCGCCAACAGCCTGATGATTGTTTTTACACTTTACTGTGCAATCTAATCCATGTTTAATATCGACTCAACAGCATTTAATTCAAATGTCCACTCAGTCTTTAGTTTTTGGCCATATCTTTATGATAGAAAAGCGACAGCCACTGTAATATCTTGAATATTTGGACATCAAAATGTGTAAAGAGCAAGGATTTAAACTTATATTTTAAAATCGTGATGAACAGTTAGCATATTGAGAAGGTTTATAAGTGATTTACCTTACAAATCTGATGAAATAGCGCACTTTGAGTTCCCAGATGAGCGGTATAATAAACCCAAAGAGATGGACTTTGAGACGCTCCACACATATAAATGATAACAGTTTTTGTAGCAGCGTTTACTGATGGGTTTAGCAGATTTTTAAATGGGTTTAATATGTGGAAAGCACCACTTCCGGTATATTGCCGATTACTCGACATGGGCAAAACGAAATTGAGGATGTTTTAAAATCGAATAGAATCGAGGAATTGTTGCAGCCCTAGGTGAGAAACTCCTTCAGCATCATGCCAAGCGTCTGCATCTGGCATTTTTTGTCTCTGCTGTTTGTAAGCTCTTTCAGTAGCTGTGGTCTACTAAAAGCCTCAGTGGCATCAGGGCTAAAGTGGAGAGAACAAAGACGCAGGTCTTTAGAAAGTTTTATTCATCCACAGGCATCTTCCCAATCTTTTCTCCTCTTCTCATCGCTAGAAAAGCATCGTAGACTTAGATTGCTTCTCGTTACTCTTCGTCTGAAAATTACAACCAAAAACCACACAATGTGGCATCGTATCAGTATTTTATTTTCAAAGTTGTGTATTAAGAGTTGTGTTGCGGTAAAAATAGCAACAGGTAGTGCCAATAGCTCACAGAGTGCAACCATTTCACGTCATCAGAAATAATGGCGCCCCCATACACTGTAAAAAAGAATTTGTTGATAACTTCAACTTGAAATATTTTGTTACTCGGCTGCCTTTAAATTTTAAGTTCAGTCAACTCAAAAAAGTTTAGTCAACTTGAAATGTTAAATTGTACTAAGTGACAACTTAGATATTTGAATTCATTCAACTTAAAATTTTAAGGCAGCTGGGTAACAAGCCCAGCTTTTAAGTTTAACAAACCAAATTGTTTGTTTAGTCAACTCAAATATCTACAATTTCACTTAGTACAACTTAACATTTCAAGTTGACTGAACTTAAAATTTTAAATCTGCAGGGTAACAAAATAGTTGACTCAACAAATTTATTTTTTTTTTTTTTGTTTGTTTTTTATAGTGTAGTTCAAAATATGTATAAAACAATGTGTTTTTTTTTTTTAAATAGCGTGAATCTTTCATCGGTTTTCTACTCCCTATTTCAGTATGAGACATCATTTATGTTATATTAAGCCATACAAGTCTTCATACCAAGAGTGTTAGCTAAGGCAATAACTAATGTTAACTGAACGGAATCTTATTATGAAATGTCACAGACATTCCTGAATGAATCAGCGTTTTTTTTTTAAACAAATAGGTTATGTAAATGATTCAATCAGTCACTCACTTGTTTTATTCCTGAACGAGTTTATGTTTATGAATATATCAGTTAGGTAAATAATTTAATGAGTGACTCACTTGTTTTGTTCCTGAATGAATCAGTGTTTATGAATGAATCATTTAAGTAAATGATTCACTGAGTCACGCAATGGCATACATTTGTTTTGTTCCTGAAATTATCATAGTTTTTGAATGAATCAGCTAAATTAATTGTTCAGTAATTAACCCAATAATTGAGACAGTCACTTGTTGTGATTATGTAATGTGCAGAAGGATTCAACAGTCTTTCTGGAATGTGCAAAAAGATTCATAGTAATACTCAGTAAAAAAGCAGTATGCACAGTAATAAAAGTTTATGTTTATATTATATTACAATCTATTGCTTGTGTTCTTTGTAAGTTAGTAAGTTTTTCTTTAACAATGATTGAATGTTTAAGGTGCATTTGTAGAAAATAGGAACTCAGAGCTTAATTCGATTTTTTTTAATTCCCTGCATTCAATCAAAGACTTTATTAAATTCTGAATGTCCTATGTTGAATTACATTATTTAAGCACTTTGGTCAATTAATGCAATTTAATCAACATTTGAATGAGAAATGTAGCCTGGACTCAGTCGTATACCAGAGGAGTTCATGCCATTTTAGGGACTTTAGATTTATAGATCATTTTCCTCTTCAGTGCCTTTTACGGCTTCTCTCTTTTCACACACACACAGAAAGAATAATAGAGACCGGCTCTCTCTCTCTCTCTCTCTCACACACACACACACACTTTTTCTCTAAGGCAGGGTGATGATATTTCATTGGCCACATCTTTATATACCGGATGTTTTAATCACCCTCCGTGCCAAGGAGATGCCCGCGGTTCCCCCACGGCTCTTATTTCACGAGGAGCCGTGTCTGGCCTATTCTGCTTGATGTCCCTATTTGTGGAGAGTAGTAAAATGTATATTGAACAATGGTAGCATTTAGCTGGAATGTTTTGACTAGCCCGGCTAGGGTAATTTGTGTGGGGTCCCGTTTAGCTGGCCTTTGGATACGGTTCAGTATGTCTATCCATCCAACAGACAAACTGCACCCATTCTCGTGTTATTCACTACAGGCCCGGGAGGTCACAAATGGCATCCAGGTGCCTGTCTTCTAGTTCAGTTTGGAGACAAGAGTGTATCCATTCCTGTCATGATTAATACCTAATTAATACCTGTGCCAATCAGAGACAGGGGGGTGAAGTGGTAGCAGACAGCCTAATTCATTATTCAGGAGCCACCCAGACTAATTAAAGGCCTAATGTGTGCATTAATTTGCGAATTATTTTATCTGTGGCTCGCCTGCTGCGGACCGTCACTGGGAAAATGGGTGACAGAGATTTTTGTTGATCCTATTTGTCATTTTTCACTTTATTTTCCAGCTCTAATCAAAACAAAAAGAGAGAGGGAGAGAAAAACATAATAGGAGTTAAACTCAAATCATCAATCATTAGACTGTCAAGCTGGAAGCTAAAGCAACATGTCATAAACATTTTTAAATTATTTTGACAGCAAAGCATTATATTATAGTATTATTGGGATTGGTAGTCTTTTCCACATTACAATTACACAGGCAATTTACGCAACTAGGGTCTGTATTTCATTTTATGTATTATTTTTTATTTTTTATTTTTTTCAAAAATGTAATTGGACTTTTTATAGTATATTTAAAAAAATATATAATATGATATGATTATGATAATAATAATAATAATAATAATAATAATAATCAATTCTTATTAAATATTGTAAATATTTAGATAGATGTAATAGTTTATAGAGGTACATGGAGTTCAATAATAATAAGAATAATAATATTTATTTATTTATTTATTTATTGTTAAATGTACTTAGCCTTTTTATAGTGTATTTTTACGAATTATGATTGATTGATTGATTGATTAGGATTTGTTGATTGAGGTATTTTTAATTAATATTTATTTATTTATTTACACAAATAACATGGAAATTGTACACAATATAATAATAATAATAATAATAATAATAATAATAATAACAACAGCAACAACAACAACAACAATAATAATAATAATAATAATAATAGTGTTGTAAAATGTAATTTTATAGTGTATTTTCAAGAATTGAGGATGAGATTAATTAATTAATTATTGTTGAATGTACTTAGACTTTTTATAGTGTATTTTTACGAATTATGATTGATTATGATTGATTGATTAATTGATGTATTTTTTATATTTATTTATTTAGAAAAATAACATGGAAATTGTATGAGATATTAATAATAATAATAATAATGTTGTAAAATGTAATTAGACTTTTTATAGTGTATTTTTAAGAATTATGAGGATGAGATTTATTTATTTATTTATACACACAAATAGCATGTGAAAATAGGTGCTTAGCCTTTAGGAAGTATTGTAAAAGATATGTTTATAATAATAATAATAATAATAATAATAATAATAATAATAATAATAATAATAATAATAACAATAATAACAATATTGTTGTTGTTATTATTATTAGTAGTATTATTATTAGTATTATTACTACTACTACTACTACTACTACTATTACTACTGTAAAATGTAATTTGACCTTTTATAGTGTATTTTTTAGAATTATGAGACCGACATTGAATTGTGTATTTATGTATTTTATTAGTAATATTTATTTATTTTCACAAATAACATTTATTTTATTTGTAATACTTATCTATTTTTACAAATAACATGTGAAAATAGGTAACCTTTAGGAAATATTGTAAGATATATTTAATAATAATAATAATAATAATAATAATAATAATAATAATAATAATAATAATAGTAATAATAATAAAATTAATAATAATCTTATTATTAAATATTTACAATATTTAGATTATATGTAATAGCTTAGTGGTACATGGAGTTCACTGGATTTGTTCTCTAACAACATACCGATTGTTCAGTTGATGAAATATCTTCCTGAAAAACAGTTTTGAAAGTTGTGTATTGCCTAAACTTATATGCTCTACGATCTTTATAGAGTGTTTGGCATTGTAAAAAACTGTAAGTCTATCCCTCACAGTCTTGTTTTCATCCGTGTCAAATTCAATATGGTGTCTAACCTGTCTAAAGTCTATAGGTGAGCTTGTACTTTCCAGAGTCATGTCAGTCCTACTCTGTGTTTCTCATCACCTTCTTCTATGTCCTCTATACTACCCTGCCCTCTGTCATTCTGTTCTCCCTATCTTTGAGGAGCTGTCTTAATCAACATCACACTCTGTTGTTCTCCACACCCACGGCTTGATTGATGAAGAGACGGGGCAAAACTGTCAGTAGATGACAAACATGTTCCCTCACAAATCAAAATACTCAAGACTGCTGTGGTGTACAGCTGCCTCACTCCACCTTGTATTTGGTGTGCAGGTGTGAAAAGCGATCTCTTAAAAGGTTTGTAATATGTAGACAGACCACTATTCGTGCCCTTTCGCTCCCCCAGAAGGTGGATTAGTCTGTCAGAAAGTCTGGAGCTCTTTTACACTTCATCTTCGGGATTAGAATTCACCATGATTCCACACTTGAGGGCGGTTGGAGGTTAATTGGAAATCCGCCTGGCTGCCCACTTGTGTATTCTATTATTATTTGGGCCGAGGAACAGCATCATGTCGAGTGTCCGCCAGCGGTGACGTCGCGGTCATCATTTTCAGAAGGCCAGCGGTAATTGGAGTGGTGGACGTGTAGATTGGTGAGAGGCATGAGGGCACTACTGGAGAGAAAAAGATGCAGACACATAGAGGAACTGATAACTTTGTCCACCACATGAGTGACTTTTTAAGGATTATGAAAATTATGAAGATGAGAGTGTGGCAGTGCGACAAAGGAAGCAGACTGGAAATGGACTATGTAATTTTTGTGAGTGTGGTCTTGTCTGATTTGAAAAGAGAAATAACTCTTGGACCAGGTCGACAGCTTTATTATTCTGATTATATTAAAATAAATTAAATGAATATTAAATTAAATTAAATTAATTTACTAAATTAAATTAAAATTGGCATTTTAACATATATCATCCCGTAGCAAATCTATGCAGATGGAGCTGGGGAAGGTGGAGGGTTTCTAAAGAAATTAAATTAAATAATTAAATTAAATTAAATTAAATTAAATTAAATTAAATTAAATATTGAATAAAAAAGATGAATAAAATATATAGTCACCCTACAAATATTTCTCTGCTATATGGGATACATTAAACCAGTAGTATTAATCATGTAATCATTGAAAACAATGAAACTGTTTATGTATATTATTATTAAAATAACGTGTGTAATAATATTTCTAAAATGTGAAATTAACATTTTAACACTCATAAAAATTGATATTTTAACATATACATGAAATCATCCCATAGCAGATCTATACAGGTGGAGCTGGGGAACGTGGAAGGTTTCTGAAAAATTTAATGTAATTTAATGTAATTTAATTCAATATAATTTATTATTATTATTATTATTATTATTATTATTATTTATTATTATTATAATTATTATAATTATTATATAATTTAATTATTTAAAATAAAAAATATAGTAATATACAAAATATAATAAATAATAAATATATAATAGAAAAAAACAGTAATATAAAGCTTACATGATTAAATTAATTACATTAAAATTAATTTAGTTTAATTATTAAAAGCTGTTTATGTATATTATTATGAAAAAATGTATGTAATAATATTTCTAAAATGTAAAATTAAGATTTTAACGCTTATAAAAATTTAAATTTTAACACTTAATTAATATATGCTAAAATATTGTATGTTTATATATATATATATATATATATATATATATTATATATATATATATATATATATATATATATATATTATGTATTTACATTAAATTATGATATTTAAAATAAAATAAATATTGAATAAAAAAGGTCTATCATCAACCTACCAGTCTTTCTTTACTATAAGGGATACATTAAAGCAGTAATATAAATCATGTAATTATCGAAAACAATGTAATTGTTTGTGGATATTATTATTAAATTAATAAACATGTAATAATCTTTTTAATAATATTTTTAAATTGTGAAATTTGTAAAACTTGTAACCACCCCATAGGAGATTTATACGGGTGGAGCTGGGGAAGATGGAGGGTTTCTGAAACGCGCTGCACCTGATACAACAAGCACTAGCAATGAGCAGCAAGCTCATTGGCTGCTAATATGTAAAGAAACCAATAAGATGTGCCATGTCAATAATGATGTCATTATGTCAGATTGAGTTAGAACCTATCAGACTGCTGTCTATCAGTTTAATGACAGAGCTTTGGATATATAATTGTGTGTGTGTGTGTGTGTGTGTGTATGCACAGTGTATCAATAACCCATGAAGTGGAAGGATGATAGAGGCCAGGCAGGTTTTTGGTAAGATATGAATCAATATATGGTTAGTTATCTTTTTAACATCAGAGCATTTATTTCACCAGCTCTTTAATGAGCTTTTAAGTGATGCGGAAATGAAATCAGTGGATTGAGTGTTGTCCTTTTACAACCTTATTGAATTAATATTGAGAAGATTAAGCTTCTCATCTCTTTGGTTAAGTCTTCTGCCAAGTATCAACACCCTTGTGTTAAGACTGCTACAGCCGTACAACACTGGAATAGACTCCTGTGTTTTTGCGGTTTTCATGTCCCCTCAAGCTGTTTTAATTAAAACCTACAGAGAAGCTGCTCTTTTATTATCTGTGGAAGCTTATGAGAAATAAATAGAAAGCATGGCTATGATCTCTTTCTCCCCTGTGCTTTGTTATTGAGCTTGTTTGGTGCATGTGGAGGACTCCAAAGGGCAGGGGATCCCAGGGGTCTTTTTCATAACACAGGGCCCGAGCACATTGTGTGGCCTGGGAGACTCTTTTTTTCGACAGAACAGAACAGCTATGGGAGGATATTTACAGTCTGCCCTTGGGGAATACGCTCTCCTAAATATTCTTTTCAGGAGGAGTTTATAAATGAGTTTAGCCACCTGCGGAGAGTCAGACCCTTGCGTTAGTGAATTGCTGTAGACTGACATAGCTGGGTCAGATAAGGAAATGGGTGAATAACGAGGCATTTTCCGGAATATTTGCAAGATTTCATATGTCTGTCAGTATTGGTGTCAATCCAGTGATAAGGGAAATTAGAACTGGCATCTAGGTGTGGAAAAACCTATCTTTTAGGACTTCCATCTAGTACAGCTTTTTCACCAGGGCTGGTGCCGGAGCCAGAGCTGGAGCCCAGTCGGGACCTGGGCCGTGCTTTTCCACTCAAAAAAAAAAAAATCCTGGGCCAGTGCCCAAATCCTGGTTCTGACTCAGCCCCGAAATCTTGCTGATCTCAAACAAGGGAACTTATGACATCAGTAGGCGGAGCGTCTGCTACAGACTGCAGTTTGAAAGGAGCCATTAGGCTTGCTCCAGATGCATCGGTGCTGCGCAGACTGATCAGCATTTGAAATCAAAGTACCGGCTAAAGCAATTGGAAACCAGACAACTCTTTATGCTTTTGAATTGCTCTCACGGTACTTTGATGTCATACACAGATCGGTTTGCGCGGTGCCGATGCATCTCGAACAAGCCTATTTTTTAAAAAATGAACAACATTAACACAGTGTGTCAGTTCTGAAATGGTCAGCAGAAGAGATCAACACTCTCCTTCTGTAAGAGATAACAAGCGATTGCGGTCACATGTTGGTAACTTAGAGGGTTCTGCTCCCTGCCGGTGGAAACGCAAGCTGGTTTTGAACGAGTGCCAGTCTTGGCCAAGCACCGGTTCCAGCTCCAACACCAGCCCCAGTGGAAAAGCGGTATAAGTTGTGCCAAACCCATATGACTCGCTTACTTCTGGGGAACATGAAAAGCTGTTATTGTTAGTAATCAAAGATTTTGGTTCCCATAGACTTCCATTGTATTTTTTGTTTTTATAATGGAAGTCAGTGGGAACCAGTGGGTTTGGTTACCAGTATTCTTTCAAATATCTTCTTTTATGTTCTGGAGAAAAGAAAAAAAAAATCCATACAGGTTTTTAATTTTAATTTTTGGTGGACTATCCATTTAACACATTAACTTTATTAAATGATTTTTTTTTTATTTATTGTTTTAATATAGACTCTAAATTTAGCATTTTAATGCTGGTTTTTGAATTGCAGTATCAAGTTGTACTTGATAAATTTAAGTGTAGTAATTGAATAATTTAATTTTGCTTTTTTTTTCAAAAACAAACTGAAATATTTTCTTATGTCAATTTCAGAATTTATTTATTTGCTTTTTATTTAGCCTTTTGTAATATATTGATAAATATATATATATATATATATTTTTTTTTTTTCTAAAATACTACTTCTAGTCCTAAACATGGTTTTTAAAACCACATTTTGTGTATTGTATACTACAGTATATTTTAGAAAATTAAACAATTCCTTGAGTTTTATAAATATTTTGGAAAATCTAAGTCATAAACTGAGTTGACAAGTGACATTAAAGATTAGTTTTCTCCTGACAATTTACTCATTCCTCATCCCCATGCCATCCAAGATGTTCATGACTTTTTTTTGAAGAAAACATTCCAGAATTTTTATCCATATAATAAACTTCAATAAAGGTTAAGTGGGATGAAGGTACAAATTGCAGTTTCAATACAGAATCCCAGCCAAGAAATAAGGGTCTTATCTAGTGAAACGATCGGTCATTTCTAAACGTATATACATTTTAACCACAAATGCTTGTCTTGCACTAGTTCTGCGATTCGTGTCATGTTGGAAAGGTCACCCGTGGTTAGTTCTTCGTCTGTGTACTTCGGTTCAAAAAGGTAGGGTAGGGCAAAAAATCAAATTTTCTCTTCAATTTCACCTCAATGTTGGACTTCAAAATTGTCCAACATTGTTGTTTTACCTTTTTTTGTAAAGGTAACAAAGACTTCCTTTGCACATTTGCTTTGTAAACATTGGGTGAGTACTTCCACCTACGTCACATGTGACCTTTCCAATTTGATTACGTAATGCGTCAAGTTGAGCTAGTACAAGACTAGCATTTGTGGTTAAAAAGTATATAATTTTGCCGTTGCGCTACTGGTGTCCCGAGTTCGAATCCCGGCTCGAGGACTTTTCCCAATCCTGCTCCCTTCTCTCTCTCCCACTTCGCTTCCTGTCAGCTATGATCTGTCCTATCTTAAAGGAGAAGTTCACTTCCAGAACAAAATTATCTGAGTACATTATCTGTGAAAATTTACAGATAATGTACTCACCCCCTTGTCATCCAAGATGTTCATATCTTTCTTTCTGCAGTCATAAAGAAATTGTGTTTTTTGAGGAAAACATTTCAGCATTTTTCTCCATATAATGGACTGCTATGGTGCCCCGAGTTTGAACTTGCAAAATGCAGTTTAAATGCGGTTTCAAACGATCCCAAATGCGGTTGTAAATGATCCCAGCCAAGGAAGAAGGGTATTATGTAGCGAAACGATCGGTTATTTTTTTTATAAAAAGAATACAATTTGTATGCTTTTTAATGTCTTACGCTGCCTGAACTCAGTTTTTTCAGTTCATGACAGTTAGAGGGTATGTGGAAAAACTCCCATCTCATGTTCTCCCTCAACTTCGAAATCGTCTTATATCGCTGTTTTACCTTTTTTGTTGAGGGTGTTTGATCTTCTTTGCATGTTCAGTTTGCAAAGACTGGTTCGGAACTTCTGCAGTGATGTAGGATGATTTTGAAATGATTTTTGAAGTTGAGGAAGAAAATACGATTGGAGTTTTTCGACATACCCTAACTGTCTTGAGCCAGAATACACAGAGTTCAGGCAGAGCAAGACAAGACGAGCGTTTTAAATTAAAAAGTATTTAAATTGTATTTATTTTTAATGAAAATAACCGATTGTTTTGCTACAAAAGACCCTTCTTCCTTGGCTGGGATCATTTACAACCGCATTTGGGATCGTTTGAAGCCGCATTTAAACTGCATTTTGGAAGTTCAAAATCGGGGGCACTATAGCAGTCCATTATATGGAGAAAAATCCTGAAATGTTTTCCTCAAAAAACATAATTTCTTTGCGACTGAGGAAAGAAAGACACGAACATCATGGATGATAAGGGGGTGAGTACTGTACATTATCTGTAAATTTTTGTTCTGGAAGTGGACTTCTTTAATAAAGGCAAAAAGGCAAAAAAAAAAAAAGTATATACATTTTAATTTTTCACTAATACTCTTATTCCTCGACTGGGATCATATAGAGCCCTTTGAAGATGCATTAAAACTGCAATTTGGTCCTTCAACCCATTGATTCCCATTGAAGTCCTCTATATGGAGAAAAATCATGGAATGTTTTCCTCAAAAACCCTAATTTAAAGAACATCTCGCATGAGTTGAGGGTAAGTAAATCAGAAAATTTTTATTCTGGAAGTGAGTGAATCCTTTAACGAAGAACGTTGACAAAAGATAGCCTAGCCTCCTGCTCAGACAGTCCATTATCGTATTGTGAGGAAACTCACATGGCCCTGCGTTTCCATTTGTCAGTCTTAAGGGACCCAAATTCCGGAAGGTGATTTTCTCCAGGAAACACACTTCCCTGTGGGGAATTACCTTTCAGTTTGTAAGGGACACGGATCTGTGCCACTGTCACTGATTCAATGCTTGTTAAGCCCTGACTTGGCAAGCTTAGCTGAATTGCTGTGCTAGGATGAACTCCACAGTCATTTGGAGTCACTAATGACCGAAGTTAGGAAGTGATTTTCTGTGCAGAAATCTCCAAGCAGTGGATTATCCCCAAGAAACGCGTCGTAATTGGAAGAAACACTGAAGAATTTCGGAGACCTCGATTCTGTCGTTCTGAACTCACCATTTCCTAATAACAAGTAAATAGATACAGGCTGATAAACACTCACAAAACGGCACAGCATTTCCTAAATTCCCAGACATAAAAAAAAATTCGAGGCCGTGTTTCCATCAGGGCATCTCATTAGAGGGGCTGAATCCTGTCTCGAAGACGGCGGCTTTGAGAAATGCAGCATCTGCACAATACTGAGCTCTGTAAACCCACACAGCACAGAGCCATTTTATGTGATGACACGGATCCTCCATTGTCATTCATTCCTGTTAATGCCTCACTGCTTATCGCCACTCACTCTTCCTCCAATGTGGAAATTACAGCCGGCCACAGTTATCACCCACAGACTGCAGGCTGCCAGGGAGCACTGGCTGGATTACCCTGCTTCACCAATTACCCGCCAAACCCTGAGCAGGAAATGATTTTCATCATTTATGCTCCAGTCAGCTGGCATTGTGGTTTGACACAGGGCAGATATATTGGAGAAGCCAGGGCAGCAGCAGTGTCTGAAAAACTGGATATCAGCAGAGATTTTTTTTACTGGCGCGTATAAACGTGAATGAGAGCAACAGTTTGCTCAGTGCATTATAGCGCTATAATTTCATGTTTTACGAGAGCAATATGCTTTTGACGATATCTTTTTATTTTTACAACTGTGTATTTTTGAGTGTGTGAGGATGAAATAATACTACGGTTGCTCTTTTATTGTGTTGCAGGTATGAGGATCCTGGTGACGCTTCTGCTGGACACTCTTCCCATGCTGGGCAATGTGCTGCTGCTTTGCTTCTTTGTTTTCTTCATCTTTGGGATCGTAGGGGTCCAGCTGTGGGCCGGGCTTCTCCGCAACCGCTGCTTCCTCCCAGAAAACTTTTCCCTGTGAGTGTGATGGTTTCGCAGTCAAGATATTCATTTGCAAGGTGTCTTGAAATGAGAAGGTTTATAATGTGAGCACATTATTGTAATGATGAAAGGCCAAATGTCAACACAAAATCAATTTAAATGGGATTTTATGGGCCGACAGAAAAGAGGATTGAAAGCAGTAAAGAGAAATGCATAAATTGGCACGGACAAACAAATAAATTAACAAATAAAGTCCTAAAAGCTTTTTTCTTTGTTTTTTTCCTCTCTTTTTTAAAAGCATATGTAAATTCATGTCATTACTTACACTATCAGAAAAAGAAAAGAAAAAAAAAACACAATTCAGTTTTATTTTTAGATTCACATATAATCAGTGTTCTTTTTATTAAAGGCAAGTGCGAATCTCATCAAGTTAGTGTTTTTAAGCATTTTACATTTTTTCCAAAATAATAACTCAAGGCAGTAACAATTTAAACAATATTTTTTTATTTGTGAACTTATGTTCAGCTATTGTTTTTAGTAGTTAACATTTAACTTTTAACTATTTTTGAATTGTTCGGGTCATCAGTCATCAAAGCTCTGTAAATATTTGTCACAGCAATGAGATTTACTTTAAATTTCACCAAGCTGATTACTCACTGAAAACTCCCACAGATTATGTTTTCATGCCATTTCATGCCATTTGAAAATGCCATAAGAGGCAGGAATTATTGCATGAACCAATCACAGCCGATAATAACCAGTCAGATCCTAATTATTTTAATTGAATTTAATTTTTATTTTCATTTGTTTAATTTAATTTAATTTGTATTTAATTTTTGTTTAATTTATTTTATTTTAATTTTATAATTTAATTTTATTTGTTTAATTTAATTTTTATTGTATTTTTATTTGTTTTATTTAATTTTATTTTATATTACTTTATTTTATTATATTTTATTATTTTATTTTATTTTATTTGGTTAATTTAATTTCATTTAAATTTTATTTTTATTAGTTTTATTTTATATTATTAAAATATAACATTTTATATATATTTTTAATTGTTTAATTTATTTTTTATTTTATTAATTTTTTTTTTCTGTTCATTTAATTAATTTAATTTTATTAGTTTGTTTATTTTATTTATTTTACATTATTTTATTATTTTATTTTTGTTTTATTTATTTTACATTATTTTATTTTATGTTATTTTATTTTATTTGCTTAACTTTTATTTTATTTTATTTTATTTCATTTCATTTTATTGAAGCCAAATATTAATCTCATCAAATCAGCATTTTTAAGCATTTTACGTTTATTCCAAAATAATAACTCAAGGCAGTTTAAGCAATGTATTTGTTTTGCGAACTTATGTTCAGCTATTCTTTTTAATAGTCAATATTTAACTGTTTTTTTTTTTTATTTTCGGATCATCAGTCATCAGAGCTTAGTAAATATTGGTCTCAGACACAGAGATTTACTTTAAATTTCACCAAGCTGATTGCTCACTAAAAACTCCCACAGATCATGTTTTCGTGCCATTTTAAATGCATGCCGTTTTAAGTGTGTGAGTTGTTTACTTACTTTTTTAAATTAGTCTTCCCATTAACGCCATTATATTATTTATTCAGACTGATTTGCGAATGCGGAACGCGCACAATCTCAAGAGGCTGGATTTATCGCGTGAACCAATCACAGCTGAACATAACCAGTCATATCCAATCATATCTCACATATCTCCCCCAGTCATTCTCAATTGCCCCTCACCAAACTCACCGCACACTTAAGGGTGTCTTTCAAAACTCAATGGGCTCAAAGGAGGCGAGAGAGACGTGGACTTCCTCAGTAACTTTACCTGTAATTTTCAACCATGAATCAATTCTTTTTGTTTACTATCTAGCACTGTAAACCCCACAGCTATCATTGCACTGGGAGCATGAATTAGACTTCATGGATTCATGGCCTGGCTAACACAGCGTGGTGAAGGAATCCACTGCCTCACAGAGATTGGCTCGCAGCGGTGATTATGTAACATTAAGACGGTCTTAAACTGTTAAATTGCTCTTAAGAAATAAATATTTCAAGGGGCAGGGTTCCTTGGAAGGCTAGGATTTGTCCCAATGGGTAATTGAAGGTACTTGTGCAGCTAATTCGCCATGGCACTTTCTCTCTGAGGTGAATTTGTGTTGACAGACGGCCCAATTATCCAGTGTCAGAGCCAAACGCCATTAAAGCTAGGCCTTGCTCAATCACATTTCTTCTGGAGATAGTTACCGCTGATCTCGCTGCAGCCTGACTGCTGCTTAAATGGGGGTTTGCCCAACCCTAGAAGAAGCTAAGGCTGAGCGGTGGGCACCCAAGACTTCATTGGCTGAGTTATTGCTTAATGTAAAGTTAATTTGCACTCATTTGCATGGGTTGTCTGAACTGTGTGTTGGATACATTTTCATTCTTTCGTGGCACAAAAGGTGATTTTTTGAAAAATATCTTGGGAAATGGGACTTTCAAGCTGAAAAAATGAGAGAAAAAGTAATAAAAGGTCCTTAAAATGGGTCCAAATGACTAATTCCAAGTCTTCTAAAGCATACATAAGCTTTGTTTGAGGAACACTGAATTTTTTGTTTTTCATGAACAAAGATTTCTTCTGACTTACATATTTTCAATAACCTGGTTGACCCTGTTTACATAACCGGTTTGAATGATTCATTCACAAGTTCACTTCACTGACTCAGTGTGGAAATTTCAGTCTGTTCATCGTAGAAGACCTGGAAGGCTATCATAGAAGATTGTTTATGGATACTTTTGTGTTCATTTTTGAAGTACGTTTTTCCAAATTTCTATTTTTGTCTTCCTTAAAATAAAGAAGGTCACTTAGTTTTGCAACAACTTGATTACATTTTCATTATTGGGTGGTAAACTATCATTTTAAGAAGTAATTCTTATTTTTTTTCCTTTGTACAGGCCTACCAGTCTAGACCTGCACAACTACTACCACACAGAAAACGATGACGAGAACCCGTTTATCTGTTCGCAACCACGGGAGAACGGCATGCGCTTGTGCACCTCCATCCCCACGCTGCACGAGGAGGGCCGGCAGTGCCAGCTGGACATGGCAGCTTACAATAGCACAGACAACACCACCTGCGTCAACTGGAACAAGTATTACACCAACTGCTCTGCCGGAGAGGCCAATCCCTTCAAGGGGGCCATAAACTTTGACAACATTGGTTATGCCTGGATTGCCATCTTTCAGGTCTGTTGTATGTCTTGTTTTATTGCTGATACTGTGAAGACTTATACCAACAACTATAAAAACACTTATAATGCCTTAGAATGACAGTTTAGTGAGGAGGGATAATATATTTAACATAACAAAAATAAAAATACATAAATAATTTAGTACCACTAATCTAAAAATAAATGCTGTTTTACATACTGGACATTGCAATGTTGTGATGCCTAAATTCAGTTGTAGCTTTTAAAATGTATTTTATTTTATTTTTTATTATTTTGTTATTTGATTTGATTTTTATTAGTTTAATTTAATTTTAATTTTATTTTATTTTATTATTTATTTTATTTGTTTAATTTTTTTTTAGTTGTATTTTAATTTATTTATATTGATATTTTTTTGTTTAATTACATTTTTTATTTTATTTTGTATTTTCTTTTCTTTTCTTTTGTTTTATATTTATTAATTTAATTTAAGTTTTTATTTTAATTTTATTTTATTTAATTTTATTATTTAATTAAATTTTTAATTTAATTTGATTTTTTTATTATTATTATTATTATTATTATTATATTTCATTTTATTATTTGATTTTGTTTTTTATTAGTTTAATTTATTTTTTTTACTTTTTGTTTTATTTTACTTTATTTGATTTTATTTTGATTAGTTTAATTTCATTTTTATTTAATTTTTGTTTTGTTTAATTTACTTTATTTTTTACTTATTTTATTTTACTGTATTTTTACTTATTTTATTTCTATTAGTTTAATTTAATTAAATTTATTTTACTTTATTTTATTTTATTATTTAATTTTTACTTTATTTTGTTTCATTTTATATTTATTCATTTAATTTAAGGTTTTATTTTATTTTACTTAATTTTTATTTTTTATTTTATTATGTTTTATTTTATTTCAATTTTATTTGTTTTATTTAATTTTTAATTTTTATTTTTTTTTATTTTTATATTTCTATTTTATTTTATTTTACACAGCCACCAAAATCCTAGGCTCTTTTACCAAACAGTAACATTTAATTCACTGATTGCTTGCAATGGATCCAAACTAATACTAAATTTACTACCATGAACTCAAATGTGCCTACCAGTTTCCCTGACCATTCAGTGATATCTTAAATGCTTGACATTGCGTTTAAATAACAAAGCTCATTTGTCCTGGGATTTTGGATTAGCTTTTTTAGAGTCTGGCATGGAGACAATTGCAGAGATCAGCGGGCTCTATTAATTTTTATTCTGTGTTCTTTTATCACAAAAAGAGTGATAAGGTTTTAATTCTTCTGTGTCCGATAGCATGTACGCACTGATTTTAATCTCAAATTAAATTCAGCTCTCATTTTTCATATGTTTACAATACGCCAAAATGCATTTCTATTAAAAATTTAGGAGGCTGTTATATACTGATCTGTGGATTGGCCTGATGTCTTAATCTTCTTCCTTTTGCAAGCAGCCAATTCTATGGCTAGGCGCTTAATTTTTAGTATCTAAAAATGAATTAGCTGTCTGACAGCCCTTCATCCTGCCAGCACACCCAATTGCCCTGTAAATAGCAAGCAAATGCCTTTCCTTTCCGGTTTTGCCTTTCCCCGTTTCTCCCTAATCTGTGACAGATTAATCAAAGGGAATGAAGAGTGCATGCTGGGTAGGGTGTCCCCTCTGAGCATGCGATATCTGTACTGCCTACCTCATCATGCACGCTTGAGTACAAAACCAAAAACTGATCACAGAAGCATATAATCAGTGATTACTTATGCTTTTAGTTTGCATGTCTGTCATTGTATTGAAATTAGTATCAGTATGTTGTTTTTTTTACGCTTGAGAATGATGTTGTATGGAAGGCCACATCTGAATAAAAAATAGAGGTAATTGCGACTTTTTATCTGCCAATTCTGACTTTTTTTTCACAATTGCGAGTTTACAACTCCCAGTTCAGACTTTTTTTCCTCAGAATTGCGTGATGCAAACTCGCAATTCTGGCTATTTCTCACAATTGCGATTTACTTCTCCCGTTTCTGACTTTTTTCTCAGAATTGCGTGACACAAACTCGCAATTCTGACTTTTTTTCTTGCAATTGCGAGTTTACTTCTTCCGAATGTGACTTTTTTCTCAGAATTGTGAGATATAAATTTGCAATTGCATGTTATAAAGTCAGAACTGTGAGATATAAACTCGCAATTCTGAGAAATAAAGTAAGAATTGTGATATTTAAACTCAAAATTGCGAGAAATAAACTCAGAATTGAGAGAAACTCGCAATTCTGCCATTTTTCTCGCAATTGCGAGTTTGTATCTCACAATTCTGACTTTATTTCTCAGAATTGCGAGTTTATATCTCACAATTCTGAGGGAAAAAAAGTCAGAATTGTGAGATACAAACTCACAATTGTGAGAAAAATGTCAGAATTGTGAGTTTATTTCAATTCTGACTTTATTTATAGCAATTTTGAGTTTAAATATCACAATTCTTACTTTATTTCTCAGAATTGCAGGTTTATATCTCACAGTTCTGACTTTATAACATGCAATTGCAAATTTATATCTCACAATTCTGAGAAAAAAGTCACATTCGGAAGAAGTAAACTCGCAATTGCAAGAAAAAAAGTCAGAATTGCGAGTTTGTGTCACGCAATTCTGAGAAAAAAGTCAGAAACGGGAGAAGTAAATCGCAATTGTGAGAAATAGCCAGAATTGCGAGTTTGCATCACGTAATTCTGAGGAAAAAAAGTCTGAATTGGGAGTTGTAAACTCGTAATTGTGAAAAAAAAAAAAAAAGTCAGAATTGTGAGATACAAACTCACAATTGTGAGAAAAATGTCAGAATTGTGAGTTTATTTCAATTCTGACTTTATTTATAGCAATTTTGAGTTTAAATATCACAATTCTTACTTTATTTCTCAGAATTGCAGGTTTATATCTCACAGTTCTGACTTTATAACATGCAATTGCAAATTTATTTCTCACAATTCTGAGAAAAAAGTCAGAATCGGGAGAAGTAAACTCGCAATTGCAAGAAAAAAGTCAGAATTGCGAGTTTGTGTCACGCAATTCTGAGAAAAAAGTCAGAAACGGGAGAAATAAATTGCAATTCTGAGAAAAAGCCAGAATTGCGAGTTTGCATTACGCAATTCTGAGGAAAAAAAGTTTGAATTGTATGGAAGGCCATTTCTGAATAAAAAATAAAGGTAACAGCGACTTTTTATCTCCCAATTCTGACTTTTTTTTTTTTTTTCACAATTACGAGTTTACAACTCCCAATTCAGACTTTTTTTCCTCAGAATTGCGTGATGCAAACTCGCAATTCTGGCTATTTCTCACAATTGCGATTTACTTCTCCCGTTTCTGACTTTTTTCTCAGAATTGCGTGACACAAACT
The DNA here is from genome assembly GCA_036247105.1 of Cirrhinus mrigala. Classification (NCBI taxonomy): domain Eukaryota; kingdom Metazoa; phylum Chordata; class Actinopteri; order Cypriniformes; family Cyprinidae; genus Cirrhinus; species Cirrhinus mrigala. Next base: position 13,631,496 of record CM070018.1, on the reverse strand, counting down.
CGCAATTCTGACTTTTTTTCTTGCAATTGCGAGTTTACTTCTTCCGAATGTGACTTTTTTCTCAGAATTGTGAGATATAAATTTGCAATTGCATGTTATAAAGTCAGAACTGTGAGATATAAACTCGCAATTCTGAGAAATAAAGTAAGAATTGTGATATTTAAACTCAAAATTGCGAGAAATAAACTCAGAATTGAGAGAAACTCGCAATTCTGACATTTTTCTCGCAATTGCGAGTTTGTATCTCACAATTCTGACTTTTTTTCCCTCAGAACTGTGAGATATAAACTCACAGAAAAAAAGACAGATATGTTCTCAGAATTACGAGTTTATATCTCACAATTCTGAGGGAAAAAAAGTCAGAATTGTGAGATACAAACTCACAATTGTGAGAAAAATGTCAGAATTGTGAGTTTATTTCAATTCTGACTTTATTTATAGCAATTTTGAGTTTAAATATCACAATTCTTACTTTATTTCTCAGAATTGCAGGTTTATATCTCACAGTTCTGACTTTATAACATGCAATTGCAAATTTATTTCTCACAATTCTGAGAAAAAAGTCAGAATCGGGAGAAGTAAACTCGCAATTGCAAGAAAAAAGTCAGAATTGCGAGTTTGTGTCACGCAATTCTGAGAAAAAAGTCAGAAACGGGAGAAATAAATCGCAATTCTGAGAAAAAGCCAGAATTGCGAGTTTGCATTACGCAATTCTGAGGAAAAAAAGTCTGAATTGTATGGAAGGCCATTTCTGAATAAAAAATAAAGGTAATTGCGACTTTTTATCTCCCCATTCTGACTTTTTTTTTCACAATTGTGAGTTTACAACTCCCAATTCAGACTTTTTTTCTCGCAATTGCGAGTTTGTATCTCACAATTCTGACATTTTTTCCCTCAGAATTGAGATATAAACTCGCAGAAAAAAGACAGATATGTTCTCAGAATTACGAGTTTATATCTCTTGCAACTGCGAAAAAAAAGTCAAAATTGTGAGTTTATATCTCGCAAATCTGACTTCATAACTCACAACTGCGAGTTTATATCTCACAATTCTGAGAAGTCCGATAAAAATACGCAATTACAGTATCTTTTTTTTTTTTATTATTATTTAGTTGTGGAACTCGCTTTCATAATATTGTTATCTAGAATGCAAGAGTTTCCAAAAATAGTTTTATATATATAAAAAAAAATGTCTTCTGTGAACAGTCTCTTATGTGAATAAGAGACACGAGCTGTGCTGAATCCCTCTCCTTTTGTTCTTTCCTGTAGGTTATTACTCTGGAGGGTTGGGTGGACATCATGTACTTTGTTATGGATGCTCACTCCTTCTACAATTTCATCTACTTCATCCTCCTGATAATAGTGAGTGGCTTTGGGCTGAGACACCTGGACACATTTATGAGAACATTACCTGAACTGTCACCGACCAGACACACTGCCTTATACTGCGTGTCAGCAACTCTGTGTCAGACAGGCTTAGACAGCTCACTAGACAAAGACATGAGAATCATTTTTAAAATGACCATATTTTTAAAAAGCAGTTGTAGTTGCAATGTCTATAACATCTTATGAATCATGTTTTGTTTAGCCTTGGAAATGGATTGCTGTCAAAATGATTTAAAGGGATAGTTCATCCAAAAATGATAATTCTGTCATTAATTACTCACCCTCATGTTGTTCCAAACCTGTGAGACCTTTGTTCATCTTCGGAACACAAATTAAGATATTTTTTCATGAAATCCGAGAGCTTTCTGACCCTGTATAGACAGCAATGCAACTGGCACATTCAAAGCCCAGAAAGGTAGTAAGGACATCATTAAAATAGAAGAAATTGTCTAATAGCTTCATAAAATTAAGGCTGAACCACTGATGTCAGATGGACTTGTTTAACGATGTCCTTACTACCTTTCTGGGCCTTAAAGATGTCAGTTGTCATTGTTGTCTATGCAGGGTCAGAAAGCTCTTGGATTTCATCAGAAATATCTTAATTTGATTATAAAGATGAATGAAGGTCTTACGGGTTTGGAACGACATGAGGGTGAGTAATTAATGACAGAATTTAAATTTTTGGGTGAACTATCTGTTTAATTTTAAATCCTATTAGTACAGAAAATAACTATTGATTTTATCCCTGCTATTTTTATCATACCATCTTTTCTTGTTGTTACAGTAACAATGTTGTTAATGAGCAGTGAAGCTCTCTCTGTTCACGGTCTGCTCCACTCCCTCCACTGTTTTTCAGGTGGGCTCATTCTTCATGATCAACCTTTGTCTAGTTGTCATAGCGACACAGTTCTCTGAGACCAAGCAACGGGAGAGCCAGCTTATGAAGGAGCAGAGAGTGCGCTTCAGGTCCAACGCCAGCACGCTCAATAGCTTCTCTGAGCCAGGAAGCTGCTACGACGAGCTTCTCAAGTATCTAGTCCACATCATCCGCAAAGGCACCAGACAACTCGCCCACCTCATCCGAGCCGCCGGTCGCAGGGCAGGCCTGCGGATTTGCGCTTCTCCGCCGTTGGAACCGCCGCCCACGAAAAGACGTCGACAGAAGCAGCGCCAGGGATCCATCCGTCATGTTGTGCACCATCATCATCATCACCTCCACCATCACTACCATTTGGGCAATGGGAGTGTCCGAACTGATGGGGGCAGAGAGGTGGACAACCAGAGTTCCCAGAGTGGCAATGTCAACAACTCTGGGCGTCTCATACTACCTGTCATCGTCCCTCAGCAGGACCCCTTTGGTGGGTCTCTGGGCCCCAGCGGTGCAGAATCTGTGCATAGTGTTTATCAGACAGTGGGCCACCTTGAGCCGCTGCGCTGTGGCCCCTCGCCTTCTCCCACGGTGCTCCAGGCATATAAGAGGAACTCAGTGCCATTTGCGGCTCCAGTACATAAGAACTACCCCACGTTACAGCCGTCTCTGGCCTTAGAGCAGCTTAGACAGAGAATTCTGGAGCCAGGAGGAGGCAGTTGCGCTGCTAGTGTTCTTACCAATCTAAACATCCCCCCAACTCCCATCAACACCTCACAGTGCCTGGTGGAGACACAAGGTCCTCCTGGTAAATGGATTTTAAATGAGTTACTTCAGCTGAAATTCAGAAATTTGTGAAATTAAGCAGCTGGATGTGTGAAACCCTTTAGAGTAGAGCTGGGTGGCATGAACTAAATCAACAAAATTAGTAATTTTATATTTTTCAGTGTTGTATTTTGTTCATACCATCAGTTACAATATGTGTTCTCGTTGCATTTGCTGGAAATTCAACACTGAAATGTCTGTTTTCTAAGTTTGCTAGAAACTACTACTCTTACAGTGAAATTATTAACTTTTTTCATAAAAATAGTAATTAAAATTAGTATTAATAACAAATTAATAAATTTGTTACATTTTTCATATATTAAAACATTAAAGCAAAATGAAAGCTTTTTTTATAAAATTAAATTTTTAAACATTTTAGTACATTTTTATTTTAGTAAATTTTTTTATATACACGTTCATTTATGTATAAAAACACAAATGATAATGACATTTTAAGTGATTCTTTTAAAATGTTTTTAAAATATTAGCTTAAATTGGTTAATTTTAGTGCAGTTTATTTTTATTTAAAAAATTAAAATATTAAAAAAATATTCATAACAGATTAATAAATGTATTACATTCTTCAAATATTAAAACATTAAAGAAAATGTAAATCTTTTTATAACTAAAATAAATGTATAAATTTTAGTACTTTTTATTATAATGTGTATGTATATGTATATATATATATATTTTTTTTTTCATAAAACTAGATGATAGAGAGATTTTTCATAACAAATTAAGAAGTTTCTTACATTTTCAAATATTAAAACATTAAAGAAAATTTACGATAAAAAAGATAATTACTTTTTAAGTGGTTCTTTAAAAAAAAAAAAATTAAATATTACTTTAATACATTGTAGTACAATTTAATTTTTATTTTAATAAATGATATATATATATATATATATATATGTAAAACACAAACGATAAATCAATTTTAAATGATTCTATTAAAAATGTTCTTTTAAAAATATTTTTTTAAATATTACTATATATTTATATATATATGTAAAACAAACGATAATTCGATTTTAAATTATTCTATTAAAAATGTTTTTAAAATATTACTTTTGCTTTGGCAAAGGTTTTTTTTTTTTTAAATAAAAAGAATCTTCGGTGGTACATACTATTACAATACAACTTACAATTAAAATTGAATTACATTCTTTGATTTGATGGACATAGTTTTACTATTGCAAATGAAAATGATTTTATTTAAAATTTGTGAAGATGATATACAGTACAAACTATAAACTATAATTAAAAAAGGTTAAGCTTTTTAAAAAATTTTAATTTGCCACAACAGCTGAAAATTGAAAATTGAAAAACAAAACAAAATAAATAGACATCTGGCTATGCATCATGTGCTTTTTCTTATCACTTCAGGCAAGATCATCTGTAAGGATGCACTCATGAACTGCAGTGGCACTAACTTGGACACCGCTTTGACCTTTGACCCCGAGACGTGTCCGTATTGCACCAAATCGATGTCCAACGACTCTGAGGGAGTAGATGGGAATGAAACAGCAGACTCTGACAGTGAGGGCGTATATGAGTTCACACAGGATGCCCATTATCGGGACAGCAGAGATCCCAACAGGAAGAAGAAGAAGAAGTTTGCACTAGGAGCTCGGGCAGCAAAGGTGGTCCGTTTCTGGAGGCTGGTGTGCGACACTTTCCGTAAGATTGTGGACAGCAAGTACTTTGGACGAGGAATAATGATCGCCATTCTCATTAACACACTCAGCATGGGCATCGAGTACCACGAGCAGGTTAGTACACGTCTCTACACTGTTCTCACTGAATTGATATCAGCAAACCCTCATTTATAAGATAAAATGATGTTTTTGCCTTAGAGTGAAAAAAAGGTCATTTTTACTCTCTCTCTCTCAATTTATTTCCACCTAATTGCCTTTATCTCACAATTTGCTTTTATACATCACAATTATTGCTACTTTGTTGCTAGTAATTGTGATTTTTATATCTCGCAATAGCGACTGTTTCTCATAATTGCAACTTTATATCTCACAATTATGCATTTACTTGTAATTGTGCCTCTAAATCTCACATTTGTGACTTCATACACTACTGTTCGAAGAGTTTGGGGTCAGTAAGATATATATTTTTTAAGTAATTAAAGATTTTATTCAACAAGGATGCATTTATTTGATCAAAATGACAGTAAAATGACAGTATTTTAAATAAATACTGTTCTTTTGAAGAATCTATGTTTTCACAAAAGTGTTAAACTGTAAACTGTTTTCTACACTGATTATAAGAAATGTTTTTAAGCACTAAATCAGCATATTAGAATGATTTCTGAAGGATCATGTGACTCAAGAGGATTTGCCATCACAGGAATAAATTACATTAAAATAGACAACATTTATTTTAAATTTATATAAATGCATCAATGGTGAGCATAAGCCGCTTAAAGCAATCTTACAGACCACAAAATTTTGAACAGCAACATGTATGTCCTAATTTAGAATAAAAATCACCCATGTACCTGTCTGCCCCCGCTGCGGTGTTATGGAATGAAAGACTTTCCATATGCACCATGCTTTTGTTGTTTACCATTGTGTGGTAATTCGCCATACTAGAGAATGAGCACGAGTTTGAGGGTTGAACTGAACAGAGAGGGCAACTGGCACACATCTGAAATTCATTGCACTGTGTTTACACAGTGTGCTCGCATGCTTCACAGTCTTCCAGATCCTTTGGAGGGCACACACCGCAGATCATGCCCGCCTGCAATGGCCCCCCTTTACTCGTGATTGAAGTCGTAACTCAGGGCTTTGACGTGAGCAACTAGGAAAATTATCAGTATTTTATGAGACGTTGCAACTTTGAAGGATGATGAATTCCTCGGAGTGAGAGTTGGAGTTTTGTATTTTTCTCAGAAAATGGTTGATTCTCAGACAAGAAAACAACATTTATCATCACGCACTCTGATTAGAATGATTTATTCTGGTAATTTGAGAGTTATTCAAAAAATATGAAGTAAATGGGAACGTCTGCTGGCAACCGGGAGCGAATATGCGGGCAATGTAAAAAGTTTGGTCCTCGGCCTTTTTAACCCGAGCGGCCAAAAATTTAATGCAGTTTATTAGACGCAGAGTCGTCGCATGAATTCACTATTTTTTTTAATTCAAAAAATACCGTAAAAACAGTAATATTATAAAATATTGATAGGATTTAAAACAAGCGTTTTTATTGTAATATACAGTTAAAGTCAAAAATTTGCATACACCTTGCAGAATCTGCAAAATGTTACTTATTTTACCAAAATAAGAGGGACCATACAAAATGCATGTTATTTTTTATTTAGTATGAATAATATATTTCACATAAAAGACGTTAACATATAGTCCACAATAGAAATAATAGCTGACTTTATAAAAATGACCCTGTTCAAAAGTTTACATACACTTGATTCTTAATATTGTGTTGTTACCTGAATGATCCACAGCTGTTTTTTTTTTTGTTTACACAAATTCTTTGCTTTTTCAGCATTTTGCTTTTGAGATCCGCCTTTTTACACAACTCTTACGGAAAGGGGGGTGAAAACTTTTGAACAGAATGAAGAGTGTATATTTTATTTGGCCTAAATATCAGATTTTTTCATTTAGTATTGCCCTTTAGAAGCTACAGAAGATACTTAAATGTTTCTCAGAAGACAAAATAAGTTAAATTTACCCTGATCTTCAAATTCCAGAAAGTTGTTACACCTGGCTCTAAATGCATTGTTTCCTTCTGGAGCATCAGTGAGTGTTTGAACCTTCTGTAATAGTTGCATGTGAGTCCCTCAGTTGTCCTCAATGTGAAAATAAGGATCTCAAAATCATACAGTCGTTGGAAAGGGTACAAATACACAAAAATGCTAAAAAAACAAAAAACAAAGAATTTGTGGGGCCTGAAGGAATTTTCTAAAGAACAGCGGGCAGTTTAACTGTTCAGGACAAACAAGGGTCTCATGAACAGGAAAAAAAACCCAAAGCAAAACACAGCTGCGAATCATTCAGGTAACAACACAGTATTAAGAATCAAGTGTATGTAAACTTTTAAAGGTCATTTTTATAAATTCAGCTATTATTTTCTCTTATGGATTACATGTAAATGTCTTTCATGTGAAATATCTTATTCAGGTTAGTACTAAACAAGAAATAACATGCATATTAAAAACATATTAAAAATAATTAACCTTTTGCAGATTCTGCAAGGTGTATGTAAACTTTTGACATCAACTATATTTTATGTGTTGGCAAAACTGAATTTTCAGCAGCCATTTTTCAGAAATCATTCAAATATGCTGATTTGGTGCTCAAGAAACACGTCATGTCCTTTATTGATGTCGAAAACAGTTGTGCTGCTTAATATTTTCATGGAATATATCACACAAGTAGCAGTGCGATATGGCTGTATATCAGCACAGCTGTGATTCGGCCGTAGATAATCACGCCGTGCCGATATACAGCCATATCGCACGGCTACAAGTGTGAAATCGCATTTACACCACAATTCGACTGCACGTGTGCACGAGCAAATTATCAAATAAGAGTTGTCTTTATTAACAAACTGCATATTTGAAATCTAAACAAGAATATTCTCACATAAAAAGTCTTAAAACTACATTCCGTAACACAAAAACAGTATTACTTACACATTATAGTGAATTTGGGCATATGCCACGGTTAGAGTTCTGATATCACTAGAATATTGCACTCCTCTCAGCCAATCAGATTCAAAGACCAGAAAGAATTGTTGTGTTTTATATTTATGTATTTGTAACATTATAATATGTCTTTACTGACACTTTTTGATGCATCTAATTTGTATTAATTTCTTTAAAAAAATCTTACTAACCCCAAACTACTGAATGGTAATGTATATTTGAAGATGTAAGCATGGTGGGCCTGTAACAATAGAAATATGCACACATGCAAGGATGGCATTCCCCTCCCCCTCAGGACTTCAGCTTCTTTTGTCTCCCTTCTCGTTTTGTTCCCTGAAAACTCCTGGGGAATTCTGGCAGTGAACGTCGTCTTTATGGAGCGGTCCATCTGGAGAATTGGAGACTGAGATAGAGCAAGAATTTGGATGCACAAGGTCACTTGGGTTTTGTGATCCTCATAAAACTTCCAATCTGGCTAATTGCATCTGTTCCTGTTTCACATTCCTGAAGCTTCCCTTGCCCTTTGTCTTTCATACTCATCTGAGCTCATCTCTCCCAATCACTGACATCCTGCCTCACTTTTTAAACCCGCTGTGGAATGAAGAAGAAGCTCTCGACTGCAACAATTCCAGCTTTGTTTATCGTTTCTGTGCTTGAAATGTTGCTAGTAGGGTTCAAAACATTATTTGATGTTGCGTTGTCCGGTTTTGGTATTACATTGTGCGGCACAGATGGAAAGATTGCACATTGCTGGATGAAGTTAAGATCAAGTGGAGTTTCACAGAGTGTAGCCAAAGGGGAATGTGTGAATGACTGAGAAAAACAGGCAGGAGAGGTTGAGCTACGTTGATCTGAGTTGTGTTCTGTGCGGCCTCCTTCCAGACCCCGCTCTGTGTTTCTTGGAGAGGAGACATGTTGATCGCTTGATCTTACGCATGAAACCCATACAAAACCTGACCACATGGCTGCTATTTAGAGAGCTGAAACGTGTGCTTTTTATTTTAGAGGTTAAATATAAATCCACAGGCTCATCTCCATCTCTCTTTTCCATCAGTTATCACGTTCTACCTTTAGCCCAAAGTTGTTCAAAAGCTCCTCAGCCCATTCTGTTTGTTTTATTTCTTGGCTGTGTTGCTGTTTCCCTTCCATTTCGGGCTATATATCTGTCAACTCTTTTAGCCAGAAAGGGATATTTGCCTATTTGCCTGAGACAGGATTGTACTCAAAAAACTGCAACTCTACAACTAATGCTTGTGGACACTATTAGTACAATGCTATTCAAAGATTTAGTTGATTTAAAAAAAAAAAAAAAAAAAAAAAAGCTCACCAATGCTGGATTAATTTTAATAAAAATACAAAGTCTGTAATATTGTGAAATATTTTTGAGCATAAGAGATAACTCTCTTATGCTCACCCAAGACTGATTTTTTTTTTAAATACAGCAAAACAGTAATATTGTGAAATTATTACAGTTTAAGACAACTGTTTTTATTGTAATATATTTTATATTTTCCTGTGATGGCAAAGCCGAATTTTAAGCAGCCATTACTCCAGTCTGTCATATGATTTTTCAGAAATGTTCCTAAAATGCTGATTTGCTGCTGAAGAAACATGTCATGTTTTAATTGATGTTGTGCTGCTTAGTATTTTTGCATAAACTATGATAGATTTTTTTAGTGTTCTTCCACGAATAAAAAAGAACAGCATCAATTTAAAATGTATTTATTTAGAATAAAATATATATATTTTTAACATTATAAATGACGTAACTGTTACTTTTGATCAATTTAATGCATCTTTTCTGAATAAAAGTATTAACTTGTTTAAAAAAATAATAATAATAATAAAATAAAAAATATTACTGACTCCAAACTTTATAAGTATGGTGTCACCAAGGCTGCATTTATTTGATTAAAAATGCAAAAATCTTTAATTTTATGAATTATTATTACAATTTTGGAAACATGTTTTTGAAAGTCTCTAATTCTTACCAAGACTGCATTTTTTTTTTTTTTTAAATCAAAAATACAGTAAAAACAGTAATATTGTAAAATATTATTACAATTTAAAACAATAGTTTTTATTGTAATATATTTTATATTTTCCTGTGATGGCAAAGGTGAATTTTAAGCAGCCGTTACTACTAGTCTGTCATATGATTTTTCAGAAATCATTCTAAAATGCTGATTTAGTGCTGAAGAAACATGTCACAAACATGTTGTGCTTCTTAATATTTTTGTGGAAACCATGATAGATTAAAAAAAAAAAAAAAAAACATCATGTTTTTATTGACATCGAGAACAGTTGTGCTGCTTAATATTTTTGTGTAAACTATGACAGATTTTTTTAGTATTCTTTCAAGAATAAAAAAGAACAGCATCTATTTCAAATATATTTATTTAAAATAAAATATATATTTTTGTAGCATTATAAATGTCTTTATTGTCAGATTTGATCAACGTAATGCATCCTTTCTGAAGAAAATGATTAATTTCTTAAAAAAAACAAACAAACAAACAAAATCTTACAAACTGGTGTTTATAAGTATGGTTCAAGACTGCCTTTTTCAATCAAAAATGCAGTAAAAACAGTAATATTGTGAAATTTTATTACAATTTAAAACAACAGTTTGTAATGTAATATATTTTATATTTTCCAGTGATGGCAAAGCTGAGTTTTAAGCATCCATTTCTTCAGTCTGTCATATGATTTTTCAGAAATCATTCTAAAATGCTGAGTTGGTGCTGAAGAAACATAATTTAAAATAGCCGTTTAATGTTTTTGTGAAAAGCGTGATAGTTCCCCAGTATTCTTTCAAGTACAAAAGAACAGCATCTATGTGAAATATTATTTCAAATCAAAATATATATTTTTGTAACATTATACGTGTATTTACTGTCACTTTTGATCAATTTAATGCATCCTGAATAAAAGTATTAATTTCTAAATAAATAAATAAATAAATAAAACTTACTGACCCCAAACTTTATAAGTATGGTGTCACCAAGACTGAATTTATTTTGTTAAAAATACAAAAATCTGTAATATTGTGAATTATTTTTACAGTTTTGGAAACATTTCTCATTTCTTAAAGTTGAAAAGACTTAATATTTTAGTGAAAATTGATAATTCAAGATTCTTTGAAAAAAAAATGCTTATTTGAAATAGAAGTCTTTACTGTCACATTTGATCAGTTTAATGCAAGTATTGTTTCTTAAATAAATAAATAAAATAATAATAATAATAATATTAATAATAATAATAATAAAATCTTACTGACTCCAAACTGTTAAATGATATTGTAATATTTATGGATGATTATCTAGTTGCTTTTGACAAACATTCCCTTAAATACCTTTTAAGGGCCTTTTAATTATTATTATTTTTTTATTTTATTTTTTTAGTTGGTGTATCTAAGCAAAGATCTTGTATATTTGTTTGCATTTGCAATTTTAGTTTTTTCAGGCGACCAGAAATGGAACGCTTAAACCCCCTAAACAGTGTGTTTGTTTGCCTCTGTTGTTGACACATTTTGAAGTGCTTTCAAATCACTTAATGGTCTTTCATAATCATACGTTTCAAACTGCTCAAGCCCATGTTGTGGCGCAAGAGAAGCTATGCGTCATGTACCATGTTTATCTATACCCTGTTTTCCAGCTCAAGTATCTTGTTGACACATACTTGTAGGTCAACTTTTTTAAGCTCTTAATCTTGAAGCTATGAAGTTCTTTAAGCTTCCCATACTTCAAATACTTCCCAGCACAGGTCGTAGCAGTCTCTGGTTCATGTGCTTCTGGTGAAAGGAGAATGTTGCTGCTCAAATGAACGCATCTTATCACTCTAACCTGTGCTATGCATTAATAAAGGATTTTGACTTCATAAGAAACTCAAATATTCAGCATCAATTCCACACAACTCCAAACCATCTCTGCTGGGAATCTCAGTGTGTCTTTCAACCTCTTCCTCCCGCCCTTTTTCTGCTTTTTTTGCTTTTGGTAATGTGCTATTGGGGTATAATGGTTAGTGTTGTTGCGGCTATGAAAGTTAATGAGTACAGAGGGTTGCTTGCTTTGTTTCAGGACTTGCCCTGGGACTTCACACAATCTTTATAATGACAGGCCTTATTGCAAAAACAGCAATGAAGTTTTATCCTCACGTAAGAGGATGTATTATGTGGGTGTTTGACTGCATTGGTTTACCCAAATATGAAAATGATCAATAAAATATCAATTTGTGTTATATGGCTAATTTGTGTGAGGAAAGAAATGTCAAGCATTATGAGCCCTTGGGTATATCCCATGCAGCTCGAAGTTCCAAATAGGCAATACGTAATGGGGTCGTAATGTTTTTGTCCACTGCACATCCACCTCAAGCGTTTATTTACTTTAGACGAGAACTTCTTACTAAGTGAATCGCTTTAGGCTATTCAAACTGTTATGCGGTGAACATGTGGTGAACCTTTTAGCTTGTCTACAAGCCATTTAAGCTGTAATGAGGTTACATAATGAGAGGAAATGAGACTAGCTAGTTTATGCTTCAATGAAACAATTTCAACTGCTCATCATGGGCTTCAATTATTTCGAACAATTTCGTTTTCGCTGGATGTAAGCATGTACTCGTCATTGTTGGTAATGAGGGAGCACATATCTCATACTTGGGAAGTGGCCATCACAGCCATGTTCTTTGCCAAGGAAACTTTTTTTTTTTTTTGAGCGCTGTAATGTCTTCCTCTGTAAATCTTCTATAGCTTCTGCCACTGACAACTGAAAACAATGGCCCATCAGCCTCAAATGTATTTTCTTGGCTAAATAAACATTAACAATGTAATCAGTATTCTACAGTTAAAGTCAAAATTTTACATATACCTTGCAGAATCTGCAAAATGTTAATTATTTGACTAAAATAAAAGGGATCATACAAAATGCATGTTATTTTTTATTTAGTACCGACCTGAATAAGATATTTCACATGAAAGATGTTTACATATAGTCAACAAGAGAAAATAATAGTTGAATTTATAAAAACGAGCCTGTTCAAAAGTTTACATACACTTGATTCTTAATAATGTGTTGTTTTCTGAATGATCCACAGCTGTGTGTTTTTTTTTTTTTAAAGAGTCCCTTGTTTGTCCTGAACAGTTAAACTGCCTACTGTTCTTCAGAAAAATCCTTCAGGTCCCACAAATTCTTTGGGTTTTCAGCATTTTTGTGTATTTGAACCCTTTCCAACAATGACTGTATGATTTTGAGGTTCATCTTTTCACACTGAGGACAACTGAGGGACTCATATGAAACTATTACAGAAGGTTCAAACGGTCACTGATGCTTCTGAAGGAAATACAATTGCATTGTTTGCATTAAGAGCTGGGGGGTGAAAACTTTTGGAATTTGAAGATCAGAGTAAATTTTACTTATTGTGTCTTCTGGGAAACATGTAAGTATCTTCTGTAGCTTCTGAAGGGCAGTACTAAATGATAAAAATATGATATTTAGGCAAAATAAGAAAAATGTACACATCTTCATTCTTTTCAAAAGTTTTCACCCCCCCAGTTCTTAATCCCTCAGTTGTCCTCAGTGTGAAAAGATGGATCTCAAAATCATAGTCATTGTCAAAGCACAAGTGTGAATTTGAACAAGTCACACCGACAGAGGCCGCTCCCATGATAGTTGATTGACATGAGCGTCTTGCCTCAGACCCACCTTAAATCAGCTGTAACAGTCCGACCTCCATTGTTTCGATGCCGGAGCAGAGATGTAAGTTAGACAAGAATATCTCCGATTTAGGTGTTGTGTTGCTCAACATTTACTCCCAACATCTGAGCCACTGAAGATGCAGTGGATTACGTTTGTTTGTGAATGGAATGTGCTTCCCGATCTACATAAATGCGTCTATGTTCGCACAAATCATTCGCGATCCAGCTTCACTTACAGCAGAAGTGAGTATAAGGGTTTTTTTATTAATCTTTGCGATCGCCTCTCCTAATAACGTGCTAATTAGCAAGTTTAGCGGCTAAATGCGGCTGAAGTAAACAGATTTTTTAACCAAAGTGTATTTATAGACTTTTCATTAAGACCTTAAAGAATCACATCAACTTGTGGAAATTAGGCAAAAATGTACGTTTTATTTAGGAACTTACGTTCAGCTATACTTTTTAATAGTTAACTTTGAACTATTTTTTACATTTTTTTGGATCATCAGTCCTCAAAGCTTGGTAAATATTGGTCACAGACACAGAGATTTACTTCAGCTTTCACCAAGCTTAACACTCACTAAAAACTCCAGATGTTTTCATGCCATGTTAAGTCTTACTTTGACCAAACAAAGTGGTTATGTCTAAGTGTGTGAGTTGTTTGCTTACTTTTTTAAATTAGTCTTCCCATTAACACTATTATGTTGTCCATTCAGACTGATTCGCGAATGCGGAACGCATAAACGCAAGAGGCCGGATTTATCGCATGAACCAGTCACAGCTGATCATAACCAGTCATATCCAATCATATCGTGATGGAGGCATTGCCTCCTCTCACATGACTTTCCCCTATTCATTCTTACTTACCCCCCACCAAACTAACCACACTAGGTCGTCTGTTAAAACTCAGTGGTTCAGGGGAGGCGAGAGAGATGCAGACTCCCACTGCAACTTAACCTGCTGGTGTTACCCGTTGGACAATGTTCATAACCCCAGTGAATATATCCTCATGACACAGGAGCTGTATAATTAGATAAAGAGACTCTGATCTTGCGTTTGCTATGTGCTGGAATGAGCAGCAGCTGATAGCGAGTGCAGCTGCTGAGATATGGTCCTTTAAGAGCAGTTCATCTTAAGAGGGGTCTGAAGTTCAGGCTTGTCTGAGCTCCTTGTCTGGATGCTCCTCATCAGCCCAGGAGGTTGCATAATATTTTTGACCCCTTTAAGTAAAATAACCCATAGTAGCCTTGCATGCTGGATTAAAATATGCTTTTTAGATGTTCCAGGCATGGAAACCTCTAACTGGAAATGTTTTGTGATGCATGCAGAGTTCACCGTTAGTCTTCAGCCTCGGAGTTCCCAGAAAAATCACTCCTGCATAGATTTGTGTGTGGTGTACTCTTCTCACAAGTGGTCCTGATTTGAACCGAAGGGCCTCACCCTATGAAGAGGCCAAGTGCAAGCTCCTGCTGGGTAGACAGTGCCCAACCCTGAGCCACTCTGATCCAAAAACAGCTAAAAAAAAAAAAAAAAAAAAAAAAACCCTGTTGGCTTTCTTCCCCACCTCTGTGAAACACCTCGACAGCCGCAAATAGCCCCACACTTCATCATCGTGCTCCACGGACCACTTCTCAATCTGATTAGATTACATTTAATTCTATTAGCTAATACAGATGTTATTTTTCATTTCATGCACAGTATGTAATTGTGTTTTTTCCTCATTACTTTCCGGAAACAATCATCTGGGTAAAACAATTACTTCGTTTTTGTCATCATTTAAAACTCTGAAGTTCAGCGACCTGTCTAAACGTCTCTTAAAATCACTGTTAGTTTTCATAGGAAAATAGTTGCGTGCTTGGGGATGTTGTGTTTTGTTTTCAGGCGTTTAAGACTCTGTTCATTAAACCCAGCTAGCCGTGATGTTTCAAGAATGTGTTATGCGTGCTGGGTCTCTTGCCCAGTCTCATTTTTACAATCGAAAAAACTGAAGCGAAATATGAAACGGCCCATATGTCTCTCCTTCAATTCACCCGTGCCTCATAAAAAAAAAAAAAAAAAAAAAACTCTCTCTCTGCATACCGAACTATCAACAACATCAATTACACCAGGGAATCTGCGGTTCTCTCTTTGTAGTTCACCTGTATCTGAGTTTTAAGTTCAACCCTGCAATCGCTCGACACAATGCGCTCTGATGAAACAAAAGAACAATGAGAAACTTGGTGTTTGTGATGTCGAAAAGTTAATCCCCGCGTTCCTTTATCTAGCACAATCTACACCGCGAGCTATTAGGGAATCTGAGGCCATGAAAGTCTGTGTTCAGCTTAATTAAATGAGAGCAAAATATGACCTGGGCCCTTTGGAGTTGAGTGGATTCGTAGGTTTGTAGATCATATTTTTCTTATGTAACTTTTCAGCTGAGATGGTTTGTGAGCATGTGTATCAAATAATCATGCAGGCCAAGGAGAGTGACACTTGTGTAGTTCTGTAGTCTGTAGCTGTTTTCGGTGATCTATTACAGATACATGCATTGAGACAAGCTCTGACAAAAATCAGTTTTCTTACATTTTTCTTTTTTTTTTTGCAATGAATGTGTCTTTGATCTGAGAGTTGTTTCCCTACTTGCTTTATTTTTAGTATTCATTTTACTTGCTTTTTATATATATTTGTGTGTGTGTGTGTATACATACATATATATATATATATATATATATATATATATATATATATATATATATATATATATACAGATTGAATGATAGATAAATAGACAGATATATGAACACACACACACACACAATAAGAAAATGAGTATACAAATAGAAATATAAAATTTACTTTTCACTTTAAATGCTATATAGATGTAGATACACACAGAAAATTAGTATAAAAAATAGAAATATTAAATTTACTTCTTTTCACTTTAAGTGCTATTTTATTTATTTACACACACACACACACATATATATAGATAGATAGATAGATAGATATACACACACACACGCAATAAGAAAATGAGTATAAAAATTAGAAATATAAAATGTACTTCTTTTTACTTTGTGCTATTTTATTTATTTACATACACACACACACACACACACACACACACACATATATATATATAGATAGATAGATAGATAGATAGATGATATATAGATAGATATACACACATACACGCAATAAGAAAATGAGTATAAAAAATAGAAATAAAATGTACTTCTTTTCACTCTAATGCTATTTTAACTATTAATTACACTTATTTTAAGGAGTTATTTTATATATATATTTAATTATATATATATATATATATATATATATATATATATATATATATATATATATATATATTTTATTTTTATTTTTTTTTTTTAAATGAACAAAAATAGAAGTAACAATAAAATTATTAAAATAAATATTCAAATAATAGTTCAAATGAATAAAAATACTGAAGTATTATTTTAATGATTAATTTCACTTACTTTAAGGACTAATATTTAAGGATAATTATTTTTGTTTATACCCAAGGGAAGTTTAAAATATATATTTCCTATTTTATTTATTAATTACACTTGTTTTAAATAGTTATTTTATATATATATATATATATATATATATATATATTTATTTTTTTATTATTTTTTTTTTTGTTTTGTTTATACTCAAAGAAAGTGACAAAATAAAGACAATAAAGTCTTTTTTTGCTTCTAAGGAATCATTTTCTTATTGTATATTTATTTTGTATCCAACTAATATATATGTATATAAGTTCATATAAGTGAAATCGTTAACTTAAAAAAAGTATGATGTGTTTTTGAGTGTAAACAGCTTAAAACATACATTATCTCATTAAATCAAATGTAATTAATAATTAAAATATATTATGTATATATAATATTAATTATTTTAATAATTAATTACACTTATTTTGAGTTATTTATTTGTTAATTTTAAATTTATTAATATGTTTTTTTTTTTATACTCAAAGAACGTAAAAAAAAAAATATGAAGACAAAGGAAATTTTTATGTAATATGCTATCTATAAAAACAAGTCATAATATATTATGCATAATACAATATATACAATTACTTTATTTTACTGCAAAACAAGTAACCTTTTATTAAAATTAACTATCACTCTGTTAGTTTAATAAAAAAAATCAAACTATAGTACATAAAATGATGGGGACGCTGTTAAAAAAAACAAACAAAAAACTATAATATAAAATAATAATATAAAAACTATATTTTGCTCCACAGCTCCCACAAAATAGTGTTCTGTTATTTATTATTATCATTGTTGTTGTTGTTGTTATTACTGCAGTGTGATAGTCTTGATTTTACCTTCTTCTTCTCTTTTTCTTTTTCAGCCTGATGAGTTGACCAATGCTCTGGAAATCAGTAATATTGTCTTCACCAGTTTGTTTGCGCTGGAGATGCTCCTGAAGCTGCTGGTTTATGGTCCTTTCGGCTACATCAAGAACCCTTACAACATCTTTGACGGCATTATCGTGGTAATCAGGTACACATGCGTTTCTGCATTCTTTCCTTTGAATTCTAAACGTTAATAACGCGGCCTGTGTCACTGTTTATTGATGTTCATCTTCATTTCTGAAAATGCACACTGGCAGTGTGTTATATCACAACAGTGACAGCCAGACAGAATGCAGCCATTACTGAGTGATGGGACATCTGTTGCCTGTTCAGTCTGATGACTGTCAGCTGTCATGATGAGTGCTGCAATTTCACGCCCATCCATTCACAATTGACATGAATTTGCATATACTAAGACGTCTGAACAAGCGAAAGATTTGGCATGGTGCAACGTTATGATGGGTTTGTGCATTTAATAATGCGTGTTGCATAAATACAGGCACAACACAGGCTATTCTGGGGCGTGGTTTAACGTGGGTGAGAAAACAAATACTGGTTACCATAGTAACACAGTCATTCTTAAGATAGAAGAAGAAGAAAGTTGTTCTTTTCTTTAAATACTTTAAATACCTCTACTTCAATCAAGCAAGCAAGAAATAAATAAATATAGATAAATAAAAAAAAACAAACAAGCAGGTTTTTCAATTCAAAAAAATGTTAGCTATAAGCTGAAATTATTAAATATTCAAATAATAATTAAAATGAATAAGAATACTAATGTTTTATTTAAATTACTAATTTCACTTACTTTTTTTGTCTGTTTATATTTAACAATTATCTTTTGTTTTTTGTTTATATTTAAAGCAATATTAAAAAATATTTAAAGAATATAAAAATATAAAGCAACAAAAAAACAAACAAACAAACAAACAACAAGCAGCTTTTTAAATGAACAAAAGTGGATATAGCAAGCTAAAATTATTTAAATATTCAAATAATAATTAAAAGGAATAAAATTATTTAATGATTAATTTTACTTACTATAAGGATTTTTAAAAATATCTTTGTATTTAATAATTTTGTGTTTTGTTTATATTCAAAGCAAGTTAAAAAAAGAATATACAATATAAAACTGCAAAAAAGCATTAAAACGTCTTTTTAAATAATATATATTTAAAAAAGGTTTAATGTATAGATATAAGATATAACAAGATAAAATTATTAAAATCTTCAAATAATAATTAAAATGCATAAAAATAATAAATTATTACGTTAATTTTTAATTTCACTTAATGTAAGGATAATGTAATGTAAATTTCTTTTCATATTTAATAATTATCTTTTCTGTGTTTTTTTTCTCAAAGCACATTTAAATGTAAAACAGCAAAAAAGCATATAAACATAAATGAACAAGAATGGATATAAAAAGACAAAAATTATTAAAAATAAATTAAAATGAATAAAAATACTAAAGTATGATTTTAATTATTAATTTCACTTGCTTTAAGGATATTTTTATATCTTTTTATATTTCATAATTATCTTTTGTTTTTTGTTTATACTTAAAGCAAGTTTAAAAAATATATATATATACATATAAAACAGCAAAAAACAAAGCAGCTTTTTAAATGAACAAAAATGGATATAACAAGATAAAATTATTACAAATTAATATTCAAATAATAAAAAAAGAATAAAAATACTAAAGTATTATTTTAATTATTAATTTCACTTTAAGGATTTTTAAAAATATCTTAAAACATATTTAATAATTATCTTTTTTGGTTTATCTTCAAAGCAAGTTTTAAAAAATATAAAGAATATAAAAATATAAAGAAAAGCATAAAAACAAGCAGCTTTTAAATGAACAAATGGATATAACAAGATAAAATGATTAAAATAAATATTCAAATGATAATTAAAACAAATAAATTATTATTTATTATTAAGTTAGTAAAATAAAGTGTATGATGTTTTGTGATACTCTACAGCTCAAAGGTTTGGGGTCAGTGTGATTTTTTTTTTTTTTTTTTTTTTTTTTTTTTTTAGGTGTTTTTGAAACAGGTCTAAATTAAGCTGCATTTTTTTGTAAAAAAAAAAAAAAAATGAAAACAGTAATATTGTGAAACATTACTAAGATTTAAAAAAAACTCTTTATATGTAAATATATGATTTATTTGCCATCTTTTTCCACAGTCGTCTCTAATCGTTGCTGAATTGCTTGCGTTCCCAGCAGTTTTATTTTAGCTTCTTCTATTCAATTGGCTGGTGACATTTTTTGCTTTGTTTGAAATGCAACAAACCGCACCAAAAGAATGTTTTTCTTATGAGAAATAACCCACTCTATTGCATTTGTCCCTAAGGAATGAAAGGGTAACTATGGTAGCCGGGATTTGTTTTTTGCGTTGTCCTCCTTGTGCGTTCTGTCAGATAGTCAGATGTGTGTGTTTATATGTGTTGACAGCGTCTGGGAGA
Organism: Cirrhinus mrigala; assembly: GCA_036247105.1. NCBI lineage: Eukaryota > Metazoa > Chordata > Actinopteri > Cypriniformes > Cyprinidae > Cirrhinus > Cirrhinus mrigala. The sequence goes on along the minus strand of CM070018.1, from coordinate 13,611,206 downwards.
TTGTTGGTCAGCAGGGAGGAGGTTTATCGGTGCTGAGGACCTTCAGGCTCATGCGGGTGTTGAAGCTGGTCCGCTTCATGCCCGCCCTGCAGAGGCAGCTGGTGGTCCTGATGAAGACCATGGACAATGTTGCCACCTTCTGCATGCTGCTCATGCTTTTCATATTCATTTTCAGGCAAGATGAGACATCATTTTGTGCAATTTGAATGAACTGTACATTCAGTGTGTTTATTTTTACATTTGAGCTATTTTGTTTTTACAGTATTCTAGGCATGCACCTGTTTGGATGTAAATTCGGCTCTGAGAGAGATGGAGACACACTCCCTGACCGCAAGAACTTTGACTCTTTGCTGTGGGCCATTGTTACAGTTTTTCAGGCAAGATTCTTGCATGCTACGCAAGCTGCATTTCAATTAGGCATCTTAAAATCTATCTTGAGTGATCCGATTATAAGCAGACGGCACGAAATACAGATATAAACATGTTTTGTGATACAAATTAATAACAAATGGTCGAATGAGGCATGTTTTACGCACATGTACAGTACCATTCAAACATTTGGGGTCAGCAAGATTTTCTTTTTTCTTCAAGAATTGAATGTTTTCATTGAGCAAGAATGCAATAAATTGGAAAAAAGAAGAAGAAGAAAAAAAAACAGTTAAAACATTTATAGGTAACTCCATACAATAAGGTTGTATTTGTCAACATAAGATAATTAGATTATTTAACATGAACTAACAAACTTGTAAGCATTTTTTAATCGTATATAATGTTAATTTCAGCATTTTTCTAATACAACTTATAATACAGCATTTTCTATACTAACAATAAACAGTTATACTGTATTTTTTATAAAGTATTAGAAGGTATTTTTGTAATTATTAATCTCACTTCATTTAAGGATTTTTAATTTTTTTATATTTAATAATTATCTTTTTTTTTGTTTATACTCAAAGCAAATTTTAAAAAATAAAGAATATCAAAAATAAACAGCAAAAAAAGCATAGAAACAAGCAGCTTTTTAAATGAACCAAAATGGATATAACACAATAAAATTATTAAAATAAATATTCAAATAATAATTAAAGTGAACAAAAATAAAGTATTATTTTAATTATTAATTTCACTCGCTTTGAGGATTTTTTTAAATATCTTTTAATATTTAATTATCTTTTGTTATTTTGTTTATACCCAAAGCAAGTTTTAAAAAATGTATAAAGAATATAAAAATATAAAACAGCAAAAAAGCATAAAACAAGTAGCTTTTTAAATGAATAAAATTGACGTAACGATTAAAGTATTAAAATAAATATTTAAATAATAAAGTGAATAAAAATACTACTAATTGATTTCGTTTACTTCGAGAATCTTTTTTTATATTTAATAATAATCTTTTGTTATTTTGTTTATACTCAAAGCAAGTTCAAAATATATATAAATAATATAAAAATATAAAATAAATACATTAAATAAAAAAGCTGTATCTGTTCATCTTCATTAATGAACCTGAGCTAACATAAACTAACAATAAACAGTTGCAATATTTTTATTAACTAATGTTAACAAAGATGAATAAACACTGTAACAAATGTATTGCTCATTGTTAATTAATGTTAATTAACAAATGTTAACTAATGGGACCTTATTGTAAAGTGTTACCCATTTATATTATTACAAATGCTCTCTATTTTAAATAAATAATCAAAAAGTATCAACTTTTTCACAAAAGTAATATGATTTCTAAAGTGGCAGTATGTGACTAGAGCAATGGTTGCTGAAATTTCAGCTTTGCCAGCACAAGACTAAATTAGAAAATGTAATATATAAACAGTTGTGGTATTTCATAATACTCCTATTTTTACTGTAGCTTTGATCAAATAAATGCATCATTAATAAGCATAGGAGACTTCTTACAAAAACATTAAAAATCTTACAGACCCAAAAAACTTTTAAACATAAGTATTAAAGTGCCTATATCATGCCATTTTTAAGGTAATATTGTTTAATAAAAGGTTTACATGCATGCCAGGTCAGAAAAAGATCCGTTTGAAGAAGTTCAAAGATTCTGTTTCTCAAAACCCCTCCTTTCCGTGAGCCTACTCTGCTCTGAATGGTCAGATGGCCCAGTCTGTTGTGATTGGTCTACCGTGTACAGCGCGTGTCAGAAACAATACTCCCATTGCCATAGTACTGTATTTTGTACGCTTGATAGAATATATAAATATCAATTATTTATCATACTTACATGTTGTGATTCAGTGGAACCAGCTGGTCCAAATAAACTGGGTACTAAGCCATCTTTCAAGAGCACACTGTAAAAAACAAAACAAAACAAAAAAACAATTTGTTGAGTCAACTTAAAATAATTTGTTACCCTGCTGCCTTAAAATTTTACGATCAATAAATAAGTTTAGTCAGCTTGAAATGTTAAGTTGTACTAAGTGACAACTTAGATATTTGAGTTGACTTAACAAAAAATGTGGTTTGTTAAACCTAAATGCCGGTTACACTGTAAAAAATAAAAAACACATTTTGTTGAGTCAGCTTAAAATAATGTGTTACCCTGCTGCCTTTAAATTTTAAGTTCAGTCAACTAAAATAAGTTTAGTCAACTTGAAATGTTAAGTTGTACTAAGTAACAACTTAGATATTTGTGTTTGCTAAACTTAACAGATGGGTAAGTAACTCAGCTGCCTTAAAGTTTTAAGTTGATTCAACTCAAATATCTAAGTTGTCACTTAGTATAATTTAACAGTTGACTGAACTTAAAATTTTAAGGCAGCCAGGTTACAAATTATTTTAAGTTGACTCAACAAATTGTTTTTTACAGTGTAAGTTACCCAGCTGCCTTAAAGTTTTAAGTTGAATCAACTCAAATATCTAAGTTGACTAAACTTTTTTTTTTTTTTTTGAGTTGACTGAACTTAAAATTTTAAGGCAGCCGGGTAACAAATTATTTTAAGTTGACTCAACAAATTGTTTTTTTTACAGTGTAAGTTACCCAGCTGCCTTAAAGTTTTAAGTTGATTCAACTCAAATATCTAAGTTGTCACTTTGTATAATTTAACAGTTGACTGAACTTAAAATTTTAAGGTAGCCAGGTTACAAATTATTTTAAGTTGACTCAACAAATTGTTTTTTTTTACAGTGTAAGTTACCCAGCTGCCTTAAAGTTTTAAGTTGATTCAACTCAAATATCTAAGTTGTCACTTTGTATAATTTAACAGTTGACTGAACTTAAAATTTTAAGGCAGCCAGGTTACAAATTATTTTAAGTTGACTCAACAAATTGTTTTTTACAGTGTAAGTTACCCAGCTGCCTTAAAGTTTTAAGTTGAATCAACTCAAATATCTAAGTTGACTAAACTTTTTTTTTTTTTTTGAGTTGACTAAACTTAAAATTTTAAGGCAGCCAGGTAACAAATTATTTTAAGCTGACTTAAATTATTTTTTACAGTGCTTTTGTGAATCCTGCATTGAAATCCCGAGATTAAAGATGTAGTCGTCAGTAAAATTATGTGTTCGTGGGAGGGTCAAGTTCTTCGTGGCCCACCAACATAGAGCATAGGCGCAAATGTGTTACCCCATGACATTTATCCGTCACGGAAGTGGGATTCGAATTACCAAAGACTCGCTCAGGCTCTTTAGAGTTGATTTGTTCATGGTTTGCTTTCACATACAGCTACATTACACACTGCATGAAAGGCAATATTCGAAAAGGCATAATAGGAGAACTTTAATGGCTTTTGATTATATTTGTTGTTTGTACATCAGATCTTGACTCAGGAGGACTGGAATAAGGTACTGTATAATGGGATGGCCTCCACCTCTCCTGTGGCTGCTCTCTACTTCATCGCCCTCATGACTTTTGGCAACTATGTCCTGTTCAACCTGTTGGTGGCTATCTTAGTGGAAGGATTCCAAACTGAGGTAAAGCCAGTCTCCAACCTACCCTCTACATTTTCTTCTTCACAGTCTGTCTTCTTTTTTTTGTCCTTTAGAGTCTAGCACATATTCCAACGCTGTATCTTTCTTCGCTTTCTTTCTCCACTAGCTCTCTCCTGTCCCCTTCATCTAACACTATGTCCTAAACAGGCACGACGTGACAAGATTCAAGTGAAAAGCAATTTTTCTGTCCAGGCTGAAAGTGAAAATGCCGCTTGACGCAACAAAATCACAGCCAATCTGTTTGCGTTCTTTCTCACACTCCACTCCGCAGCTGAGGAGCGTGAAACTAAGAACACGTACCTTATATTTTCATGACTTTTTATGACGCTTCACTAGACAGAATTCTTTTTATGGTTTTCTTTAGGGTACTTGAAGTATTAAACTTGAAGGATTTGTCATATAAGTTGTCACATAAAACTAACTTAACAATCTCTTCTCATCCTTTTTTGATGTTTAATATATGTGAGGAGCAATTTTGGTCCAGTGAGTTTCGTGCAGGTGGGGTTATGTGGCACAACACAACATAGAAGAGACACTTGCTGTTCATCTTTCTTTCTTCAGTCAATGAGAAATTAAGGTTTTTGAGGAAAACATTCCAGGATTTTTCTCCGTATAGCGGACAACAATGGGGATCAACAGGTTGAAGGTCCAAACTGCAGTTTCAATGCAACTTCAAAGGGCGATCCCGGCCATGGAATAAAGGCCGGTACACAACAAACCGACTTCAAAGAACTAGTGGCGACGAAAGCCGAAGGTGTTGTCGCCTCGCGTCGGCAGCTTCTGGACAAAAAGCTGTGCTTGAACACACCGCACAGAATACAGCTGACTGTGATCTGCACCTGCGTGAGAAGAATTAGCTATCTATATCAGCAGTTATCAATAGTATATATTCATCATTCAAAAGGAGAAAGCAAAACAAGGATATACTAGATATACCAGGGCTCTACGCTTACTTTCCTTTCCTAACTTAAAAAAATTTAGGAGCACAGTCAAAATTTTAGGAGCACCTTCTAATCAATAATCAAAAAATCTTATCAAAAATGAGCCTACCCATTACGAGGTGAAATTTTATATTTTATAAGCTTTTTAAATTTTCTAATTAAAACAACAGAAGAAGTAGAATAAGATTAAGTTACCAATTAAATATAATCAGTATTAACAAAATTAATTTGTACTACAGAGGTGGCACAGAAGCGCACACAAGTGGCTTGTAGGTGTAATTTCATGTTTTTCATTTATTAGTGAGGCTCAGAGGTGGCATGCGTGCAATCAATTCATAAATTTATGTTGAGATTAATGTTTTAAATATACAATTTTTAATACAGAAATATTAAATGATTTCAGTAACTGAAAAGATACTTTAAAAATGAAACTAAAACTGCCAGTAGGTGGGGGCAAGTCACTGATTTAATTACTGAATCATTCATTCAATTCTTTTGAACGGCTGAGTCATCCAGGAATAAAGCAAGTGACTGTCTTTATGAATGGGAAATTGAGTTATTGACTCACTAGATTCATTTAAAAACGCACATTCGTTCATAAAGGAAACACCGCTGTGTTTGATTAGAGATACGCAGCGGCAGTTGTGACTTGTTTCAAACTATTTCTGATGACGAAATAGAGCAAAATCAGGCAGTAGTGTTATACTCAGACAATGTAAGTCAATTAATATTAACTTCTTGTTTATTTAACTGTTACATTAAATCAATCATTAAAAAAAAATCATTAAAAGCTGTCACTCATCCTATTTCATCGCGATCTCACAAAGTTCCATTATAATCAACGATGCTCTCTACACTGCACAATGAATCTCATATTTACACTCTCTCTACACTTTGTTTATGAATGGATTCATCAGATATGTCTGTGATACATTACTCAATGTTGAAAAAACACGTAGAAACCTTTGAAGCTCCCCTCAGCGGAAACACAAATATGCTGATCGGGTCAGTCACACTGGTGCTCCCAAAATATTTTTTCATTGTCGCACGCAGTAGTTTTCAGTCGCCTGAAAAAAAAAAGCTGTGCTTGAACTACAGCCGACTGCAAGCTAACATGTGCGTTCTGTACTGTGTGAAAAGATTTAGCTGTATATCAACAGCTTTAAAAAGTATATATTAGTTATTCATACGGAGAAACCGAAATAAAGATATATGAGATAAACAGTATATGAAACGTAAATTTGTAAAAACACGTAAAAAAAAAAAAAAAAAAGCGGCTCATGTTGTTATGATAATATTCATACACTGAAATGCTTGGTTAAGATCACGTAACATTAGAGAAGTCTTCTGTTTGTGTCGCCTTCATTTACTTGATTTCATTACTTCGCTTTAATTCTCTGGCTCTGACTCATTCGCGAAAAGTCAGAGTTCCCACTCTCCCCGACGGTCCCGACGGCGATTCAACATGTTAAACCGGGCAAACTCCCGCTGACGTGAGCCGGACGAGAGCTGACAAGAGGTGATGTGTGGAACACACCAAACAAACTGGCCCGACGAGAGCCGACAGCTGACAAAAGCGGCTCATGTTGTTATGAAAATACTGGCATATTGGAATGCTTGGTAAGATCATGTAACATTAAAACAGCCTGCTGTTTGTGCCGCCTTCAATTTAATTACTCGTTTTCGTCACTTTTGCGTTGCTAAACTGAGCATCCAATCAGAGTTCGCACTCTCGCCAACAGCCCCAACAGTCCCGACGCCGATTCAACATGTTGAATCGGGCAAACTCCCGCCGATGTAAGCCCGACATGAACCGATGTGTGGAACACACCAGATAAACTAGCCTGACAGATGCTGGCAGACGGCCGACCATCGGCTTTGTGTGTCCTGGCCTTAAGGGTCTTATCTAGTGAAACGATTGGTCATTTTTAAACAAAATACACATTTAAGAGATTATCTTGCACTAGCTCGACTTCACACATTACGTTATCATGTTGGAAAGGTCACGTGTAGCAGAAGTACCGACCCAGTGTTTACAAAGGGAACGTGCAAAGAAAGTCAAACGCCCTTTAGAAAAAAGGTAAAACAGCAATATTGGCCGATTTTAAAGTTGGAGGAGAAAATGAGATTTTCGCCCTACCTTTTTAAACTAAAGTACACAGATGAAGAACTAACCACGCGTGACCTTTCCAACGTGATTACGTAATGCGTGAAGTTACAGACGCGCATCGCAGAACTAGTGCAAGGCGAGCATTTGTGATTAAAAAGTATATAAATTCATATTTTTTTAGAACATAACCAATCGTTTTGCTTGATAAGACTCTTATTCCTCGGCTCGGATCGTGTAGAGCCCTTTGAAACTGCATTTTGGATCATCAGCCCGCTGATCCCCACTGAAGATGGGAATTTCTGTCTTTATCATTCAAGTAGATACTGTAGCAGTTGTACTTCAAAAATTGCTGTCTGGGAGCATTTCCAAGATGGCCGCCAAGTGAACTGAGTTGGAGTACAGAAGCAACTGACAAAGTATAGTGTCATTGTCAAAAATGGTTAGCATAGACACTTGGAAAGCTTGTTGCTCTGTCACATTGTGCCTGGTTAGGACACTGTGTTGTATTATTTATTTAAGTAGAAGTGATGAGATTCTGGTTCTGTACCTACTCATGTGCACTCCTTCTCAGCCTCCTTTCTTCATTCTTTTCCTTTATCACCTTCTTTTTCCATGATCTTATGAGACGACTTATCTCCCAATGCATAGCAGCCATTCTTCTCTGACAGAAAGACAGACACACACACAGAAATGGCCAGGCTCGAGATAAATCAGAGATATAAATGTTATACCTATGTATCATTTTGGGTGGAGGGGTTGTTTTATTACTGTCTCTTTGGAAAGAGCTGAACCGAATCATAAAAGTTGGCGTGTGTGTATGGTGAAAAAAAAAAAAAAAAAAATCTAGGATTTGATCACTTTTATTGTACGGTTTGAGGTATGATCTGTGCATTTTGTTGAACTCTTGTTGGTTGGCGTTTATCTCATGATAAATGTTACAGTAAATCTAAAACCTGACAACTCATTTGTTCTGAACTCTGCTCACGTTGTGGATTTAAAAGATTTGTAAAACTTTTAATGAAAAAAGCATCTCTACATTTTGATCGATTGTTCAATTGAGCAAAATCATTGTTAGAATAACGAACAGATGAATCAAAAAGATAAAGTGAAATTTCTGTAACACCTCATTAGAGCAACAAAACAAGTAATTGAAAATTGGTTTGTCATTTATTTTAATTTGCACAGTAATACTGCAAGAGAAAGTTCTAAGTGTGGTGTTTTAGTCGACTGGACGGAGCTCAGTTTGCTTTTTTCCCCCTCTCTAAAAGATGAGCGTGCCTCTCCTGTGCCTGCCTGCCAGACAGAAATAGCTTTCATACTGCATCATGGCAGCTTAGAGGAAATTATGTTGCTCAGAAGCCTTCAAAATAAACTCTCCAGTCTTAAATAAGAGAGGATAGCCCACACTCATCTGACCCCTATCTGCCTTTACCTTTGCTAAGTGCATCAGACATTATAATCTCGTCCCAACTGATCTGATGCCAACAGGAATGCCGAGGTACTGTATTCTCCTGCTCTCCCCTACAAATGCCGAACTCTGTTGGCTTAATATTTTAACCTTACATCGTTTTCTGCAAACATGGTGTTTATTTTTAGTTGGTCGAACTTTTCAGTGCGTCAGGGTTGCTGGGGAAACTGGTGGCTGAATGACGCGTTTGAAGCAGAGAGATCAAGGGCCAGGATGAATGTCCCTTCAACAACGTAATGTCCCGTCCACTGAAGCAAATAGCTTCATGTAATCGCACTGCTGGAAACAGGTGGTCTCGGCTGGACTAGCACGTCACTCTGTATGACAGGAATGGTCGACTTGTCCATGTAGTTTATTGGATAAAAGCTGGACTTTTTTACTGTGTTTGTGTCCATCTTTGCACAGACACAGGCATTTATTTGATCAAAAATACTGTAAAAACAGTAATTTTATGAATAATATTAATGTCTTTTAATATATTTTAAAATGTAATTTATTCTTATGATGGCAAAGTTGTATTTTCAGTTTTCAGCGTCACGTGACCCTTCAGAAATCATTCTAATATGCCGAATTGGTGCCCAGGAAACACTTTGCTAACACTTTAAGGACCTATTCTTAGCATGCATATTACTAGCATATTAACTGTTTATTAGTACTTATTATACATACTAATGCCTTATTCTGCATGACCATTTCTTAGATCCCTTAAACCAACTTGTACCTAAACTTAACAACTACGTTGCTAACTATTAAAGGAACACTCCACTTTTTTTTGAAAATAGGCTCATTGTCCAACTCCCCTAGAGTTAAACAGTTGAGAACTTTTTTTTAACACTTCAAATTTATTCAAAATCTATTCACAGTTCAAATCTATTCAAATCAGATGCTAACAGTCTAATCGGATTCAGTGATCAATGCTAAGCTATGCTAAAAGTGCTACCGCCAGACCCGGAGATCGGCTAAATGGATTCAAAAACGGTAAAACTCAACTGTTTAACTCTAGGGGAGTTGGAAAATGAGCCTATTTTCAAAAAAGTGGAGTGTTCCTTTAATAAGCAGCAAATTAAGTTTATTGAGGGGAAACTCTTAGTTAATTTGTGCTGCTTAATATTTTGCTGAAACTGTGATTTGAATAGATTTGAACTGTGAATAGATTTTGAATAAATTTGAAGTGTTAAAAAAATTTTCTTATAGGATTCTATTGCCGCCATAGACATATTTTTTCTGCTCAGTTGTGTCGTAATAATGAGATATGTCATTTTGACGACATCTTTTCTCATAACAACAAGATATGTCGTTAAAAATACTTTTTTTCTCATTAAAACGTCATCTTTTTTGTAATAAAATGTTGTCATTAAAACAATAATTATCTTGTTAAAACAACATCTTTTCGCATAATTACAAGATGTTATGTGGTTAGAAAGAATTCTTTTTCTCTTTGAAATGACATTTTTTCGTAATAATGAGTTATGTCATTAAAACGTCATCTCTACTCGTAATAATGAGATGTTATTTCGTTAAAACAGAATCTTTTGTCGTGATAGCGAGATGTTGTAACAAATGTAACACATCTTGTTCTTGATAAAACATTTTCTCATAATAACAAGATGTTGATGTAAAAAAAACTACACCTTTTTCTCATTAAAACAACATATTTTCTTATTGAAAACGACATATTGTTTCTCGTAATAATGACGTGTCATAAAAACCAAGTTTTTCCATTATAGAAGAAATTATATATGGTTACATTATGTGAGCGTTTTAATGACATAACGTCTCGTTATCATGTTAAAAGATGTCATTTAAATAAGAAAAAGATGACATTTTAACGACATATCTCGTTATTATGACAAAAGATGTCATTTTAATGAGAAAAATATGTTGTGCTGTTAAAGCATCTTTTTTCGTAATAACGAGATATGTTATTAAAACAACAAAATGATCTTGTTAAAATGACATCTTTTCTCAAAGAGATGTTATATCATTAAAACGATGATATAAAATGATTGTTAAAATTCTTGTTAAAATGACATATAGTCTCGTAATAACAAGATGTTATGTCATGACATCTTTTTCTCGTTAAAACTAAATTTTCTCAGTAAAACAATTTTTTTTCTCGTAATAATGACATAAAAGCAATATGTTTTTCCTGTTATAGAAGATATTATATATGGTTACCTTATGTGAGTGTTTTAACAACATAACATCTTGTTGCAAAAAAATGTGTCTTTAATAACATCTTGTTATTATGACATAATTGAGTGTAAAAAAAAATATGTGTGGCAGCAATGTGTCAGTGTGAAATTGAATATTTTTTATAACAATGATTTTACTGTCACTTTTGATCAGTTTATTGCATTATTGCTGAATAAGAGTATTTTTAAAAATCTTACTGACCCTAAACCTTTGACCAATGTATATTATATTATATTTAAATAAGTTATAGTGTAATTATGTTGCATAATTGTAGACCCATTTATAAAATATATATGCTCATCTGAAATCCTCTGAAAAGACAACAAAGCAAACACATTTTGTCTAGTTGTAGCATGACATGCTCAAATTATTTGTTATAGTTATTGTTACAGAGGCTGTAATGTGTTGTTCTTGTTGAACATAATTTTCCAATAATTTTGGAACTTAAAAAAATGGATTGTGCACAAAGAGAGTCATAATTTGACCCAAAGCAAAGTCTTATCTTTTTTTTTTTTTTTTTTTTTGGAAATTCAAATAGCTTGTAGAATTAAAAGAAAAACATTAATTTGATATGCATAGCATATTTCAGCCAATTGCATTCATTTGCTCAATGTAATTCGCTGATTTATTCTGACAGATTCACAATGTGAAAAATTCAATACTTGTTATCTCAGAGGAGCTGGAGAGAAAAACAAAAGAGTTCATCAATTTCCTAGAATAAAAGAGCCAAGTATTGATACCTGCAGTTGCAGCATTTGAACTATGGGAAACAACTGCACAAACCCACTGTACCAAAAATGCTAACAGCCTGAACTCCACCCAAAATGCGGAATTGCTTTTACTTCAACAGAAGTGAAGTTTGGTGAAATGTGGGAGTCCAATTTCTCATAATGTGTCTGTCAATTTTCTAACACTTTCTGTGCTTTTTTCCCCTTCTATCTTACCTGTTCGCTCTGTGTGGTAAAATCCTAACACGTGTCCACTTTAGGAAATATCCAAGAGGGAAGATTTGCATGGCCAGCTGAGCTGTATTCAGCTGCCTATAGACTCAGGGGTATGTAGCACTCCGCATGATGTAACCCAGTGAGACTAACCAGGAGGACCGCTGCGTTTGTGGACAGTGTCACTTGTGATTGTTTCTCGTAGAAGCAGACTTGACTCAAAGTCTTTCTTCAGGTTCACTTGCTCAATGCCTGGCGGCAGAGTACAAACCTTGTAGAGCCTCGTGCTTTATTTTATCTGGCTGAAAGGATGTGTTTGGGCTTATGGAAAGCCTCAGTGAAATCAAACAAAGCCAGACAGACTGCTGTGCAAAAGCAAATAAGGCAACTGGGAAGTCCTTTTGAATAGATCTCAAAATGCGGATCCACCTCTTAATACCTCTTTATTTTAATTAATTTGATCTCGTAGAATTGCTCTGCATGGTATCATCATTCTTTATTTAACTACACTTAAAGTTTCATTCAAATAGCCCTCCGCTGAGTTCAGTAGCTCAGCGATCGAGAAAGTCCATTCAGTGAGCCAGAGCTGAGTGGAAGCACTTGACCCTGTTGAGGAGACTCGGTCTGTTTGTGGTTCTGGACATCACATCCCGTATTTGTTTTCATTCATGCAGCTGTGCTAGGTGACACATGCAGTGGAAGGCCGTAAAATGGAGAGCACCAGCGAGGTTTTGAACTTGTAGTCCTTCACCTTGATAATCAAATTACATAAACCTCTCTCAGGGGCTGTTAGTACTTCTCATGTCAAAACATGTCTGAAATCTCTCTATCAGCAAGGTTGGTCAAGCCCAGTAGAATTCCCAAATTAGGACCTGTGATTGTTAAGCAGCAGTTGCACAGCAACCTTAACATCTTAATTGACAGTACAGCCCCAGTAGACTTTCTTTCACACTTGTACCTGACCAAAGCAGTTCTGGCAAACAAAGCTTAAAGGAGTCATTCTAAAAATTCAGACTGGAACAGTTGTTCATTAAAAACCTTGACATTAATGAGAAAAGTACAACACACTCTCATGGGAATGTGTAAATTTTAATATTTGGCGAATTAGTAGCAAATTTGAATGAATTCAAACTGCTCTTGCACTGTAAAAAAACAATTTGTTGAGTCAACTTAAAATAATTTGTAACCTGGCTGGCTGAAAAATTTAAGTTCAGGCAACTCAAAAAAAGTTTATGCAACTTGAAGTGTTAAATTATACTAAGTGACAACTTAGATATCTGAGTTGAATCAACTTAAAATTTTAAGGCAGCTGGGTTACTTACCCATCTGTTAAGTTTAGCAAACACAAATATATAAGTTGTTACTTAGTACAACTTAACATTTCAAGTTGACTAAACTTATTTTAGCTGACTGAACTTAAAATTTTAAGGCAGCAGGGTAACAAATTATTTTAAGCTGACTCAACAAATTGTGTTTTTTATGTTTTACAGTGTGACTCAGTGAGGATTAGGTTTAAAGATGGAGATTCATGCTTCTTTTTTTTCCTTAAAATTGTGCATATTCATATGAAATCACCATCAAATTGCAACCAATTCACCAAAACATAAAATAGTTATGTTTTTTTTTTTTTTTTTTTTTCACGAGATCGGGCTGGAATGATTTACAAAGGAATCATTCTTTGGATTCTTTTCAGTCTTTGAATCTTTTTGAGATCTTTTCAGTGAATTGTTCGACCACTTTACAAAACTGATTGAAATGATTTGTTTTGAAATTAGTTCTTTGATCACAAATCTTTTCAATGAATGAGTTGATTCAATTTACAAAGCTGGTCTGAATGATTTCTTCACAAATTAGGTTTGTGAACAAACCATTCTTTTTAGTAAAATCTTTTCAGTAAATTGGTTGATTCAAATCACAAAACTGGTCTGAAGGATTTATTCACAAATCTGTTTATTTGTGAACAAATTATTTTGAGTCAAGTCTTTTCAATAAATCAATTGATTTATTCACAAAATTGGTTTCAATGATTTTGTTCACAAATCTTGTTTGTAAACAGATCATTCTTTTGAGTCTAATATGTTCAATGAATCAATTGATTCAGTTCATAAAACTGATCTGAACGATTTGTTTACACCTCTGTTTGTGAACAAGTAATCTGGTTTGTGAACAAATCGTTCTTTTGAGTCAGATTTTTTTAAAATAAATCAGTTGATTCAGTTCATAAATCTGGTCTGAAGGATTTATTCACAAATCTGTTTAATTTGTGAACAAATTCTTTTTAGTCAAATCTTTTCAATAAATTAATCGATTCAATTCACAAAATTGGTCTCAGTGATGTTGTTCACAAATCTGGTTTGTAAACAAATCATTCTTTGGAGTATAATATGTTCAGTGATTCAAATTCAGATTCAGTTCATAAAACTGGTCTGAATGATTGTTTACACCTCTGTTTGTGAACAAATAATCTGGTTTGTGAAATCATTCTTTTTAGTCAAATCTTTTCAGTAAATCAGTTGATTCAATTCACAAAACTGGTCTAAAGGATTTATTCACAAATGCTTTTATTGGTAAACAAATTCTTCAAAGTCAAATCTTTTCATTGAATCAGTTAATTCAGTTTGCAAAATTGGTCTCAATGATTTTGTTCACAAATATGGTTTGTAAACAAATCATTCTTTTGAGGCTATTGTTCAATGATTCAGTTGATTCAGTTCATAAAACTGGTCTGAACGATTTGTTTACACCTCTGTGAACAAATAATCTGGTTTGTAAACAAATAATTCTTTTGAGTCGGACCTTTTCCAGTTGATTTATTTCACAAATCTGGTTTGAAGGGTTTATACACAAATCTGTTTATTTTGTCAACAAATTATTTTGAGTCAGATCTTTTCCATTAATCAATTCAGTTCACAAAATTGGTCTCAAAAATCATTCTTTTGAGTCTAATATGTTCAGTGAATCAACTGATTCAGTTAAGAAAGCTGATCTAAATGAGTTGTTCACACTTCTTTTGAGTCAGATATTTTCAGTGATTCAATTGATTCGCTGTACAAACTGTATGATTCTTTCATAAACTGGACTGATCCAGTTCTTGAGATCTAGTTGCAGCTATTAACATCTCATATACATAATAAATTTAATAAAATTATTTATAAAATAGTTTCATTCACAAAAAAATGCTTTAATAAACCTTTAATTGGTTTTAATTAGTTTTACATAAAATACAACCCTTATGAAAATTGACCATGATTTTATTGTAGTAAAAGTGTAGTAACCAAGCTTTTTTGGCGTATGGTTAAACTATGGTTAGTGTAGCAAAACTGTGGTTAATTTGTGGTAAGCATGGCTTTATGGTTTTATTTGTAGTAAAACCATGGTTAATTTTCATAAGGGAATAGCTAACAGCCTTTTGCTAATGCGTAGGTCAAAAAGTCAGGCAGCTTGTTTCGCAAATACTACAGTTTTGTTACGTTTCTGCTACATCTTTTTGCTCAGAAAGGCGATGTGGGAGTGAGGATAGTCAAGTCCAATCCAGACACATCATCCACAGTGCTCATTTCTGAGCATGCAGTGAGTAACAGTGGGTGCTGATGCTAAGCTAACTGCTAACTGCACCTGGCGCCCAGCAGACGGTGGTGGCCTGTTTGTGAGGATGCTTTGTAGTGCCTCTCTGCTAGTTCAGCCTATCACAGCTGTGTTTTGTTTTACTGTTCACTGTTGGTGAGAAGGGGCGAGGAGTCCCTCACGTGTCTTGACTTACAGAGCTCAGCTCCAGTGTCATAACTATTTCAAGTTTTGTTTTTGTTGCCTTAGTAACGTAGATATTGTGTTATTCCCTATTGACAAGTCCTATGTTTTTGTTGTAGTTATAATGTGAATTAATTGCTGTTCGATTGTGCTGTGTTTAGTGTTGCAATGATCCCACTGGTTTCAGTGCAGCTCAGATTTGCTTCGTTTACTTACCCATTTACACAGCCATTACTAATGCATTGATTTTTTTTTTTTCTTTTTTCAGAGACCGAAACACAAAGTTTTGATTTAGCTCGATGTTAATAAGTGAAGCCAATGGGATACATTGTTCGTAGGTGCAAGGTTTGTCAGAATAGTCACCACTGTGTTCTCTTTGACCATTAGTGCTGTTGAGTAAGTACTATGGTAAATGTATGCTGAAATGAATGAGTTTGACATCCTGTAACCACATAAGGAAAGATTCATCCATGCTCATATTTGATTTAAATTACAGTCAGTCCACAAATAGACACCCTAATGGTCAAACTGCGAGAGTGATCTATGTCCTCAGACAGTGGTGTCTGTTTTGACAAACCACCCAGGGTTGAAGTTCTGTGCTAGACCACACTGAAACACTCTCGGCATGAAGCCATTTTAAGACCAGCCCAAGACTGGGGATGAGGATGATACAGGCCAAACAATGTGATGAGCCCTCTGATAAAAATAGCAGTGTTTATTTCTCCTGCCTGATCATTGGACGTTCGACTGGTGTAGCTCCTCCAGTGAGCCGAGAAAAAACCCACACATATTCACCCGCATGTGGATGTGACTTACGCTAAAACAGCAGATGGTCTGACCATGAGATCATCTGCTTAAAAATACACTCAAAGATACATTTAACTAATATTAAGTACACAGTATTAGTGGTTTCAGAGTGGTCATGCAACCTGGTGCTGTCAATTGCATGCGGCACTGCGTTTTTGTGGATTACCCCGACCAGAATGTCTCTCCCTTAGATACCAGTCACCCTCTGGCCTTTTTTGAGGGCCGGCTGGGGTGGGGGAGACCACACCTTCACCCACCTGCTTGTTTCTCACCATGCAATATGTTCCTTAAACCCCAGCAGCTCTAAAACCTGGTATCTAATCTTTTTTATGTTCACATTTGATAAAGGGTGATGCCTCGAAGTCAGATTCTGAAGCAGATTTCTATGCACGGAGCTTGGAGGATGTTTCAGGACATAAGAAGGATCTATGTGCATCATCTGGTGAGACCCACAGAGCATAGTTTGCATGGAAGCAAGTGGCATATTCAGTGCTTTTGCCCAGTAGATTTTTATTTGCCCTTGCAACAAATTCTCTGGCTCATCTATCTATCTATCTATCTTTAATATTATTATTAGTAGTTGTAGAAGTAGTAGTAGCTTGCACTCTTTGTACTCTTTGGACCTAGCTTTTGTGCAATCCCAGATACTCTTTTACCCTTCTAACGATGGGGTTATACTTTGTATTTCTTTGTCTTTTTGACATGATGCATCGCAATCCTTTTTGCCTGAAAAATTCATGCTTGAAATGGTTCCTAATGCATTTTTCAGCTGTCTGTCATGTTTTGTAGCCTCAGTTGTGATGTTGAGCATACTATCCTGTCCCTTCCTTTCTGTACCCACAGTTGTGCCCATCAATGGCCATGTGGATTTGAAGAGCAGCCTGACCCCTCCTCTCATCACTCACACAGCCGCAACACCCATGCCCATACCTAAGATATCAGGAGGAGGAGATCCGGCACTAGGCTTTGAGTCCCGCAGAGGCAGCAATGTCTCCATGGATCCCAATGGCCAAGACAAATCTCCAGTCAGTGACTACTTTTCTCTGTCATGATAGAGAAAGTTATTCAAACTTGTAGGGTCACTTAATTACTTAATATAATTCACCCAAAAATGAAAATTCTGTCATTAATTATACACTCTCATGTTGCTACAAACCCGTAAGACCTTTAATCATCTTCTGAACACAAATTAAGATAGTTTTAATGAAATCCAAGAGCTTTCTGACCCTGCATAGACAGCAACGCAACTACCACGTTCAAGACCCAAAAAAGTATGTAAGGACATTGTTAAAATAGTCTGTATGACATCAGTGGTTCAACTGTAAGCTTATGAAGCTACAAGACAAAAATAATGACTTAATTCAACAATTCACATGGACTACATCGACGAGAAGGGGCTTGGTTGACCAAAATTTTATTAGTCGCTCAGTCGCAGAAATAAAAAATTCCATAGGAAGTAGCGAAGTCTCTCAGTCCGTGACGGACAGATTGTTAACGGCTGGTCTGTTGAAATATAGTACATCGGGCAGGACATCCAAATGCTCATCATTCTTCGACCTCATATATATCTTTTCATCTGAAATATGTAAGTAGTAGCAACTTTACATGGCCGCTCAATCTAATGTAAACCTAGAAAAATGTATGCTGTTGAAGTGTGGAAGCTGAACAGTAGCATTCTTACTACATGGTCACTTAAAATACTCCGTCATTTTTGGCCATATAGATAAAAATAATACATCTTTTGAATCTGTAAAGACTCTACGTTTATTTGTGTGCACTCAGAATAGCAACGAAACATTGTGCTTTTGTAAAATAAAGCAATAAGGATGCGCTTTCTGCTGTCTCAGTCTCTGTGAACTTGAGCGCAAAGCTTCGAAACTCTGTGCCTTACAGACATGAAAAATATATCTATAGAGAGTAAAATGTCTACTTTTAAATGAACCAATTCAAATAGAAAACAAATATGTAATCCATAGGAAACATGCACACAGGTGCATCACTGCTGCGGAGATGACGAGTCAGTGTTGCAGACTTCATCTCTTAAACCGAAAACAAAGAAAGCACTAGTTTATCAATAAATAATTAAAATGTTACTGCAGTCTCCTTGCTGTTTTGCCCTTACGCATTCATAAGTATCATATCTTGCCTGTGGCAAGATTTTTTGCATGCGCTTGAGCACTTATTAGGCTATGTAGGCAATTAAAGGCTCATTATTATGATTTATATGGTTTATTAATAAACGTGCAACAAATAGTCAAGTATTGCTTAAAATGAACGACTACTAGTCGACCAGAAAAATCTTTAGTCGAGGGCAGCCCTAGACTATATTAACAATGTCTTTACTACCTTTCTGGGCCTTGAACGTGGTAGTTGCGTTGCTGTCTATGCAGGGTCAGAAAGCTCTCGGATTTCATAAAAAATATCTTAATTTGTGTTCCGAAGAAGAACGAAGGTTTTATGGGTTTGGAACGACATGAAGGTGAGTAATTAATGACACAATTTTCATTTTTGGGTGAACTATCTCTATAATTGTTATGGTCACAGGTTAATTTTTGAGTACATGTGGTTGAATTGGCTTCAGATTTTTTATTTCTTTTTTCTGTGTGATTTCGGTAATAATGTTGGCCCACAAGTTTTACAGTTAGCCAATGAGATCTGATTTGAGAATAACATATTCCACTCGTCCCTCTGCAGTCGAGTGCACGGAGCTCCCCAAATGCCCCCTGGAGTTCAGCCAGTAGCTGGAACAGCAGGCGCTCCAGCTGGAATAGCCTGGGCCGAGCCCCCAGCCTCAAGAGGCAGAAACGCCAGTCTGGCGAACGACGCTCCTTGCTGTCCGGCGATGGCCAATCCAGCTCCGACGAGGGAGATGCAGGAGAGAGTGGGGGCGGTGGAGGCATGTCCGAGGGCGATGATGCCTCCCTCGCCAGGACGGACTCCCTGGGCCAAAGACCTCGGCACAGGCGCATGGAATCCCTGGAGACACGTAGCTCGTTTGATCTGCCTCCAGACACCCTGCAGGTGCCATACGTGCATCGTTCCGCCAGCATACACAGCGCCCGGCCGCCCAACTTCCTCAGCAATGGCAAGAGCTCTCCATCTGCAGCCACCACACAGCTTTCTCTAGATGAACACCATAGTGAGGATGACAATGCGGATGATGAAGGAAATCTGGTGAGAAAATCCACACTTGATTTATTACAGCTATTTTCAGTCCTTTATAATAGATTTATCACAGATATCTACAGCTTTATTTCTATTCAATTCACTGTTATAAGATCACAGGGAACAGTACTTCTATATCTTCTACTGCCAGCAAAACTAACTTACTGGTTCTATAATCACATATGGTCATCCGTCTTTCAGAGTCGGAAGGCTCGTCTCTACCGCTGGCTGGAGCACAAGCAGCCCCAGTGGTGTCGGGAGAGGGTCACTTGGTCTCTTTATCTGTTCCCCCCACAATCACGGTGAGTGTCTGTGGCTTTCTTGGCTCTTATGGTCTTTCCTTTTGAAAAGATCATCTTAGAAACTGCCGGAAGAGAAATGCTGTCTCTATAGCTGTCTTCACTGTTCACTAGTCCACTTAAAGGGATAGTTCACTCAAAAATGTAAATTCTGTCAATAATTACTCACCCTCATGTCGTTCCAAATTCATAAGACCTTTGTTCATCTTCGGAAAACAAATTAAGATATTTTTGATGAAATGCGAGACCTTTCTGGCCCTGCATAGACAAAAACGCAGCTACCACGTTCAAGGCCTAGAAAGATAGTAAGGACGTTGTTAAAATAGTCCATGTGGCATCAGTGGTTGAACAGTAATTTTATGAAGCTACAAGAGAGCTTTTTGTGTACAAAGAAAAAAAAAAAGACTTTATTCAACAATTTGATTCAATGGAATGATCCAGTGATGTCGCATGTACTATTTTACAGATGTCCTTACTACAAGCCTTGAATGTGTTGCCCTAGACTATATTAACAATGTCTTTACTACCTTTCTGGGCCTTGAACGTGGTAGTTGCGTTGCTGTCTAAGCAGGATCAGAAAGCTCTCGGATTTCATCAAAAATATCTTAATTTGTGTTTTGAAGATGAACGGAGGTCTTACAGGTTTGGAACAACATGAAGGTGAGTAAGGAATGGACAGAATGTCCATTTTTGGACAGCCCATGAGATGTCCTCACTTCCAGTGTACACTGAAACAAACATCTTCCAGGTTAAACTCCTTAAGACTCCTGTTGAGGACCAAGCTCTCCAGCATCCAAATCACAACATATGCTGGTCATTTCAGCACGAGTGTCACTTTTATCATGGTACCATGGCTTGAGTTCAATACTGCAGTTTAGGTTGCCCCAAGCAAACCTAAAACACCTTCATGAAGATGGTTAAGGGGTTAGACATCTCCTGTACTTTTTAGCCTCTCCCTTAGGCATCTTCTTGGTCTTCCCCTTCCTCTCATCTCTTTCCAGTGCTTTCTGTTTTTGAAATGCATGTCTGCTCACATTAAGCTCCATGGAGGCTTCACTTATTAGAGGGAGAGGAGAGGAAAGAAGAACTCAGCATTGCATGTTACACTCTGTCAGCGCTTTACTAATTAAACATCAAACAACCTCAGATCATTCTCCACCTCCTCCTTCCTGTGCGAGCCTTGGGTGATGCAAGCGCTCACCATTTTGCACTGTTATGACATGCATACATTGGTGTCACCAAAACCAAAGCAAAAACGCTTGTGAATTTGGTATGTCCATCCATGTGTGTTTTCACCATATTAAAAGATCTACCATATCTCAACACAATCGAAGAGGGTTAATTATGTAAGATTCAGCAGTAAGTATTAGGATTGGACTGTAAATGTATTTTGTGTGTGTGTGTGTTTTAGGGTAATATACATACTATATGTACAGTATGTAGTAGGGGTGTAACGGTACACAGATGTCATGGTTCGGTACGTACCTCGGTTCGGGGGGTCACGGTTCGATACGAACAGGAAAAAACAATAACAAATCTACTGTGCTTGATGTGCTTGATAAGTTTCTTTTCATTTATTTTGAACAGACAGTAGTACAAATTACAATTTTTCTCCACCTGAAAATATTAAATATTATATCAAATTATATGTGTTTAACAGTCTGCAGTTATTTGATAAAATCTGCAATTATTTGATTAAAAATATTATATTTTTGATCCAATATTATATTAACCCATTTAAATATAATTAAATAGAATCTAAAAAAAAACTATTTTAATGCACACAACTGGTAAACAGTTTTGAATTATTAAGATTTTTATGTTAATAAAAATACTGTTTAAAAAAACAAACAAAAAAAAACAGTAATACTGTAAAATATTACAGTTTGTGATGGCAAAACTGAATTCAGTCTTCAGTGTCACATGATCCTTCAGAAATCATTATAATATGCTGATTTGGTGCTTAATTATTATTGGTACGCAAGTATTAATTATTGTTTTCCTGTTATCAATGTTGATTTTTTTTTCTTTATTAGTAGTAGTAGTAGTAGTAGTAGTATTTACAAAAATAATCAGGAAAAAAAAGGTTTTTTTTTAATATATTTTTTAAATATTTTAATGATATTATTATAATTATTTACAAAATAATCAGCTGTTTTCAGTTCATAATAAATTATAATTCAAAATATTTCTGTTATTATAATTTATTCATAATTAATGTTTCTAGAGCACAAAATTAGCATATTCAAATAATTTCGTAAGGATCATGTGACACTAAAGACTAGAGTAATTAGAGTAAAAACTAGAGTATTTTTTTTCTGTGCTATCACAGAAAAAAAAGTTTCTAAATAAATTAAATTAAAAAAACAGTTCTTTTAAACTCTAATCATATTTCACAGTATCTCTATTTTTACTGTATTTTAATCAAATAAATGCAGCATTGGTGAGCATAAGAGACATTTTTCAACAACATTAAAATTTTAATTATTCCTAACTTCTGACCAAAAGTATACTTTGAAATGTAATTTATTCCTGTGATTTTTAAATGTCAATTGTTTTATTTATTTTAACTTTTGAATTCATATCTGCTCAGAAAACAGCACTGCACCAGCGATTAATATTTCATTTAAATACATGGTTATATCTCAAGTCCATTTGAATTTGTTTTAGATTATTAGATGTGACATTGTTACTTTTGGAAGCCTATGAAACCCTGTGTAAAGTTGCCTTAACAGTAACGGCTGTGAAGTCATCGACTAACTGGGTAGTGCGGCAGCACGGCAGCAGCCGTAGGTATCGGACGCAGCATTAGACTTCTCTCCCCATTTCACCCCGGCATGACCACACTCCCAGCATGAGCGATCGGGGCTGAGAGAGGCAGGTTGGCATGACAACGGCGCCGAGTTTGCCGTCTGTTCCCACACAGTGCCGTTCGGAGCATAAATTCTTTAACATCAGGCCAAGTCTCAAAGACATTAAAGAGAACTGAGCACTATTTATTCATAAAAGGAGTCATGCCGTTGCGCTGTATGTCTTATGGCAGACACACGTTCTTGCATAAGTTCATAACTGTTTCAAGTTCAGTTAAAATGAAAGAGAGAAATTATGGTGTGTATTTGTCTTGTGATGAATGAACCTAAATAGTTCACACAAATATGACAATTAGCTGAGAATTTACTCACTTTCAGGCCATTCAAGATATAGATGAGTTTGTTTCTTCATCAGATTTGGAGAAATTAGCATTGCATCACTTGCTCACCAATGGATCCTCTGCAGTGAATGGGTGCCGTCAGAATGAGAGTTCAAACAGCTAATAGAAACAATCCACAAGTAATCCACATGACTAATGTCCATCAAATGAAATTTTGTAAGAGAAAAGCTGGAAGTCTGTTTTTTGTTGAAGAAAGTCAGTCTTACAGAGTTCAAATGACATGAAGGTGAATAAATGATTAAAGAATTGTCATTTTTTTGGGACACTATCCCTTTAAGAAAAACTCTACTACTGTAGTCTCAGAGAAACTAGTCAAACTTTGTGACCAATTTTTAGTGTAAGTCAGTTTCTAATTTATTAATTTTATGATCAACATGATGTTGAATGTTTGCATCACTCAGCCCACCATGTCTGGTTATGTCTTGCAGGTTTCGTGTGACCTGCAATAAAATCATCACTCACAAGATGTTTGACCATGTGGTTCTTGTCATCATCTTTCTCAACTGCATCACTATTGCCATGGAGAGGCCCAGAATCGACCCCTCCAGCGCTGTGAGTAATGTTACCTCATACACATACAGACACGCGAGCGTGTCATTCAAAACAAAAATCTGCTGTAAGAATAATAGGTCAGACAATTGAGACACTTAGTTTTTTTTTTTGAAGTTTTTTTTTTAATCACTTTTGGTAACATTTTCTCACAGTTTTTGGAAAATGAGAATTGTTAGTTATTTAAATAATTTTGAAAGCAATCCCGTGACAATTAAAAAAACAGCTACAGTGTTTAATTTTTGTTAAAATTTAATTTAATTTTATTTTTATTAGGGGTCGGTCTATCTGTCTGTTTGTCTCTCTGACAGTCACTAGTGAATGATTTGCAGTTGTTTACTTGCTTGAGATGCCTTTAGTTAATCAGGACATCATTTTCCTGCTGTTCAGAGTGTTAAGTGACATGGAATTTACAGTTCAGGTTACTGGCTCAAAAAATTTTCCACAACCGATTGCCCGTGAAGCAAAGATGCTCTGCATGTGCCAGCTGAACAACTTTGTGATGAATGGAAACGCTAACTGACACTCAATGTCGAGCTTTGAACTGCATGTCTGTTATTTCCAGATTCTAAATCTGGATGATCATTATGTCAGTTAGTATGTGAGTCTAGCATGTCCATAATTATTACCTTGTCTATCTGGTTGTTTTGTAAACGACTGAGAATAAAAAGTAGATTATTAGACAACTTGGGAGTTGGATGGTTTTGCCGTTCTTTTCGGATGTTAAAACTGAAAAGATTCAATTTGTTATTCATGCTTTCTTACAGACCCAAAGGACACAATCAGCTTGGCTTAAATGCTTTGCTACATCTCATTATCAGTTTTGTATGTTTACTACTTTCAGCAGTTACATGCTCCCTCAGGACACCTACTGTAAGACAGAAGAGAGAAAAAGAAAGCAAGAATGATTTCTTTTCTTTTCTTTCTTATCTACTGTAGATCATAATACGAATAGTACAATAGAGGCAAAATTTCTACACTTCATATGCCGTTGACAAACTGTTTAAGAGTAAAAGTATCTTAGGGAAAAAACAACATTTTAGTTGCAGTTTTTATTTTTTTGGACTTGGCATAACAGGACTGCTGCAAACCTCCTTGAAAAGAGACAGCAGATGTCCATCATTTTTGCAGCTACCAGATTCTTGACATTTCAAGGAACTTATTTTCATAAAATGTTGCCCGCAGAGACTTTTCGGTTACTTGTGTATCAAATGAGGACATTTTCAAGTTCTTTATTAATTCACTGTTTAACCCAAGTCAAGAGATACTTTAAATCTCTAACCATAATGAATAATTATCTAATATCAAGTATATGTCCAGATTCACTCTGCGCTAATTTTATAGCAATCTGTCAGTGTCAAATCTCATAATGTGATTTTTCACACTGAGCTGCTTTAAATAGAATTACACAGGAGTTCCTAGTATAGTGAATGGACTTCTTATTGTGTAAAAAAGTTATGTGTTGCAGAAAAAAAAAAAAAAATTATTTATTTATTATTATTTTTTTTTTACATCAGGCTCATTGCATGTTGAGCATATAGTGATGCATACATTAGCATTATTTTCTTTTAGCCAATGACTGTGACTGTGTAAATGATGAGAAAGAGAGAAACCCCAGAGCGCTCTGCATGGCATAAATCTGCAGTGCAGATGGCCTGATGTCCATCAGAGCTGGAGGACTCCAGTTAATATATTCCTGTAGATTTAAATCCAATTATATTGACTTGTTCAATATAAGTTTTTTCACATTTATACGCATTCTTGATTTGGAACAAAAAAGGGGAAAAAGGAGCAAGTAAAAGCCTCCCCCCAGACTGATGAAGGATTCTGTCAGTAATGGAAACAGAGGGCCTTAAAGCTTTCTCACGTGTAATGGTTTTCCAAGACACATTATGTAGCATGGAAAGGTTGTTTTCCGTTGTGTTATTTTCCGGAGGTTTAATCCATGTAATCCGGTTTTTACCATGTGTGCCTCTGAGCCTCTATGATATTTGTTTACTTCCCCCTAAAGACATCCTGTCAGCACTTTACAGAAGAGGAAAACCTCAACTTATTTTTCATTCCCAGCACAGGCATGTGAATTTTTTCATACTGTGTTTTGCCATTCAAGAACTCATGTTATACATTTGCATAGGCTTTTTTTTCAGTGAAATTGGGGGGAAAAGCCTAAATTGAAATACTAAATTTGCATTTAAATACAGTTAAAATAAACTAAAAAAATTAACAAACAAAAGTACCAAACGAATACCAATAGATGATTTTACCGCATTGCGTGTTTTGTCATTTGTGAATCTAAGTAAAATTTCAGAATGTTTTCTGGTAATGACCTGTGACATGTTTGCTAAGGAATGTTCACATTTCAATATAAATCCACAGTATGATATGACATTTATGAGTAATCGCGGAATCTCTGGACCAGGTAAAGTCAGTACGGTCCCACTGTCGCTCCAGAATGTGTAACTTTGTCTGTAATAGAAGCTCTGTGTTGAGCTTATGCAAACCATCTCATCTCCATGACAGACTTGATCTATAGTAACAGGTATCTCACTGAGCTCAGATGTGTGTCATCAATATTTCATATGGCGACATTTTTTCATTTGGGTATGAACAAATGCCATCAGACTCCCCACCTGAGTCCCCCTCTGAAGACAAGGCCTGAGCATGTCTTTTCAGTGCCCAAAGTAATGGGAAATGGATGATGAAAATAGCAAGGGGAGTTTTAGCAGCCTTTGATTACTCTTTGCCTCTCTTTCTATCTCTGGTCACGTACACACAACGTTGAGAGTGACAAATGCATATAAATTCAGAAGTGGATTCCACAAATTACTCATTACTGATTGTTTTGATTCATGCTAATTAATTCATGAATCATTTAGCTTATTTAGTGAACCAAAGGACAGACTCAAACACAGCAGCTTTACAGTTTTAAACAACACCAATGTTCAGTAAAATGTTTTTTTGTTTGTTTGTTTGTTTGTTTTTTAATCAATGTAAATTCAAGTCAGTCACATTTTCTTGTTTAAATAAATATTACTTAAACTATCAGAAAAAGAAGAAGAAAAAATTCTATTTTTCTTTACATTAACAGTGTAATCAGTGTAGTCTATTTATTAAAGCCAAGTACGAATCTTATCAGGTTAGTGTTTTTAAACATTTTACATTTGTTCTAAAATAATAACTCAAGGCAGTATCTATTTTATTTGTGAACTTATGCTCACTAAACCACTGCCTAAAGGCAGTGAGAAAAGGCTCTACCAAAATGTGTCAGTTAATAAGATGTCTATTTATTTATTTATTAAATATATTTTTAAGAAATATTTCAACTGAGGGTAAGAGGGCAACAAACAAAACCACTGCTACATTTGTTTAATTTCACTTTTTACTCAAAACCCTGTGGTTACTGAGATGTGACAACACTCACTGTAGTTTCTCCAGTTGACAGTGTTGATCCTCCAATAGAGCAGCTTCACTCCTGAATCTTCTGGTTATTGTAATTCAGATTCAGTTCTCGCAGAAGTGAGGGGTTTGATCTCAGAGCTTAAATCAGAGCAGCACAGCCTTCCTCTCCAACACTGAAGTTTCTCAGGAAAAAGAAAATCAGGTAAAATCAATAATTAATAGTCATGTGTTACAAAGGTTTTTACTGAAACAGTGTAACGCTATTTGTCTCCATCATTCTTTTTAATAGTTAACTTTTAACTATTTTGGAATTTGAATCACCATCAAAGCTTGGTAAATACTGGTCACAGACACAGAGATTTACTTTAACTTTGACCAAGCTGATTACTCACTAGAAACTCCTACAGATCATGTTTTCAGGCCATTTTAAGTCTTATTTTGTTGTAACAAAGTGGTTATATCTAAGTGTGTGAGTCATTTATTTACTTTTTAGTAAGTTAGTAAAGTTAAGTTAGTAGTTACTTTATACTAACTTACTTACTTTTTAGTAAATAAGTCTTCCAATTAACACCATTATATTGCTAATTCAGACTAATTTGCGGAAACGGAACGTGCACACACGAGAGGCGAAATTTATCACATAAACCAATCACAGCTGATCATAACCAGTTGTATCCAGTCGTATTGCAATGGAGGCATTGCCTCCTCTTGTGTCTTTCCCCCATTCATTCTCAATTACCCGCCACCAAACTCACCGCATGCTTTAGTGAATCTGTTAAAGGGGTGGTTGACTGGGTTTTTTCTAGGGTTGATTGTGTTTATGGGGTGCAGTCTAACATGTGTTAATGCTTTGTTTTTAAGAAAACACATAATTTTTCACATAATTTACCTTTATTCTACACCGTTCTGTCCCATCTCTGATAAACAATCGGTTGATTTGGTTTTGTGAAGCCCCTCCCTCAGAAATACGCAATGGGCTTAGATTGGTTAGCTGGCCCAGTGTATTATGATTCGTTAAACCGCCAGAGCACATTCATAAACATCACGCCGCTCACATTTGATCCGGTTGTATTGTAAACAATGGCGTCGTCAATATTGCTTATCAATTTGAGCCCAAATGAAACGAATATTAGTGAAGAGGATCGCGGCAGAACCTGTGCAAGCACTGCTCGTTTTTGTTAGTTGTTGTATCATACTTTTAGATACGCTGTGTTATTTGTAAATGCTACTGCTTATGTTAGATTTTAATATAACTGTTACGGATTTATCCTGATTAAAGCTTTAATACAGCAGAATACATGATTGCGTTGTAGCAGTTTTGTAAAGTAATGGTTTATTTTGTAACAGTAAGAAGTATTTACCAGGAAGTATTGCTCACTACCACGGCAACTGCGTGTGCGTCCATGTTTAACGCTCCTTGTAGCTATGTGGAAAATATCTGTCTTACACATAAAATATCTGTACACATAAAGTGTATAATATGAGGGCACAATCGTGGGTCCCCCTTGGCAGAAATGGTGAACCCGGGGCACCTTGACCAGACCGAAAGAGCAGTTTAGTATGAGCTCAAACGGGCAAGAGGGCTCAAGTGGGGGTGTGTGAGAGAGACACACAGAGATGCAGAGCAGAGGGGATGCGAGAAACAACTTAAGAACTGCTGCTTTACAACATTGATTTTGAAACTTGTGAATCCATTAGAATGGTTAGAAGACAGAATCGCAATCTTATATGAATAGATTTTTTCATGCGCCGCTAGTTTTGACGACATGGCAACAACTCATCCTCTTCTTGAGGGGTTTATGTAACTATCTGGGTTTATGATGTCACCAACCCAGAAGGTAGCTCGTTGTAGTCCTTACGAGCCGTTTTTGTAGGCAATAAACTGCCATAAATTTGAAAGACAATATCTCCGTTTGCTTTGAACTTTTAGCTTTGCAACTTTGCAGATATTGTTTATGCTCCAGCAGCAACATTACACACTAAAGGCATCTTTACACAGACGATTTAAGGCTGCTCTAAAGCAGGTCTGTGTCGGCTCAGAATTCAGTGTAAAGACGCAATGCCACATTAAAGCAGACCTAAAATATGCCAGGTCTGACCCGCCTCAGTCCCTAGTATCAAAGGCGACGCAATGCTGTTTTGATTCAGTGTAAATGAAACGCGAAACAGTCATGATGAGAGCCAATCATGATTTCATTTTCATTTCATTTTTTCATTTTATTTATATTATCTTATTATTTTAGTTGGTAGAATAAGAACGTTTTGGGTAAATTAATTTCAATTTAAGCCCCATATCCTCGCTAGTTGCGACTTATGATTCTCAGCTTGTCTTGATAGAGAGGACTCTCTTTTTGTTATTTTCCCGCTTTTGCAAGTTAACTGTTTGGTTACATCAGAAACAAGTTTCTCAGTCATGAGGAAAGTAGGAAACTGGCTCCGAACTTCAATGGCACATATTTTCAATTTCCCTCTTTTCACTCGCTTTGCTTTTATATAGCTAATGCGCAGTGCACATTTTACTTTCACTTTTAAATTAGCGGCATTCCACTCAATTGCTTGAATCCAATTCAAGACAACAACAAAATACAACGTTAAATTCACTTAGCCTATAAATTAATCATGGAACTTTTATTAACAAAATGAATACAAATAGCTTACACCATGCTATATGCCTAATATAAAATAACAAATAACTTATAGGCCTACATAAAAGGAACCAAATAAATATAAGAAACGTAGAAATCTAATTTATTAGCAAAACGAATAAGAAATAAATTAAACAAAGTAAAAACACAGAAGAACCAAATAAATAAGAAACGAATGTTAAAAAAACAAAAAAACAAATAAAAAAACTTTGAAATAACCATAGATAACGGCAAAAGTCAACAGGCTTTTTTAAATAAAAAACATTGCCAAACTTCTACCATCGTCTGTTGTCTTGTCTGAAGCTAACATTGTGACAAACCGTCCAACGCGGATTCACTGTAGCACACGCAGGAAATTTAAATTTATTGTCGTTACAATTTAAAATGTTGTGTTTTTATTTATTTAGTGTTTTATATTATTTGTCCTTTTTTATATTCGTTATTTTATTTTATAGCATTTGTTTTTGTTAAAACTAATTTTAAAATTGTAGTTATTTTAAAAGATGTATGTTTCCCACTATTTTAATTCCTGTGTAAATGCATTCATGCTGCTTCAGAACAGCATTAAACGGTCTGTGTAAATGCACATTTTCGTGGTTTTATGCTGCTTTAGATTCGGTTTCTGTGTCGCCTTTGCTGTGTAAAGATGCCATAACGAAAGTTAAAAAAGTGAAATCACAATCAACCACCCCTTTAAAACTCAATGGGCTCAGGGTAGGCAAGAGACACGGACTCCCGCTGCAACTTTAATTTTTTTTTTTTTTTGTGTGTGTGTGTACACACATCTTTTTTATTATTGTTATTTTGTTTGTCTCTGTTTGGTTTTCTGCCAGGCTAGATGATACTATTATGTGTGTATGTGCTGCCTCAGACATTCAGTAACCTTTAAAAGAATGAGAGTGAAGGACAGGGGTTGTCTGACCCTTCTCCTTCAGAGACCAAACACTCTGCTTCTCAGACATGCTCTTCCTCATTCATGAATTCTGACCCACACATAGACACACGGTTCACTCGACAATGAATGAAAACATGCCTCTGAGCAGAATGGAATGGCAAAGACGTCAGTCTGTTTTCAGAAACAATACAAACCGCAGTGATGATGTCAGCAGGAGGCTTTCTCAGAGAGAACAGGAGTTTTAGAACATGATGCCACGACCTACTGAAACACGCATTAGCGGAGGGTCATGGGAAAGATGGCCCCTGGGCCCTGCTGCTCAGACACAGTAGGAGAAGGACAAACAATCTAGAGAGACTAGTTCTCCACACTCCGCCGTGGTGATCTCCGTTGCTTATTTTGCTTCCACACCACTTGTTTAAAGTACAAATCAGCTTCTCATCCCATTGCATCCAGAATCCTTTGCAAAAAGCTGAGCTTAAACACCAAGGGTTATTTGCAGGGCTGACTGAATACTCAATACCTGTTGACTTAAACGAAATAGCTTGTGGCAAAGCCGAGGGCTGATTTGTATATGGATTCTCATTCTGCTCCTACTTTTCCATAAAAGGCCAAAACAATCACGAATCGCAGTAATAACGTCAAGTTATAGATGAAGTCATTCAGCAATCGATGCCTTGCTCAAAGGTACCATGGTGAGACCTCCAGTTAACTGGGTCACCCCTAACTGAGACCAAACTAATAACCTTTGTGTAAGCAGCCCATATTGTTATCCATTAGGCTTTCACGATCCATGCATGCCTGACATAGACAGAGCATGCAGCACAGATTACACAGTAGATATTAATCTTTTCTGTCACCCCTAATGCAAACTGCATTGTATTTGTTTAATGTATTTTCTTTTTGTTTGCATCGTTTAGCAGTGTAGACAGAAAAGTAGAGGGAGAAGGTGGGAGAATGGGACCATGACAGATTTAAACAATTTAAAGGTTCAAATTGTTGACTGATTGGTTTGTATTGCGGTGCATTTGTCAGTTACGGTTTCATTTTGATTGGTTCTACATTGTTATACTTTGTACATTCCTACGGGACAGTCCGTAAGCGGTTGTGGGTGGGTCCTAAGCAGTATGATGTCATAATAAAGACTTCAAACGTTATTCTTTAGATCCATTTTACATCCATTTCCCAATTTATGCACATTGTGTATTTTCAGAGGGATAGATGAACAAAAATATGCCAGGTTGTTTATACGTTGGAGCTATTAATCAGCATATGAATGCACCTGTGGCGTTGGCATCAGCAAGTCATATTCCTTACACCAGGAGTCTCTAGATTTTATGTTCTTTTTAGGATGGAGTCTGTTGACAGTGTTGCAGTCTGTTATAGAAAGAGGAACAAACAGTCCTGGCTCAGGTCAGAGCAGAGAGGTGGAGAGGACAGCACCTGCTGCGTGGGAAGGCCGTGTGGCACGGACGGAGGGCGAGAGGAGCAGGAGGTCTTTGTGTCATTTTAGGATGTTTTGTAACAGTCTTATGTTTACGGATGTAATCTTATGTCTCTGTTTACTTTAACTGTAAATGGAAACAAAGTAAATTAAAATTCAATCAAAATCAAATTTTGGCTAGGGATTACACATTGTCTGTTTAGTCATTGAAAAAAAGAATTATAAAAACCTTGTGCAGTGCGGGTCAATTTGTGTTTTGACCCAGGGTTATTATAGTTGTAAAACAAAAACTGAAACCATAAAAAATGTCATTGCTTAAAATAAAATATAAAGATTATTTATATTTGTTTCTCTTTTTCGTGTAGTTTAACTTGATGTAATAAAATAACTAAAATAAATAAATATTTAGACACGTTCACATTTAAAATGAGAATTACAACAACATAAACTGAAAACTATAAATAAATAAATAAATGAATAAAACAGGAAAAAATTGCACAGCTTTGTCATTTCATTAAAAAAAAAATTATGCTGGGACAGTAAAAGTGTTTCCAGAGGTTACATAATAATATTCTAAACCAATGCTGGGTGAAAAATGCTGCCAGATAAAGAAAATATAAATACTAACTCTTAAATGCACAAAAAAGTCACATTCTTAGGGCTAGAAGATGATAATAAATAATCATAAAAACTAAATCATGGGTGTTTCGTCACAAAATACTTGAATCCTAGGGAAGAAAAACATGATTTAAACTATGAGTCAAAAGTTTTTGAACAGTAAGATTTTTAATGTTTTTTAAAGAATTCTCTTCTGCTCAACAAGCCTGCATTTATTTGAGCCAAAATACAGCAAAAGCAGTAATATTGTGAAATATTTTTACTATTTAAAATAACTGCTTTCTATTTGAATATGTTTTAAAATGTAATTTATTCCTGTGATCAAAGCTAAAATTTCAGCATCATTGCATTCAGTGTCACATGATCCTTCAGAAATTCTATGCTAATTTGCTGTTTAAGGAACATTATTAATTATTATTATTATTATTAATAATATTTAGAAATTAATAGTTTTATTTAGCAAGGATGCTTTACATTTATCAAAAGTGAAGATTTCTGTTTCAGATAAATGCTGTTCTTCTAAACATTCTATTTAAAGAAACCTGAAAAAAAAACTGAAAAAATTCTAATTTCTCTGTTTTCAACAAAATAATAATAGTAATAATAAATGTTTTTTGAGAAGCAAATCAGAATATTATGATTCAGAATGATTTCTGAAGGATCATGTGACTAGAGTAATGATGCCAAAATTCCGCTTTGAAATCACAGGAATAAATAAATTTTAAAATATATTTAAATACAAAGCAGTTATTTTAAATAGTAAAAATATTTCAAAATTTTATTGTTTTTGCTGTTCTTTGGATCAAATAAATGCAGGCTTGGTGAACAGAAGAGACTTCTTTAAAAACATTAAAAATCTTACTGTTCAAAAACTTTTGACTGGTAGTGTATGATATGACATCTTTAACAACTGATATTTCTTTTATTTTACTTTTTAACCAACATTTTTTGTCTTTAATAATGATTTTTCATATTTGATGTAGTTATTTGTACTACAGAGATGGTTATTGTCATGAAGCTGTTACTTATCCATTTGTTACCTACTGTGTTATCTAGTAGTATCCAGTGAGGATGCTGGATGAAATTTATCGCATGCGGTGTGCGTGTGAGTATGTGATGTTAATGCCCGTGGAGTACTCAAAGCGTGGGCAGATTCTTAGTCCAATAGATGCCTTCACAGGAGGCACCTCTAATGTGTTATGCCACACACACACACACACACACACACACACACACATATGAATCTTCTCTGATCCAGCACTGACTCACCCGTCACTTTCCCTGCTTGTCTGGTTCTCTCCGCAGGAACGCATCTTCCTGACGTTGTCCAACTACATATTTACTGCCATCTTTGTGACCGAAATGACAATAAAGGTAGGTGACGGGGTTGGCATTTGTCTCAGTGTGGCGTCTCTTCTGACAGAGGGTAAACTAACATACTGCCTGGGCCAGAATACCAGCCAAATGCAGACTAACTTCACTTCCCTGTGGCTTTTTTATAGTGCCGATCTTTCTTAGATCAGCGTGGCTAATGGAGTCTGGTGAAAACATTCCTGTCACAGGCTTTTCAGATAGCCTTTTTACTTTAAAGAGACAGTTCAGCCAAAAATGAAACTAATGTCAGTATTTTCTCGCCTTCATGTTGTTCTAAAGCTTTCTTTATTTTGTAGAACACAAAAGGAGACATTTTCAAGACGGTGATTGTCACTATTTTTCATGCCATTACATACTTTTAAGCTTAAAAAAAATTTTAATGGCATTACTAAACAAATCATTTTGTGGAAGTGAATCATATCAATGACTTTTAGTTTACTTATAAAAAAACTAAATGCAACTAAAATCACAAACACACACACACACATTTCCTGATACTAAATATTATTACTACTATCATATAAAATATTATTTGTTGAATAATAATATTTCATTAACAACAACAGCCATCATAAAAGCTGCTAGGCAATTCAGTCAAAAGTACAAAGGCAGCTGATATACAGCATTAAATTTACATAAAATATGATGAGATTTTGCTAAAACTATTAGCTCTGGAACAAATAATAGATTAATGAGACCAAAGACCGCCAGTTAGATTGCCCCAAAACAAATTATATCTCATGTTTAACCACTATAGAAACATTAGAGCAGGTGGCAAATTCAAGAAAAACTGGCCGAGGTAAGGCTGCTCTCGGCGGGTTCATGAGCGCTGAACGGCCACTGATGCCCTGGAGCTCACATTTCTTAAATCTTTGAAGCAAATTTTAAAATAGACGTTATCTTTATTTACCAAACTGCATATTTTAACTATAAACAAGTACATTATCACCCAAAAAACTACATTTCATGACCCAAAAACACCATTATTTATATAATTATAATGGTTTTTGGGTGTCCACCATGACACTCATTGTAAGAAATACAGCAAGCGGAGTGATACAAACAGTGAAATGGTTGGAGTTCTCCTCTCAGCCAATCAGATTCGAGGACCATATATATATACTGGACTATGTATCGTGAATAAAATTAAAAATATTTCTTATAAATGTTAAAAACAGTTGTGACGCTTTTTTCCAGGATTTTTTTAATGAAGAGAAATTTCAAAAGCAGTATTTATTTATTTGAAACAGAATCAATAATCTGTTTGCAGTTGTAAATAGCTCACAGAAAGAAGGCTCCAGAAGACTTGGATTAGATGTACTTTTATGATGCCTTTGAGTCAATTTCATATATTGTAACAACAGTTCTCTCCTTTGTGTTTCATAGAAGAAAGTAGGTTGTGCAGGTTTGGAACAACGTGAGGGTGAATAAATGATGAGAGAATTTTAATTTTTGGATGAACGATCCCTTTAAGGCATTGCTTTCCTTTGACAATTACAAAGTCTAAACAAAGACTCCAGCAGCAAAATATTAAAATCACGCTCTGACATGTTCAACTGCCGCCAGTCAGCTGAATTAAACATTTGAACAAATGCAGGTCCTAAAGAGAGCCCACTGACATGAAGAGTCTATTAAGCAAGCCTTGCTCTCTATTTTCCACTCTTCACCGCAGCAGTTAATACTAAGTAGGGGCGGATTGTCTGCCAGATATTCAAATGACTATCGTTGAAATGGAAGAACATGCTGAGGCCTCTCTGGAGAAGACAGAAAAGTTCATAGGTGTCAGTCACATAGGTCTAGGGTTTCTATTCTGGGGCCCTGCTTTATGCCAGGTCACGCCCACCCAAGAGATTTCAAATGAAAATCATGGCGCAGAATAATCGTACTCGCTGGAGGTTAATTAACGGCGTCTGACGAAAACTTTCCGGGTCGGGTAAAGATGACAAGGCTGTTGAAACTCCTGGCTTTTGTTGCCTGACATGCCTTTGTTCACTTTGAGGTCTGATCACATTGTGGTTTGATATATTCACTGGCAACATCATTAGGAGCTGCGCATTCATGCTTAGCACTTTTTAGTCAGATGATTCTCGCTCCTCGTTTGTTTATCTCAGCTTTTTCCCCCCTCTGAGCCCTTTTATATGCCAGCTGTATGCCAGTCTAACCTGGTACGTTCTCAGAAATGCCACGCTAGTGTGACAGAGACCTCAAGGGAATATGAAAAGTGTGTTTCTTCCCAAACTCAGTTTTCAAACACATCATGTTTTCTCACGTTTCCTGTCATGGGTATAGTTTTTCTAACAGGTTTTGGTTTTCAAAGAATTTTGTTTATAGCAAGGTGCATATTTTTACAAATCTAATTTGTAGTAAAAACTACAGTAAACAAAGTTTAGAATTGTGAAGGATACAGAAAATACTTTACAGATGTAATGAAGTATTGCCTTTCCTTAAAGTGATAGTTCACCCAAAAATCATCCTCATCCTCAGTTTGTTTCTTCATCAGCTTAGATTTGGAGAAATTTAGCATTACATCACTTGCTCGCCAATGGGTCCTCTGCAGCGAATGGGTGCCGTCAGAATGCCGTCCAAACAACTGATAAAAATATTACCGTAATCCACAAGTTATCCAAATGACTCCAGTCCATCAATTCATGTCTTGTTAAAGTAAAAATATGCGTGTTTGTAAGAAAGAAATCCATTAAGAAGTTTTTAACTTCCATTCTCTATCCATAATATTCTTCAGTGAAAATAGTCATCTCACCTGAACCAGGAGAGAAATTAAGTATAGTTTACAAGTGAAAACGGTTAATTATTATGGATTATGGGTTTGTATTTTGGCTAGAAGCAATGGTTTAAAGTTAGGTGTTTCTTACAAACTTGAGTTCTATTGGTTATTTGCGGATTATTGTGATGTTTTTATCAGCTGTTTGGATTCCAATTCTGACGGCACCCATTCACTGCAGAGGATCCATTGGTGAGCAAGTAATGCTAATTTCTCCAAACCTTTTTTAGAAGAAGAAACAAACTCATTTAAATCTTAGTGAATCTTCACCAATTATTCATTTTTGGGTGAACTATTACTACAAAGTTGAAGTATTTTAGCAAAAGTTTTTATCTTTGACTATTATGGTTCAATCTGTCTTCTGTTGTTCAGCCAAAGAGGTGTACGTTTTCCAAAAACAACTATGGTCACAAGTTCTGTTGTTATCAATACAATTCAATGGAACTTGCAACTATAGTTTGCTAACAATGCTTTTGGGAAACGCACCCTTGATCATCTTACGAATGGCTCACTTGGACTAGAATACAATGTTTTATCATAAAACTGTACACAATTTGGTTTTAAGTGAAATTTTATCCAACATTTCTGCTTTAAAATCATATCTGTTGGTGTTGAAGGTGGTTGCTTTGGGCTGGTGTCTCGGTGAGAAGACCTACCTGAAGAGCAGCTGGAACATTCTGGATGGCATGCTGGTGATGATCTCCGTTATTGACATCCTGGTATCCATGATCTCCAACAGCGGCACTAAGATCCTGGGAATGCTTCGGGTGCTACGTTTACTGAGGACCCTGCGGCCGCTCAGGTACGCTGATCACAACACGACTGTTCAAGCATCCAGTCAGCACTGCGTTTAGTCATTAGGCTAAATAATGGTTACGGTTACATCAAAGCTTTAATGCAATGCTGTAGGCATACATAAACACTTACATGTACTTTGGGTCAGAGTGCTAGATTTGCGCATCTTAAATCAGCATCCACTTTCTTACAAGAAGCGTAATTAATGTAAAGACTGAAGTCCCACAATTAGCCTCTTCCTCACAGAAGCATCAATTAGCTCCTAATTGATGCAGTATGTAGCTGTGTTTGTGCTCATGCATATGTATGTGGATTTGTGTGCGTATGTGTGTGCGCTGCGCACCTTTTCTTCCTGCAGAGGGAACTTCTGGAGGCCTTCCCTGCTCTTAAATATTTATGACATATTCAAGCAGAAAATAAAAATCAAATATTCATCTTTCCTGCCCAATTTCCCCACAAAATGCTTACACTGGTCTTTCACCCCCCGTCGCTCCCTTCTCCCTTTTCAAGCACTCTTCAATTTAGGGTCAACTTCCGCAAGTTCCTTAAACTACCAAGAGACTCATATTAAAAATGCATCGGTAGTTCTGTTTTTACTTGCCTTTCAGCTGTGTTGGTGCAACGTTAATGTGCCGTCAACAGGAAAGAACCCTATGTTGTCCAAGATGTTTATGTCTTTCTTTTTTCAGTCAAAAAGAAAATGTTTTTGAGAAAAACATTCCAGGATTGTTCTCCATACAGTGGACTTCAATTGGGATCAATGGGTTGAAGGTCCAAATTGCAGTTTCAGTGCAGCTTCAAAGAGCTCTACACGGTCCCAGCCAAGGAATAAGGATCTTATGTAGCAAAACGATTGGCCATTTTCTAAGAAAAATAAACATTTATATACTTTTGAACCACAAATGCTCATCTTGCACTAGCTCTGCATCCACAACTCATGTTGGAAAGGTCACGCATGACGTAGCTGGAAGTACCGACCCAGTGTTTACAAAGTGAACGTGCAAAGAAAGTCAAACGCCCTTTACAAAAGGTAAAACAACGTCTGATGATTTTGAGGTTGGAGGAGAAAATGAGATGGAGTTTCTCTCTCTCTACCCTACCTTTTTAAACCGAAATACACAGACAAAAAACTAACCACACGTGCCCTTTCCAACGTGATTTATGTAATGCGTGAAGTCGAGCTAGTGCAGCATAGTGTAGACGAGCATTTGTAGTTAAAAAGTATATACATTTTTATTGTTTTTAGAAAACGACTTGTTTTGCTACATGAGACCTTTATTTCTCAGCTGGAATCATGTAGAGCCCTTTAAAGCTGCACTGAAATTGCTATTTAGACCTTCAACCTGTTGATCCCCATTGAAGTCCATTACATGGAGAAAAATCCTGGAATGTTTTCCTCAAAAACCTTCATTTCTTTTTGACTGAAGAAAGAAAGACATATACATCTTGGATGATGTGGGGGTGAGTAAATTATGATGAAATTGTAATTCCGGAATGTACTAATCCTTTAAATAGCAAAAATCTAAATTTTTTGTTGCTTACATGTATATTTATCATTTAATATTGATACTGCATTACTGTAAATTACATACATTTGCACCTGTGAACTACTAAAGAGGGGAAAAAAAACTTTATACAATTGTATACAATTGAAGTCAAAAGTTTACATACGCCTTGCAGAATCTGCAAAATATTAATTATTTACCAAAATAAGAGGGATTATACAAAATGCATGTTATTTTTTTTATTTAGTACTGACCTGAATAAGATATTTTACATAAAAGACATTTACATATAGTCCACAAGAAAAAATGACCCTGTTCAAAAGTTTACATCCGCTTGATTCTTAATACTGTGTTGTTACTGGAATGATGCTGTTTTTTTTTTTTGTTTTTTGTTTTTTTTTGTGATAGTTGTTCATGAGTCCCTTGTTTGTCCTGAACAGTTAAACTGCCCGCTGTTCCTCAGAAAAATCCTTCAGGTCCCACAAATTATTTGGTTTTTCAGCATTTTTGTTTCCAACAATGACTGTAGATCCATCTTTTCACTCTGAGGACAACTGAGGGACTCATATGCAACTATTACAGAAGGTTCAAGTGCTCACTGATGCTCCAGAAGGAAACACAATGCATTAAGAGCCAGGGGGTGAAAACTTTATGAATTTGAAGATCAGAGTAAATTTCACTTATTTTGTCTTTTGAGAAACATGTAAGTATCTTCTGTAGCTTCTGAAGGGCAGTACTAAATAATAATAATAAAAAATAAATGATATTTAGGCAAAATAAGAAAAATGTACACATCTTCATTCTGTTCAAAAGTTTTCACTCCCTGGCTCTTAATGCATCATTTTTCCTTCTGGAGCATCAGTGAGTGTTTGAACCTTCTGTAATAGTTGCATGAGAGTCCCTCAGCTGTCCTCAGTGTGAAAAGATGGATCTGAAAATCATACAGTCATTGTTGGAAAGGGCTCAAATACACAAAAATGCAGAAAAACTACAAAATTTGTGGGACCTAAAGGATTTTTCTGAAGAACAGCAGGCAGTTTAACTGTTTAGGAGAAACTAGGGACTCGTTAACAACTATTACTAAACAAAAAAACAGCTGTGGATCATTCAGGTAACAACACAGTATTAAGAATCAAGTGTATGTAAACTTTTGAACAGGGTC
Organism: Cirrhinus mrigala; assembly: GCA_036247105.1. Taxonomy (NCBI): domain Eukaryota; kingdom Metazoa; phylum Chordata; class Actinopteri; order Cypriniformes; family Cyprinidae; genus Cirrhinus; species Cirrhinus mrigala. The sequence goes on along the minus strand of CM070018.1, from coordinate 13,571,208 downwards.
ATTTTTATAAATTCAACTATTATTTTCTCTTGTGGACTTTATGTACATTTTTTTGTGTGAAATATCCTATTCAGGTCAGTACTAAATAAAAAAATGACATGCATTTTGTATAATCCCTCTTATGATGGTAAAACAATTAACATTATGCAGATTCTGCAAGGTGTATGTAAACTTTTGACTACAACTTTATGTTATATATTTTTTTACCTGCAGACTAGAGAAAAAAGTTTCTGAGGAAAAATGCCATAATTGCATTAATTCAGTGAGAAATTATTAGCAGCCCGGGTGGAACCGATCTTGGCTCTGGATCCCCAGCGCCTGGTCTGCTAATTATTGACCTCTGGTGTGGATTATCCCTGCACATACTTACTTTTTCCTGAATGCATGATTTTCTAGTCTTTTTATGAGTATTTTAATTTGTGCTGATAAAGCATGCTTGTTTGCTGAACTATATCGTGCCAAATGGGGATGAGGTATTTTGATATGACGAATAAGTCTTCCAGCAAATCTTTTACGGCATCCTTCACCGGTTTGCTAAAACAGCTAATATATGATTCATGTCACTAGCCCTGAGCATCACTATTACTCCACTGCTACTAAATAGTGCATGGAGATCCAAGTATACCCTTATAGATAATGAATAGTATGTGGAACAAATCTCGAATTCCTTTGATTTTATTCTGATGAAGCATCAAATTTTATTCACTGGTGGCATCATTACATAAGCTGAATTAACCTTTAAACAGTCTGTGTGATAAGGTCCCATTATAACTAATGACAGTTGCTTGAGTTGACTGTCAGAAAATGTAAAGCACCCAGAGAGGAAAAAACGCCCTGTAAATTAAACATGAAGCGGTCTGTGTTTTCACCTCGAGCTCCTCTGCGTGAACGTTTTAAAGATTCTCACACAGAGTTTCTTCCACTGCCAGAACCGCTCTGCTTCAGAGAACTTTACTGTGTGTGTCTGCCTCTGCACCGCCGAACACCTTTTGAAAGTTTTACTTCTTGATCCTTCCCTCGACAGACTTTATATTAATGCACCTCTGTGTGAAGTCCAAGTTGAAATCAAAAGAAAGACAAAGACAGCTGTAAAAAGTCTCCGCAGCGTGGGCTCGGCTACTCCGGCAAAAGTGAATTCAGGGAGGGGTGGGTAATCCAGACCACATGTGTATCTGGACCACTCTGTGCAGTCAGCTTAAAGGGACAGTTCACGCAAAAAATGAAAAATTCTGCTATTGTCTACTCACCCTCATGTATTTCCAATGTGGTATGACTTCACTTTCTTCTTTTCTTTTAGCAAGTAGTCCAAACTGCCCTTTTCTATACATTCAAAGTGAATTGACCATGGCTGTCAAGCAAGATATTTTTTAATCTTTAAATACATTTTATCAAAATTATTTTTACAATGATGTAAATTATTGTTGTTTAATATTCCAATTTATTCACATATATATTTTTAACTAAAATTTAGATATATAATTTGACTAAATAATTTAAATACACTACCATTCAATTTTTATTTTACTTAATATTATTTTTCAATATTTGTGGGAAAAAGTCTAATAATTTAGTGAAATATTATTGCAATTAAAAGCAAAAAGTTTAATTTAATTCAATTATTTCAATGATTTAAATTTAATATATTTTAAAATGGAATTATTCTTATGATGGCAAAGAATTTTTTATGTTGAAAACGCCTGAATATTTTTTTTTGGAAACCATATTACCTTTTTCACTTTTATTTATTTATTTATTTATTCATTCATTCATTCATTCATTCATTCATTCATTCATTCATTCATTGTTTGATGAATAGAAAGCTCAAAAGACCAGTATTATTTGATTTTTTTTTTTAAGGACTTTTTAGACTTTTTATGCTTTTATAGCACTTTTTGAAGTTTGACAGCTCCTAGTCCCTATCTGTTTTTTATGTTATGGAGAAGAGCTGCATAAACCTGCGTCAAAATGTCTAATTTTATTTTATTTTATTTTATTTTATTTTATTTTATTTGTGGGAAAAATTCTAATAATATTGTAAAATATTATTGCAATTTAAAGCAACAGTTTTCTATTTTAATACATTTCAAAATGGAATTAATTCTTGTAATGGCAAAGAATTTCTTATTGTGTTAAAAACTGCTGAATTTTTTTTTGTATTACTGTATTACTATTTTTACATTATTTATTTATTTATTATTAATTAATTTATTTATTTATTTATTTATTGTCTAATTAGTTAATATAAAGTTCAAAAGAAAATCATTATTTGTTTTTTTCTTTTTCTTTATTATTATTATTATTATTTATTTGTATTTTTATTTATTTATTTGTCATACTTTTATGCTTTTATTGCACTTTTTGACGTTTGCTAGCCCCTAGTCCATCCGTTTTCATTATATGGACAAGAGCAGTGTAAACATTAATCAAAATGTCTCAGTTTATCTTAAAATTGTATTTTATTTTATTTTAGTATTTGTGGGGAAAAAAGTCAAATAATATTGTGAATTATTGCAATTTAAAGCAACAGTTTTCTGTTATAATATATTTTAAAATGGAAATAATTCTTGTGATGGCAAAGACTTTCTTGCAGTTGAAAACTGCTTAATATTTTTTTGGAAGCCATATTACTTTTTTCTATTATTAGTAGCATTAGTATTAGTAATAGTAGTATTTATTGATTAATTAATTGATTGAACAAAAAGTTCAAAAGAACAAATTTATTAGATTTTTTTTGCATTCATATATTTTTTTTTAGGTCCTTTAGACTTTTTATGCTTTTATGGTGCTTTTTGAAGTTCGACAGCCCCTAGTCTCCATCCGTTTTCATTATTTTGACAAAAGCAGCTTGAACATTCTTCAGAACATCTCATTTTTTTCATACAGATTTGGAATGACAGGAGCATAAGATGAAACGGAATTAAAATTCCCTTTAAGAGGGTTTGATACTGTAAACTCATGAATTCATCCGAAAATCGGTGTTTGTATGGACAGTTAATGTCTGTGCGCTCCCTATCAAGTATTAATAGCGTCGTTACAGAGATGTGTCTCTTTCAGTCTTTAGACAGGATGATTTATGCGCTGTGTTAAGGGGGATGTGCGCACTCTGTAAATTCATCAACTCTTTGACCCCCAGGTTAAACCCCTCCGCTGTATGTTGCGCCGCACGTCACCCTTGCGGATCTAAATTAATCTCAAAAGCACATAAAGAACCATCCATCCTCTACTGTCCGCCTGAGCCCAGAGGAACAGACCCTCTCTTAAACACCTGACGCCAGCATCCATCTACTCATATCACTGCATTGAGTCTGCTGCTTGACCTCTTCGCAATGCAAATAACCTGACATAATGTAGCGCTTTATTATTGTTTGTGCTCATTAATTCTCACGCTAATTACAGTTCCGCTTCTTTCACAGTGCCTGTCCACTCTAAGGCATTTGTTAAGCTAATCTAACCATGCTTGACTTGAAACAAGTTAGTTTTTCTACATTGTCTATTTGCTGTAATTACAAGGACGAAGAATTGCAGCAAAAGGCGATAAGGACAGATTGGCTCTTTCGGATTTCATCTGGAACTGATTAATTTCATTTGCATAGCATCTCTGCAGATGTCCCTCATGTCTTATTGTTTTAGATAATTGCTTGTGTAATTGTGAAGTCATAATTTCACTAGATTATGTGAGGATGCTAGGAGTTCAGTCATTATTTCTTCACGGGCGCGTTAAAACAACACCAGGATGAATAAGTAATGACTGAATTTTTGGGTGAACAAACCCTTTAATATTTCCTTTTTTGGTCTGCAGAAGAAAGTAAGTCCTACAGGTTTGGAACGACATGAGAGTGAGTAAATAATGAGAGAATTTGCATTACATCTGCTTTTATGCTGCTGTTTTTACTCCCGTCTTTTTTGTAGTTGAGAATTTTTTTTTTTTGTCCTTTGACGGATGTCCTCAGACTCTGTGTGTATGTGTGTGTGTCAGGGACACGCAGCTTGAATCCCCCAAACTGACGGTTCCCAGCCCAACTACAGCATCCTTTAATTACAGCCAGGATGAAAATGTGTCTCTGTGTTCTGGGAATAAGAGGCTCCTTCAGTGCTCTAGTTATTGTTCCCTTCTTAATTTATTTATTTATTAAAACCTTTCAGAACACAAAGACTGGATCGCAGCTATGAATATGGGAAATTCAGCTTTTTGGAAGGCTTTGCAAAACACAGTAGCTATAACACATGCGCATACAAACCCAAAGAGTCGCATCACATTATAAAACTAGGACCACCACCCTGGTTTCTGACAGAAAAATATCATGGTATTTACAATAGTACCATTATATTTTATCATACTATGGTAATCATTCAGTACTGTGGTGTTACCATGTTATATTTTCAAAATGTCCACTATACAAACACTTTTCGTTTGCTCTTACTGCTCTCTTTTATTATTGCATATGGGGCATTCTACAGAATTGGTGCAAAGTCAGAGCTAGAAACGTCTTGAAAAAATGTCTCTTTCCACAAATTTTGTATGTATGCAAACTGTATAATTTAGACACTTCTAGTAATTGTGCAGTTAATTCTCATATTGTATTTTTGTAAGTATTGTAAGTTTTGGAATATTTGTCCTCTCCCCAAATTTGTCAAACACAGTTATAATCATTTAATAAGAAGGGTTATATTGACTTATTAAGATTTTGCTTACACCTGCCTTGTAAATATATTTTATTAAACATTTTTCAGAGATAAATCAATAACAATTACAATTTTAACAATATTTAAAGTGTAATTTATGAGATTTATTTGTGTTTTGAATCCATTTTTTCTTCGTAAAAGCATTAAGTGGATCATACTGATTTTAAAGTTATGGATTCATTAGTTTTAATATACATTGAACCAGTCGTGACTGCACATTTTCAGTAGTGACAATAATGTTTTGGCGCGACCACATCACATCTCAGAATTTTAACTCGCATACTAAAACATACTAAAATACTAAAAATTTGGATAAGTGTAATAAAATTTTGTTTATTTTCCCCGAATAAAGGATTTAAATGTGTTCCCTTTTGTCACTACCAAAACAATAATGACATGTTTCGGTCATGAGTGTTACCGTAGTCACAATTTTAGATACTTTTGAGCCTATCTTGAAGATGCTAATCCGCACATGGTTAGCTAGCATAGTTCTGAACAGTTGTACACACATAAAAAGAAAAAAACAATGACCTCACCGCCGAAACTTCACCAAATGTTTTGGTTGCGACTGTTTTGGTAGTGACCATTTTAGATTGCTTAAAGATATTAATCAGCACATGGTTAGCTAGCACAATTCTAAACAGTGGTACACACATATAAACTGAATTTTATGGAATAACACCGAAAAACAATGATGTCACTACCAAAACTTAAAATGTTTTTGGTCGTGACTGTTTCCATAGTGACAATTTTAGATTCTGTTGAGCCTACCTCAAAGATGCTAATCAGCACATGGATAGCTAGCACAGTTCTAAACAGTTGTACACGTATATGAACTAAATGTTAGGACTGAAACGATTCCTCGATTCTATTCCAGTATTCGATTTTAAAAATTCCTCAATTGCATTTTGCTTGTGTCGAGTAATCAGCAAAATGCCAGAAGTGGCGCATTCCACACATTAAACGCATTTAAAAGTCATACTAAAGCGTAATGGTTTTAAAAATTCACAAACGCTACGATTTAATTAGATAAATATATGCAATGCAGGTTTAATATATGCGCTTTAATTACTCACATGCGTGTAGGTTACATAGGTGCATCTCAGAGTAGCTCCGTTCACAGTACTGCTCCACAAACTGTTATCATTTACATGTGTGGAGTGTCTCAAACTCCATCTCTGCATGTTGTTGTGAGTTTGGATTTATTGTAACATTAATCTGGGAATGCAGCGCGCGTTATTTCATCAGATTTAAAATCGTTTATAAACCTACGCAAACAGAAGGATACACCATTAGCTTTGTAGATATGCTAACTATTCAAGGATATTTCAAAATAAAGGTTTAATCCCTCACTCTGAGTTTACACGTTTCGATGTCCACATATTCAAGAAATTATCTATCATAAAGAAATGGCCCAATATTAAAGATTAAGTGGACATTTGAATTAAATGTTGCTGAGTCAATATTAATGAAGGATTAGATTGCGCAGTAAAGTGTAAAAACAATTGTCAGACCGTTGGCGCCCTCTGCAGGGACTTGTTGTAATGCGTAATGCTCATTAGCTCTGATGTTTATAGTACAGTATGTATTTTAACAGTTTTGTTCAATAAAACCAAATGATTACTTGTTTTTGATATTTTATTTAAACTAATTATATTTGCCTCATTGCTCTTATGTGTATTTTAAGTCATTTTAAAGGCTATTGTTCACTTAGGTCTATTTTTATTGCTACAAAAAAAAAAAAAAAACTAATTATCCGATTACTTGATTAATCGTCGGAATAATTGACAGATTATTCGATTACCAAAATAATCGTTAGTGACAGCCCTAGTAAATGTGTGTGTTTTTTTTGTTTTTTTTTTTTGGCAGAAAAGGTGTTTGGTAGTAAAATTCCTTAAAGTTACACACAGATTTTCACACTTCTGAACATGTTTACCCCAAAACGATGGGGCCTATCTACTCACAGTATCTATCTACCTATCTACTCTATGAGAGTGATGGACACAGGAATATTTCCTTATCATAAGTGTATGGGTGTGGTTAGAAGTCTCAGTCTCAACCTATGGACTAAATCATACACTGTTTTGGTAGTGACATTAAAATGTGGGACAATTTTTTCAAAATAAATCTAATGTATATATATATTCCCATTTTAAAGTGCCAAGTAAATGATGATTTTAATTTGTTAAATGTATTATGTATGTATTAAGCTTACTGATATTTTTAATATTATTGTGGGTTTGTAATAGATACTAGAAGGGTCTTAGTAATCTCACGTCTAAGATTTGAATACTTGCTTTTTAAATGTGTTTTTTGGTTGTGGGACAGCACTTTGCCCCAGTTTTGTAGAATAGCCCTTATAAATGCACATTAAATTACACGAAATCCCATATTTACGCTTTATATGTGTAAGCACATAATTTCACTGTGTTCTGGAATGTCTACTGTATTGAAAAACATTTCTGGCACAACACTTCAGGCACTTACGCCCTCTATTGGTCAGGGTGTGGAATCTCATAGTGTGAGACCAGTATTATTAGTATTATCTATATACCATTATAATATTATTGATATTTTTTACTTGACCCTTTAATTTTAGTTTAACTTTTAGTAGTTTTGTTATGCAATTTTTATTTTTGTGTGTTCTATTTAGCTTTCATCTTAGTTCTTAAAACTTATTTTTAGTTGCCAAGTTTTTTTCTAATATTCATATTTTAATTAATTTTATATTTTAGTTCAAGCTTTATTTCAACTAAGAAAAACGATTTAAATCGTTTTAGTTAGAGTTAGTAAACAAGTCATATCAATTCACTAGACTGTCCGTCTCAATTTCAGTCAGAGCGTGGGTCTAGACATATTGATCCTTCTCATCGTTTGACATTTCCATAATTGATTTTACGGTATTACCTGAAATCCCCCAAGTGAGCTTTGATAAATACGCTTGAGCTTGTGAAAGATGCACACAGATATTCAGACAAACAAAAGACAGCGCTGCCTGTTATCTGCACTCCCTTTTGGCAGACTCCATTCTCAGCCAGTCACTTTGACTAAACCTGATTGGTCTCTTTAAACATGGCCTTTTCTTCTTCCTCAGACAGTGATACAATCACAGCACACTTCTTAAGAAGATCAAAGCTGAGGATCAAATCAGGTTTTTGCCGCTTTAGCTCACTTCTGTGGTGAGGAGCCAGAAATCACTGTCACCAGATGAGGACTAATGTGCCTTTTATTCTTTATTCTGTAGGGAGAAACATTTTTTGAAGTCTTTTTTGTGCTTGTGTGTGTGTGTAGTATCATAAACATCTAGCAATATACAGCGTTTCTGCAATGCATCTGGATCCCCTGCTACTGCTTTAGGTCCTCATTGTGTCCCATTAACATCAGTTCAACACAAACAATGCTGTAGATTAAAACCAGTTGTCTTTTACAGCTCCCTCAGAGTATAATTCTACATGTAATGCACTGTTCTTACAGACAAACAGTTGATCTTGAATGTGTCTGTGCTACTTTTTAATTGTTGGTTTTTGTAAACATGGATTAGACTTCATTGTTTTTTACTGTCTCATGCCATGCAACATTTTTAAAGGGACAGTTTACCCTAAAAGAAAAATTACTCAACTTCATGTCGTTCCAAACCCATAAGAACTTCATCTTCGGAACACAAACTAAGATATTTTTGATGAAATCTGAGAAATTTCTGACCCTGGATACCTGGTACTCTTGTGAACATGCGGTGAAAAGAAAAAATTGTTGAATCAAGTCATTATTTTAGTATTCTTTGCGCACGAAAAGTATTCTCGTAGCTTCATACAATTATGACTACTGATGTCACATGGACTATTTTAACAATGTGCTTACTACCTTTCTGGGCTTTGAACGTGGTAGTTGCGTTGCTGTTTAAGCAGGGTCAGAAAGCTACGGGTTTCATCAAAAATATCTTAATTTGTGTTCTAAAGATGAACAAAAACACATACTTTCTGTGCCCTTTTAGGGTTTTTTTTTTAACAAAAGAACACACCCTGGCCTCTAAATCAGCTGAATTGCTGTTACAGCTGTGTATTTGTATTACATATGTTATTGTGTGTGCCTTTGTGAGCAGGTGTCTTTGTGTCACTGTTGGTGCCACCCTCCGCAGAGGTTGACAGGTGCGGTTTTGTGCCGGATGTCGTGCCGTTAATAATTAGGCTTCATCTTTATTCCGGTGGTTTAATTAAAACTGTCTCCTTTCTTTGCAGCACAGAAAGTTTCCCCACAGCATTGCATTGCGGTTGCTTAGCATAATGGCTAGGGCATGAAATGTTTGCTGGTAATTGCCGTGCACACTCGTAGAGAAGGTAGTGATTGCAGCTATGATGGAATGCAAAAAGTAGAGAAAGCTGACTAATGTCAGGTCGGTGAAAGCATGAGAAATATTTATCCACTCTCAAACTCTGTCTAGGAAAAGACAGAGGATTTTAAGGTCCCTTTCTGAGATTACAACTATGCAGCTCACCATGTAATTGTGCATAGTTAGGAGAGTAAAATAAATTGGCTTATTGGGTTGTAAAAGAAAGGAGAAAGTGCTGTTTACTTTATGTTCTGTCAAAGATAGTGTGTCTGATTCAATGTTTTTGCCCAAATGCTCAATGTTAAATAGGCGTTGAATGAGAATGAACAGTTTGTGGTGATCATTATGTATTTTGTGAGGTGAATTATGGGCTGTGTGATGAAGCCATTTGAAATTTTAAAGATATTTAAAGGGATGGTTCACCTAAAAATGAAGATTCTGTCATTAATTACTCACCCTCATGTCGTTCCAAACCCGTGAGGCCTTTGTTCGTCTTTGGAACACAAATTAAGATATTTTTGATGAAATCTGAGTATTAAGGACAACATTAAAATAGTCCATGTGACATCCATGATTCAACCTTAATTTTCTGAAGCTACGAGGACACTTTTTGTGCGCAAAGAAAAGAAAATAATGACTTTATTCAGCAATTTCTTCTCTTTCGTGTCAGTCTTTGACACACATTCACGACAATACTGCGACAATGTTCTTACTACCTTTCTGGGCCTTGAACATGTCAGTTGTGTTGCTGTCTATGCAGGGTCAGAAAGCTCCTGGATTTCATCAAAAATATCTTAATTTGTTTTCTGAAGATAAACGAAGGTCTTACGGATGAGTATTTAATGACAGAATTTTCGTTTTTGGGTGAACTATCCCTTTAACTCTCTGTGTTCATAAATATTAGCACTGCCAGTCAATGTCACAGTTGTGCCAGTAATGTAGTGTGTAGCCCTAAATATACTAATAAATCAAATATTTTATTATTATTATTAATATAAATGTAAATTACATAGCTATAGTTACAAAATTACATCATTTTTATAGTATTATCGTGTTATATACAGTGGCATGCAAAAGTTTGGGAACCCCTTGGAGAATCTGTGAAAATGTGATTAATTTTAACAAAATAAGAGAGATCATACAAGATGCATGTTATTTTTTATTTCGTACTGTCCTGAGTAAGATATTTTACATAGAAGTTGTTGTACATATAGTCCACAAGACAAAATAGCTGAAATTATTAAAATAACCCCCTTCAAATGTTTGGGAACCCTTATTTCTTAATACTGTGTGTGGTTACCTGGATGATTTATGACTCTTTTTTTTGTTTTGTGATGGTTGTTAATGAGTCCCCTGTTTGTTCTGAACAGTTAAACTGAGCACTATCCTTTAGAAAAATCTTCCAGGTCCTGCAGATTCTTTAGTTTTCCAGCATAATTTGCATATTTGAACCCTTTCCAGCAGTGACTGTATGATTTTGATATCCATCTTGTCACACTGAAAAAGGTAACACATTAAAAAAATAACCTTCAAACATTCACTGATGCTCCAAAAGGAAACACGATGCATTAAGAGGGTTGAAAACTTTTTGAAATCGGAGATCAAGGTAAATTGTACTTAATTTGTCTTCTGGAAAACATGCAAGTATCTTCTGTTGTTTTTCGAAGGGCAGTACTAAATGTGAAAAAAAAAAAAAAAGATATTTCAACAAAATAAGAAAAATTTGGACATCTTTATCTTGTTCAAAAGTTTTCACCCCCTGGCTCTTAATGCATCGTGTTTCCTTCTGGAGTATCAGTGAATGTTTGAACCTTTTTCTGTAGTTGTGTTTGAGTCCCTCAATTGTCCTCAGTGTGAGAAGATGGATCTCAAAATAATACAGTCACTCCTGGAAAGAGTTCAAATATGCAAAAGATGCTGGGAAACTGAAGAATCTGCCGGACCTTGAGGATTTTTTCTAAAGGACAGTGCTCAGTTTAACTGTTCAGAACAAACAAGGGACTCATGAACAACCATCACAAAACAAAAACAAAAAAACAATCGTAGATCATCCAGGTAAACGCACACAGTATCAAGAACCAAGAGTTTCTCAAATTTTCGAAGGGGGTTGTTTTAATAATTTCAGCTATTTTTTTGTCTTGTGGACTATATGTAAACATCTTTTATATGCAATATCTTACCTAGGACAGTACTAAATAAAAAATAACATGCGTTTTGTATGATCTCTCTTATTTTGTTAAAATTATTCACATTTTCACAGATTCTGCAAGGGGTTCCCAAACTTTCACATGCCACTGTATCTATATATGTAACATGTTAACACTACAAATTATGCAGTTTTGTAAAATGTTTGTTCATTTTTCCTGAGATAATAGTTTCTGTGTTGAATTGCCTCTTGATTTCCAAATCAAGCTCCTGAAGCATAAACCATCTGAGAACCTCCAGGCTACATCAACATCTGTTCTCTTGTTTGATTTTCAGAGTGATCAGCAGAGCTCCAGGACTGAAGCTGGTTGTTGAGACACTGATGTCATCACTCAAGCCTATCGGGAACATTGTCGTCATCTGCTGTGCCTTCTTCATTATTTTTGGCATCTTGGGAGTTCAGGTGAGTACAACACAGCTATAACCCTGCAAAAATCACAAGTGTAAATCATTTTGAAATGGTTTTCTGATTGTAAATTGGCTTCTCTTAGATAGTTTCAGAAAGATTTTGAGCTCTCTTCAGCATGGTCAGCATAGCAGGCTGTCTTAAACCAGCTTTAGTTACGTTTTTTTCAGTATATAGGGAAGCGTGAAAAGCTAGTTATATAGTGGATGTAATATTTCTTGCTTGGATCAGACTATTAAAGTAAAAGCCAGTCTTAACTTTAGGGATTAATTGTAGTAATTCCTTCTAAGAAACCATCATATATAAACTAACATAACATTTAACAGCTCTGTGTGTTTAATCCACAAGATTGCCTTTAAGACTTTTAGTGAGAGTGAAAGAGGTGGTGCACAGAACAAATACATAATTTTCTGTCATTTCTGTAAATTTGAAACATACTCTTCCTGCCCACAGCTGAATAATTTGACTATGATTAAAATGTTCTGTTTTCCATACTTCCACAATTTACATAAGTCCGTAGGGGGAAGCCGATGTAATTTATCTTCCATTCTTCCAGGAAATGATGCCTGTGCTCTTTGTGCCTGTACAGTGTGTCATGTGTAACATTGACTTTGTCCTTGTATGGTTTTCACTAAACCATAAACATAACCATCTTGTGTGAAGTAGTAACATATATGTGGCGATGTACCACCATTTTTTTTTAAATTGAGAATTATACAACATCTGAAAAAATAAGCGTTCCATTGATGTATGGTTTGTTAGGATAGGACAATATTTGGCCAAGATTTAACTATTTAAAAAAAGTGGAATCTCATTGTGCAAAAAAGTCTAAATATTGAGAAAGTCGTCTTTAAAGTTGTCCAAATGAAGTTCTTAGCAATGCATACAATGAATTACTAATCAAAAATTAAGTTTTGATATATTTACAGTAAGAAATTTACAAAATATCTCAATATCCTAATGATTTTTGGCAAAGGAAAATTGATAATTTTCACCCACACAATGTATTTTTGCCTTCTGTTACAAATATACCCGTGTTACTTAAGATTGGTTTTGTGGTCCATGGTTACATATGAATAATTAATTAATATATTTATTTAATGTGCAGTTCTGGTAATATGGTAATATGGACATAAGTAATCAATATTCTGTTTATTAAAGCCAAGTATGAAACTCTTCAAGTCGGTGTTTTTAAGCATTTTACATTTATTCCAAAATAATAACTCAAGGCAGTAACAATTTAAACAATATATTTTATTTGTGAACTAATATTCAGCTATTCTTTTAAATAGTTAACTTTTATCTATTTTTTTTTTTTTTTTAATTCTGATCATCAGTCATCAAAGCTAGAAATATTGGTCACAGACACAGAGATTTACTTTACATTTCACCAAGCTAATTACTCACTAAAAACTCCCACCGATCATGTTTTCATGCCATTTTAAGTCTTATTTTGATGTAACGAAGTGGTTATATGTAAGTGTGTAAGTTGTTTACTTACTTTTTTAAATGAGTCTTCCCACTAATATTGTTCATTGAGACTGATTTGCGATCACAGAATGCGTACGAATACAAGAGGCGGGATTCATCGCATGAACCAATCACAGCCAAACATAACCAGTCATATCCAATCATATCGCAATGGAGGCGTCGCCTCCTCTCATGTGACTTTCCCCTATTCGTTCTTAATTATCCCCCACCAAACTCACCGCACGCTTTAGGGAGTCTGTTAAAACTTAATGGGCTCAGGGGGAGATGAGAGGAACACGGATGTACCCACTGGTGTCGCTGTTGAATGATGTTTCTTTAGAAAAACAACTGATTTATACATATTATATTGTACTATGAGTTTTTTTTCTCATCCAATATTTTAAGGAGTCACTGCCTCCCTTGCTTCCTCAGAGGAAACGCCCCTGCTGTCATCGTTTTTGAGACATTTTATGTTTGTTGTTCCAAAAAATCGCTCGCAGAGAAAAGGAAGGTTGGTTATGAGCTGATAAAAATGCTTCTTCCTCACAGCTCTTCAAAGGGAAGTTCTTTGTGTGCCATGGGGAGGATACGAAGAACATCACCAACAAGTCTGATTGCCTCCAGGCTAACTACAAATGGGTCAGGCACAAGTACAACTTTGATAACCTTGGGCAGGTAAGCGTTTAACCTGGCAGTGGTTACACAAACATTCACTCTGTCTCAAGATGCTCTTTTAGACGTACCTGCAAGCGACTGGTGATGCCACTTCCAATTTGAAAAGGATTCCGTTATGGTCTCATCCCATTTTCAAGTCAAATTGAGCTGTTGAAGTCAAATATTTCTTTTAACCTTTTTTATCATCTCTCACCTCCCTCAGGCCCTCATGTCCCTTTTTGTTCTGGCTTCCAAAGACGGTTGGGTGGACATAATGTACGACGGACTGGATGCTGTTGGTGTCGATCAGCAGGTAATGCTGTATAACACTGTATAACATTTTACTGTAATAATATTAATACAGATTTTTATGTTTATGGAGTCACCTTTTCAGATCTGAAACTGTTTAAGTGGGTCACTGTCAACTGTGGGACAGAATACATCCCAGTCATTCGCATTATTTGATAACCGCAAACTCTGATTGGACAAACTCTATGAACTGAATCAGAGCTGAAAAATCACTGGTCAGCATTCCTGTCCTGGCTTCAAAGAACTGCTTTTCCATTCATCAGTTCTTCTGTAAAGCTTCTTACTGTCCATTAAACAGATCTCTTTGAAGTGGCTTATTTTACACTCTTCCTCCAAATGTCTGTTTTTTTAAACAGTTTGAATTTTTGAATAATTTTGAATTTTTTTACCTGAAAAGGAAGTCTCCAGGCCTCATGTCTGGCTGAAGGCTTCTGAAATTGTTCTGCTCTATTTGAAAAGAGCCCAGTCTTGTCTTAGCCAAGGCATTTATGTGTTTGCATTGGAACAGATATCTCTTCTTCAAATTCATGCTGTGTGGCCTGTGCCTCACCGATGCACACAGGATGCTTAATTTAGCCTAGAGGAAGGCATCTTTCAGGTCCCCAGCAGGACAGACCTTTGAACTGAAATGTTATTGAAAATCACAATTCCCCATCATCACTGTCTTGAACATGGCTGTAACCTACTCCTGGGGACCTGACTCAGCAACTGATATAATGGGTTTTATAAATAACTTTTTTGGTATTTTATTATATTATATTATATTATATTATATTATATTATATTATATAAGGTGTATCGTTTTTTTATTGCTCTTAAAAACATATTTAGCTAATAATAAAACAATTATTAGTTAGTAAAAAAACAAATAAATAAAAATGTAAATAATGGCTGTTGATCTCAGACCTAGCAATTGATTGTAGGCTGGTTTGTATAAAGAACTTTTTTTTAATTAAAATATAATTTTTTTAACTTGTGTTAAATACATCAAATCTGTTGCTACAAATAAAATTATAATTAAAGAACTTTTAAAAACATTCTTGTTACATTATATAATATTTTATTAAATATTTATATACAACATATATATTATATGATATTATAATTTATTAGGTAAATATATAAGACGTGGTATATAAATTTGTATATAAACTTATAAACTTAAAAAATAATAATGATAAATATTAATTATTAAATTAAATATATTTAATAGGTGATATACTGTAGGCTGGTTTGTATAAAGGAAAGTTTAAATTAAATTCTAATTGATAACTTGTATTAAATAAATCAAATCTGTTGCTACAAATAAAATTATAACATTTTTTTAAAATTATATTATATTACATTATAATTTATTAAATAAATATTAATTATTAAAATTAAATTAAATATATTTAATGGCTGATATACTGTAGGCTGGTTTGTAAAAAAAAAAAAATTAATTAAATTCTAATTTGTATTAAATAAATCAAGTCTGTTGCTACAAATAAAATTATAATACATTTCTTTTAATTGTTACATTATATTATAATTTATTAAATAAATATGTAAAGCAAATTGATTATATTATTTATTAGAATGTATTAAATACATTTTTAAAACATGTATTATATTATATTTTATTATATTATAAAAATGTATTAGATAAATAAATAAAGCAGGTACATTTTTTCTTAAACTCTATAAACATCTTTTGCTAAATATAATAAAAAATATGAATTATTAAAAAAATTAAATATATTTAATGGCTGATATACTGTAGGCTGGTTTGTATAAAGAAAATTTAAAATTAAATTCTAATAACTTGTGTTAAATAAAAATCTGTTGCTACAAATAAAATGATAATATATATTTTTTATTATATTATGTTACATTATTTTATAATTTATTAAATATTTATTAAAACGTATTATGTTATATTATATTATATTATATTATATTATATTATATTATATTATATTATATTATATTATATTAGAATTTATTAGATAAATAAATAAAGCAGGTAGTTTTTTTCCTTGCTCTTATAAACGGCTTTTGCTAAAATATAATAATATAACTATTATTATATTATATTATATTATATTATATTATATTATATTATATTATAAATGACAATTTATTAGGTAAATATATAAGATGTAGTTTTTTTCTTTGCTCTTAAAAACATCTTTTGCTAAAAATAATAATAAAACAATTATTAATTATTCAAAAAATGTGTTATATATAAAATTGCTACAAATAATATTATAATTTATAATTAATTAACTTATTAAATTACTTATTATATTATATTATCATTTATTAAATATTATAAATTATTTTTTTATGATATTAGCTATGTACACCATTGTGTGTGTACATTAGTGTGCACTCTGTACATTAATCCATGTTGTGTTTTTCTGTGTTTTAGCCCGTCATGAATTACAACCCGTGGATGCTGCTCTATTTCATCTCCTTCTTGCTGATCGTGGCTTTCTTCGTGCTCAACATGTTCGTCGGCGTGGTGGTCGAGAACTTTCACAAGTGCCGGCGGCACCAGGAGGCCGAAGAAGCCAAGCGGCGTGAGGAGAAGCGCCTTAAACGCATGGAGAAAAAAAGAAGGAGTAAGGAGAAGGAGCTAGCTGGTCGGTAGCCTTTCCACACCTTTCTGAGTCCTGCTTGATCATTTTGATTTGACCGCGTGCTAAATTAGATGCTAATGCTAAATAGTCACCGGTGTATGAGGAATGAGATGCTCGGGCCCGTATTTAGCTGAGAATCCGCCCCTCTCCCCGGCTTGCCCCCCTTTTGCCTGGGAACGTCTCTAGAGCATGTCCCATGGCTTGCATGGTGATCTGCTTACTGAGAGAGCAGGGTGTGCGGTGGACCCCTGCCCCAGGGCTCGGCCCACACTCCTCCTCTCATGCATGTAGGGCAGTGCAGTCTGAGAAGTAAATAAAAGTCTTGTCACACTCAAATTGGTTACATCCATCAGCTGCCTGCTCCGATGCTTCCCAGGATGCACGGCGTGGTATTGATGACCTTCTCTTTTGGTTCCGCTGCCTGCTATTTTCAGCACGAGGCGTTAGCGGTAAAACGACATCGTTGAGAATCTCCGTACGGATGCTAGCTCTTGTTTGGACGTTGGCTTGGACGTTGGTCCAGCATGTTTGATCTTTACAGTTAAGACTGAGAGTTTTTCTTTTGTTTTTTTTCAAGCCCTTGAGAAATACAGATGTAAATAGGTGACCTATAAACGAAAACATCTGAGTCAGACCACGAAAGCTAGTCTCATTGGTACTTTTATCATCTAATCTCAGTTCAAAAGTTAAACGTACTGTCACGCCATACTTTCTCATTAGTATCTATTTGATTTGCGCTTGAGCTGATTAGTGTGTCCTTTTGTTTTATAGTGCTATCATGCCATCAGCTCTAGCTGGAGAAGGAAAGGTGCTTTATTTTACCTCGCTTCATCTTTTCTTTTTGCTACAAATCTAATTTTCCGTAGGTGTGAATGTCTGACGGGATGTGTCAGGTTTCCGGGGTGGAAATGGGATTAAACCGCGTGTCAGCTTTGCCTGGCCTGATTAATATTTTGAAACTTCTTTTTGAATGTGATATCTAAATAACCTGAGGTAACTTTGTGGACTTTTGCTATAGGAGGTTGAGCAGAAAAGTTGTGGATCCTTTCAGGTGAACGTGTTGGTATCATTAACTGAAAAAGCTTTATTTGTTTGTTTACACAAAGTATTTCAAGAACAACTAATAATCTAGGACTCGAACAGCCGGGATAAATAGATGAAGTATTAGTGTTTTTACACATAACAGCAGGGTTATTTTGGACTCAGAATAATTGGAACGCCCACCGGCATATTCTCTCAGAAAATCCAACCTGTTTCAGCTCCTTTGACGGTTTCTTTGCTTTCCCTACCTGATTAACATGGTTTCGTTCTTCTAGATGTAATGCTGACCGGTGTCAGTTGGTCCAGTCCCGATCACACACAAGGTACAGATTGCTTACGGCATGTCTATGTGTTCACCGTGGTGATGGTGGTGGTTTTGGGATGAGGGTGGGAGGGCTGGGAAGACACCATCAGCGCCCATATTCTCACCTCATCAGATCTGATCTGACCACACAAGAATTGTCTGTGGAAGTGTGTATGTCCGGTTTCCACACCTCATCACCAGCTCCAGCCTCAAGCTCACACAGGGGATGGATAGAGAGAGAAAGGGAGAGAAAAACTGTTATTTGGTTCTAGTTTTTGATAAACTCACCTCAGCCTGCAGTAAATGCTCTGGTGGTATTACAGGTCCGATCTCTCGATGTTGCCCCCATTGTGACGCACTGTGGCTGACTGTTCGAAGGGAAGAGTATCACTGTTAATGTCTTTAGCTTTTATTGATCTGTCTGCTTCAGAGTTTTCTCATCGGTTTGGTGTTGTGGCGTAGTGATTCACTTCGTTTTGTGATGTTACCCCATAACACTGTTTTTAAAGTTACTGACATGCTAAACACAACACCACACCTTGCTGTTGTTCAGAGGCTGCATGACGTGTTAATACTCATTTGTGACTTACGTGAGTGAAATGTTTGTATGGCACACTTGTTCCACTTAAGATATGTTGCTGTACTGGGCTGTTTTTATTTGATACAGTAATCTGAGTACAGCTGGCTTGTTTTGGACAAGAGTGTATAATACTGAAATGTATAAGCTAGGGCTGCAACTAACAACTATTTTGTTTATCGATTGATCTGCTGATTATTTATGATTAAGCAATTAAATAATGTACAGATTAAAGTCTATATAATTTATAATGTACACAATGGTCAAAAAATGTTTAAAATATACATTATTAAATAGTTATTTTTAAAAAAAATATATTGCGTTTAATACTTTTTAGATACCGACCGAATTACCTCGATATTATCGAGTAGCGAAAAATGCCTTGTCATTCAGTATAAATTTCAATACCAAAGAGATTAATCTCGTCAGCATCATTGAGCCAATAAGCATGCAGCATGCTTGATGTGTCTAAATCGAGTGCTGGTGATTGGCTCTGGTGAAGCATCAAGGAAAAACACTAGTTTATACCTGTTACGCCCAGAGACGTGGTTCACACATGAGGCTGTAGTGTGTTAGCCTCCAAACCGCCGTAGATGTAAGGCTACATTTACACTAGTGCGTTTTTGCTTTAACCTCTTAACTGTCACCCCTCTCCTTAGCGGGACGCCTAAGTTTACTTCACCATATTACAAATAAATTCTAATCTAATCATGACAAACTATATATCGTTAGAAAGGTCTAAGACCTAATCTTAAATAGATATTTTACCACTGTTTTGTTACAAATTATGGGATAAGTAATAGATTAATTTATGACAAGAGTGCGTCTCAAAAATCTACATCATAACAGGAGTTCTGATCTTTGTCACAAAAAGACTTTCTTCGTTGCCCTTTTCCCTATCACGCTTTAGAAGTCATAAGAAATTATATCAATTGAAAACTTAAAATCTCAAAATTCATCATTTGCAAACCATCTTAAAATCAAGACATTGCATTACCATGAAAAATGTACATAAAACACATTACAAACTGTTTTCATTCATGAATTATAAAAATGTAAGTTTGGATAGTGCATTTTCACATCTGTGTTCAAAAATGGGAGTGACAGTTAAAGGGTTAAAACGGTGGTTTAAAATGAAAATGATCTTCGTCTAAACTGGCGTTTCCACTCTCCGTCCACACTATGTGACTAAAAACGCATGTTACGTTGTCATTCATGCACAGTACACTTTTGCATCATGCCACATAAGAATTTATAAGATTTATACCACGCTTTCACTCAAAACTCATTTTAAAATAATGATAAAGAAATAACAGTTATTAAAATGGATAGTTCCGGTCCTTGATTCTGATTGGTAAATTACTCTACAAACAAACACATCTGTGTGTTGCTCAGCAACCACTTT
This sequence comes from Cirrhinus mrigala, assembly GCA_036247105.1. Taxonomy (NCBI): domain Eukaryota; kingdom Metazoa; phylum Chordata; class Actinopteri; order Cypriniformes; family Cyprinidae; genus Cirrhinus; species Cirrhinus mrigala. Next base: position 13,551,203 of record CM070018.1, on the reverse strand, counting down.
GTTGCAACCACAACTGTTTCAGATGAACTACATTGTTTGGCGGAAGAATAATGTTTTTATTAATATCATTACACTTGATTATTACGCTCGGAGAGGGTGCGAGTAGGACCTGGAGGGGTTACATTGGTGCCGTGGGGTTACATTAGTGCCGTGACCCTTGTAACGGAGGCCAGCGGGTAGGTTGATTTCTTGATCTTAAGAGGCATACTAGCGACTGATGCTAGTGGCTGCAGTCTTTAGCCTCCTTGTTAGCGTGCCCGCCACCCGTGCCGAAGACCCGGGTTCGAGACCCGTTCAGAGTGGGTACGAGTAGGACCCGGAGTGGTTACATTTCCTCTGTTTTATTTTGTGAAACCTTACTACGTATATGGAATAACCACTTTATAAAAGCAATATGCCCCAGGTCGTGCCTAACAACGTCCCTTAGCTGTTATAAATTCACTGTAAACCACGGCTTCTTGGGGCTTACTGCTTTATAATATCATTGAGTCTTTATAATAACTTCCACTTACGATCTAATGTGTGTTTTGGCCATATAATGTTGCTGAATATGGTATTTGTAGTCTTTTATATCAAGCTAATAGATACACCTACTTAGCATTTCACATGTAAACACCCTGTAGTGTTATGAAAATAGGCTGAATCTCATGCAAATCACATACAAATCATATACAGACGTAATTGTGTGTTTATTAGCTTCGTGTTTCATCCGTAGAAATGTTTTCCTACGGATGAGTTTTGTACGTACAGTATGTACAATGACATTCGCCATTGGAGATAGGATGGGTTATGAACATGTAATATGATTGACATACAGTATGAGCAGCGAATGAGCTTCCTCTGAGTCATAGCAGCAATTGCGGAAGACAAAACAAAGGCAGACAGTGCTAGAATGAGCAAATGCTCATCAGTAAATCAGTGGAAAATTAATAGAAATGATGAGTCGGTCTCAGCTATGTGTTTTAAAATGAAAATGCACTAGTGTAAATGTAGCCTAAAACGATTTGAACTTCATTAAAATGATTTGCATTGATTATGTTTGTTGGTTCCTTTATGCAATGGTTCAGGAGGTGAGTCTATAAAAATGTCAACAAGTAGAAAAAATAAAAACGTTTTTTGAGGTTAATGTGTAATGTAATTCTGTTAAAATGGTTTTCGTTAAAATTGGGATCGAAAAAATTGTTCAGGAACCGGTATTGAAGTCAAGGTATCGGCATCAATATTTGAACAGTACTCGACCCTAAATGTTGTACTTCATTAAGCCATTTTTTTTTTTTTTTTTTTTTTTTTTTTTTTTGCTGTTGTAGCATTTCATATTTCATTTACAGCCAATTTTAAACCTCAATTTGATGTCTGTTATGAAAATGTTACCATAATATTGACATGAACACTTGCTTTCTTTTAGGACTTGCTGTTTTGTATAACAGAAGTATTCACATTATAACAGTATATCGGTAAAAAACGTTCAAAACTTTGATCGGAACTGATCAAAAGCGACAGTAAAGTTTATAATGATACAAGAATTTCTATTTAACAAGAAAATGCTGTTTAGACATTATCAGTTAAATGTTGCAGCCCTAGTATTAGCCGTATAAAACCTGACTGTAATGGCGTTTTATATTGTTTTTTAATATTTATATTTATTATTTATTTATAGATAACTTTCAGATCCTTCCTAAAGTTTGATCTGCTGTACAGAAACAAGCGCCTATGACAGTTCTTTTTCAAATTTAAAAAAAGAATAATTTTTTTCCCAGTTATATAACGCAAAAAGCGGAATATTTTTGTGCATGGAACATGTTTACCCGTGTTGTTCTCAGTGTAGCTGAGAGTCTCTTATCTCTCCCCTTCTGTCTGTGTTCTGCCTCTGTGAACAAGAGCTCCCTCATGAACCCCTTTCCCTTTTCTCTTCACTTTCCTACTTTCTCTCTTTCCAACTTTCTTTCGTCTCTCTTTGCCCCCATTCCCCTAATGTTCTTGCAAAACATCTCTTTCCTCTTTCTCAATTATGCATTTTAAAACCCTTTCAGTTTTGTTTTATCACCAGTGTTTTATGGAGACTCCATATAAAACTACTGATGTGATAATTATTATAAATTTGTTCATAGTAATGCGTAAATATAAAGTCTGGGTGCATTTTATTAAAACGATCTAGACATGAACATCTCTTTTATGATTAAAATATGCATACACAGCTACGCTAATAAACAAAGTAATGCATCCACACCAGAAGGTGTCAGTATAACGTCCAAGTGCTGAATGCACTAATAAATGTGTTTGATATATTGTTTATTCTGTATATGCTTATATATTCTAACATAAGAGCTCTACAGATAGATATAACTGTTAATTAGCATATCCTGCCGTGAGTGTATGGATGATCACACTTTTCCGTGTTTTAAACACCGTTCACATTTGCACACGTCAACGTTGTTCACACTATGATTGAGTTATGTAATCGCACTTGGGATTAAAAAATGACAGGCTCTATTTTCCTTCCAATTAGAAGACAATGTGTTAATTAGTTGATGATCCGGTTACAGTGAGCCTCAGCATATTTTATCATTTTGTTTTGGGTTTCTGTTTAGGAGAGGTGGGGGTGTTACCCCCCGCCAGTCTGTCTCTCTCGATTAGCTTCTGTTCCCCTCCTGTTGGACTGCCGTCGCTGCTGTATGCTCGCGTGTGGGATCAAAGGGCTGGTTAATCATATCACACTGCAGTAGGGCTGAAACCATCTGCCTCTCCTCTACCTGTGTCCTCCCCCAGTCGCCATTTATTAGCCGTTCTCTGAGGTGCCTCATCAGAAATGTGTCCTGCCAGCAGTTTGCCGGACACACTGTATTAACAAGGCATATCGTTTGGAGGTGTCCTTGCTTAGGTAACACATCTGATTTACAGTAGGTCCTTTTAGGCTGCAGAGTAGTAGTAATTCTTATTTTGCTACTATCGAGGGATGTTTGCATTTTTAATCATCCATTCAAAATCAGGACAGTGCCTCGTTGATGAGCACAGACGGAACCTACAGATGGGTACTTAAAAAAAAGAAGTTGACTCTCTAAATTTCCAAAAGTTGGACATTTGAATTCTATTCACTGACAGTTTTTCAATAGATGTCAAAACGCATCATTGATCAGATATTGATTACATTACTTTGCCATTTAAGCCTTTTTGTAATAAAATAAGACACTAATTAATTTATAGGTAAATGACCTTTTTCAGTGTGATGAGAAAAATCATTAAATGCTAAAGGGTGGATTCTACTTACTCATTATTTGTTAATATTTAATTATGTTTATGTGCATAGTGCTTTGTACAATGCATGCTGTTCCAAAGCAGCATTGCAGAAAATATAAAAATAAATAAGATAAAAGGAAAAGAAAAACAGTGCTACACAACCCCTCACTGAGCAAGCCAAAGGCAAGAGTGGCAAGGAAAAATATCATAGGATTTCAAGCATAATGATTACCAGAAATACAAAAAACTGCTTTGCATTTTATATATATATTTGTGTTGTTGATTTTGTTTGCTTTTGCTGCTTAACTCAAAACAAAATGAGTAATAAATTTGCATACCATATGACAGTATTGTTAGTTTATAGAACAATCCCTTTTATATAGTCTATGGTCTATATTTTTTGAGAATGACCCTGACATTTTTCCATTTTATCTGTTCTTTCCTGATTTTGTTGGGAAATCTGCTAAATTAATTTAAACATGAAAAATCTATTAAACAGAACAAAAATTACCACACTCTTATTTAGGGCTGTCACTAATTATTCACTGATGTCACTGATTATTTTGGTAATCGAGTAATCAGTTGATTATTCTGACGATTAATCGAGTAATCGTATATATTTTTTTAGTGATAATAAAAATAGACCTAAGTGAACAATAGACTTTAAAATGACTTAAAATACATTTATAATAGCAAAAAATAAATAAATAAATAAATAAAAAAAATATATAAAATAAAATAAACAGAACAAAAATTACTACACTCTTATTTAAGGCTGTCACTAATGATTACTTTGGTAATCGAGTAATCGGTTGATTATTTTGATGATTAATCGAGTAATCGGGTAATTTTTAAGTGATAATAAAAATAGACCTAAGTGAACAACAGATTTGTTGTTCAAATGACTTAAAATACATATATAATAGCAAAAAAAAAATATTAAACTGTCCCTAATGATTATTTTGGTACTCAAGTAATCGGTTGATTATTCTGACAAAGTAATCTGATCATTTATGTGGTACTAAAAATAGACCTAAGCAAACGATAGGCTTTAAAATGACTTATAGATTTATTAAAATACATCATAAAACAAATTACATACATTATTTTGCCAATTAATCGTTGACAGCCCTACTCTCATTCATAGGTGAAAGCACAATCAAATTAGTTCAAATGACTAGCTAATGTACTGGGACGTGTAGAACCTCATAAATGATGGATGTTCTAATTCTGCAGTTCTGCAGGCATGTTCATTATGTTCCATGCGCGGAATCTACAGTCATGTTAAAAAACTATAGCCCCTGATTGCAAATACACCCTAACGAAGATATGATGTCAGCATTAATTTCATTAGTCTTTATGCACCCACGTAGAACTGGAGACGACCTACCAATCTTTCTTTTAATCTCTAGCAGGCAAGTGTATAGTCTCTCGACTGTTACTGGGGGAGCGATGAGACGGCGAGTGACAGAGGGAGAAAATGAAATTACTAAGTGTCGTGTAACCTCCACTCTTGGCAGCAGAAGGCAGCACGGTCGCTTATGTAACCTGGCAGCTCCAAACACCATTTCCTTTCTTCCTACTGCAAGTGAAAATGACTCAAAGTCTTCTTTATGTAACTTGGGCAAGCAACAGCCCCCCAAATTGAACAGATGGCGTAAAGTTTTCAGCTTAAAGAGTTACTTTTGCGCCGATATATGTCAAGCTATGATCTTTTACCTTTAGATAGTTAGCGTATAAACTCACTTGACTTTGTAATAGAGTCACAGTTGGATATAACACATGCAGTTTGTGATTAGGAACTGCATGGGTGGGTTTTATAAAGCCCATGTTACCATCTTAAAATGTACTGCATATAAATAATAATCGCTCATTAACTGAATATTCTGTTACCTCGTGTAAGGATACGAGAAACATCCAATTTAGAGTTTGATTCTGATTTAAAATGCACACAGTGTCCTACATTTCAGCAGACTCATGCCTTTTGGCAGGAAGTGCACCTAATCTCTTTATGGGTCTTCATGGTTCATTCAGTTGGGAGTAGGTTTATTAACTGAACAGATAGAGAACGGAGTTAAAAGTCACTTCTGCGAGAGAGTTGTTGTAACCTCTTGGTGCAACATGATCTTTTTGTAACCTCTCAGAGTTGTGTACTGATACGGCTGGCTTGTTTGTCATGTTGTGGGAGTGGAGGCTTGACAAATACCAGCCGAGAGAGGGATGTAACGGTGTCTGGGTGGTTAAACAAGCCATGTGAGCTATAGAACGAAAATAACAGGGGAAGAGGTGAAGATATTCTGCTAAAGTAGCACCACTTGATCGCCGTTTGAAAATGACATATATCGGTGGGGTGATTATGATGTTTATGTGATTGGTCTTGTAGATTTTGTTAGTTTTAGCAGAATCAGTAAAGTTGCAGACAGGTTTACCATTGTTCTGCAAATTTTTGCAGGCGAAGATTATTTTCCTCACACCGATTTCGCAACAGGTTCAAGTTGGTCACATAGATTCACTGCGTTGACCAGTAGAAAGCTGCTTGTGAGCTGTGTGAGCTTTGCTTACTCATTTTTGCTAATGTGAGTGCATTGCCAGATTTATGCGTTTAGCAGATTATTTTATTGAAAGCAACTTAAAAATACAGAGTAGCAACTAGTTTGGGGAAGCTACTTCAAAACTGCTGCTTGCAGTTGCATGTTTTAATAGCTGTATGCTGCTTTTATATTTTCATCTATATATCCAACCTATACTGTAAAAAACAATTTGTTGATTCAACTTTAATTTGTTACCAATCTGCCTTAAAATTTTTAAATTTGAAAGTTCAGTCAACTCAAAAAAGTTTAGTCAACTTGAAATTTTAAGCTGTACTAAGTGACAACTTAGATATTTTTAAGTTCATTCAACTTAAAATTTTAAGGCAGCTGGGTAACAAGCCCAGCTTTTAAGTTTAACAAACCAAATCGTTTGTTTAGTCAACTCATATATCTAAGTTTTCACTTAGCACAGCTTAACATTTCAAGTTGACTAAACGTATTTGAGTTGACTGAACTTAACATTTTAAGTCTGCAGGGTAACAAATAATTTAAAGTTGACTCAACAAATTGTCTTTTTTATTTTTTTAGTGTGATTTGGCTGTATATCAGCATGGCTGTGATTTAGCCGTAGCATGAGGCCGCAGGTAATCACACCATGCCGATATACAACCATATTGCATGGCTACGAGTGTGATATTGCGTTTATACAACAGTTTAACGGCACGGGTGTGTAAATACATAATAAACAACAACAGAGTGTCTTTAAACACCCTCTTTTGTCCAAACTACTTTCTTCCACCACAAATTCAAATGTACTTAAAATATAACAGGATGAAATTTTGCCCTCAGCCAAAAACGATTTGCTCTGGAACAAATAATAGATTAATGAGACCAAAGACTCCCCGTTAGATTTACCCAGAATGAATTATATCTCATATTAAACCACTATAGAGGCATCAGAGTTAGCGGCAAATTCCAGAAGAGCTGGCCAAGTTAAAGCCGGTCTTGGAGGGTTCATAAACGCTGAACAGCCACTGATGGCCAGAGCTCACATCTCCAAAAAGGGCGAAGCGAATTTTCAAATAGACGTTATCTTTATTAACAAACTGCATATTTGAAGTCTAAACAAGTACATTCTTGTCTAAAACTACACAAAACATTATTATTTGTAAAATGATAGTGGATTGGAGTGTCCAACTTGACACTCCCTGTGAGAAATACCACAAGCGGTGAGATACAAACGGTTTCTGTTATCACTAGAATGTCACACTCTTATCAGCCAATCAGATTCAAGGACCAGAAAGGACTATATATTCATGATGAATTTAATTCCAGTATAAGTAGCTTGTTATAAAAATACAGTATTTATAACATTAAATCAACATTTATAGTAACAACTTTATTTTTATTCCTGTTTCTATTCGTACACTTAAATTAATCAGACTTTGCAGAGCTACATACAAGAGATAAACATCATAGAAAATTGCATTTGAGTTTTGTCCTGGGCAGTAAAAACGTCTTTGCAATACAGTGTGACATAAAAACAGTGTTTGTCACAAAATGTTGCATGTTAGTGGAAAAGCTGCACTATTTTGTGTCAGTACTTTTAGTTAGTTTCTCCCCAGCAGTGGCAACATCATATACAAACATTCATCATGTGTAGACAGAAGCATAAAGTGTCGCAACAAGTTCCAAGATTGCTCTGAAAAGCATGAGCTGAAAGTGATAAAAGTGATACTTTCATGCAGTTATTCTCTTGGGACCAACAATGTTTGGATTTGGAGGTTCTACGATGAAAAATGATTGGATTCTTTTTCTTTTCGCTGTTGTAAACAGTGGTTGACTGTCATGTACCAAACATATGACCTCGGATGTGACACGTTTATTGTTTTAGAACGGGTTTTGATTGTCAGATATGTCAGGCACTCTGACTAACCTCTCATGTTGAGTAATGTAGAATGACATCACTCTTGCGGCTCTCTGCACATCATCACCGTTGCCCATCCACCAGCCTCTGCCATTCAGCCTCCATCTCAAACGGCCCATCTTGCTCAAGTCAGACTCAGAAAGAATGTGTGGTTTGTCTACCACGTCTGCCAGCATGATATATTATGTGTGTGTCTTGTGTGTTTCTCACCCTAATCTATCCTACAGTGTATGTTTGTTGGTCTTAGTGTATGTGTGTTTTCTTTATCATGGCCTCCCATTATTGAAAAATGTTGTTTGCTTCCAGTTTCTTCTCTTCCTTGTTATTTTTCTCTCTTTTGCCTGCTTGAAGCAGGCATTTAGTCTGTCATTTCCTGTTGTTTTTGACTCGGTGTCTGCTGGCGTATTTTGCCAAATAGAAAGTGAACAAGTGCAGGGTCTCTGCCAAACTAATTTTTGCATTGGGGTGCATCAGCAGTATATCCAGCAGACATCGACTCATTACTTTAGGAGCAACTCATTGACCATGCACTTCAGGGGGGTAAAACCAGCCTCAATTAAAAACCATTCAGCGTAAAACAAATGAAGTTGCAATTTGCTGCCTTCCCTTTCAAATGGCTGTTTTTATCATCTCTGCTTTTTCCCCTTTCTATTTTTGTCTGACATTTTGCCATGCAGGCTTTAGAATTTTTCTCTGGCTCTTCCTTTAAATAACAGTCTAGTCCTCCCACTGCCCACAATTCCCCAGTGCTCATGAATTTCACCTCACATGACTCACAAAGTCTGCATAATGGACAGATTATTCCCAAACACATTGCTCAGTGGCCTAGTTATAAGGCTACGTCAACCTTCAGAACATCAGCGGTGTCCAACATCAGGCCCTCAGAATCAACCATTTTTGGTGTTTGTAGTACAAAGCATGTAGGAAATGGATCAGAGTTTGTCTGTATTTCCCAACTGACTTAGCTTTCGAGGTACTAGCTGCTATATGGTTCATTTCTTGGATTGACACCTTCCACATCTTTTCTCTTCTCTATTACATATTAAAATGTTTCCTGAAAGGACTTTGGACCTCCTAAAAGATGGGTAGATGGGTTAGATATTTACCCAAAGATACATAAATGGGGTTTTGTGTTTTAAAAAAAAAACATATTTATATATTTCAGCATCTTCAGCATTTTTTCGTGATGGATTTACTCATTGTATACTTTTTGTAAATATTTATAAAAAGGCTTTTCATGCACTTAATAATTTTATGGGGTCCAGAGTTCCTATTTTTAAAGTTTCTTTTAAGAGCTGTTTTCCTCCAAGTGCACGTGAGCTGCGGCAAAGCCAGAATCAAGTCGAAAGCATCAAGACCAGCATGAAGTCTCAGTGGGACGAAAAGGCCAAGAGATTTGTTGTCGTACGCTCCTTTTCGGGGCTGATGGGTATTGCATTGAGTTTTAACAGTTAGCACGTCCAAGACTAGTGGGCGTCCTGTGTTTTGTGGCTGTATTCAAATGTGGTATCATTCAGCCCGAAACCTTCAATTGCTTCACCCAATAATCTGGCCGTTGTTCTCATAGATGGAATTGGAATGGGCTAAAATTGCCATCTAAGCAAAGAATGTCTCATTAAATCATAGTCATGGTATCATTAGCTTGTGCCACAAAAATAGAGACAGAGATGGAGAGGTCCAAGAGCCACATTCTCCACCGCTATTTCATTCTTCTCGCGTTGGTTAAAAATAGTTTTGATCCATTCTCCCTCACTTTAAATTCTGTTTAAGCTGATTTGGCTGATGTGGACGTTAGCTGGACCCATTGCAATGGCATGACATCAGAGAGGCACCGCTGCCAATAGGAAACAAAAGTTCAATCCATTTTCCGTAAATAGGATGCCAAGACCTTCACTTTCTCCCAACTTTATTTGTAGTTGGGGCACAAAAGGCCATCTGATTTGAAACTCTTTCATTAGACTCAGTGCAGTACTCATTTGATATAAACATCCGGTTATGGAGACCGCTTTCCCTCTGTCACTGATTTATTAGTAGTATTATTATGCTTAGCGGGATTGGAACCAGCAACGTGAGCCAATCAAAACGTGCAAAGATTTGTCCCACCAGTGGAAGACGAGCTTTTTTGAATGAAAGTGCATAAAGGGAGAGCGTCTCGCTAAAGAGGGTAGGAGGGAAGTAGATGAGTGGGGATGTCCTGTGGGAGCTGACCTGTCTACTGTAAAACCAGGCTGTGAACATACACCTGTTCCCATCCCAACTGTCCCCTGTAATTGAGCACCTCTGAAACTGGGGCAGTCGACATAGCAGCTTTCGGTCCCAGTGAATGGTTGCTGCCCCCCTGGATACTGTTGTCTGCAGCCCAAATAAATTAATTTATAACACATGGGTTAAAGAGCAGAGCATTGACCTCATCTCAGATTTTGTTAGATCCTAGGAGTCGTAAAAAATAACAATAAATAAGGTAAATAAATAAATAACAACCAAAATGGCAACGTTTAGCCAAGTGTGGACGTTTAAGATTCATAAATTGTACATTATGAAGTGGAGGTAATGTTGAGTCAGCACATTTAAAAACACCGGGAGCATGGCTCCTATTAGCCGAATTAAAGCCAGATGGGTTTGAAGATTCCTTTGGTAATTACCCACAGAACCGGTGTTGCTGGCATATCGTCTTGAGAATTCACACTAGAGTGACCCCATATACGTCACATGCATATTTAGGAAATACCACATGACCGCAAACGAAACGTATTTTACGAGTATGATGTTGCTTTTATACATAAAGTAAGCGAGAGGTGAATATTAAGTAACTTACATTCAAGACAATATTTCCAGATAATTTGTCTTTGTTTTTGTTTTCCTAACAAAAATAGTTCTAAACAAAGTCAAAGCAGAAGCACTGTGTGTCTCCAAGCAGAATAGTGGCATTTTGTCCAGTGTTTTCAAACGAATCGGTCAAGTCAGTAATTCAATGACTCACTCGTACAAACATCTGGTGAATTCGAAATAATAACATACTACTCTTATTATTTTTGTCATATTTTTATTTGGAAGAAGTAGATTATTATACTAGTATGCTGCTTCGAATTCAGCAAGTCACTTGTTTCATGCCTGAACAAATCGGCACTTTTAAGTAAATTGAATGAATCAACAACTCACAGTCACAGTGCTGTTATTGTTAACTAAAAATCATTTTTGTTAACTGAAATAACACTAAAATATATAAATATTAAATGAGAAACATAAATGAAAATTTGAAAGACTGCTTTGGCAGCTATCTCAAATACACAAGTTAAATTTAACATACTAAAATTACTAAGACTGTGATAAAATATAAATTAATGCTAATTATAAATATTAAAAATAATAAAATTGTCAGGAGCACATAAAATTACTAAAGCTGAAATTAAAATGAAAACTGAAAATGCAAAAATAAAAGCTAATTTACACTTCCAATAAATGTTATAGTAGTAATAAATATTATTAAAATATAGGGGTGCGACGGTAAATTGATTCGTTTTTCCAAATGCATCACGATTACCTCTGGAATCGATTCTGAGCTTAGCTTAATTGCAGTGCATTCGCGTAAATTGCAGAATCGATCCATGAATCGATTTATAATTGCACCCCTATTAAAAAAACTTTGCTGACTGGTCCTCATCACTAATACAACTAGTGCTGTCAAACGATTAATCATGAATAATCGCATCCAAAAAAAAATTTTTGGGGGGGTGTTCATGCTTTTTAACAGACAGGACAGTAGAGAATGACAGGAAAGTGTGGGGTGGAGAGTTGGGAATGGACCATGAGTCAGGACTTGAACTCGGGTCGCCATAAAAGTTTTTGTTTACATAATATATGCGTGTATTGTGTATATTTATTATGTAAATATAAATACACACATGCATGTACATATTTAAGAAAAATGTTATGTCTATATATTAAATACATACATATATATATATATATATATATATATATATATATATATATATATATATATATATATATACATACATACATACATACATACATATCAATTATATGAATATAAATATATACATGTAAATACATGTAAATATTTTAAAATATATATACTGTGTGTCTTTTATTTTGGATGCGATTAATCGCGATTAATCGTTTGACAGAACTAACAAAGACCCAAAGTCTGTACTAAACACACAAACATAGACAGTGGCTTACGTATATCTACATGTTAAACTGAGATGAACATCCAAAACATTATGCAGATCACTTTTAACGAGCAAATCATTTGGACGTGTTCTGGATGAGTCATACTCAAATTCACTATCCAATGGGGAGCAGCCATGTGATTAAACAAATACTGCTGATGTGGCACCATTATATATAAAAAGGAAAAGGTTGAATGCAGCACCTGTTCCTTCGGTCCAGTGGCTGGTGCCAGAAAAAGCCTGCCTAATGGGCTGACAGGACCACAGGGAACACAGCTGCCGCTCACAGCCCTGCCTGTGTGTTGAGATGATAAGCCCCCCGGCCCCCTGCTGCTCTGCCATCCCTCCTGTCCTCTCCATCCTCAGCGAACAACAGAGAGAAATCACAAAGAATAGAAATGGATCAGCACAACTAGCATATGCACAAGTCCGTCCAAATGGAATGGAGTTTCTTTTATGTCTCAGGAAATCTCATTAGAAAATCCATGACAGTAGGACAATTTGTTTTGTTGAGGTGTCTGTGAGCGAGCAGATCTCAGGCATGCTGGCCTCTCAATCTGGGCTCCTCTGCCTTTGATCTGCCTTTGATATTTGGGACAGACCACAGAAACATAATCAGAGTTACAAGAAAAATTCACACGAAAATTAAAATTGCCATTTACTCAAACCATTTTGTTCGAAGCCCATGATTTTCTTCTGTGCTATTCAAACAGAGAGATTTTAAAGGCTGTTTTGCTTTCAAGCTTAAGAAAAGCACCATTACCAAAGTATCATAAAAAAGGTCCATACAGCTTAAGCACTATATTACAAGTCCAATAATAGCTTTGTGTGAGGAACACGATGCATTTATGTTTTAATTCGCTGAACAGTTTAGATATGTAAATGAATCTTTTTTTTTTTTTAGTCAAACCAAAGCTTTCTTTTAAAAATTGGGCTGATCCAGTTTTCAGGTTCAATTCACTGACTAATTTAGTGTTTATGAATTTATTTCGCTGAATTTATTTTGCTACTTACTGAAAAGTTAAAGTTTGTAAATCAATCATTCTTTCTAGGTCTAATTAATGAATGATCCAGGTCATAAAACTATTTTAAATGATTCTTTTACAAATTGGAAGGATCCAGTTTTCAAGTTCAACTCACTGACTCAATGTTTCAGTGTTAATTAGGCTAAATTTATTTTGCTACCTGCTAAAAAGTTGAAATTTGTAAATGAATCATTTTTTAGAGTCAAATCAATGAATGATCCAGATCATAAAACCATTTTAAATGATTCTTTCACAAATTGGACTGACCCAGTTTTCAAGTTCAACTCACTGAATCAGTGATTCAATATTAATTACTTGATAATTTAGTCCTAATCAGGCTGTGTTTATTTTGCTACTTGCTGAGAAGTTAAAATTTGTAAATGAATCATTCCTTTGGATCAAATCAATGAATGATTTGGATCATAAAACTAATTTAAATGATTCTTTCACAAATTGGACTGATCCAGTTTTCAAACTCAATTCACTGATTTAATGATTCAGAATTAACCAAGCTCTATTTATTTTGCTACTTGCTTAGAAGTTAAAAATTGTAAATGAATCATTCTTTTGGGTCAAATCAATGAATGACCCAGATCATAAAACTAATCCAGTTTTCAAGTTCAACTCACTGACTTGCTGATTCAATTTTAGTGACTTGTTTGTTTAGTGTTAACCAGACTAAACTTGCTTAAAGTTAAAATTTGTAAATGAATGAATCTTTTGGGTCAAATCAATGAATGATCCAGATCACAAAACTAATTTAAATGATTCCCTCACAAATTGGAATCAGTGAATCAACTCACTGAATCAAAGGTTCAGTGTTAATGACTCAATGTTTTAGTGTTACTTATGAATGATCCAGTTCATAAAACAAATAGTTCTTTCACAAATTTAACTGAATAGGTTCTCAGGTCTAACTCGTTGACTCAGTTCAGTTGCACTGATTCACTCTAACTTTAAATGACACACAAGTCATAAGGACCATTTAAAAATAATTTTATGTTGCATGTGCACTATTTTTTAGAGACTAAAAACTTTGTAATTCATGGAAAAGAGAGGCCAGCTCATCCTTTCAAATTTCTTCTTTTGTGTTCCACAGAAGAAATAATGTTAAACAGGTTTGGAACAACATGAGGATGAGGAAGTCACCCAAATTTACTTTTTTGTGTGAACTTATAGACATATAGTATGATCTATTGTATATTTCTTCTCTTTCCCACTGGTTTTTTCCCTCTTCCCCTCTTTTCTCAGTGTGGGCATGAGTGTGTACAAAACAATGTTTGTTTCAGTACTGTTATTTCATGATTCCTCCCTGTTCCCATGATTCTTCAGAAGCCCAGAGTAAACCCTATTACTCCGATTACTCACCTACACGGCTTCTCATCCACAAGATGTGCACCAGCCACTATCTGGACCTGTTCATCACGATTGTCATCGGGCTCAATGTCATCACTATGTCCATGGAGCACTACCAACAACCTAAGGTACTTCTTGGAACGCCAGAAGTGAGATTGTATGCGCTTGTTGATATTCCATTAAGGAAATTAACTCGCTGGTTATGTAACTGCAAACAATGTTACTCTAAGTTCAAATCACCGCTATCTCATTTTATGGCTCTGCATGATATTTGCTGATTAGGCACCTAATGTTTATGTACTCTTTTTGCTGTACCGTATTTTGATTATTTTGATCAAAGCAGTGAGCATATCATCTTAATCTTTATGTTATTATACTTAGTTGCACTTTCAGTGTGCTGCTCCAAGACATTTTGTACCATTGCCTGTGTCTAAAGAAGCCTTTTGAGAGTAATGCCTCACCAAAATAAACTACACTGTAGCATATGCACGGAAATGTATGCATATTCCCTCATCTGTCTTTCCCCCTGCATTACTTTACAGAGACAATTCATGAATATTTAATAGAGGACTAAAACAATAACATGAGTTAGCAGATATACACTGGGAGTTTGGATTGGATTCCTCTAAATCACTTGGGTGGTTTAATAGTTCTTCTGAGGTGCTTTTTTTTTTTTCATTACTTTATGACAAAGGTCAGTTTTAATGGTAAAAGACCACTATAAATTACCATTGACGGTTTTGTGGTTCTTTTAAAAGATAGAAAGTTAGAGAAATAGAAACCTTATTTATTTATTTATTAGTTTGTTTGTTTGTTTATATTTATGTATTTTATTATATTATTATTTTAGAATATTTTATTATTTTTGTATTTTCAGAGAGCACAAAGAAAGTTGAAGAGAATTTTGTAGGTTGTAAATAATAATAATAATAATAATAATTTATTCATTCATTCATTTATTTTATAAAACATAAAATAACATTATACTTTTTAAAATGTTTTGGTTTATTGTTTATTAATTAATTTATTTTATTATATTAGAAAAAATATGTATTTATTTATTTTTAGAGAGCCCAAAGAAAGCTGGAAAGAGATGTTTGTAGGTTTTAAAATTATTATTATTATTATTATTATTATTTAATTTATACAACATGATTAACATTGGACTGTTTGTTTGTTTATTTATTAATTAATTAATTTATTTATTATTTAGCACAAGGAATGTTGGAAAGAGAAGTTTGTAGGTTTTTAAATGATGATTATTATTATTAAATTTTGTTAAATTTTATTATTATTATTTCATTATAAAACATGTTTAACATTGGACTGTTAAATGTTTCTATTTATTTATTTATTGAATAATTTATGTATCTATGTATTTTTAGAGAGCCCAAAGAAAGTTGGAAAGAGAAGTTTGTAGGTTGTAAAATTATTATTATTATTATTATTATTATTATGTAATTTATAAAACATGATTAACATTGGACTGTTAAATGCTTTTATTTATTTATTTATTTCGAATTATTTATGTATTTATTTATTTTTAGAGAGCCCAAAAAAAGTTGGAAAGAGAAGTTTGTAGGTTTTTAAATTATTTATATTATTATTATTATTATTATTATTATTATTACATTTATAAAACACTGGACTATTCAATATATATATATATATATATATATATATATATATATTTTTTTTTTTTTTTTTTTTTTTTTTTTTAATTATTATTATTATTATTATTATTATTTATTTAGCGTCTGCTAAATGACTGACTATTTATTCTTCAAATAAGTATTTATTTATTTTTAGAGAGCGCAAAGAAAGTTGGAAAGACATGTTTGTAGGTTTTAGATTATTTACTATTATTATTATTAAAACATGATTAACATTGGACTTTTAAATGTTTTATTTATTAAATGTATTTATTATTATTATTAGAATTATGTATTTATTTATTTATTTATTTATTTATTTATTTATTTATTTTCAGAGAGCACAAAGAAAGTTGGAAAGAGATATTTTTAAATTATTATTATTATTATTATTATTATTATTATTATTATTATTATTATTATATTGTTGTTGTTGTTCCTATGTTATATAATTTATAAAACATGATTATGATTTGACTTTTATTTATTTATTTATTTGCTATCTCTCCTCAAATCAAAACTGTTGTTTACCATTCCTATTAGTCAACTCTGTTGCGACGTTTCCCAGGGTTTTCACCCATCATTAATGGAGGTCTCTGACCTCACCTGTGGCTATAAATAGCAATCTGTTTTAATTAGAGCCCCGGTGGCCCACAGAATCCTGGAGGAAGTGGAGCAAAGGGATATTGTTAGGCTTTGACCACTTACTGCACTCATTCTGTGAACAGAATCAATTGATTTTCTGGTGCGTCGTCACACTTAGCCTGCCATTAATTACTGTGTGGTGGACGAGAGAACAGCCAGACCCCTGGCAATGTCCACTGACTATCAGACCCTAAAGATGCCAACTAACAATTGCCGTTTCAGTTGGCGTTTTAATCTAACCACATTTGATTTCTCATCACCTTTTCTGCTCTGAATACATGCTTGTTTTAAGCTGTACTTTAACTCATTAACATTTTTCTTTGTAACCTCTGTGTTTTTAACAGGTTCTGGATGAGGCTCTGAAGATCTGTAACTACATTTTCACAATCATATTTGTCCTAGAGTCCGTCTTTAAGCTTGTCGCCTTTGGATTTCGCCGCTTCTTCAAGGACAGGTAGTAGACGTGACCCTCTCAAAAGTTACATTTGAGGTAGTTGATCCAAACCAAATCATATTTACAGTAAATCCATTCCCATGAAGGAGCTCCAATGCCCCCTATCAGTGATATTTTTTTGCGTGTGTGAACGCAATAGGGTTTGTTAGTTTTCCTAAAGCCACATCGTTTGAAATGATATCACAGCTTTGAGATTCCTTGGTTTGCCTCAGACTGTCAGAAGCACATCGAGGGCTGAATGCTCTGGCGTCTGTGGTGAAAAAGCAAGAACCGAATTTATATCGCTTGTGGTTTTGGTAAAAGAAACCCCTCTTGAAGTATCCAAATTCACACTGCCTAAGGCTTAAACAATGAGAAAGCATCCCAAATGGCATTTGTTTTTCTTAAATTAGTAACAAAGAAGTGGTAAATCCTTTATTCTACAGTTTAAATGTGCATAGCATATGTGTAGGCAAAATTTACCACACGTATTCTCTATATAGAGTTTGAATGATCCGTTACTCTTTTAATTCGTTTTGAATAATCAGTCAAAATGGGGATTAAGCCCTTTACTGAAGTTGATAGGCCATTAGAAGTTCTCAAGTAATCAGCTTTCTCTTTCAATAGCGCAATAAAGAGCCTATCATGTCATGTATTCCCAGATCCCTAAACCATGTGTAGGGAAATGTAAAGCAGCTATTTGCATACTAATGAGAACTTTGACACAACATAATTGATATGATTTTAAAGCAAATCTCTCACCAAAGGGTTGAAACTACAGTGTTAGACATTTCAGAACATGCTGTTCAGGAGGTGAAGGATTAAGGGTTTTATTGATTTACAACACTGGAAATGGTTTTCTGTTACTTTGATCGGCTCTTTCATGCAACACACTCCAAGTCCGCAGGGATGGAGCATGGAAGCACACTTTGATCACTGGGCGAAACTGGTGGGAAAAAATGTAGAAATGCTTTGTGTTAATCATTTGACTTAAATTTCCCCACATATCTAATGAAACACCTCTCATGGCTGCAGGCCCCAGAATATTGAGGTGTCCTAAAACAGGCTCTAGGTTCTACCTCACCCATGACAGTGTTATATTTGACCCTCAGAGGGAGTTATTTAAAGTTAGCCGCAAAGTTTGAAGCCATATTTAGACAATGAACATGCTGAGAAGCCTGCTGGAAAAGAGAAGTAACATCCAGGGTCAAATAAGGGTTGTTTGCACAAAACGAAGTTTCAGATTTTCATCGCTTTGCATTTTTAAAATTGTGTTTGAAAACTTTGCCTGGTGTATTTTTTTTCAGGATACTATGCTACCTTCAAGTCCTTTGGAGTCATATTGTGATATTGAAGTGATTTTGAAAATTAGCACGCTGGGAAATTTCATATTTCATTCTGTCTTTTCGAGAAGAGAAGATATGTGAAATTTCTCTCTTACTGGCAAAAAAAAAAAAAAAAACTACAATAAGTAAAGGATGCAGTTAACAATGGAGAATTATGGATAACGTAATTTTGGTTCATAAACCAGCTAAATGTGTAAGATTTTCTGGCAGTCTAACAGTTGTTCAGTTGTTCTTTTCTTTTCTTTTTTTTTCTTTACACTGCTGTTCATAAGTTTGTGATCAGTAAGTTTCTTATGCTCATCAAGGCTGTATCTATTTGATCAAAAATAGAGAAAAAAAATGTATTTAGTGAAATATTATTGCAATTTAAAATAACAGTGTTCTATTGAATATACTTTAAAATATAATTTATTTCTGTGAAGCAAAGCTGAATTTTCAACATCATTACTCCAGTCTTCAGTGTCACATTTCTAATAATATAACTTCTACTTCTTGTGTCACAGAAATAAATGATATTTTAAAGTATGTTAAACTTTATTTAATTTTAAATTTAATCAAATAAATAGAGTCTTGATGAGCTTTAGAGACTCCATTAAAAACATTAAAATTGTTACTGATCACAAACTTTTGAACATTGGATATATATTTTTTTTAATATCAAAACGAATAATTTAATTCAGTAATTTTAGATTGGATAAATACAACTCAAATATGGTAAATTGTAAAATTAACGTAACAATTTTTCTTAAATTTAAATGAATAATTTAATAATTGTTCAATTTAATTTAATTCAGAATACTTAAAAAATAATAATAATAATTATTATTATCCCAAGCAGGCAAATACAACACTCATGTAAGCACATCTTATAAAAAAAACATTAAAAAACGACTCTCAGCTTTTTGTATACATGGATCTAATGTGAAAACTGTATATTTGACATTCAGCTTTTAATGTTGTGTCATCTTTTCTAAAATCTTTGTAAAAATACTTTATTATTATTTATTTATTATTATTATTATTATTATTAATTATATATATATATATATATATATATATATATATATATATATATATATATATTTATAAATTATTCATCAAAATGAATAATTTAATTCAGTAATTAAATGTTATTTATATTGGATAAATACAACTGAAATACAGTAAATTGTAACAATAACAAACTATTTTTGTTAAATTAAAACAAACAATTTAATTATTTAATTTAATAAAAAAAAAAAAACAGCAACTGTCATGTAAGCACATCCTATAAACGTACCGGTCCCAAACTTTTAAAGAGAAGTATATATTAAAAAAACATATATGTTTAATATTAAAACAAATAATTGAATTCAGTAATTAAATTTAATTTAGATTGGATAAATACAACTGAAATAAGGTAAATTGTAACATTAACATAAACTATACTTTTTAAATTAAAACAAAAAATTTAATAATAGATACATTTTTTTAATCCTTATTTTTAATCCAAAAAAAAAAAAAATCCCAAGTACGTACATACAACAACTTATGTGAGCACATCTTATAAATACAGTTATTCCGACATGACTTAAAGGTAGCATTACTCTCTTTTATTTACTACTAATAACTAATATTTAATTACTATTACTATATAACTAATGTAACAAGTGTCTTTTCGCAGGTGGAACCAGTTGGATCTTGCCATTGTTCTGTTGTCTATTATGGGCATAACACTGGAGGAAATTGAGGTCAACGCTTCCCTTCCCATCAACCCCACCATCATTCGCATCATGAGGGTGCTGCGGATCGCTCGTGGTTCGTATTTTCTGCCCTCTTATATTCCGTAGTCCATAGTTCATTTTTCTTCCCCGCAAAAGTTTACACTCGTCAGCGCGCTGCCTGTTAGCCTCAGTAGATCAGACCCGGTTGTGTATGTCACCCTCGGGATCTCTGTTGTTTCACAGACTGCTCAGCAGAAGCCGTAGTCTGTGTAGAAAGAGTCCAGATGGCTGTAATGAGAAATTCAGTTCACACAGCCACTCCACGTATTTCTTACACACACACTCACAAGCTTATATGCTCATAACACACACGGTGTGGGAAGCTGGGGTGCTTGTCTACTTGGAACGATTATTCTTCCTCTAATGAAAGAGCTGCTGGGTGAGTCTTTATTGATTATTCCCTCAACAGAGATGGCCAAGCAAACACACCTGCTCAGATGACTGTGTTCTCATCAGGTTGTGTGTACGTGCGTGTGTGTGTTTCTGTACGTATACGCAGCCTATTTCTTCCTGCACTCATTCAGACATTCCCGTAATGAAAGTCACAGGCATCATCTACTTACACCCATGATTGCAATTAACTAAACCTCCACAGCGGCGTCTCTTCCATGGCTGAATGGCCTTGTCATCAACATCATTAAAGCTCCGTGTGTGTAGTGCACGACCCCAATAATAACATGCTCTGTGATCTGACCACTGTGAAAATTACATGAGAATTAGTTTCCACTGGCCACTTTTAAAGAAACAGTGCATCCACTGTGTGCACATTTTCGCTGCCTATTTTGTTAAAAGGTTGAGTCACAGTTTGAGCTTTTTAGGCCAATTTTGTCCAAATTAGAAGTGTAATTTATTTTTACTCCTACTGTAATACATTGAATGGTAACACATTAGAAGAGGGAACACATATTCACTATTAAGTAAGAGTTTTCCCTGAACAAACTCCTAATTTGCTGGTTATTAACAGTTAGTAAAGTAAAGGGTTGGAATATGTGCTTAAAGTACAAATAAACAGCCAATATTCTTCTAGTTAATAGTGAGAATTGGTCCTTAAAATAAAGTGTTACCCACTGAATGAACTGGTATGTAACATTTGGGATCAGTTTTTAATTTAATTTAATTTAATTTAATTTAATTATTTAATTTAATTTATGAAAGAAGTTAATAATTTTAGTCAGCAAATTAAATTGATCAAGTAAAAGTAAAGATATGTATAATGTTGCACAAGATTTCTATTTTTTTTTTTTTTTAAACAGATTATAAGAAATGTTCTTAAGCAGCAAATCAGCATATTGAAATTATTTCTGAAGGATCTTGTGACACTGAAGACTGAAGTAATGATGCTGAAATTTCAGCTTTGGCATCACAGGAATAAATGACATTAAAATATAATAAATAGGGCTGTCAAACGATTAATCGTGATACAAAATGAAAGTTTGAGTTTGCTTAATATATGTGTGTGTACTGTGTGTAATTATTATGTATATATAAATACAAACAGATTCATGTATATATTTAAAAAATATTTACAGGTATATGTATTTTATAATTTTTATATAATTTATATTATATATAAATAAAAATATTTTGTACATAAATAACATATTTCTCTTCAATATATACATTAATTTTTGTGTATTTAAATATACATAATACTTATACACAGTACACACAAAAATATCAAATAGTAATATCAAATAAATGCAGACTTGGTGAGCATAAGAGTCTTTTTCAAAAAATCTTACTGACCTGAACTTTTGAAGTTTTGGTAGTGTAGATATTTTACTTTCCCTATTTTTATATTTGAAATACGTTTTCTGTCACCACACTTAAAGTTCATCTTTTTGAACGCTAATTTTTAAATCACCTTGACCTTAAAAGTAATATTAATTTTTTAAAATATATGTAAGAATTTCGTGATGCCTACTAATTCACTTTATTTTAGTTTTTAGTACTTTATTTTAAATTTATAAACAGTGTTGGGAAGGTTACTTTGTGAATGTAATAAGTTACAGATTACAAGTTACCCTATTTAGAATGTAATAAGTAGTGTAACTATTTCAATGACCGTATTAAACTAATGTAACTGATTACATTTGAATTTACATTTAAAATATACATTTAAATTTCTTGTTCATTTTTAAAAGTGTCCTACTCTGTGTCCTAAACTCCTGAAACATAGGTGTCAATGCAATTTGGGAAAGAAATTAATTAAATCTGTGTGTGTGTGTGTGTGTGTGTGTGTGTGAATGTGTGTGAAAATATTTAGATGTAACCCCTTGTGTAATCATTAACATTTTCATAAGTAACTAATTTAATAAAAAAAATATTTAGATTACAGTTATGTTTATTTTGTAATTAAATTGCGTAACTCCACTACATGTAACTACTTACTCCCCAACACTGTATGAAAAGTTGATATGATTTTAAAATTGGCCATCTGTCAGCCATTACATGAAAACAGTTATTCTTTTTTTGAAAATCTGGAATCTGAGGGTGCAGAAAAATCAAGATATTGAGAAAATCGCCTTTAAAGTTTTTAGCAATGCATATTACTAATCAAAAATTAAGTTCTGATATATTTACTGTAGGAAATTCACAAAATATCTTCTTGGACCATGATCTTTACTTAATATCCTAATGATTTTTGGCATTAAAGGAAAATCAATCATTTTTACCCATACAATGTATTGTTGGCTATTGCTACAAATATACCTGTGCTACTTAAAAGGTTTTGTTGTCCAGGGTCACAAATGCACTTTTAAGTAGACTGATAAAAAAAAGAGTATTTGAAGTTGTATTCCATTTGAAATTGTCTTGAACACATTGTGTATATTTCATGTATATACAGTACAGTAAGCTGTCTCTCCTCTCCTTTCAGTGCTGAAGCTACTCAAGATGGCCGTGGGAATGCGTGCTCTACTAGACACTGTGATCCAGGCCTTGCCTCAGGTACCGCACAAAACTTTTGTCTGTCTCCTTCATAAAGTTCTGCTCTCCACTCATCCAGTGTATCTTGCGCAGCGAGAGCGTTCCCGGGCCCCGTTCCCTGTTCTTCTGGGGCCCCTCTGTTCTCCACAGGCCTCATTTACATACTCAATCTGCCATGAAGAGGCCACAGCAGTGCAGATTGGCTCTGATGGGCTGCTTGGAGAATAGCAGAAATGACAGAAGCCAGAGAAGAAAATCTCCAGCATGCGCATTCTTTGATAGCATCAGGCTCCATCACCGCCTGCAGGGTTTTTGATTTGGAAACATGCCGCACCACAGGACACACTATTAATTCCAGTCTCTCCTTTAGCGCTCCTCAGATATGCACTTAGATAATCAGACATGTAATTCTACTTTAACTAATTGTGACTAATTGGATTAGATCATGTTTAGCCGTCACCTGATCTCAGCGTCACCTCCTAATGCCCTTTCGCTCTTGTCGCTGTGACTTTCACACAGTTTGTTGTTTTGTATTAAAGTTGCTTTTCGTGGTTCTGGGCTATTGATCTGCTCTTCCGCAATTTGGGAGAGGTGATCCATAACGGTGTTCTGAGATATCCTGCCAGATTGTGTCAGCTTGAACCCCGTGTCTTGAATCACTGTGAATCCAGCCAGCGAAGAGTGCACTTAAGAGAGATTAGGGTGGGAAAATAGCCAGACTTACAAAAAAGAAATGTCAGCGAAATCGGATTTGTCAGCACATCTAATCTGATTCTTTTTATTCCTTTCCGTTTTCCTCAAAATCATGCCTGATCCAGTCATCTGTGATCACTACGCATGATTGTTTTGCATGATTCTTCTCCTAATCCAGCCGGGTGTAGGTGGGTTCTTCCTGTTATGCAGTAGTGCAGTAATATTACTATGTTTCTATATACCTGGGCATGTCAGAGTAATGGTTAGGCACTTAAAAATTAAATTAAAATTAAAATTAAAAAATGCATTATTATGATATAATCCATTTTACCCAATGGCAATAATTTAACAGAATGAACATGAAGTTAGTCTTATTGTTGCTTATAGAGAGTTACTGTAGCTTACATGAGAGGGTCAGCTTGAAATTTATTTGATATTAATTTGATATACTTTAATTAATTTGTTCATTTTAACCATCTTAAGACATTTTGATAATATCTTTCTATAACTGTATATAGCAGAATTTAACAGAATCAACTTATACCAATAAACGTAACAGAATTATATTAAATTACTGTAAATAAAACTATATTCCCAAAACATGTTTTGCTTGGAAAAAAGGACACAAAAAGTGGCATATTTATTAATACGTTGTCTATAAATAAATCCAATAAATTGAAAAACATTTCTTAATGAATAAATAAATAAATAAATAAAAATCTTTTAAAATGTTTTGGCAAACATGGCAAAATTTACTCAGCTCGAAGTAGTAAAATTATTTACATTCACTCATATGTTTAATATATTGTGATAGTACATTCTCGCTTAAAAGAACTACATTACATGACACAAAAACAGTATTATTTATTAAATTATATTGGCCTGTGACAAATACTGCAAATGGAGTGATACAAACGGTGAAACGGCTGGAGTTCCAATATCACTAGAATATTGCACTCCTCTCAGCCAATCAGATTCGAGGACCAGAAAGAACTGTTGTGTAAAAGAAAATAAATATGATTCCCATCTTTGAAAATGAATTATTATATTTGATCCAGTATAGTAAGACATGTGACCCTGGACCACAAAACCAGTCCTAAGTAGCAAGGGTATATTTGTAGCAATAGCAAAAAACACATTGTATGGGTCATTTTTGTGCCAAAAATCATTAGGATATTAAGTAAAAAACATGTTCCATGAAGATATTTTGTAAATTTCCCACCGTAAATATATCAAAACTTAATTTTTGATTAGTAATATGCATTGCTGAGAACTTCATTTGGACAACTTTTTTTTTTTTTTTCACTCAGATTCCAGATTTTCAAATAGTTGTATCTAGGCCAAATAATGTCCTATTCTAACAATGGAAAGCTTATTTATTCAGTCAGTTTCAAAAAACTATGACTGGTTTTGTGGTCCAGGGTCACATATGTCTTAATAAACTGGATCAAATATAATAATTCATTCACATGTGATGGTGACATGAAAATGTACAGCATAACAAAAATGATCCATGACCTTCAGGTTTTCTAATTAGGATATGAGGATTTTATATAGATACCAGATTTGTCCCGCATCAAAATGTCAGTAGCATGTGCGCTAACTGCTAGCCGTTTTCGCTACAGCCACAGCTTTGGCATAGTTTAAGTTTTAAGTTTACAAAGCTGGCAGTCTGTAATCAGGTGGAACATAGCTGTCATCTTCTCACTTCACAACTCTCTCTTATTGGCTCCTCACAGGTGGTATTTCTAGGTCTGCCCTGTCAGTTTCCTTTGCGCTCCATGACAAACTCTCCTGCTTTCTTTCTCTCCCTCGCTCTCTTTCTCTCTCTACAGGTGGGGAATCTGGGTCTTCTCTTCATGTTGCTCTTCTTCATCTTCGCTGCTCTGGGAGTAGAGCTGTTCGGTGACCTGAGTAAGCATAACAAACACACATAAATAAGGATCATTTTTCCTCATGGTCTAATTCACTCAGACACAAACACTCCCTCTTACATATACACACCTATGCACTCCTCAGGATCTTCCTAACTAGGTTTATTTACACTGAAATGTAAATTACTTAGATTCCCTAGGGGTTGCGTGACACTATTGCTGCGAATCTGAAAACTAAAAAATGAAAATATGCTATATTAAAAATACTATGTTTTAACTTTAACCAGAACTAAAGTTAAGAAGCCAGAATAACTTTTAAAATCAACATAATTCTGTTTTAAATTGCTTGATTTATTTCTGTTTGTTAGTTTATTTCTTTTAAACTGCTGTGCGATCAGTTTCACAAATTTTAGAAAGTTCTCCATCCTTGTCTGTTAGGGCGAACCATAAATATGGTACCTGCAGGAGATTTTCTCTAAAATACGTGGCAGGACATTTGGCACCGTTTTACTGAATACAGCCTGCCGTGATTCATTGCAGCTCAGCACAATACCAGGGTTGATGTCATTTCCATTTCCAATCAGCCGACTCAAGATAAACATAGAGACTTCATAATTCATATCCAGCTTTACAATGCCGTCCAAGTTCAATATATGGAGTCTGCTGGCTGAACTGAGATTGACTGTCTGCAAAGCAAACTTTTTTCTGATTCTTCCCAACTGAAGATGAGTCAGAATTGTTGACTGGTCGATTAGCAGTTCTCCCACTAAATGCGATCCGTGAGATTGAGTAGTTTATCGAGTTTTAAAGATTGGTCTGTATAAATATGTTGTGAGACTGCATAAAAAGTGTAGTGTATGTGTGTGTACATACAGTGGAGATCAAAATTAGAGAACAAGTTTCAAGGTCACTGCTTAGTCCTATTTGAGGTTATCCTAGTAAGAGTAGAATGGTAGGTTTTTTAAGCATAAAAGCACAATATAAAAAACTTAAATGAGATATTTGAAAAAGTACACTTAGAGAACACTTAGAGAACCTTCAAGTTATTGGGGTTAATCCGGCACCTGGTGCTAATTTCCTTGATTATATGACAAACCCTATTTATTTGGCTCCAGTTTTCTTTGAGATTGCAAGATGGCAAGATGGCTGCTCTGAGATTACTGAAACCCTGCGACAGGAGGTTGTCAAAATGAAAGCCAAGGGGATAACCCTTTCAGCCACTGCAAGAGAAGTTAGTCATTCCAAATCTGTGATTTCTTGAAAATTGCAGGTTTACAATGACACTAATTCATTCAAGTCACCCAAAAAGGCTGGTCATCCATGTAAGACAAATGCACAGGAAGACAGGATAATGCAGAGACTCTCAATGGGGAATCGGTTCAACACTGCAGCTGGAATTGCTTGCTAGTTCAGTGCTGAACAGGGTAAGGATCTGTCTCAGCATGTTTTAGAGAAGTTGGACTGAAAGTGCACTCGGCAGTGACTAAGCCTCTCATCAGCAGGAAAGAATCAATTGGCTAAACCCTCCTGTGTTGAGGAGCATATTGTATGGAAAGAGGATAACTGGTCCAAAGTTCACTTTAGTGATGAGTACAAGTATACTTTTTTTGGGTTTGATGGGAAACTATTTGTTCTGCATCAAACTGGTGAAAGGCTAAAGCCCAAAGTGCGTAAAGAAGTCAGTGAAAGGTGGAGGAAGTGTCATGGGTTGAGGGATGTTTTCTGTAGCTGGAGTTGGGCTTCTTATACAGATACATGGCAGAGTGAATGCAAATGTTTATCAGATCATCCTTTAGCAACATGCAGTTCCTTCCTTGCAAGGTAAAACAGTTGCTTGCAGCTAAGAACATTGAAATAATGAAATGGCCAAGCCAGAGATCTGATTTAAACCTGAAAATCTCTGGAAAATCCTTGGCGACAAAGTTATGGCTAAGAAACCCACTAGAGTTATCAAACTATGGAAGAGAGTGGAATCAGGGTGGACCAAGATCACAACAGCGCACTCTGAGAAACTAGTGATGTCCTGCAGCCGCAGATATGCTGAAGTCATTCAAAGTAAGGGCCTTACACTTCCTACTAATTTCTGACAGCTGTAACCCTCCAAATTTTAGTTGTAATTTTCTTTCGTGCTATAGTGGTTACTGTTCTCTCATTTTGATTACTGTGTTTTCCAGAAAATAAAGGTTTTTGTTGAAATACCTTGGGTATTTTGTCAAAAATATTAGTAGAACGGTTGTATACAGTACCTACAGCTAATATTTTTTCATATTTTGAGCAAGGAACATTAACAATATTTAGATTAAACAGTATTTATGGATTGTTCTCTAATTTTGATCTTCATTGTATATATACTGTATATATTTAAATTCCATTTTAACAATAGAAAGTTTCTGACCATTGTCCAGACCAGTCATACCACAGGAAAAGTAAAGGAAATGTACAGTATATGCCCACATCACCTGCATCTATGATTCTGTGGAGAACCTTTAACATCCATGGAAACTTTACAT
Organism: Cirrhinus mrigala; assembly: GCA_036247105.1. NCBI lineage: Eukaryota > Metazoa > Chordata > Actinopteri > Cypriniformes > Cyprinidae > Cirrhinus > Cirrhinus mrigala. The sequence continues at coordinate 13,523,093 of CM070018.1, read as the reverse complement.
TGCACAAACGTGGAAAAATATTCTTTAGATTATTAAAATATTCTGCATACAATGGTTCTTTTAAGAACTGATCACTGAAAGGTTCTTTGGGGAACCCAAAATGGTTCTTCTATGATGGTGCTACGAAACCTATGGAAGCCCTTTTTCACTCCTAATAGAAAAAAATAGTTCTGACTCACAGTTCTGACTTTTTTTCTCTTAACTGTGAAAATAAAGTCTGAAAAAAAGACTGATATGTTCTTAGAATAGTGACTTTATGTCACAATTCTAAATTAATAATTTGTAGTTGTGTGATATAAAATCCCAACTGAGAGAAATAAAGTTGCAATATAGAGAAAAAAGTAACAATTGACAGATATAAAGTCACGATTCTGAGAAAAAAGTCAGAATTCTGAGTTTAAATCTCACAATTCTGATTCTCTTTTTTCTCTATATTGCAACTTTATTTCTCTCAATTGTGAGTTTATGACAAGCAATTCTGAGAAAAAAAGTAAAAATTGTGACTTATTTCTCAGAAATAAAAGATAAAAAAAATTGTGAGGTAAAAAGTCATAATTACATTTATCTTTTATTCAGTGACAGAAAAAGGTATTCATAGAACCCCCTTTCAGAACCTTCATTTTTGAAAGTGTATATTGAAAAAGGTTCTAACTTTTCATGGGGAACACTTACTTTTTCACAGCACTGTAAAATAATATTTGTCCATTCTGAAAATATGTCAGTCTGCACATTCCCAGACCATTTACCTCTGACATTTTGCTTCTGTCCCAGTATGTGATGAGCTGCACCCCTGTGAAGGTCTCGGCCGTTATGCCACGTTCAAGAATTTTGGCATGGCTTTCCTCCTGCTGTTCCGTGTGTCCACCGGGGACAACTGGAATGGCATTATGAAGGTGGGACACAGTCAGCTCATGGTGCTGAATTTTAATGAAGCACACTGTTTTGTTTTTAATGCTTTGTGCGTGTTCTGACTGCGGTCGTTAGCAACCTATTCACCTCTCGTTTTCACACTCTGTGTGTCCATGTTGCAGGACACGCTCAGAGACTGCTCCCAAGACACTGGCATCTGCTATAACACAGTGGTGTCCCCCATTTACTTTGTGTCCTTCGTTCTTACGGCTCAGTTTGTACTGGTCAATGTTGTGATCGCTGTGCTCATGAAGCACCTGGAGGAAAGCAACAAAGAGGCCAAGGAGGAGGCTGAGCTGGAAGCCGAGATGGAGCTTGAGCTGGAGGCTGTGGGTGGAGATGGAGGAATATCCCGAGGACACATGCCACCTCTGGGACTTGGGGACATAGGTGGACCAGGAGGGTCGCCTTGGATCTCAAGAGACTCTCGAGAGATTTCGGGACCTCTTTACCCCACAGACAGCCCACCTGCAGACATACGCAGAAACTCTGAAGATCACATAAAGACAGACCCCGATCCTCCTCATAATTCGGAGCCACCATTAGAGGTGAGTAGAAATGCTGGGTGTGAGGTCAGTGTTGTGGACCTCCTATGATGTCATTTACAGGCTTAACACATGAGCCAGACTATATGCTAACTGGTTTAAGCTGCTTATGACCACATCAGGCCAGCTAGAAACCAGCCACGATCTTAAGGAGGTTTTGCTGAAGCTTTTTAATAGAATGCTAATAGAATGCTGCAGAGATTACAAACTTTTGTAGGTCAAAACCTGGGAAGCGAGTTAGCATTTAGCACTCCCGGTTCCATCGTCTCATTTATTTTATTTTATTTTATTTTATTTTTTTTTATTTTATTTTATTTGGGGTGGAAGCGTGTAGCACTGAAACCCTATTGTAATTGTTAGAATGGTCACGGATCAGTGAACTCCATGTGAAACTGATCGTGCAGACCAAAGCGCAAGTCATAGAGACTTGAAACTTGGAGGGATGGTGGTACTCACACCACCTACAATGTGACCAAGGCTCACCCCAATCGGCCTGACAGGGTCGCTACAGCGATCCAAAGTACGCTCAAGTGTCTTATGGCAAAATTTTCAGTTATTTCGCATATTTTGAAAAACATACTTTTTGAACTAATCCTAGGTTTTTCACCCGATTGGAACTAAAGAAGTGCAGAAAGATTCTTTGGAGAGTAATTATTAATAATTCTAAAAAAAAAAAAAGTTGAACTTTCAACTCACCGTTGCAAAGGGGCACCAAAACTTTCGAAAGGGGCAGGGCCAATTTTAGTGAAATGCCTATAACTCCTGAACGGAATGAGATATCTCTGCCAAACTCATAACACTTATGTAAGAGCTCAACCTGAGGTCACTGGCAAAATTGCAATTGGAGAGCTTGGACACATGGTGGCGCTATAAGAGGGGAAAAACATAAAAATGGCAAAAACTATGCAACCATTTGTCCTATCAACATGAAAATAGCTGTGCACTGCCATTGTCCAAAGTGCCACAAGTGTCTATAAGGACATTTGCATATCTCAAAAAAACATGGGTGCCATTGGCCGATGACGTTTGAGCACCTATTAGACAAGATTAACAGAGGTTAATCGGGAAAGAAACTTGGTGAGCCTGTTTGACTCACAGCCTCAAAGGTCTGTGAAAAATTTGAAATAAATCGGCCACTGGGGGGCGGTATCACATTTTCCAATGGCTTTTCAATGGCTTAAACGATTGTGCGTCACGCTATCATACGATAGAACTCCTCATTCCGGACAACTTTGCATGTAGAACCACTGTTTATTTTATTTTATTTTAAATGGGTTTTTGCCTGTAATAAGGTCTGTGGTAAGATATTTTCATGTTTTATTCTATGACATAAAAGTAATAACCCCCTGTGATTTTTTTTATTTTTACATTTTTTTAAAAACTTTAACTTGAAAAAAGGCAGTTGCTAACAAGTGGCTAAATGTGGAAAAAAGGTCAACAGATTTTTTTTTATTATTATTGTTAAAGACGGGAAGAGTTGTCAGAAGGTTAGTGATGGTGACGAGTTATGCAGCCATGGTGTAGTTTGTTCATAGCATACATTAAGCTTTTTACTTCTGGTGATTGTATTTAGGTTTCCAATTTCATAAAATGTTTATTTGTGAAGGTTATCATGCTGAACACAACATGTAGGAATCATAAACCATTTTTGGTCACAAAGCTTATTTTATGCAATAATCCTTAAGCCAGTAGAAAATCCTTTTGGGTTTTTGTCAAGGGAACCAGGGGGATGCTAACTTCTGGGTTTGTCCTACAAAAATACATCACCACTGCAGCACTCTATTGTCTAAATCCACTATACTGCTAGACAACATACCGTCCACTTCCAAAGATGCCTGCACCTATTGACGTCACTGATACACTTATTGAAAGAATGTTTCTGGTTCAATTAGACTGAAGCATTTGCTATATACTCTCCATTACCACTGAAAATAATTTTGTCCTTCAGTTTGTTAAAACAAACACAAATCTTGTTTACAGCAATGCACTTGCAAAGGAAATCAATGGTGCAAGACCTTCCAGACGGTTTAAAAGCAAAACAAGTCCTGCTCATAGTTGGTTAAACCATTTATATCAATGCACGTATGTTAATTTGTCTGTACAAAGTGTGCGTTATTTGATATGTAAGTGGTTTTTTAGCAGTGGGAATACTGAGATTTTGGTTCTGCATTAGTGATCTAATTCCTGTGGATTTGTCTCTGTGAAAAGTCCCTTTTTGGTATTATTGCACGTATCATCAGAAAATTGCAGGGTTTACTGGCTTTATATGGTCATGAGAGGAACTCTGCATAGAAGATGATGGTAAACAATTTTGTTACTCTAGTCTCATGTAAACACATATAATGTTTGTAGTCCTACACACAACAGTGTGTACTTCAAAACTGATTTCAGTGTAATTGACTTCTGTTCAAGTGCATAATTGTAAACATGATTTTTCTTTAAAGATAGTAGTTATTTTTTTGGTAATCACCAGCATAAATGGATAGTTAATCAAAAAATGACTATTTCATTTCAAAATGTCATTATTTACTCACTTTTCTCTTGTTGAGCCATTAATCATACTGATTAATGGCTCAAAAAATAAGTGTGACACAATGCAGATTTATTATGTAATAGCTTTCAGATCATTACTAACATGCATTTAAAGGGGCAGTTCAGCAAAAAAAAAAAAAAAAAAAAAAAGCAAATTCTGTCATTAATTACTCACCCTTATCGTTCCAAAGCTGCGAGTCCTTGTTCATCTTCAGAACACAAATTAAGATATTTTTTGATGAAATCCGACAGTTGCATAGACAGCAATGCAACTACCACGTTCAAGGCTCAGAAAGGTAGTAAGGACATCATTAAAATAGTCCATGTGACACCAGTGGTTCAACTGTAATGTAACAAAGCTATGAGAATACTTTTTGTGCACGAAGAAAACAAAAATAATGACTTTATTCAACATTTGTTCTTATTCATCATTCACAAGTGTAGCAATGGCGCATGTTTTTACGACCTTTTATTAAGATATCTCAATTTGTGTTCTAAAGATGAACAAAGGTCTTACCTTTTTGGAACGACACAAGGATGAGCAAATAATGACAGAATTGTCATTTTTGCGTGAACTATTCCTTCAAGTTTACTAAGAAGCCGTGTTTTAAAACATTGGACTGTTTCATTTTTAAAGCGGGGAAGTCCACCGGTTTTTGTTATTGTCGTATGGAGATGTGACTGTTGTTTGCTCTTCATAAACTTAGTGGTCGGAGGTCAGACTGATGCCATGGGAAAGTAGTGACACAGTCCTCTTCTTTTTTTAATGCAGGCTGGCTATTTCCAGAATACCAGCCATTTTTTTAAGTTAACAATGACATTATCCCTCCAGCTCTCTTCTTCTGAAGTGTGGCCGTGCCGTTTCGCTCATCATCAGGACAAACGTTCATAGAGCTCTAGTTCCCCCTTGTGGATGTCAGTGGTAGAATCAAGTGTTTCACCTGTGAGCAATACAATGAATTGTACTGATTTAATTAAGATATGCAGCTTGCTTTTTCTGGTTTAAAGAATCAGTTCACATTTAAAATTTCAGCATTTGCTCACCCTCATGTTGTTGCAAACCTATACGACCTGTAGAAGAGCTTCTTCTGTGGAAAAGCGGTCTGTTTTTTCATGGAAGAAAGTAGGCTAAGTCATGCAAGTTTAGAAGGATGTGGGTGAGTAAATAATGGCATAATTTGGGTGAACTGTTTCTTGTTTATCCGTTCGTAAATCTTCCTTCTGGCTGCTTGTGTTATAGTCTACAAACTTCTCTCCCTCCTTCATTTCTCCTCTGTTTTTTCTCTGTGTAATGTCATTCACGTCACCCCTCGTCATCTCCTCTGCCTCTGTCTCTGTCTGTTCTCTTTCTCTCTCTTCGTCATTCATCCTGTCTGCCACATGCTGGGGCTTTTAGCGGAGGCCTATGTTTGACTCAGTTTCCCTGGTGATCCAGGGCTCACTGGAAGGAGAACTCAGCCTCATGGACAACCTATCTGGCTCCATCTGCCACTACTACGCTCTGCCCCCCCTTCCCAGCAAGCACTGCACTGAGAAACAGGTCAATGGCATCCCCGTTCACCCAGCTTTGCCTTGTACCACACTCCTCTGCCTGTCTCTTTCCCTTCTTCTCTCGCTCCTTTTCTCTCTCTGGACCACTTAAACTTACATAATAGCAGCGAAACAAAACCCACCTCTGCACTCTGGGATTTCCAGCGCTCTTTAGAAGGCAAGGACTTGGTTCTGCTCCAGTAATAGCCATTTGTTGAAGCGTACTTATTTCCTGATCCCATAAGAGTGACAAAGTCGTGCAAAATTGTCTGAAATTTGTGCCTCGCTCCAAAGATCATTAATACCAGAAAAAAAGTGATGGACTCATCAGGCTGGAGTCGAAGAGGTAATGTGTGGATCGATAAAGAGCTGGGCCGCTGTTGAATTATGCAAGGAAATCTCTTTTGGTCTGTTTCACATTGAAATATTTCATTAAATTGCATTAGCATTGCAAAAACGTAGGCTTCTAAAAGCTTTTTTTAAATGTAATTGGAGAATCTGTAATGTCTTTATGGAAATAGCTGGCGCTTTTATTTTGACGACTTTGCAAAAAGTTGTTCCAGCCCAAACTCTCGGGGACAATTAGACGATGCAGCATGCAGGATTTCACCTGCTGACGTTTGAGGATTTATGAACAAGATTGCGCATTATTTTTCTTTGAACGTAACTTAGTTTGACCTTGTGTTCCTGATATAACTTTAATATCTGAGGGCTATTAAACTTCGTGATATCCATCATGGCTACTGAAGGAAGGATATATGCATCCTGTCAGCTGACTTTGGAAGATGTTTCCATCAGGGCTGAGCAAATTTCTGAATTGAAGAATTGGCTTTCTTTCAGTTCGTGAATGTAAATTTGAATTGCATTAGCCTTGTCCCACAGGAAGTTAAATTGGAATGACAGGAAGAACTATAGTATTTCAAAGAAATTCAACCCAAATCAAATATTTATCTGGTCTATAAACCTGCAAAACATTTAAACAAAGCTTCGTCAAGCCAAAGTTAAAGGTTTTTCTTGATAAACTGCTCTTTACCTAGTTATATGAATTTCTTTGAATTTTAATTCTACTTCCTTACATTGCAATTTGAATTCTCCATGCTGTTTGTTATATCAATTCCGGAATTGAATTGGAATTTAAAATACCTTCTTGATCCCAATCCAAACGGCGCACAGCTCTCAACTGTTATGTTTCGCAAAAATGAACTGACTTCTCCACGTTTAGTTGTATTTATTTACTTGCACTAACCTGTGTGATAGTCTGTGCGTGTCTTCTAACTATGCATGTGCTGGTTGCCCGTCTCACTCTTGGCTCGTCTCTTCTTCTTTAGATTCCTCTAGCCGAGATGGAGGCTCTGTCTCTGGCGTCGGAGAAATCCTGGTCCTTAGCTCTGACGGATGACTCTGTCCCAGATGATTTTAACCCCCTCTTACTAACCAGTCAGGAGTGCAATGTATTTAACAGTAGAGCAACGTTCATTTTCCACTCCTGCCTCTCTGCCTTACACTGCTTCCAAAGACATCTGCCCTCTTCACCCTGCTTCAGTATTTGACCCTGAATGTGTTAGCCCTAAATAATAGATATCCTCAGTTAAATGTTTTAAGCTAGTTACAGCACAGTTCAGGCTAAATGTTCTTCAGAGTGGCACCTTGAAGGTCCAATTGGTTTCTTTTGGTACCCGAGGTTACTGAAAGTGTCAAATTGTAGTGACACTACTAACCTAACTACTAAATTTTACAGTAGCTGCTTTCAAATAAAAGCAGATTTTCCAGTGCTAAACAGTTTTTCTAGCAAGCATCAGCTGACAGATGCTATAATTTGTTAAATATAACACAATATTAAGTCAGTTGCTGCTGTTAATCACTATACTTTCTACTGATTTAGACTGCAGTTTTTATGTTTTTGAAAGAAGTATCTTGTGCTCACCAAGGCTGCATTTTTTAAAATTAAAAATACAGAAGAATAATAAGAAGAAAAAGAATAGTACAATTGAACTCTTTTCTATTCTAATATATTTTAAAATGTTATTTATTTCCTGTGATGGCAAAGCTGATTTTTCATCCGTCGTTACAGTCTTCAGTGTCAATTCTTCAGAAATCATTGTAATATGCTAAATTGGTGCTCAAGTAACTTTTTTATGTTGAAAACATGTTGAAATCTCTTTTTTTTTTCAGGATTATTTGCTGAATATTATGAAAGTCTTTTTCCGCCACTAAACAAAAAATTAAAAAAGGTTATTGCGACTTTATATCTCACAATTCTGACTTTTATTCTCGCAAAGTTTACATCTAGCAAATCTGAGGTTTTTTCTCAGAGTTGTGAGATAACACAACTGCGAGTAATAACGTCAGAACTGTAAGAAATAAGCCAACAATTCTAACTTTTTTTTCTCACAATTGCAGCATATAAACTTGCAATTGCAAGAAATAAAGTCTGCAATTCTGCAATTCTGACTTAATTTTGACGTAAGCTCACAATTGAGTTATAAAGTCCAGTTTTGAGGGGAAAAAAGAGCAAAATTTTCTCAGAATTGAGAAATATGTGTTCTAAAGTCAGAATGGCAAGAGATAAACTGACAATTCTGAGAAAAAAGTCATAATTGTGAGATATAAACTCGCAGTTCTTACTTTTTTCTCAGAATTGCATGATATAAATTCGCAATTGTAGGTTATAAAGTCAAAATTGCAACATATAAACTTGCAATCGCAAGAAATAAAGTCCGAATTTTTTTTGTTAGAATTGCGTGTTTGTATCTCGCAATTCTGACTTTTTTCCTCACAATTGTTTATATGCTGCAATTCTGACTTTTTTTCTCAGAATTGAGAGACATAAGCTCACACCTGAGTTATAAAGTCCAGTTCTGAGGGGAAAAAAGAGCGAAATTTTCTCAGAATTGTGAGTTTGGGTTCTAAAGTCAGAATGCCAAGAGATAACCTGGCAATTCTGAGAAAATAGTCATAATTGTGAGATATAAACTCGCAGTTCTTACTTTTTTCTCAGAATTGCATGATATAAACTCGCAATTGTGAGTTATAAAGTCAAAATTGCAGCATATAAACTTGCAATTGCGAGAAATTGTCATTTTTTTTTTTGTCTGAATTGTATGTTTGTATCTCGCAAAAGTTTATATGTTGCAATTCTGACTGTTTTTCTCAGAATTGCTTGATATAAACTCACAATTGTGAGTTATAAAGTCAGAATTGCGAGATATAAAGAATTGTATGTTTGTATCTCACAATTCTGACTTTTTTCTCGCAATTGCGAGTTTATGCTCTGCAATTCTGTCTTTTTTTTCTCAGAATTGTGAGATATAAGCTCACAATTGAGTTACAAAGTCCAGTCTGAGGTAGAAAAAAGACTGATATTTTCTAAGAAATGTCAGTTTGTGTTTTTATCTCACAATTCTGACTTTTTAACTCGCAATTGTGAGTTTGTATCACGCAATTCTGAGTAAAAAAGGCAGAATTGTAAGATGGGAACTTGGAATTGCGAGAACAATGCGGGTGTCCATATAACAGAAAATTCACCTGTTGCTTTACATAATAATGTCTTTAGAAAAAACTATCTAAACTTTTGAATTTTAGTGTACATTAAGTATAAATAGGTATTACATTTAGAATGTCAATACATAATAAAATATAACAAAGCTCCTCTTAAATAGCATTAAGGTCAGTATTTTTGACCTCTGGATGTCACAAATGACCAACCAGAATCAAGTATTCCAGAGAGTTAGCTACTTTCTTACAGTAGCTTGTAGTTTAACTAACCACTACTTTAAGAAAACTGACTGACTGTAGTTTAGATACTTTATAATACGAGTAGCTTGTATATCAGCAAACTAGATTCCAAGCTTCCCTAACACTGGTGCTTTCTCTCTACACGTGTAACCTAATTAAATACCTGCCGTGCCAGGGATGTATGATTAATTTACACCAAAACGATGCCAGTAATCTGTTTTCTGACGCTTGGTAGTCTGATGAATTTTTAAAGTAGAGCATCTTCTTTATAATCACTTTATGCAGAGCTGAGAGGCGAGTGTGTTTGGAAGCTTTGGGGGTTTCTAACCGTCTGCTCCTCTCTTTCTCTTTCTCTCTTTCCCTCTCTCTCTGTACATTTTGCACCAGCCTGGTGTTTGTATGGTCCAGTCCAGTAGAATAGTATTACTGCCTGTCAACCTGCTCCTTACCTGTCTGGGTTCTGCAGCTATGTCCCTGTTCTTCCTCCCACACGTCTAAAGGCCATTTCTGAACCTCTTCTCCATCTAGTCTCTTCATACTTTATAGATGTTCCTGTTTGCATCCTCAATCTATCTGTCTTCACATCTACCTGTCTGTTATTTTATCTTTTGTGTATTAAAAGTGAAGTTTCTCCCTAGTACCATGCTTCTTGAAAGAACATAGGAGTGTGGTATGGGGTCGGCTTCTTCTGTCTGCCAGCTACAGTAGTACAGGCTCTGGGCGCAGCTTCTGAAGGGAGGAGGCTGATGGTTTCTGTCACTTCGCAATTGAATTCATATTCATTGTCTCAGAACTATGCCCATAGATCCATAAATAATTTATACATAGCATTTCTCAGATGAGTGAAATTTAGAATCTAGCCTGTTCTCATTTTTCTGTGGTATTTATGTGGATGAAAAATCTGCACTGAGATGTGCATAACTTCATAATGTCTATAAAGCTGGATAAAAAATGTCACCATAAATCGAAATGGGTATGTAAATGTTACCCAGAAAGAACGATAATAAACAAGTGGAAAGGGAGCAGATTTACACAAAACATAATCAAATGCCATTATTGTTTACTAGTACTATAATTATTAGTATAATTATTAATTCTTAAGTCATTCCAAATCCGTATTACTTCCATTTTTCCTTGAAAATTAGAAATTCTGAGGAGTGATGCTTCAAAAAATCAAAAATGTATCACCAATATGGTTCATAAGACTAATTTAAAGAAATAGTTCACCCAAAAATTAAAATTCTGTCATTAATTACTCAAAAATTACAGCTGAACCACTGATGTCACATGGACTATTTTATTGATGTTCTTGGCCTTGAACGTGTAGTTGCATTGCTGTCTATGCAGGGTCATAAAGCCCTCAGAATTCATCAAAAATATCTTAATTTGTGTTCTGAAGATGAACAAAGGTGTTATGGGTTTGTAATGACATGATGATGAGTAATTAATGACAGAATTTTCATTTAACAGATTAGCAGGCCAAAATTTTGAAACTGAGTCAATGTGTTTGATTTAATCTGATTCATGAATCATTCAGTCTTGTGAACTGGATGAGGAAATTTACTAAAAAAAAATTATTAACATATTCATATAAGAAATATGCATTTGCATTTATACTTGATCAGTCTCCTCCCTATGTCTAGTACGCAGTGATGTTTGCCTTTCATTGTATGCTAACCAGTCCAGCCTCTATGTATTAGGTACAATGTGTGTGCGTGTGCGTCCATGTGTTCATAAGGGCTCCTGATGCTCCAAACACAAGTACCAGCTCTCACCTTGACTTGCATCTCTTTTAATGCCCCTCAGACCACAGCTCCAGCAGATCCCGCAGACCCCCAGCAGCCAGACGAGCCAACAGATGAGCACTTACTGTATGTGAAGAAGACCTCAGTGGGCCGCACGCATTCTCTACCCAATGACAGCTACATGTTCCAGCCACTGCAGCCCAACTCAACCCACAGCACCCACACAACCTCACCTCACCTCGCTCAGACAGGTAGAGCACTGCATTTCTGTATTTTTGTGTACAAAAATCAATAGTGGTGTAATATGAAATCTCTTCTCACACAGGGTCTACAGGCTCTGTCCAGTCTCAAACAGAAGAACCCACACAGCACTTGACTGTGCCCACAGATCTGTTCAGACCGATCAGTCCTCATAGCTTATCAGACTCAGAGAGCATCCCACGAATCCCCCCACCTCGCCGGGCACACACTCTCTCACGAACCTTGCGCAGACAGGTGAGCTCAGGTTCAGTCTTCTCAGACCTGTTATTGCTTCATTTGAAATGTGTTTTTCTTACAAAGTCTGTTCTATTAACAAATGTTGATGCACTCTGCTTTTGTTGATTGCACATATAGCTCTGTTCCAAAACCTAGTGAGCTGCCTCAAAAAAATTTACTTCTTCTATAGGTCAAAAGTTTACATACACCTTGCAGAATCTGCAAAAATGTTAATTATTTTACCAAAATAAGAGGGATCATGCAAAATGCATGTTATTTTTTTTTTATTCAGTACTGACCTATTTATGAAAATGATGCTGTTAAAAAATTAACATACACTTGATTCTTAATACTGTGTTGTTACCTGAATGATCCAAAGCTTTGATTTTTTGTTTAGTGATATTTGTATATGAGTCCCTTGTCATGAACAGTTAAACTGCCTGCTGTTCTTCAGAAAAATCCTTCAGGTCCCACAACTTTTTTGGTTTTTCAGCATTTTTGTGTATTTGAACCCTTTCCAACAATGACTGTATGATTTTGAGATCCATCTTTTTACACTGAGGGACTCATATGCAACTATTACAAAGGATTTAAATGCTCACTGATGCTCCAGAAGGAAACACGATGCATTAAGAGCTGGGGGTGCAAACTTTTGAACAGAATGAACGTGTACATTTTTCTTATTTTGCATAAATATCATATTTTTCTTTTTATTTTGTACTGCCCTTTAGAAGCTACATAAGATACTTGCATGATTCCCACAAGACAAAAAAATGTAAATTTACCCTGATCTTTAAATTCCAAAAGTTTTCACCCCCCAGCTCTTAATGCATCGTGTTTTCTTCCTCAGTGTAAAAAGATGGATCTAAAAATCATACGGTCATTGTTGGAAGGAGTCCAGATACATAAAAATGCTAAAAAAACAAAGAATTTGTGGGACCTAAAGATTTTTTTTGAAGAACAGCAGGCAATGTAACTCTTCAGAACAAACAAGGGTCATTTTTATAAATTCAGCTATTATTTTCTCTTGTAAACTAAAATCAATGTTTTTCATATGAAATATCATATTCTGGTCAGTAATAAGAAAAGAATAACATGCATTTTCTGTGATCCCTCTTATTTTGGTAAAATTAGTAACATTTTGCAGATTCTGCAAGGCGTATGTACACTTTTGACCTCAACTGTATTCAGCTGCCACATACACAACCGTTCAAGAGTCTGGGGTCAGTAAGATTTTTATAATGTTTTTCAAAGACATCTTTTATTCTCACCAAGGCTGCATTTACTGTATTTGATCAAAAATACATTAAAAACAGTAATACTGTAAATTTTTGTAGCAGTACTGTAAATTTAAAATTTCAATATTTTTTCTAAATGTAATTTATTCCTGTAATAGCAAAACTGAATTTTTAGTAGCCATTGCTTTAGTTTTCAGTGTTACATGATCTTTCTACTGTATGTATTGTGTAGCAGAAGTACACAGTACATAGTACATTTGCATTTGGAATGAAACTTTAGAATCTGGCTAAAGTAAGTTATTTTACAGCGGACATCGGATGCAAAATTCACTTTTACATGGTGTTTACATATAAATGTGTCTTAGCATTGTGTGGACACAGCCACACTACAATACAATTCACTCCTTTTTTTTATCCCCCCAAAAACCTAAACAGTCTCAATTATCAAGCCGCTTTGATTTTCTGGCCCCACCCACGACCATTGATAGACTGGCCCGTATTAGCATATTTTCACTCTCACCCAGTTGTACACTGTCTGCCATTTTCTCAGTGCACGAGCAGCTGTAGCAACAATGTCTCGTAAGCAATGCAGGTGTTTTGTAGTTGGATGTAGAAGTAAACCTAAGAGTCTTAATTCTCTCCCAACATCAAAACCACTGAGGACACAGTGGATTAGTTTTGTTTTTGATGGTAATGCCACCAAATACACACACAAAAAAAAAAGCGAGCAGTAGCTCATTATAATTTAAAGGGACATGCACCGTATCGGGTCACTGTGAACAGAGCTGTTTTTGACCAGGTAAAAAAACAGTTTTACTTGACCATTGAGGAATTTTAACAAGGTTGCAGATATTCCATGAAGACTGTAAAGAATCATACCAACTTGAGGAAAATGGGCATCTGATGTTCCCTTTAAGCATTAATATATGACTCTTGTATATATGACTCTGCATATGAACCAGAATATGACTAAAATGTTGCCTCCGGCAGTTCACTTAAGCTTTGTAACAGAGCAGTTTTCTCTCTGCTTGTCTTCTCTCATTACGCATAATATTCCTTGTCTATGGATTGTGATTGGAGACTTATGGGAATGTGACTGGTATGAAGTCTGACACCTCTGCACTGTTGATCTCTCCCTCTGGCTAGTATATTTCTTCTCTAAATCCTTCCTGCATTCTCTCCTTTTTTTCTGCTGCTTTTTGGCCTGCGTACCCTCTAACGTGACTTACTTCGAGCAGCTCAGCATGGTACAACCCAAGCCTGACCCCGAGCTGCTCCTGAGGCACAGATACTCCTGTTTCTGAGAGAGCTGGAATGGGCTGCTTGGTTCAGCTGGTCTCCAGCGCCACAGATCCTTGAACTCCGTCCCCAACTCTGTCCCTCTTTCTCCTACCACACCCCCTGAAACCCGTTCCTCCAGTCCAACGCATTTCACAATGGCTACTGTAAAGGCCAAAACTGCAGGGTAAAGATCATGGGGAATGAAATTAGTTGACTGACACCTCATTCGAGTCGCTTAAGACATCTGCAATGCCCTTTAAAGGAAATGTAAACGCAGATCATTTTAATTCTGGTGATTATGATTTTTATAAAAGAAAATCTTCTAAAAATATATATTCAAACAGCATGTCTGAGTCAATCGATGGTCATGCAAATGTAAAAACAATTTCCTGCCACTAGGGGGCAGCATGGCTTCAATCATACAAGTTTCAACATCGAACAGGAACGCTTATGGCTCGGCCTCTTACTCAATGTTAGCTAACTTTTCAATTTTGACATGGTTTCCTCGTGATCTTTAGCCCCTCCCAAAACACCCACCCACCTCTCTCCTACTGGGCCGGTTTCTCTCGGACTCCCTTGATTAAAAGCAAGTGACAGTTTTAGGTATAATTCTGAGAGAAGGAGACCCCAGAAAGAGACGTGGGTCTTGTGGTCTGTTGCAGTAGCCCAGTGGCTCAGAGTGCAGTCTGCCAAACAGTGCCTGTAGTTTTGCCCTAGGGTAAATGTTTCTCTGCCCTAGTTAAAACAGTACATCTATTACAAACTTTTCTCTGAAAGTGCAATTGATATTGTAAGTTTTCACCTATGTGACTTCACCCACAGCAGTAGCAAGTACAGTGCTGCTACTCAGGCATTGTGTCAGCTTAGTTCATGTTAAAGAGGAGACATAAAGATATAGAGCGAAAGGAAGACAGATATTGATTTGCTAACTTCTCCAGTATACTGTACACTTTCTGATTTTGGTGAAAGTGCACTAGGTATACTTTCCTATCAGTGAAGACAAAAACAAGGCCTGGGGTGGTTCTAGGGTCAGGGGGTTTTCAGTGCTTTGCCCAAACCTCTGTGGATGCATATGAGTCATCATTTAATTAAATATTAGAGTATTATAAAGTTTAAAGTAGGTGTTGAAATGTTACATCTGGAAGATATCATTTTTATGAAATAAATATTTATTTTACTGATTAAAAAAAATGAAAAAGGTCTCATCTCTATGCATGCCAAACGTACAGGTTCACAGTAGTGTCATGAGTAGTGTCAATGCAAGTGTTTTGTTTATGAGTTAATATACGGTTTAAATAAGTGCATTTGAGGGAAAAATAGTTGGCCATGGCTTCATAGAAGATTTCCAAGAGCCGCAAGCGGTACAGTATATTCCGTTCTCTCTGTAAAATACTAAGTGCGTATTGCATCTGGATGGAGTGCAGCTCTGACCAAGAAGTCAGTAGATCCTCTACTTTCTTCTTTCATGTCTGATTTATAGAGCAGATTACTAGAGACCTGACATTAAAACTCAAAGTAATAAAATACAAAATGAGGGCATAAGCCCTGGAAGCCCGTCCCTAGGACCGTCCATGAGACTGAAAGGACTAAGAATGTTTTCAACTAGTGGTTTTAACTGGTTGTTAAATTAAGAATGTTACTTCAGAATGTGTAACTGCTATTAAGCAAGTTTTGTAGCACAATTTAAGCACTATTTTTGTCGGTTAAAGGTTTAACGCGTGGCCGGGAAGTTTTGGTACGTTTTGTGGTGAGTTGCTTCGTTTGATACTTTCGAGTTTGATACAAGCTTTTGAAAATAGAAGAACATCAACATCAGATTCTAAATGTTGGCTACCTCTGATTGGGGCTATGAATGCATTCAAAACAGATGCCCTGAGGCGGCATCTCTATTTTTCTAATTTCACCTCCAATCCTTTGAAGCAGAGAGCTTGTGGAGTGCAATGCTAATGGTGAACTCCACTCTAACTCCACGGCTCCCCTCCCCTTCCACTAGCTTCTGCATCCCTAACATCTCATACTAACCTGTCTCCCTCTCACCTGTTCATGTCCTAATCCCTAATGTTACCCCTTACCTTCCCCTCACCTCCTCCCGTCCCTGCTCTCTTCAGGTGGCAGTGAGTGCTGACTCTCAGGAGACTCTATACACAGAGGGAGGGGAAAACGAGGGTCCCCTGGGGCTTAGGGAACCATCGGACCCCCCTGTCAACCTTCCACCTCAGCAGCAGCAGCAGCAGCACCAGCCTTCCCTCTTTCTGGTCCCCGCCACACCAGGCGCCTCCCCAAAACCCTCGCGACCTAGCGTCCACACGCAGCACAACCCCTACGACCAGTACAACGTGTTCTCCAGGTGTTCCCGCTCCCCGCCCGTCGCATCACTGGCCGCTAGGAAGCAGGAGGAAACGGACTCGGTGGATCAGGAGGTATCCCGAATTATCCGGGCGGGGCTCGCAGGGCAGAGCGACGACGGGATCGGAGGCGGGGCGGGAGAGCAAGGTGCAAGGCGTCAGCTTAAGAAGTACCACAGTGTGGACACTCATGGCCAGCGAGCTTTGTTGCTACCACGGCCCTTGTCCTGGCTTGACGACCCACGTCGGCACTCCATCGAGGTGTGCTCATCCGTGGAAAGCAGCCCCCAACGCAGTTCGATCTCCTCGGGCTTCGTCTCGCGAGCCGACAGCCTCCAGCAGCAGTCCTCGCCACGCGGCCGCAAGAAGAAGATGAGTCCGCCGTGCATCTCCGTGGATCCGCCCGAGGGTTCGGAACTTCCGGGAGGCTTTCACCCTGCTCTGGGGATGGTGCCACCCCCGTTGCCAAGTCGGGACACTTGCCTGAGGAGGCGCGCTCCCTCCAGTGACTCCAAGGACTCGTTTGATTTGGGTGGAGGAGGAGATGGGCTGCCTCAAGAGGGCGTCCCGAACTCCAAGCTATTGACTCTGCCTAGCTTCTCTTTTGAGAAAACAAGCTCTGAGCACTGAACACTTGACTAACACGTTCTCACACACACACACACACACACACATACGCGCACACGACACACGATGCACTCTGTGTATCCGTGATGGTGATAGTAATAGTAATAATATCTTAGAGAGTAATAATGCTAAATGCAACAATGGTGAATACTCCATGATCATGAGGAATAGTAACTATACCTTGTATTTTTATCTCTACTGCCAAAAGAACACAAAAGGATGTTGTGCTGAGGATTAAAACAAGCTAATAACGGGACTCTCTCTCCTCAACCTCATGACCTCCTCGTGGAGGTGAGCGCAGAGCCCGGGGGAGGGCGTCCCCTTCTGGCTGTTGTGAAGACTTCACAGCACTGTATTGCTGAACTCCCTAAAGGGCACTGATGAAGGTACAAAGCAATATGAACGTTTTAGAGACACTATTTTCTTAAATTATTGGGCCATAGTGTTTGTAAAGGATGTAGAATTTCTTTTTTTCGATTTCGTTATAGTTTTATTTGTGTCTTTTTGTGATTTTTCTCTTTTCTCAATGTTTAAATTGTTTGTTGTTTGCTTTATTTTTTCACCATAGGATATTTTTAGCTTTCTTGTTTTAACAAAGACAAAAAGAAAGAAAACATTTTTCAAAGTGCCGGGATCCGTGTATTTGTAGGAATAATGATATTATTATTATTATTATTAATAATGATGATATAATATATCTCTTTAAAATAAAGCATTAAACAACTTTGATTTTTAAGCACAAGTATTAGACTGGTGTGCCCTGACTTAAGAGTCTATTGAACACATCTGCGGAACGGATTGTGTGCTTCTTTAATGACGGTCTTTTAGACAGAAGGGGACAAATACTTACATTAATTGAATTCATGAAGCAGAAAATCACTGCAAAACACGCACAAGACACAGAAAAACAGATAAGCATTTCTTTTACATTTTAACGGACCTCTGGTTTAAATTCTGAAAAAAGGAACACAGTACCATATTTCTGCATTGAGGTTCAGAGCGGCCAGGGAGTAAACTATGAGAAAACGGGGAGTTTAGTTAAAACAAAGTTTTGTAAATGTAGTAATATGTAAGAAACAGCTTTAATTTTTTCTGCTCTCGGTGACCTGGAAAACTTAAATTAAAGTGATAGTTTACCCAAAAATGAAATTTCTAAACACATATGAAGGTGACCTTTTTGACCCTGTATACTGTACACAGCGACACAACTACCATGTTCAAGGCGCAGAAAGGTAGTAGGGAAATCATTAAAATAGTCCATATGACATCAGTAGTTCAACTGTAATTTTATGAAGCTAGGAGAATACTTTTTGTGTGGGAAGAAAACAAAACTATCGACTTTATTCAACAATTTCTTCTCTTTCGTGTCAGTCTTCGACGCTCTTATGAGAGTACCACAACATGTGTGTGGTACTGCTGAGGCAGGTGCCGATGTTCTGACATAGAACACATTTGGTGTGTGATAGAGGCAACAATAAGCGCACATGCTGTGGCAGCAGCAGCCTCCCGCGGGTCCTCATGCCCGTTCGGTAAGGAGTTTGGATTCCATAGGGGATGCTGTTGGCCTGCTTCTAATGAAATAAAAGTAAAATACACAAATAACATTTAGACCAGTGGTTCTCAACTCTAGTCCTTGGGGTCCTATGCACATTTTGTATGTCTCCCTCATTTACCACACCTGATTCAGATCATCAGCTCATTAGGAGAAAGATCCATGATCTGAACTGAGTGTGTCAGATTCAGAAACATACAAAATGTGCAGAGCAGTAGGCCCCGAGGACTGGAGTTGAGAACCACTCATTTAGACTGTAATTCTAATTAAATAAAGTAGTAATTGATGCCATAAAATCATAAGTATGTTTTGATTTAAAGGTCAAATATTAAAGCTTGCGAAAGAAAAAAAAGCACACACAAACATGACACTTTAATTAAATAATTATGGCATGACGAGGGAGGGTAATTAATGACAGAGTTTTCATTTTGGGGTGAAAAGCAACCGTTTAAGAAATAAATTAAGTATATTTTGAATTATTTTTAAAGATAATTTTACATAGCTTTGAAATACTTCATCCTGCAGCCCCCTTGGAAATTTAAAAGCCACCAGCTTCTTTGTTGAGAACCACTACCCTAAGTTACTATAATAAGGGGTTATTTACATATTGTGCCACCCTAACCTTATATTCTACACTACACACGTGCTAGTTAAGTTACATTTAGTTCTTACGCCTAAGCCTCACTCAGAATCAAAATGCATGTTGATTGAAACTGTCGTCAAGTGCTCACTGAAGCAATTCTCTTGGTTTTCACGAGAGCTAATCGGCACATCTGCAGACCTCCTTTCAAACTCGGGAAAGCTTGTGTTTCACAAAGTCCAACTCTGTAATATACCCTTATTTTGCTTCAAAGTGCTGGATGCATTCCAAATCTGTGGCTGCAGTTTGTATATGGCTTCAATGTGTGTTTGAACCTTTTTTTTGTCACTGGACCAATTTCGCTTTAGCAATCTACATAGCTTTCTCCAATCCCACTTGAATTATGCATGTGTAAAATGCATTTTGAGTGGTATGCATCAGGATGGTGTTCATAATTATTGTATCATGTGCAAAGCACTTGATGTTGTGCACAGCTCTGCACCAGACATTTGGTTACCGTATAAACACTTTATTAGCGGTGTATAATTCTGCCTCTAGGATATCTTTAGCATGGATCACTTTGAGCAAGGTGATGCTAAAACAAAAGAATGCAAATGGAGAGTGTCATCTGTATTTAATATTTAATACTTTGTTACTTCAAACATTTGGCTAACACATCAGAGCAAAAACTCTTCTTTGACACTGAAAGAAGATGATGACGTTCCCACTCAGCTTTTTCCATTAAACTGCAAAATCCTGGAAAACAGCTTGAGTGACCAGATGGAAAAGGAAAACATTGAAGTTATTGGTAAACATCCTCAGGAGGAAATGACAATTAACCTCCGCTGTGCTTCTATGCATGTAGATCATGTTAGCGATTTGGCTTCTCCCTGGGTTCACACCCCTGAAATGAAGCCTGATAGCTGAGGACTTTCGATATTCAAGCTCTCCTTCCCTCCACGCAGAAGATGAGTATTGGAAAATCTATGATAACTTCATTTACAGAACACGCTGACTCAATCAATTCGACTTCCAAAACATGACGCAGTTCCCGTTCAAGACTGTGATAAGATGGCCTGGCTGAAAATTGAACATTTGGGAAAACAACACCTCGAGAGATGTTCTGAGGTGGGTTAAAAGCTCAAAACCCTTGTTTACCAGCTAAAATGTCATCAAGACTCTTTGGGAGGTCATCAGTGATTGGCCGAGAGTTGCTGTAGCGAGTCTGTGCTCATCAATGTTGCTCTGGCGCACCGCTGAGCAAGAGCTTGCGTTTCTAAAAACCAGAAGAAATCCATTCATGACCTCCTCCAAATGTTTAATAAGTGCCTCGACACAAAAGGGTAAATGAAATGATACTTAAAAAATATTTTATGTTTTACTTAGACATACAAGATGTGCTATTTTTCATTTTCAGTGCTTCTGGGGCATAACAGTTCACTAACAGCACAATGTTCTTTTGAATGAACACTAATGGACTGCGGCGTAAGAAGATACAACACCACTGAGTTTGTTTCATTGTTCACATTATTATTTGTAAGACATAAAAGCCATTTTATATGACGTCTCAGATGTTAAGTGAGTGGGAGGTTAGATAATAGAGCTTGATAACTGCGTACAGCCAGATCGCTTGAGTCATGCTTTCCCAAGCGCATATGCAAATCACAAAAATGCTTGATATTTATTAAGGATTTTCTTGCCTATTAAGAACATGAACAGGACATCTGAAAGGATTCATTACAGGAAAATAAAATAGAATCAAAAATTCTAAGAGCACATTGTGCTCCCTCCAAAAGTACATTTAAATATTTCCATGAAGACAAAGTAATCTCCTTTGGCATAAAGGTAGCCTTCATGTCATTCACTTTAAGAAATCCTTCATAATTGTGCTTTTTTCAGGTAATTTTATACAGAAAAAGCTTTTAAAAAAGAGGCCAACAGAAACAGTCTCCGCTGCATGGAACTCTACCCTGGTAAGTCATCTTTCCCCAATGTAACCTAGATGATTTGATGTCAAACAGCTGTCTGAGATCATGGATGGCTATATTTTGTTTTGTTTTTTTCAAAAATGGTTTAAATGTTTTTGTTATCTACTGAGATTGTTCTGCCATTTTATGCAACCAAAGTAAAGCTTACAAAATATTATGTAAGAATGCTTTGGTGTACTACTTTCTTCAGAAAGTACACTTTAAGAAAAGTCCATTTTCCATAGAGATTTTTTTTTTACACTTTTCTTTAAATTATCCATTGCATTGTGTAGTAAAGTAGTTAAAGGAGAAGTCCACTTCCAGAACAACAATTTACAGATAATGTACTCACCCCCTTATCATCCAAGATGTTCATGTCTTTCTTTCTTCAGTCGTAAACAGATTTTGTTTTTTGAGGATTTTTCTCCATATAATGGACTGCTATGGTGCCGCAAGTTTGAACTTCCAAAATGCAGTTTAAATGCGGCTTCAAACGATCTCAAATGTGGTTGTAAACGATCCCAGTAGAGGAAGACGGGGCTTATCTAGTGAAACGATCGGTTATTTTCATAAAAAAAATACAATTTAAATACCTTTTAATCTCAAACGCTCGTCTTGTCTAGCTCTCCCTAACTCTGTGTATTCTGGCTCAAGACAATTAGGGTATGTCGAAAAACTCAGACTGTATTTTCAAAAACAGCGATATAGGACGATTGTGAAGTTGAGGGAGAAAATACGGTTGGAGTTTTTGGACATACCCTAACTGTCTTGAGCCAGAATACACAGAGTTCAGGGAGAGTAAGAAAAGACGAGTGTTTTACATTAAAAAGTATATAAATTGTATTATTTTTACAAAAATAACCAATCGTTTTGCTAGATAAGACCCTTCTTCCTTGGCTGGGATCGTTTACAACCGCATTTGGGATCGTTTGAAGACGCATTTAAACTACATTTTGGAAGTTCAAACTCGGGGCACCATATCAGAAAAAAATGGAGAAAAATGCTGAAATTTTTTCCTCAAAAAACATAATTTCTTTACGACTGAAGAAAGAAAGACATGAACATCTTGGATGACAAGGGAGTGAGTAAATTATCTGTGAATTGTTGTTCTTCAAGGTTGAAAGAAATGTCCGTAAACTTAACAGAAAATGTACTGGTAATTTTCAAAGACTTATCTGTTTTTCTATATATATTTTTTGTTGTTGTTCTTACAGTGTATGAAGTTGGCCAAAAATAAATAATTTTCTAAAAATTACAACAAGCCGTATCAACCAAGAAGCAATGATTCAATGGTAGAATTGATTTGTGAAAGATAATGTGGAAAAAATTACTCCATATTGATTGCAGTAACTTTCTTTGGCATTTTTAACTCTTATTCAGTTATACATACCTTAACGCCATTTGTCACATCTTGCATGAGGAGTTCAGGACCCTGAGGTCTGGCCTGAGCGCTGAGTATGGAGGTTCCAGGGGATCCGGTGTGAGCCTGGTAAAGTCTTTATCCTGTTGGAGACGCTGCCTCCGGTTCCCTGGAGCTGGACCCCAGTGACCCTATTGGGTCTTTTAGAGCAACTGTAGTTGTAGTTGTTGGACCTGTGTATGAATTTTGATAGGTTACACTCTGATAGCATCAAAAATACACGTCACTGCATGATGGTCACAAAAATAGTCAAGTTTATCTTTCTCTAAAGTTTTATATTCATTTTATCTGCCTGTCAGCACTTTCATTCCACAGTCTCCTATTAAGTTTGTTCTCATTTTTCATTCATTCTTATGTGTACAGTAAATTGGCACACAGAAATTCATAAGGATTGATTGTAGATCCCATCATTATTCAGTGGAGTGAGGTGCGCAAGAAATCAATACCATGACCAATACCTGACATTACATTCAATGTCCGTACAAGAAAGATAAAAAATTGATTATGCCGTCAAAGAAAAACAGCAAGCACTTTTTCCTCCTATCTGGGCAGCATTATATTACATTAGCATGTATCCCAAGGAACTAAAGAAATAAAAATCCATTTTAAAAGAGAAGGGTAATACTCATGACTCATGCACTCAATGCCAAAAAAGTAACGTTAATCGCATTAAAGTGCAGAGCAGTAAACACAAAGAAAAAACATGGTGAGTTTTATGAATTTACATATTGAAGAAGCTCAAGAGCTGAGTGTTATTTTGTATGTCGAGAGTGTTTTAGGAACAGAAAATAACCTTGGATTATATCACCTGCCAACAAAACACAAAGTTAAGGAAAAAACTTTCTGCAACAAGATCAGGTTTTAGATTTAAAAAGCAGAGAGAGATCGAAGAGATGATTAAGGGAAAATATCACATCTGTGCAGAAAGGTTCAGACAAAATCCGATATGAGATCTAGTCCGTTCGCCATCTCTATGGACAGGTCTATCCTAAAATTGAATTGTTTCATGTCCTCCAGACATTACATTTCTGAATGTCTGAGTTTTTTATGCTTTTGATTTATTGGGCCATATATCATTCAAAATCCCTTTTGTTTATTGACCTTAAGGGTGCACCAAAGGACATGAGTAATGAGAGTTGTTTTATTTATGGAAGCCTGTTTCTGCCACTAAATAAAAAATAAAAAAAGATTGCAAGAAATAGTCAGAATTGCATGATATAAATGCACAATTGCAAGAAATAAAGTCTGAATTGCGAGACAAAAACTCAATTCTGAATTCAGCTTTTTTCTCAGAACTGCGAGATACAAAGTCACAATTGTGAGAAATATAGTCGGAATTGTGAGATCATAACTCTGAATTCTGACTTTTTTCTCAGAATTCTGTGATATAAACTCCCAGTTGTGAGAAATAAAGTCTGAATTTTGAGATAAAAACTTGTAATTACAAATTCTGACTTTTTTTTCTCAGAATTGCATGATGTAAACTCACTGCAAGAAATAAAGTCAGAATTGCGAGATAAAAACTAAAAATTCTGAATTCATACTTTTTTCCCCCTAGAATTGTAATATATAAACGCACATAAATTGTGTGATAAAAAGTTACAATTGTGGGAACTAAAGTTAATTCAGATTTTTTTTTTCTCAGAATTGCAAGATAAAAACTGATTTTTTTCCCCCTCAGAATTACTTGATATAAACTCGCAATTATGAGTTATAAAGTCAGAATTGCGAGATAAAAACTCACAATTCTTACTTTTTCTCCCCTCAATATTGCATGATAATTACTTACAATTGTAGGAAATAAAGTCTGAATTGCGAGACAAAAACTCAATTCTGAATTCACCTCTTTTTTCTCAGAACTGCGAGATATAAAGTCACAATTGTGAGAAATATAGTCGGAATTGTGAGATCATAACTCGGAATTCTGAATTCTGACCTTTTTCTCAGAATTCCGTGATATAAACTCCCAGTTGTGAGAAATAAAGTCTGAATTGTGAGATAAAAACTTGTAATTCCAAATTCTGACTTTTTTTCTCAGAATTGCATGATGTAAACTCACAACTGCAAGAAATAAAGTCAGAATTGCAAGATAAATTGTGTGATTAAAAACTAAAGTTAATTCTGACTTTTTTTCTCAGAACTGCAAGATAAAAACTGAATTGCTTGATATAAACTCGCAATTACAAGTTATAAAGTCAGAATTGCGAGATATAAACTCATAATTCTTACTTTTTCCCCCATAAATATTGCATGATAAATACTTAGAATCGTAGGAAATAAAGTCAGAATCGTTAGATAAAAACTTGTAATTCTAAATTCTGACTTTTTCTCAGAATTCTGTGATAAAAACTCTCAGTTGTGAGAAATAAAGGCACAATTGCGAGATAAAAACTCACAATTCTGACTTTTTTTTTTGTAGAAATGCATGACGTAAACTCACAGTTAGGAGAAATAAAGTCAGAACTGCGAGATATAAACTCACAATTCTTTTTTTTCTCAGAATTGCGTGATGTAAGCTCACAATTGCAAGATATAAAAAAGTCCAAGTTTGAGAGGAATAAAAAAAACTGATATGTTCTCAGAATTGCTAGTTTATATCTCACAATTCTGACATAATTCATAATTGCGAGATATAAAGACGCAATTCTGAGAAAAAAGTCACAATTGCGAGATATGATTCCATATACAGTATATTAGACTACTGGCATCAGGATGTATTGCATTGACATTTCTCACCAGCTTTTAACAAAACATGCTGTTTCTTCCCTTTCTAAAGGTTTGAGTGGTTATCTTCCACTGCTAAACCAAAACAGAATAAAAAATAAAGTTGGAAAAGAGAAAATGGTTAATTATGGTGGAGTATTAAAGCAGTTACGTTTTTCCCCCCTTCAAATGTCAGTTTCAAATCATTCTGATGGTACACTGACTTCTAATAAGCCAAACATCTTTCCTACAAGTTTCTTTCCTACGCTCCCCTCCAAATGTCTGCTCTAGGATTATGTTTTTATGTTATTAGTTTGGTAAGTGTGTACAAACCCTAGGGGGCTCCAAATGTCACAAAAACAAACAAAACTACATACAGTTGCTTTAAAACGTGTAACGTCACAAAGCTGCATTAGAAAACAAATTTACTGTGGCTTGGTTTCTATAAATGCCCTTGCACTAGGGAGGATGTTTTGACTTCAAGGAAATCAAGGAAAATGTTATTCCTTTTGACATGACTCCCTTTAATATTCACATGCTGTACTTCAGCCCTAAACATATCATCAGCACTATGCAGTAAGAGACCATTTAAGGAGCTAAACAACGAGACGCTAAAACCCAAAACTCCTCAAAAAAGTGCTTCACAAGTCATTAAAAACCTATAACCCTGCCATCCTGTATTCTAAAAACTACTGGTTGAAGAAGCTAAACACAGACTGACTAATAGGCGGCATCTCCTGTTCCAAACAGAAGCTCGATCCACCCAAGATAATCACAAGAGGAGGAATC
Source organism: Cirrhinus mrigala (assembly GCA_036247105.1). Classification (NCBI taxonomy): domain Eukaryota; kingdom Metazoa; phylum Chordata; class Actinopteri; order Cypriniformes; family Cyprinidae; genus Cirrhinus; species Cirrhinus mrigala. Next base: position 13,497,118 of record CM070018.1, on the reverse strand, counting down.
CTGCACGTCAACCATGTAGTGACAGACACGGTATAACAGTATTTTAGAAAATAAAATAAGTAGTTCACAGATATGGAACTCTCCCAAGCCAAAGTTCATGTTATTAAGCACATTTGGTCACTGCCATCAATTTGCCTGTTCTAGAGAAAAAAGCTCTGTTCCGTAGCTCTGCTCCAGTTTTGTGGTGAACACACTAGCACTCTATGCCTGTTTAGGTCATTGGTTCAGTCAGTACATTGTGTGTGGCATACCTTAATGAGATAGGAGGCTAGAGTTACAGCATCTGCTGATGTTATCTCCTCCACTTCCTGTTGTTAGGGTCAATGCCATGTAGTTCTTCACGTCCCTATCAGTAACTTTGTAGTACTCTGTAAATGTAATAGATTGAGATGATAAGTGGAATGCCATTGTGGGAACTGCCTGTTTCCTTTTTAGGGATTGCTGCAATATTATTTTAGAGTAAGGGAAATGTTAAAATCCACAATATCTTTTGAAGCTGAGGACTTATAAATGGACAATGCACTGCAAATTTTCTTGGTGTTCTGGCCGTTTGAGATTTGCAAGAGTTTTTTTTTTTTTTTTTTATGTTTTCGAAAAAAGTCTCTTATGCTTACCAAGGCTAAATTAATTAATTTTTTTTTACCCTTAGATAATTAAAATTAAATAAAAATATTTATTAAAAAAAAAAAATGTTATCTTACCCTAATTCTTAATATAAGAATACCTTTTTTCTCTCTAGTATGGGATGTTCAGATATTTATAGTTGAAGACAAGAAAAGTTTCTTCAGGATGATAATAAAGCTTCATCACTGCAATCTGACATGACACTTCACATTCAGTCTTTATGACTGATGAAGTTGAGCACACAAAGTATTTTTCTCTGAATGTAGAATTTCTGTCTCGTATTGTATGATAAGCGCTAAAGATAGATGCTCTCAGTCTGAGTTCCCTTGAGCTCCGGCAGCTCCCTTGGTATATAATGCAACCCATATACGGTCAAAGACTCTCTCCACATTGTGAAAGCCTTAGATGATTCATTCAATTCCTAAGACAGTGTGACACCTCAGGAATTATTAATGGCTGATACAGGACAAGTGTGAAAGCATCATGGATTTGTCTTGAGGGGATAAACCTTCTATACCACTCTAGATCTTAAGCAGTTAAAACAATAGTGTTGTGCTGTGGGAAAATCTTGACATTTTCTTTGACATTTTAGATCTGGAGAAAGCAAGACATGCACCTGAATAATAAAAATCCTGAAATTCATCATATCTATACATTGGTCACATAAAATTAGCAAAAATCTTGGACTCCCTGCAGCGTGTAATTTCATGACTGCACAGCAATGAATGTCAAGAAATAATGAAATCATTTCAAAAAATCTAAAACTCTGCAAAGTTCGTTTTTTTTTTTTTTCATGGGCTCTATGTGACAAAGTATAATGTGACGGCTCACTGATTTGCCAGTCCTGCTGGGACCTCTGGCTGCCTTTTCATACCAATTTATTCAGATTGCTGAGACACTCTGATGTTGATCACATTAATGCCCTTCTTAGCTTTATAATGTCAAAAGCCACCACAGCACGTCCATCTCCACATCAAAATATGTCTGTTCAAAGTCAAACCAGCAGTGAGTTTGCATTCAAATTCAAAAGATTTGTATATAAAGATAAAACACGTCAGTTGGTGTAAAATCAAGCTCTGCTGATTCTGGAGATGCTCCTTTTCAGAATTCACTTCTCTAACCTGATGTAAGACCGATCCAAACAGGCTTGGCTCACTGTGGGTGGGATGAAACTATTGTAGGATCAATAATCCTTTAGGCTGCCCTCACACTGCAGCGTAATATGACCCAGTTTTCATTTTGTTCTTCATGTGTTGGCACAAGGAATCCAGTCAACCGTACCCTTCAGCTTTTTGAAATTTTGTGTCACCATTTTGTTTGAAACCTCCAGTGTGTCAGACTTGTATATAAAGGTTTGTCCATGAGATGGATTATTGTCCTTTTTTTTTAACATTATGATTGTTACCTGTAACTAGATAATGTTTAGTGTAGGAAGGTTAATGCTGCTTTTTCCACAATATGAAACCCTACAATTACTACGGGCTGTCAAGTTCCAAAAAGTTGTTCCCAGCTTCCCAACTAACAAAAACGTTTTGTGAATGTTTTATTAAATTATATAAACGTTATTTCTGAATTCTCCCTGATTGTTCAAATGTCCTTTTTTTTAACATTTTAAATATTTTAAAAACGGTTTTCCTGGTTAAGAGACAGACACATTACATTTTATAATTTTGTATACATTATTTTTAAATGGTCTAGTAATATTTAAATTATTATTTATTTATTTTTTTATTTGTTGGTGCATAAATATAGCTGCAAGCAGCGATTACCAGGGTTCAAGTGCTTTAAGGCATTTAAGCACATTTAAAAAAAGACATTACACATTATTTAGCAAGCCTGTAACCATGTAAATCAATCGATTTAAAAAGGCATTTTTGGCAAATACAGGTAATTTGGCATTGAAATATGTTTTTTAACGTTAATGACTGTTATAGCGCCATCTGTGAACTTTGCATGCTTGTTAGAATCACCTGTCACATGTGCTCACCAGGTTTTGTGAAATTTAGAGTTTTCGTTTAGGCTTTATAGGCTTTTGGGCATTTTTGGACAGGCCCCTTTTCTAAACAACCCCATTATAGCTTCCCAAAAGGTAAATTTCTTTCTTTTATTTATTTTTTTTGATAATTATTGACCTAAAGATTCCAGAGAATTGCACTGCAGTGTTTTTCCAGATAAAAAAAAAAGGACTAATTCACAAAAGTAGTTTTTTTTTTTTTTTTCCTCAATCATTTTATAAACGGTTGTTCAGAACAAGGAGTTCTATCATATGATATAAATATCATGTGTATGTGTGAAAAATCACGCAATATACAATGTTTACGCCCTTAAAAAATGCGATATCGCCCACCCAGTGGCTAATTTCTTTCAAATTTCTCACAGACCTTTAGGGCCACCCACTGAGTTTTGTCAGCCTAGTCTAATAGGTGCTCAAAAAAAAAAAAAAAAAATCATCTTCCTATGGCGGCCATGTTTTTTGAGATACGCAGATGTCCTCATAGCCACTTGTGGCACTTTGCCCAAGACCGTGCATACTGATTTCCATGTCAATAGGACAAACAGGTGCATAGTCTTGGCAGTTTTTATGTTTTTTCCTCTTATGGTACCACTAAGTGGCCAAGCTCCGCAACTTTTTTCATGTGACCTCAGATTCAGCTCTTACATATATGCATTAGATAGAAGATATCTCATTCTGGGACGAGCTCTGGTGGCGCTGTGAGTACTACTATCCCTTCAAGTTTCAAGTCTCTACGACTTACTGTTTGGTCTGCCCAATCATTTTTACGTGGAGATTGCTGATACTTAGCACAATAGGGTTTCAGCGCTACGTGCTTGAACCTCTAATAACCCATAGCAGAGCTATACACGTGGAGCTGGGGAAGGTGGAGGTTTTCAGAGGAACTCTGAAAGCGTGCTGCGAAATGCTCTAGTGAATGCTAACCAGCTATTTAAATGTAAAGCAGCTTATTGGCTGCGTATGTACAATGAACCAATCAGCTTGTGCCAAGTAGTTTAACGCTGTGAATATCATCAGTTTGCGTTAAGGACCCATCAGTCTGCGCCATCTAGAGTTCCATGACAGAACTTCGCATTTCCATGAACGATGTATAAATATTGGTTTTGTCCTAATTAGTGCTGTCAAATCGATTAATCGCGATTAATCGTATCCAAAATAAAAGTTTGTTTACCAAATATATGTTTGTGTATCGTGTACTGTACATTTATATGTATATTATGTATATAAATATTTATTAAATATATGCATGTATGTGTGTGTTCTTATACATACATAAAAATATATACAGTGCACACACGCATATATTATGTAAACAAACTTTTATTTTGGACACGATTAATTGATTTGACAGCATTAGTGCTGACATTTTGAGAACTTTGTTAAAGACCACATAACTTTGAATGAACATTCTGTTTACATTACTGGAAGAACATTTTTACTTTGAGAGAACTTTGTCAGAATGTTTGCTAAAGGTCTGAGAATATTCTCTGTTAGCTGGGATATATCAAATCTTATAAAGTCAGACATTAATGAGTCTGACTTCAAAGACTGATTTCAACTTATTACTCACTGAATAGTTTTCCATTGTGAACTAACAGCATCAAACCTGACTCAGCTCATCTGCATATGTGATTCATATAAGAAAGAATACACTTATTTTTGAATGTTTTTGTGTGTTGATGTTTTGGGTGAAGTGTTCCTTTAAGTTATGGTGTCAGTAGAAAAAGGATAAATGCATGTAGCACATCTTCATAAACTAAACAGCCTTTGGGATCAGGTTTGTGTCAAGAGTCTGTTCAAGTGATGATCTTCCTTTCAATCAACTGCTGCACCAGTGGTGTCGCTTGCTCCTGCAGACTCTAAGTCACTGACTTGTTTTAATAATTCACATCCAACCAGCTGCCAAACTTTGATTCCATGCATTAAGCATTCCTGTTGTTTTAGCGCAGTCGTGATGAGTTTCACAATTCATGCGTGTACAGAGCGTGCAATGTAGTTTAGGTCAGCCTTTCAAAAAGGATGTTTGCATCTCATTTGTGGCTTCAACTAATCACTTTGGGGAGAACAAATAGAGAGGCATTTCAGGGATTTGCTGTCCCTTCTCAGAGATGAGTAATGTGTTTCTCTCTTTGCATTGGTCTGTTATTGACTAATCTTGTTTGTGATCATTTAATTTGGCTTATAGCTCAAGAGGCCAGACCCCTCTAACCCTTCAGTGTAGCCCTAATAACAATAATTTTCTTAATCAGGATTATTATCTTGTTTTCAAGTAAGGAAATCAAAGCATCCTCAAAACAGGATGTACTGTGTTTTCAGAAATATACTTTGTATTAAGTTTATTTCCCTGTTTAAAGTACATCTTTACGTTAATGTTTTAAACAAAATAATTGTATATAGTCATGAACACTTGCATCCAGCAAAGATGCATAGAAGATTTGTTTCAAATAAATGCATCTAAATTACGTTTAAAAAAATATATTAAAATAGAAAACAGTTATTTCGAATTCTTATCATTTTTCACAATATTACAGTTTTGTCTTTATACTGGATCATAAATTAGTTTTTAGCTGCTTCATCTCTCTCTGGTTGCTAAGCAAAACTGAAGATAGAGCATCTGATCTAACATCTGTACTAACATTAACAACAGTTCAAATACTATATTGGAGTGAAGCATATTTCAAAGTATAGATATCAAAGGGTGAGTGATTTCTCCATTACCTCCATTACAATATATTTTTACAAGATGATATTCTAACACCTCTTGGGGGTCAAGAAACTCTCACCCCTCATGTAAGTCCGCTTATCTCTGAAAACAGACTTCATTTAGAAAACTGGGATGAGCAGAGGACACAGCATTTCTCTTAAATCCTCATTCATTATTGCATATCCAGAATTTTCTATGTTTAATTTTAGTCCAGTGGTTTCACTGCAAATTCAGTCTCATATTACAACATTTCCTTAGATGTGAAACAGGCTCTCTCTGTACCAAAAGAAAAAAAAAAAAAAAAAAAACTTTTGATAAAACCAGCAAAAGCTAATAAAAAGTTTTGGATGATCAAAACAAAAGGCATGACATAACACAGGTGGTCAAGAGAAAAAAAGAACAACAATTAGTCAATAATTCAGTCTGACTGGCTGCTGAATCACAATTACATTTTATTCATTACATTATCTCTCAGAACTCTCAATACTCAGTCAAGTCAATACTGTCAATTTTTAGCTTCAGGAAGCTGAGAAGATAAATAATTAAGGAATAACATACAGTCAGCTGGTCATTATTGGTAAATAAATCCGACAGGAAAATTCTCTATCACCATGAATAAGTTTATTGTGCTATACTGACTGTCTTTCTGTACAGTATGCTGTATCTAATCCATGAATACTTACGAAATAATGTTAGCATAAAATGTTAGCATAAAGCCTCTGTAAAGAAAACAGGACACTGCAACACTGTAGAAAACACTAGCGATCTACCGATATATCGATTTACCTATATTTTCCCGATATTTAAGCATTTTACCATAATCGGTTATCGGTTTTGTATATTGGGTTCACGGAAAAACGCCACCATCTTGTGGGAGTTTTGAGAATTGCACGCATGCAGCGCGCCTGAGGGGAGACCCGACAACAACAGCCTGCAAAGGTAAAGCATAGCCTACTTTCTTGCTTTACAATTAATTAATGCTCATATTAGATGTGATACAAAAATGCCTGGTATGTAGCTAGTTTATGCAGCTTGGCTCTAAGAAATAGAGACGAATTTACAGTCACGTAAAATGATTCAAGTCCTGTCCCAATAAACGTAACTTTGCCTGAATTAAATAATATGCAGCCATGAATGAGCACATGTTGGAAATTAATTTGCTGAATTTACTTCTCTATATGTTCATCAATAGCCTCGTGAAGTCGGAGTCACGTATAGGCTTAAACCATCATAAGAAATAGAGACGAACTCACAGTCACGTAAGATAATCCGTTAAGTTCTGTCCCAGTAACTTTGCCTGAACTGAATAATATACAGCCATGAATGAGCACGTTGAAAATGAAAGCGCTGAATTTAATTCTCTCGCTGTTGCATGCTCACTATTCTCATGAAGTCGGAGTCACGTATAGGCTTAAACCGTCATAAGAAATAGCTCGAACGCACAGTCACGTAAAATAATCCGCCAAGTCCTGTCCCAATAAACGTAACTTTGCATGAATTAAATAATACAGCCATGAATGAGCGCATGTTGAAAATAAAAGCACTGAATTTAATTCTCTCTCTGTTGTCTATGCTAATCATTCGTCTCGTGAAGTCGCTTCCATTTTGCCGTTCACTTACCGGGTTGATGTTCTGATGGTCACCGCATGTAACTTTTAACAAGATTCACTTGTTTAAAACACCCTCAATTATATTAACATTTACTATATAACCATTATTTTTCTAATACACTTCTAAATATATGCAACTCTATGGAAATGATTTATTATCTTCGCCAGCGATCACAGTTTGAGTATACTTCTGTTCTATGTAAATACATAGATAAACCGCGCTGTCAGCAGGCATTTTAGAATAGAACGACGAAAACAATATTAGTAATTCTGATATAACACACCAGTTGAGAAATACAATAAAATACGATGCCTTGCTTGTTATATCCCAATGTTCCAGAGAATATTATTCTTGAATTAACATTATCCAGTGAATTCTTCACTCTTTAGCCTATTAAACAGATTATAAACTGTAGTTTAAAACAAAGTTGAACTCCTGTCCTATCCTATTTTCTCCATTTGAAAACATTCTATATTCTACATTTATTTTGCGTATTAGTGTTGCAGCTGATGCGTTTTATAAATAAAATGTTTTTATTGTTGTAATATGAAGATTAAATGTAACATGAAAGACTGCTAATTTTCAACACTTTTTAAGATGACTGAAAGGAGGAAAAACCAAAGTGAAGTATGGACTTACTTCACTCAGTCACTGATTTACTTTATGACAGTAAATAAATATCGGGCACATAATTATGCAAATAATCGGTATCGTAACGGTTATAAAAAATCAAAAACGGTCAATCACTAGAAAACACTGCAACAATATTCCAGTATCAATTTATATTTTAGCATTGTATGCAATCTAGATTACTGTCTCTATGGACTACTAGTTAGCTATTTAGCTATAGTGGAAAATTGTTAAGTTCTCTCTTAACAGTTTGTTGGTTTTCAGAGTTATGTTTTCATTATCTTGCTTCAAGTAGGTTCTCATAGGCTAGTAACTATCTTTTAAAATGTTTTATTACTACAATACCATAAAAGTAACATTAAAGACAAATGAAATAAAAACAGCTCAGCAAAGCCCAGTTCAGACTACACAGTTTTAATACGATACTGGCAGGATCTGGTTGACGTACTGTAGGGTGTTGTGGGGATTCGTAAACGACAATGGGCATCAGGACGTCTTGCAACCTAGTGGATGACAACCGATGCCACATCTGCGGTACTTCACGACGTGACGGCAGCAAGACTAGCATGATTAATTTTTTTTGGGTCGTGCACAACGAGTTCCGTCACATCTGTGACACTGGCCAATAGAAGCACAGAAGTGCCTTCACACATGCGTTCAAACATGCTGAAACGAAAAAGACAGACCATGGCATCTGTCCTGCTTAGGTGAAATTTTATGGAGGAAATGTTTGTGAAGCTATGCATTTATGATGTTTCCTTGAGGAACTACCACGACATAAAAGCAGCAAAATAAAAACTATTTACCTCAGTTCTCTTTGAACACTGCTCTCAAACTCAATTCCTGGAGGGCCACAGCTTTGCACAGTTTAGCTCGAACCCTAATCAAACACGCCTGATCCAGCTAATCAAGGTCTTCAGGATTAGTAGAAACTTCCAAGCAGGTGTAAGTTGGAGCTGGTTGGAGCTAAACTCTGCAGAGATGTGGCCCTGCAGGAATTGAGTTTGAGACCTCTGTCTTTGACAGTCCATACTGTCCTCTTCATGCAATCCAGATTTGTGTCCACTGTCAGGTTTTCTTTCTTTTTGGCCTTTTCTGACAAGAAGACAAAGCAAAACACATACCTGTATCATCGGGTAGTCTGTTTCCAGTACACAACACCACGAGATTTTAGGAGTCAAAATTCCAAAATCTGACACAGTGACTGTCATAACCAATAATAAAAAAAAAAAAACAACAACAAAAAAACCTGCGTATTCTAAACCACCTATTAGTAGAACCTTTTTGAAAGTTGAATCTACACTTTAAAGGGCTCATCGGATGCATAAATTCACTTTTACATGTTGTTTGAACATAAATGTCTGTGGATATTACTGAAAATAATATCCCCTTTTTCAAATCAGCCCATTCTCAGCTTCTTGTCTGTGCTAGTCACCCCACAGAAGAAAGGGGTGGGGTGAGCAAAGCTCATTTGCATTTAAAGCAACATGCAACAAAACAAGGTTTTTTGACTAGGTAAAAAGGGTGTTGTTTTGCACTACCATTGAGAAATTTTAACCAAAGTATGTTATAGAGTTTTCATTAAGACCCTAATGAATCATATCAACTGATATATATAAAAATGGGTATCCGATGACCCCTTTAACAGTCATCATATCAAAATTTTTAAACACTTAATGGTGTGACTGACCAATCAGAAACAAACATTCTACATTTAAAAACTGGAAATAATTTACCAAAAACAAATTAAAGGAATAGTTCACACATAAACATGACATCATTTAGTCATCCTTATACTGGTCCAAATCTGTATGACTTTCTGCAAAACATTTTTAAGGATATTTTGAAGGAATGTTGGCAATTAAACAATTTTGTTGATCGTTGTATTCCAATATATGGGCAAAAACACTAAGGAATTTCTATTACCCAGAGAAGAAAGAATTTCAGACAGGTTTGGAACGACAGGGTGAATTGTAATTTTTGGATGAACTATCTCTTCAATGTCAAAACAGCCATGGGAAAAAGCCGACCTAGCCTGAAACATGCTTGCTTGACCAAGAGTAACCCACTCTCTTAATTTTTACAATCTTCGCCTAAGGGTTTGTGTGTACAAGTCTCTACATCCCTCTATATCCTTCTATATCCATACAACAGCAAATACAACATATTGGATTAGCAAAACTGATACAGAAAACTAAGAAGACTACAGTATCTTACTTGAGTTGGAATGAGTACACAGCTGGGTTGAAAGACACTTGTTTAATCGAACATATCACTTTATACAGTCACAGTAGAAGGACGTCCAGCTGATACGAATTGTAGAAACGCCTTTGACTGCACACAAGGTTGTTCGGTTTCCCAAAATGTAAACAGAGTCACACACAACAGATAAACAAAATTGGCAGCGGAACTCAAAGACACCCTGTGCTCAGTATCCCAGGCTCTGAGCCAATTTCTTTCAACTGCAATTTCGACATTCAAAACACTACAGCACGTCCACTCTGCTGATAAACACACATTCGCTTGGCTTGCAGCGAAATCGTTGGAGGCTTTTCTGGGTATTTGATTTGGCATGGTGCAAGCATACACAGGAGATTCCACCAAGCAGAGAGAGTAATGGGAGAACAACAATAAATATCTATTCTACAGGCGAAAACACACTGACATGACACTAGAGTGGTCAGAGGAGAGGGGAAGTGTCACTAGAGGCAATTAACGGCCGTGGTTATAGTGGGCCATTGGTGAAATCAAAGGTCCGACTGTAATAGCAGGGCTGCTAGCATGACCTCTGCTTGATTAGTGGTGTGTGCCGGCCAATTCCCATTCTCTGCATGCTTTTTTACTGCTACTATCCCTTGTGAATCCACTTGGGGTCATCCAAGGTCTGCGTAAAAAGTATTAAGTGAGGTCATTTATAATATGAGCCACTGACTTTCTACATAAGGCTGATTCTATTCATCTCATGCCTCTCTAGGTTATAGTTTTAGGGGAGGAGAGGTGGCAGAGGACATGCTATTCCTGATAACAACAGTAAAAGCGTACAGAACCCAGATGCTGTGAGAAAGTTGTTGTGACTCATCAAGCAATGTATTTGTGGGGTCAAGCCTGCCTTGACTGCTGTACCGCTGTTGTTATGGTAAAAATAAATGGCTAGATCAAAATGCTTCATGGGGAGGCACTATGGCAGACCTTTTAGGAGAAAAAAAAGGTCTGTGAAGTACTTCAAAGTGTAATTGCAAAGGAAATAATGCATCCATTTGTAATGGTTTTTACCGGAAAAGCTGCGTGCATAAATATAACACAGTTTAAAATGCCTAGCTGTCATGGAGTTGTTCATATGAGATGCTATTTGGAATCCTAAAAAGGTATTTTTTCATAAGAATACAGTTTAAACATTGGTGAGATGGCTATGAATATAAAAACACATATTTTCGTCAAGCATGACTTGCGTGCTTCTTTTCTCCACAGGAACTGTGGAGCCTCAGTGCGCAAAGTGTGTCAGGAGTGGCTTTGCTTATGAATATTAATCACATTCACCATAGCTGATTTGCTGAATGACACTGGTAGGTAAGCGTTAGTGCTTTCTTTCAGAAAATTGCTAAATTAGCCGAAACAGCAGAGGCTTCTGGCTTGATATTTAAGTCATTGTTGTTCACCGCATTCAAGCAGAGTGTAATGAATTCAAAGAGTAGGGGGACCAATTTCACAATTTATAAGTTTTAAGAGTTGCTACACACCTGGTTGCAATGCTTGTGAATACGATTATGTAAACATGAAATAGTTTCCTGAGATTCATTTAAAAGGATAGTTCACCCAAAAATGAAAATTCAGTTACTAATTACTCACCCTCATGTCTTTCCAAACCCGCAAGACCTTCGTTCAGCTTTGGAAAACAAATTAAGATATTTTTGATGAAATCCGAGAGCTTTCTGACCCTGCATAGACGGCAAGGCCCGTTGATGTTCAAGGCCCAGAAAGATAGTAAGTTATTCTTAAAATAGTCCATGTGACATCAGTGGTTCAACCTTAGTTTTATGAAGTTACGAGAATGCAAAAATAGTGATTACTACGTCAGACTGCATGGCACTCTTGCGAATCCGTGCCGAAGACTGACATGGAAGAGAAGAAATTGTTGAATGAAGTTGTTCTTTTTGTTTCCTTTGCGTACAAAAAGTATTCTCGTAGCTCCATAAAATTAAGGTTGAACCACTGATGTCACCTGGACTGTTTTATCGATGTCTTTACTACCTTTCTGGTAGTGGTAGTACTGTAGCTGTCTATGCAGAGTCTGAAATATCTCAGATTTCACTGAAAATACCTTAATTTGTGTTCCGAAGATGAACGAAGGTCTTGCAGGTTTGGAATGACATGAAGGTGAGTAATTAATGACAGAATTTTCATTTTTGAGTGTACTATCCCTTTAATATTTATTTGAATATTTGTTATCTAAACAGTGTTTTTAACCAGAGTCATGGTAAGATTGTTCTTGCTGATGACTAATATCCAAAACAAGCAGGTTTTTTTCTTTCGTTTTTTTTTTAAATCAGAGTATGTGTTGACTGTGTGGATGTTTGAAGCCTGGGAAGTGGTGCTTCAATGGGCAGTATTTTAGATGTGAATCCTTTTTGTATGTCGCAGATCAATGTGAAATAGTTTGCAGCTTCTGACCTCCTGCTTCAGTCATCTTTCTTTCATCTTAAGTGTAAGCACTTATTTTTCAGATACATGGGGAATCAAAAGTACGCCTGACAATATTATAGGCTTGGTGAGAACATTTGTGGATCCATTTTGAAGGAGAAGTCCGCTTCCAAAACAAAAATTCACATATAAGGTACTCACCCCCTTGTCATCCAAAATGTTCATGTCTTTCTTTCTTCAGTCGTAAAGAAATTATGTTTTTTGAGGAAAACATTTCAGCATTTTTCTCCATATAATGGACTGCTATGGTGCCCCGATTTTGAACTTCCAAAATGCAGTTTAAATGCGGCTTCAAGCGATCCCACAGGCGGTTGTAAACAATCCCAGACGAGGAAGAAGGGTCTTATCTAGCGAAACGATCGGTTATTTTCATTAAAAAAAAATACAATTTAAATACATTTTAATCTCAAATGCTCGTCTTGCCTTTATCTCCTTGAACTCTGTGTATTCTGACTCAAGACAGTTAGGGTATGTCGAAAAACTCCAATTGTATTTTCTCCCTCAACTTCAAAAATAATTTCAAAATCATCCTACATCGCTGCAGAAGTACCGACCCAGTCTTTGCAAAGTGCACGTGCAAAGAAGATCAAACACCCTTAACAAAAAAGTTAAAACGATATAGGACAATTTCGAAGTTGAGGGAGAACATGAGATGGGAGTTTTTCAACATACCCTAACTGTCATGAACCAGAACAAAAACAGTCCAGGCAGAGTAAGACAAGACAAGCGTTTGGCATTAAAAAGTATATGAACTGTATTATTTTAAAATAACCGATCGTTACGCTAGATAAGACCCTTCTTTCAGCTGGAATCGTTTACAACCGCATTTGGGATCGATTGAAGCCGCATTTAAACTGCATTTTGGAAGTTCAAAATCGGGCACCATATCAGTGAATTATATGGAGAGAAATGCTAAAATGTTTTCCTCAAAAAAAGAAAAAGAAAAGACATGAACTTGGATAACAAGGGGGTGAGTACATTTTATGTGAATTTTTGTTTTGGAAGTGGAATTCTCCTTTAAATTGCTGTATTTTAGATATGTTTTGGATTCAATTCAGCAGTGGCAGGTTATTCCTGAGCATTTGCTATATCATATGATATAAGGTTTGACTTTGTTTTTTCAGTAAGGTGTTTTGCTTATTTCATTTTATCTGAGAGATATATGCATTAATGTAGGCATCAAAGCTGTGCTGTGAAGAAATTCTAGGTCTTCCAAGGTGAACAAACATGTCTACAGGGCAACAGCCCTGACTTGGTTTCAATTATAGATTTATTATTTACTTAATTTGTGGCCGGAATAAATATTGGAGCTCTACTAAAGGTTGTGATTGGCTCTCAGGGATGCATGAAAAATAAACTGTATTAAACTTTCAAATGGTGCTAGAGGGCAGTATGGTGTTAGGTTGTGCATACCACTCAGCCATTAAGAGTAAAATCAAGCATCTCTACCTCTCTTTGGCGCTCTCTTTCATTTCTCTCCTTCCTTTAAGCCTATAACGCAGGAAGAAGTGTTCCTATTTCTTTCAAGCTTTTCCTTTTATGTTTTTGTGAACCTTTGAAGAACCTGTTCAAAATGATTCCAGTAAACAAACAAACAGAGACACGCATAAAAGCTTAAAATGGCAAGGAGACGTGTTCACAGCAGTATCCCAGTGGGGTTTTGCTACAGATTAAGTTGATACATGAGTGCTGATCATAAAGTGCCTTTAAGAGAGGAAAAAACACTAATCTCTCGAAGACAATGCGCAAATTAAGACTTCTGTTTCTCAGATTTCCCCCCCTGAGGAAACAGCACTGGTAATCTCTCATATGTCTCCTCCAGAGTTCTTAGCAGTGTCACAGACTGTGCTCAGATTTTCCAAAATACCAAAGTCTGCAATCAGGCAGTGAGAGTTTTCAAAATTGACATTTCCTATAAAGGACATTTTTATAATAGACATTTATTATAAAAGTGATATTATCTTTGATACAATATTCAGACTGATTCTGTAGCTCCATATTCCTGTTTTGAGAAGTTTAATTTTTTTTTGTCTTGTTTACAGTATGAATATGTCAATATTCATCAATTAAAATACATTGACAAGCAAAATGACATACAATATTTAGTCTTATTTTCTAAAGAAAAAAAAAACAGTTGAGTTTAAAGGGGTCATTGGATGCAAAACTCACTTTTACATGTTGTTTACGGTTTATGTTTTTTGTCTAAATGGTTACATAAAGAACCTTAAACATCTGAAGAACCTTTCTGTTTCACAAAAGGTTCTTTGTGGCGAAAGCAGGTTCTTCAGATTATAAAAAGGTAAGAAAGAGATGGTTCTTTAAATAACGTTTGACTGAATGGTTCTTTGTGGAACCAAAAATGGTTCTTTTATGGCATCGCTTGAAGAACCTTTTCAAGCACCTTTATTTTTAAGAGTGTAGGTGTAGGTGTAAAGAGGGCTTTAGTGTCCCAATAAGGCAGCATCCATTTAATAGTAAAATGATAATTTACACTCAAAATGTTATTATTGCATAGTGTTTTATAACGAACTACAATGCTGAGGCCCAAATATCTGACACTAATTGCACTAAGTAGTATAAATAGCATCTAACTAATATTATTGCAAAGAAAATACTGGTTTTATATAGTGTAAATAGAATCTATCACTATTTACTCTTAGTGCAAATAGCAGATTGCTAAGAAAATTTTAAAAGTTTAAAGTTGCATATGCATGACTCAAACCCCTCAAACTCACGCAAATGGTTGAACCAATGTTGTTATATTCACTCAAACAAAGCGATTAAAATTCCATTTGGTTGTCGGTAGTGGTGCAGAAATTACGTGCTTCAGTTTCAAGTTGCATAAATAAGATTTCCACTAAGTGTCACAGTAACCTCTGACAGAGAAATGTCTGAGCAGTTAAGTTTTCCTCTGGGTAGCTGTGGTATCAGAGCAGCAGACAACGCAGGAATATGACACTATGGCTCAAACTAATTAGTAAGGGTACTACACAAGCACTAAAACCTCTCAGACCACAACGTAACTTTAACCACGTCTTTGCTGATTCAGTCAATGCAGAAGCGCAGGGTTAATGGTGTCTCCAGACACTCTGGAATTGCATTGGAAAGACTGCTGTCAGCAGACGCGTTGTCCTGACATTAGGCAGAGTGAAACGCTTCGTCAAAGTCATAACCACACGTGACTCCCCTTGACATTCCATGTACCTAAGAACATTGTGTTCATGAGGTGATTTCCTGCTGTCAGTCAACCCTGGCAAAGGCGGCAGCGGGCCAAGCACTTCTTCACTAGACAAACGTCTACAAGGACAATAAATCCCCGCTCAAGAGATGGATGTCATGTATTTATATAGTGAGTGAAGGGTTTGCTGATCTTTTAGATGTTGGATGTTTGGCACAGTTTACAAACATTGTTCGGGTTTCTATGCACAAAGTGTTCCTATTCCTGCTGCTTTTCCCATTGCTAGATTAAAAGCACCTAAACTCTCACAGCCGGTCAGGTTTGATTTTGAGAGTATGCCTGAGTTTGAAGCATCATCTGAATATGGCAAAAGAAAATGGGTAGAGAGACTGAAAAACTGACATATGAAAAAACCTGTCTTCACTGAATCTGTCTGCACTTGAAGTGTCAAAGTTGAATGTTATCTCAGATGTATTCATATAATTCATATGATTGCTATATAGTGTATATAGTAGAGCAGAATGAATGCAGCTTTGAAGCATCATGTTTTGCAATGTATAAGGTGCTTGTATAATGCTTGAAAATTCATAGCATTCTGAAAGATGCTAGTATGTTTCTTTTTATACAGAAGTTCAGTAATCCACATAATATCATAGATAGACTATTGATAGTCACATTCTCTATCTTTGCTCCACCAATGAAAAACCGAAGCAGAATTGCCTAGTATGTACAAATTCGTAAGTATTCATAAAACAGGCAAAAAGTACCCCTATGATCTACTACTTCCAGTGAAATTCTGAAGTGTGCATCTAATGGACACTTTACTATCCCATGAGCCCACAGGAGAGGATTTGTGAATGGCAATGACAAATCTGACCCAGGTAGGTCACGAGAAAATTGACAACATGACGAATGTTCGTCTGGATTACCTTCATACTACACATATTAATAATATGCAAAATGCACTTTTTTCATGGTAACTTATTCAAAAGAAGCAGTGGTATTTCAGTTCTTGAATGAATTTAACAAATCAGTTGAATGAAAGATTCAATGACTCATTTATAAGGAAAGCTGCTTGCTCGTTCCTGAATGGATTAAATTAACAATTTCTTCACTCATAAGTTCATACTACACATTAATACTACATAAAATGTACTTTTTTCATGGCAACAAAGTACTTATTCAAAAGAAGTAGTGGTATTTCAGTTCCTGAATGAATTTAACAAATCAGTTGAATGAATGATTCAATGACTCATTCATACAGACAGTTGCTTGCTTGTTCGTGAACTAATTAAATCAACAATTGATTCTACTACACGTTAAAACTATATAAATTGTACTTTTTGCACGGTAACAAGTACTTAAGTACTTATTCAAAAGAAGTAGTGATATTTTAGTTCCTGGCTGAATTTTAACAAATCACTTGAATGAATAATTCACTGACTCATTCATAAAGACAGCTGCTTGCTCATTCATAAAATTATTAAATTAACAATTCAGTCACTCATAAGTTCATACTACACATTAATACTACATAAAATGTACTCTTTTCATGGCAACGAAGTACTTTTTCAAAAGAAGTGGTTGTTTATCAGTTCCTGAATACATTTTAACAAATCGGTTGAATGAATGATTCAATGACTCATTCATATAGACAGCTACTTGCTTGTTCCTGAGCTAATTAAATTAACGATTTATTCACTTATAAGTTCATACTACACAGGTTAATAATGTACAAAATGTACTTTTTTCATGGTAACTAAGTACTTATTCAAAAGAAGTAGTGGTATTTCAGTTCTTTAATTAATTTAACAAATCAGTTGAATGAATAATTCACTGACTCATTCATAAAGACAGCTGCTTGCTCATTCATAAAATGATTAAATTAACGATTCACTCATTCATAAGTTCATACTACACATATAATACTATATAAATTGTACTTTTTCATGGTAACTAAATACTTATTCAAAAGAAGTAGTGGTATTTTAGGTCCTGAATGAATTTTAACAAACCAGTTGAATGAATGATTCAGTGACTCATTTATAAGGACAGCTGCTTGCTCGTTTCTGAACCGATTAAATTAACAATTAATTCACTCATAAGTTCATACTACACTTATTAATACTATATAAAATGTACTTTTTTTCATGGCAATGAAGTACTTATTCAAAGGTAGTGGCGTTTTAGTTTCTGAATGAATTTTAACAAATCAGTTGAATGAATGATTCAGTGACTCATTTATAGAGATAGCTACTTGTTCATTCATGAACTGATTAAATTAACAAATCATTCACTTATAAAGATAGTGATTGGCCTTCACCTACTGACATAACTGAAAGACAAAGATAAATCCCCACCACTAATCCATGACTGGCTTAAAATAATGCTAGTATTGCTAAAACAAGTAGATTAATTAGTCAACTTTAGATTGTAAATTTGTAAGTAAAAATGATTTTAATTTTAAAAGTACAAATATAAAAGGCTGTATAGTGCATTTAAAATAGAAAAGGGCTATCCGCAAAGAAGGCGTGCTATAGCAGTGAAGACAGCATCATTGATTTTATTGAAAGTGACAGTGTTTATGCATCACATAGTCCCACTTGTGTTCGATATAAACATATGTTGACTGTCAGAGTCGGATTTGTCAGATCCCACATAACCTTCACTGCCTGACATCAGATCGATATTAAAACTTTACAGTTTAGTGCAATCAGACCCATCAGTTACGGGACAAACCGACACCCAGGCAAGAACTTGCCCTTGTCCTGTAATCACTCCCACATCTCTGCTGATCAGTCTGTACACTGTTATTATAATTACAGCGCTCTACTTTCCAGCCAGACAAACACTCAACTCTGCATTGTGTTTATGACTCAACTGTCATTTTCTATTTCATATTGTATTCCTCCTACCTTTCCCACGTATTTCTTCCTGATGTCCTCCAGATGTGACTTTCACAGGAGACCAGCACAACATCTATTAATCTGAGAGAGAGGAGAAACAGACCCAGAATCTGAGCTGCCTTTGACATGAGGTTACGATGATCTTTACTCTGGCCCTCAGAGATGAGAACAGCTAATTTGCTCAAGAGCAAAATTCTTGACCTACAAATAATATTCCCTGGACCAAATGACAAGCCGGTTTAAAATGCTAGAGCTGTGGATGATGTTTGCCGTGTGCATCAGAGCATATTATCAACTAGCATTGCCCATCTATATCTGAAAGGGCAAAAATACTCCCAACCTCATTTCCAGGCCTTTGAACTTTATTTACCAACCAAGCCATCGGATGAACCTGGCTATATTAAAGTCTGAGATATGACTTCCTGAGGATTCCAGATCAGATTCATATTGTTGACTCCAGGAGACTTGAATATTTCATCTGAAATGACGCATTAAAATTCAACTCCTTCGGTTGTTTTTTCTCCTATATTCTTGAATTGATGGAGTCAAATCCTAATGCGTTCTTTGATAAGCCAAGTGCCATTGATTGCAATGAGGTGCCGTTGACGTACTTCTGAATGAGTGTTCTGGCATTTGCTCTGACCTCTCATCGCCTCCCCATTAATTGAGATGGTGCTGTGGCAGATTTGCAAGGACTTATTGCATGATGAAGGAGGCCGGTGCTAATTTTGCTCATGTGTTAACTCACCATCAAATCACACAGACTGCTACATGAATACTAACACTGTATGCAAATCGCAGTGGAGAGATTATAGCTCCATTATAGTCACAAAAACGATATCCGTTTGCACCAAACGCAAAAAACCCTTATATTACCACTTTACAGTTTAAAATTAAACTAGTATGCTAAATCTTAATGATCTTACAGTGAACAGTTCATCCATGCATGTTTTATTTGAAAATAATAATAAGTCCCCACACTATATTTCTTGTTTTCGTTAATAAATTTCATGTGAATGTGCATCATAATATCTGTTACATCATGACTTCAATGTGTCAGGAACCTAACGATGAAAAACACTTTACTATTTAGCATTTATTAATATAGGTTCATATTAAAGGAGAAGTTCACTTCCAGAACAAAAATTTACAGATAATTTACTCACCCCTTGTCATCCAAGATGTGTCTTTCTTTCTTCACTCGTAAAGAAATTATGTTTCTTGAGGAAAAAATTCAGGAATTATCTCCATATAGTGGACCTCAATGGTACCCCTAAGTTTGAACTTCCAAAATGCAGTTTAAATGCTGCTCCAAAGGGCTCTAAACAATCCCAGCTGAGTAAGAAGGGTCTTATCTAGCAAACCGATAAGTCATTTTTGAAACAAATTGAAAATTTATATACTTTTTAACCTCAAACGCTCGTCTTGTCTGGGTCTGCGTGAACTCTGTTTTTTTTCCGGTTCAATACAGTCAATACAGTTAGAGTATGTTGAAAACTCCCATCGTTTTCTTCCCCAACTTCAAAATCGTCTTACATCGCTGCAGAGGTACCGACCCAGTGTTTACAAAGTGAACATGCAAAGGAGATCAAACACTCTTTACAAAAAAAAGGTAAAACAGCGATGTAGGACGATTTTGACGTTGAAAAAGAAAACGATACAGGAGTTTTTCGACATACCCTAACTGTATTGACCCGGATTACACAGACTACACATGCGCATCGCAGAGACGAGACAAGACTTATAAAGTATAGAAATTGTCAAATTGTTTTGAAAATGACTGATCATTTCGCTAGATAAAACCCTTCTTCCTTGAAACTGCACTTAAACTGCATTTTGGAAGTATATATATATATATAGATAGATAGATAGATAGATAGATAGATAATTCCTGAATGGTTTTCCTCAAGAAACATAATTTCTTATTGAATGAAGAAAGAAAGACATGAACATCTTGACAAGGGGGTGAGTAAATTATCTGTAATTTTTTGTTCTGGAAGTGAACTTCTCCTTTAATTTCTGTATATACAGTACGGATACATTTTTTAACATTTAAAGTTGTCTAAATTTATATTAGCATATTTTAAAGATCACATTTCTAAGTTAACATTAACCTAGATTAATAAATGCTGATTAATTGTTGCTTCATGATACATTGTTTTCCCTCCTCATGAGAAATGTTTGTGATACAAAAACCATACAATCTTTAAAAAAACAAGAGAAAATGTATTACTCCATAAAACAGCAGATCCAGTAAAAATGTGGGAGTATGCTGTATAAAGGTCATTCTAAATCCATGCCATCTCAACACTTTCATCAGCGCTAGAGTCATAAACAAGCTCTGAATGTGGATTTCTCTCTCTAAGGGTAACATATCTTTGTGAAAAACCGAACAAGGCTGGCTTTCTTTCATAAAAGTGCCGAAAACTCCCAGGTATGTATTAAGTACCCGCTGAGAATAGTCTTTCAGGGCATTATTTAAAGGGACGACCTTTATGTTAAAAACGTGCCATCATTAAAATTAAGGAGTTGCTATGCTCACTTTGGGCAGTCCTGATTATTTCTGCCTGTCGAGAATCGCTCTGTGCTTATTATGTGAAATCAACACTGCAAAATGTTTACCTTGGCACACCAAAGTGGAGAAAATTTTGATTGCATCTCTACCAGGAACTTGACAAAAGGGAAAGCTAAATTGCCTCTGTCAAAAAAACATTTACCTAAACCTGTTTGCTTGTAACGCCTGGAGATTCCGTTTTGCGAGAGCATCTTGTTATGGTACATTATGTTCTGTGTTTTAACATTATTTCTCTTGATTTGGAAACACGGAAACACAAACGTATAATACAAATCCCCATAAATAAATGAATGAGCTCAGGTAGTAGCTCATTAGTCATTCACAAATAACACAAGTGCAAACACACACACACACATTTCCAGAATGCCTCATCACACAATGCATTTCCCCCCAACCAATCTCTCTCTTCTCTCCCTCTCCTTTCCTCTCGCCCTCATCTCCCCTCCCACTCTATGCTAGTGTGTGAGTAGCTCTCTCTCTTTCTACCCCTCGCAGGCACGCACTCTGTCAGTGGAGGAGAGGGTTTCGAAATCCAGCTGTAGCTCAAAGTGATCGCCTCCTTGGGCATATCCATCTAAGAGGATTGTGCCCTTTTCCCCCTTGAACCACTTTTTTCGTTGTTCTGAACCGGTAGGATTTTTCTTGTCTGCCACTCAGGTTTGTGATATAGTGAGTGTTCTGCTGAAGAATAACTGAAGTTTTTCTTTCATGGCTGAAGCACCTGCCTGTGACTCATTTGCGCTTTTTGTATTGACGTGATCTGTGTGTTCTAAACCGTTTCTTTTTGCTCTACTGGAATTGTTTCGTTTCGCTACACAAGGATTTCTTGCTGACAACGTGGTTGGAAACCAGAAGTAAACTCTTAGGAGAAACCATGAGTTGGACTCATTATAAATGCTAAACGTCTGTCTGCTTGGAGCGACGCCATCTGAGGAATCAAATCAAGGTAAAGCATTATTTCTTTCTTCTTGACTCTTAACGTCACCTGTCTAAACTGCTACGGTAAATAAGCATTTTTCATTAATTTGAGTGTGCAGGGTCTAGTTTTTGTTTATTTAATTATTATTAAATATTCTGTTGGTAATTAGGTAGGTAATTAAAATCAGCTGACTTTAAGGCGCTTACATCAAGTAGTGGGAAAATTAATCCACCTCTCAACTTAATTTTTTTTTTTTTCGTTTACAAGACTGCTGATTTTCTAGGAGAATTTTAACTTGCTAAAACATTCATTTACATATATTTTTGAAAGTAATTATTTTATTCATAGCTTTTAAAACGAGCCTGTAAAAGGAAATTGAGGCACAAAAATTACGTTGTACTGTGGGTCAAAATACTATTTTATAATAATTTAAAATTATTCATTTTATTTTTTATTATACTCACACAACAAGCTTATAACGTGAATTAGAGGCACCTCTCAACTTATTTTTTTCAGTGATAGAAGTGCTGATTTTCTAGGCAGAATTTAAGGCACACTAAAAATGTTTGACTTTATATGTGGCACATGCTAAGACATTAATTTACATATTTTTTTATGCAATTATGTTATTCATAACTTACAAAACACTCATGTAAAAGAAAATTGAGGCACAAAAATGTCCAACCATGTACTTGGACCATGTTAAAAATTTTTATTTTTTATTTAATATATTTATTTTTTTATTATACTTACAAAACAAGCTTATAATCAGAATTACAGGCACCTCTCAACTTAATGTTTCATTGATAGGACTGATTTTCTAGACAGAATTTAAGGCACACTAAAAATGTTTGACGTCATATGTACCACATGCTTAAACATTAATTTACATATATATATTTTTTTATATTTATTTTATTCATAACTTACAAAACACACATGTAAAAGGATTCTGAGGATTTTCTGTCCTTGTACTACTGGTTAAAGTACTATTCTATACTAGTTTAAAATTATTATTATTTTTATTATCATATTTAAATGTTTGACCTAATATGCACCATAGGTTAAACTATTATTTTTTATTAGTGTTATTAAATTGATAGTTTTATAGTATAATCATAACATGTTATAGGAATTCAGTATTGACCTTTGAATTTACCTTATGTGCATCATAGAATAAAATCTGAACTGAAAAGATCTTTAATGCAATTATTTAATTTATAATTGCCCAACAACTTACTATTCAGCTCATTTTTAACCACTTTTTACCATTAATTCCTCTGTAGAGATGACCACTGTGTCAATGGAGCCCATAGTGGCGATGGTGGAGAAGGTTTCCAACGTCACCGAGCTTCCAGTAGAAGCTTCTACCGAAGATATGGCTGCCACCTTCACTATTGGCACCATCCTGTCCCTAATGTGTCTGGTGGGTGTGTCTGGAAATATCTACACGCTTGTGGTGATGTGCCACTCCATGCGCTCGGCTGCCTCTATGTACATCTACATCATCAACCTGGCACTAGCCGATCTGCTCTACTTACTCACGATTCCGTTTGTGGTGTGCACGCATTTTCTGAAGGGATGGTACTTTGGAGATGCCGGGTGTCGGATCCTCATCAGCATGGACTTCCTTACAATGCACGCCAGCATTTTCACCCTGACTGTCATGAGCACAGAACGTTACTTTGCCGTCCTCAAGCCTCTGGATACAGTCAAACGCTCTAAGAGCTACCGAAAAGCAATTGCCCTCTTGGTGTGGACGGCCTCGTTGATTCTCACCTTACCCATGATCATCAGCGTCCAGCTGATGACGGAGAGCTCCAAGCCAATGTGCCAACCCACCCTGAGCCCTCTCTCGTATAAAATCTACATCACCTTTCTCTTTGGAACCAGCATCGTGGCTCCAGGGGTGATAATCGGGTACCTCTACATACGCCTGGCAAGAACCTATTGGATTTCCCAAACAGAGACTTTCAAGCAGACCAAGAAGCTCCCAAACCAGAAGGTCCTGTATCTGATCTTCACTATCGTGCTTCTGTTCTGGGCTTGCTTCCTGCCCTTCTGGATCTGGCAGCTTCTAGGTCAGTTTCAGCCCGAGCTGGATCTCTCCACCAAGGCCAAGCGCAACATTAACTATCTGACCACATGTCTGACCTACAGCAACAGTTGCATCAACCCGTTTCTCTACACCCTGCTCACCAAGAACTACAAGGAGTACCTCCGCAAGAGACAGAGGACGTGGACGGCTGGCAGCTACCTCAACCGACGGAACCGCTTCCAGCGGTCGCCCCGTCGCTCCTTGTCCTCCAGCAGTCAGCAGTGCACGGAAAGCTTTGTGCTCGCGCACACTTCTCGCACCAACAACAGCAGCCTCTGAGGTAGGTCGCTGACCTTGTCTTTTTGGCCTTCTAGCATAACTGCATGCTGTTTTCCAGACAGTCAATGTGAAAGATAAAAATCCTGTCTGAATAAAACCAAATTTTCTCTAGTTTACCATGTTAGCTCAGTCCAGCAAGTCTGTTTTGAATCTGCCAGAGCCAGACTGTTTCAGTTTGGAGGTCTTGGGTCTGATTTGTTGCTGCAAAGGGCTACAGAGATATGGGAACTTGAAATGTATGAGGAATCTTTTATGGTTGCCAATTATGCGACTAAACATACAGCATAGACAGGTGGAGAGACATTCAGTAATTTAATGCTTTGAGTACACTTGATGAATCACTATTCTATTTTCCAGTTGTATACATGGATGTTATGTTTACAAATGACAACAGATTAAAGTAAATCAGACATTTTGATTGAAAGAAAATGTATTCTGAAACATAACTATGGTGTCGTTTGATAGTAATTGGTTCATGGATAATTGGTAATAGTTCAACTGCTGGTCGCAGTAAAATAGGCCAGATGATAATTAGGTTCCTGTGATTGGATCTGAGCACCAAATGACTCACCAATCAGCAGGAACTGCTACCTGAATGCCAGCATTGTATGAATGACAGTGGACTGAAAGAATAACGCTCTAACGAGAGTGGAATAGGCTATGAGCTTGTTGAGTTAGAAAGAAAATGTGTTAACATCAACAATGAATTGCACAGTGTCTTTCTGCAATAATTCTGTCTGGAATCGTTCAGGGAAAAGGACAACAAAACTCCCCCCCCAGATTAGAACTTGATCTAATCCTAAAATTTATCTTAATTTCCCGCCAAATGACAAAATTAAAAACAGCGAGCTGGGAAAGGAGAGAGCGAGAGAGAAAAAGAGCATACCAGCGCTCCTTTCTCATGTTAAATTCATTAAGATTTCTCAGATCCAATTCGTGTTTCAGTGTGACTCATTCAGCTTTGCATTTAGTGTCAGCTGAGTAAATTCTTGTCATTACACTCTAAAAAATGCGGGGTTATAAACAACCCAATGCAATATGGTAGTTTTATTTAACTCAACCATTGTTTAAAAATGACTATATGCTTGGCTTAAAATGAACACAAAATAGGTTGTGAATTAAAAATCAGAAACATAATTACTAGAGGCATCAGCAATAATCAAAAGGTGAACATTTATTAATAAGCAATTTAAAAAATGTTTATTTAATTATGATTCAACATATTAATAAATGTTCATTTATTGACGATATTAATATATGTTAACTTCCAACCTATTTTGGGTTCATTTTAAGCAAGAAATATAGTCATTTTTAAGCAATAGTTATGTTAAATATAACTACCCAGAAGGCTGGGCTAAACATTTAACCCAACTGCTGGGCCAAAACAACCAAATTGCTGGGTTTAAAATTTTACCCAGTGCTGGGTTGTTTTTAACCCAGCATTTTTTAAAGTGTAGGTTTTTTTAATCTTTACTAAAAAAAATACATAATGGAAATTTAACATTCTAGATCAGGTTATCAGAGTCTTTTTGTATCATAACTACAAAATCTATAACAATTAAATACAAACAAAATATTGATAAACCCAGCAATTGGGATGTTCTGACCCAGCAGTTTTGTTAAATGCTTAACCCAATTTTCTGGGAAGTTTAATTCAAATTTTATAGCTTGAACCCAAAATAGGTTGGAAATTAACATTTATTAATATGTTCAATAAATGAACTTTTATTAATAAGTTGAATAAATTATAATTGAATTATATTTTTTAATTGCTTATCAATAAATGTTCACCTTTTCAATATTGCAGATACCCATAGTAATTATGTGTCTGATTTTTAATTTACAAATTGTGGGTTCATTTTAAGCAAGCTATATAGTAATTTTTAAACAGTAGTTAAATTCCACTTTTGACCACCACTTTTAAGTAGTTAAATAAAACTACCCAAAAGGTTAGGTTAAACATTTAACCCAACCGCTTGACCAAAACAACCCATTTGCTGGGTTTGTCCACATTTCACCCAGCACTGGGTTGTATTTAACCCAGCATTTTTTAAAGTATAGGGTTTTTTAAATCTTCACCAAAATACAAGATGTATTGGAATTTTAACATTTTAGATCAGGTTTTTATATCATAAATGCAAACCTATAACAATTTATACTGAAGAGTTTCCAATATGCTGAAAATATTAAATAAATAAATAAATAAATAAATAAATAAGTAAGTAAGTAAGTAAGTAAGTAAGTAAGTAAGTAAGTAAGTAAGTAAGTAAGTAAGTAAGTAAGTAAGTAAAAGATCACAGCATGCACTCTAAAAAAAAAAAAGGCTGGGTTAAATACAACCCAGCGCTAGGTAAAATATAGACAAACCCAGCAATTGAGTTGTTTTGACCCAGCAGTTGGGTTAAATGTTTAAGTTTAAGGGAAGTTTTGTTTAACTCACTTTTTATTTCTTGAACCCAAAATAGGTTGGAAATTAACATGTATTAATATGTTCAATAAATGAACATTTATTAATAAGTTGAATACATTATAATTTAATAATCAACATTTTTTTTTAATTGCTTATTAATAAATGTTCACCTTTTAATTGTTGCTGATGCCTTTAGTGATTGTGTGTCTGATTATTAATTTACAATTTTGGGTTCATTTTAAAGTAATTTTTAAACAGTAGTTAAATGTCACTTTTGACCACCACTTTTGAGTAGTTAAATAAAACTACCCAGAAAGTTGGATTAAACATTTAAACAGCTGGGTAAAACAACCCAGTTGCTGGGTTAGTCAATATTTCAGCAATTTCAGCTTTTTGTAAGAGTGTTTATGATTCATTTAATTTAATTTAAGTGCACTCTATGATTATTTAGTCAGACTTCTGAGCACCAGACAGCCTTAACCCAAACTCAGACTGTTATAAGAACTACATAGTTTCTATTAAACGTAAACATAAAAACATAGACTAAATATTTCCTGAGAGCTTTAGAATGCCACTGCACATATATTGCAGCCTGATACTGTCATAACAATAAGTTAATTAATTTTCCAGGCACTGTAAATACAAAGCTTTCAAAAAACATAAACACTAAAATAGTTTGAAACAAAAGTTCATAGTTCAAATCTTTTTTTTTTTTTTTTTCCCAAGTCAAGAAAGACTGTTTACTGAATTGAAAGCTGATCACTGCCATGATTACAATATTATCACATCCAAAGCTGATACAGTTTATTGAATTTCTTCTCAATGTCGCATAATGTTTCCATTGTTTGACATCTGAGCACTACCGAGAGAGGAAATCAGTCAGCAGAGCAATGATACAATTCTTCTGAGGTCTTTCCTCTTGGGTGGATTTTGATAATCTGTCTTTGGCGGGCCACATGACCCATGTTTAGGAAGTGATGGACATTGCCAGAAGGAAGGCCTGTGTGTCCATGCAGCTCTAAAAATAACCTGTCCTCTACAACAGCCTCTGTACACAGTCCTGCAATGTCTCTATTTGGTGCAGACACTAAATCAACATTACACGTAATGCTTACTCTTCCCCTGAGCTTTAAATATCGATTCACCACCATTGAGGGTGTGATTGCTATAATTAGGTGGATGCAACAAATATTACAATTTATGTTAAATTATTTAAGCATGTAAAAACAATTGATTTGAGATATTTCTAAGAAATAATTAAAAAAAAAAGCATGCATACACTGATAAATTTAACACTGAATTACAAATAAACACATTTAATTGAACCATTTTTTAAGTAGAGAGACTGAACTTGTATTTTCTTTTTGGAAACATCTTCCCATAATCTTTACTTATGTACAACTTTGAAAAATAATATTTAACAGTGTATGGATAAAAAAGCAACATATGTGACCCTGGACCACAAAACCAGTCATAAGGGTCAAATTTACGAAACTGAGGTTTATACATCAATAAATAAGCATATAAATAAGCTTTGATGTAAATAAACAAGCATTGATGTATGTATTTCCATTGAATATTTTCCTAGGGTAGGACAATATTTGGCCACGATACAACTATTTGAATATATGGAATCTGAGGGTGCAAAACAAAATATTGAGGAAATCACCTTAAAAGCTGTCCAAATTAAGTTCTTAATAATGAATATTACTAATCAGAAATGAAGTTTTGATATATTTACAGTAGGAATTTTACAAAATATCTTCATGGGACATGATCTTTACTTAATTTCCTAATGATTTTTGGCATACAAGAAAAATCAACCATTTTGACCTATAAAATGTATTTTTGGCTATTGCTACAAATATACCCCAGCAACTTAAGACTGATTTTGTGGTCCAGGGTCACATTTGTAGGTATGTTGTACTATTTTAATTTAATGAATTATAAATGAATATACAGTGCTTCCACGGCATTATACTAAACAACCAAAACGTAAAGGTCAAGATTTACATTCGTTAACTGTTGCTTATCTATTTTTTGCATACTAAATTTAGCTACAGGAATAGCTTGTGACGGTAGCCTGCATTTATGTGAATTTGCATCCGTATTATCTTTTACTTAAGGCCTAGGAAATAACTGAACAAAAGTCAGATTTGGCATTCAAATCAAAAGGAAGCGCAAAGACAACAAAGTGTTCCTGACAAAGCCTAACTCACTAACTAAATTCAGCTCTTATAGTTGGATTAAAGTTAAATAAAAGGACCCCCCTGATAATGCCATTGCTTTCAATCTGGACACCAATCTGTCACCGAGTTAGAGACCTTATTTGTCTAGACGGTGGGCTGTTTCATCTGGTTCTGATCCAATAAGGATCCAAATCAATACATCTCATATGTTCCAGGACTTCTTCCAGACCATCTTGAGCCTAGCATGAGATACTCCTGGCAGAACAATTGCACGATGATAAACTGTTATGATCTTTGTAATCCAAAAGTAAGAAGAATGGCACACATTTCCATCAAACTCACTAAAAATAACCCCGGCTTGATTCACTAATCAATGATGGGCCTGCATTGCAATAGCAGCAATCATGAATCAATAGATTTATAATTCACACTGATAACACAGGATCTGCACACTTCCATATCCTAATTGTGAGAGGAAATCGGCATAATTTGTTGCATTCTGGCTGAAAGCGCTATTCGCTCACATTCGCCAAAATATTTTGTAAACGGAAAGCGTAAGGGACGGGAAGGAGGATGTGCAGAACATTCGTTCGGATTCCCGGTAAATATGCTGAGCTTTTCTTGCAGTGCAGGTGATAACAGCTGAAGAGTAGAGATTTAGGTGAGTGAAATACAAATGCAGTGATTGCAGAAAGGTTTGAATGTTAAACTTTCATTTCGCTTGGTAAACTTGAGTAAGATGAACTGTAATGGGAAGAAACAACAGCAGGGGAACAGGTTAAAGAAAATGAGAATCAGCAGGTCATGTTTCAAAATCTGCCCTGACTACTAAAGACATCTTATAAGGTTTTGACAGTGCATAGTGGAATTCTGCCTCAGCTACAAATACATTATGCATTATACATACGACGCTGAGCTGCCTACATTATCTAATTAAAACTGCTTCTGCAGACATTGCAATATGCATGGCATGTCAGGATAGTTTTGCATTTGTTTGCTGTATGTGACACTTTCATCATTTCATATTTCCGAGTCAATATGGTGTGGGAGTGTATAGACGGTGGTAATGGAAATGAATCAAGAAACAGGTTCACCGAAGACCTGTTAATGGCAGCGGCTTACTGACAGACCCAGGACAGCTGGCTGAGTTTATGAGACCCCATTGCTCTTGTGTGCATGCTTGTAAATACCTTTCCAGTGATCCCGGTTACACAAGTCAGGGATCTAATCATGCATATACTGTATGCACAGACAAAACCTGCCATCGGACAGTCACTTGAGAAAAGTGACCAGGCATTAATATTTTTGCCAGCCATGAAACTGTATGTGCAAAAAAGGAAAAACAATTTCATCAAATTTTGTATTATCATTATTATTATTATTTTTTAAATCAAATAAAAAAAAAAACAAAAAAAAATCAATAAAGAAATATCACTATAATACCTTTAAAATGTATTTCATAACAATTATAATTTACATTTTATGTAATTAAAATTAATATAAATATAATAATAATAATGAATATTATTATTATTACTATTATTTTTTATTATTATTAAATCTTTATTATAAAATATAAATATATTAGTTATAAAATATAAACATTAAATATTTATAATGTATTAATGATTACATTATAAAAATAAAACAATAAATAAATATCACTATAATACTTTTAAAAAATATTTCATAATAACAATTATAATTTACATTTTAATAATTAATAATAATTATTATTATTATTATTAATAGTAATAATAATAACAAATATTATTATTGTTGTTATTAATAATATTATATAATATTTATTATAAAATATAAATATATTAAATATTTATAATGTATTAAATGTAAATGTGAATCCACTTATTATTATTATTATTATTATTATTATTATGTAATTAAATTACGAACAAACAAATCAATATAGAAATATCACTATACTTTTAAAAAGGACTTCATAATAACAATTAAAATTGACATTTTATGTAATTATAATTGAAATAATAATAATAATAATAATAATAATAATAATAATAATAATAATAAATACTATTATTATTATTATTATTATTAAATCTTAAATATAAAAAAATAAATATATTATTTATAAAATATAAATATATTAAATATTTATAATGTAATAATGATTAAATTATAAAAATATAATCAATAAAGAAATATCACTATTATACTATAATATAATGTAATATAATATAATTTTTAATTTTTTTATAACATTTACTTATTTATTTGCATGTAACAACAGTAAAAATACAAAACTCATATTTAGTTTTTTTTTTTCTTTGCTTTCTAACTATTTTACATTTACTAAGTTAACTATTAAAAAGAATAGTTGAATTAAACAGAATAGAATTAAAAAGAATTAAACAAGTTCACAAATAAAATATACTGTTTAAATTGTTACTGCCTTGAGTTATTATTTTGAAATAAATGTAAATTGCCTAAGAACACTAGCTTGTTGAGATTACTGATTACATTGTTAATGTAAGAATATAAAATAGAATTGTTTTTTTCCCCACCCATTTTGGCGGACAACTGCAGGGAAACTTGTTTTTTGAAATTGCTTTTCTTTTGTTGACAGATTACAACACATTATTTGCGATTTAATAATCGTGCTAAACCAAATCGCATTCCCAGGCATTGTTAGAATTAATTTAGAAAGTAACCGGCCAACTGCCGAGTTGCATTATTCTATTTCACTGTCCTACTTTTCTATTGTTTTTCTATGCAAAAGCTCTAGATGGATGCGTTTGACCTCTGTGCTCGTGTACGGCATCTTCTGCATGGCACTGCATTCTAAAAATGCAATGCTTCAATTAAAATAAGCTCATCTTTTAAAAAACATGTTTCAAATCTGTGCATTTTCCCCCAATTCATTCACCTGTGTTTAATGTGTTTCAAATTCTGTGTGAATGGCTGAGTGTTAATTTTAGGCCCTGACTATGAAAAATCCGTTGTTCTGCATTAATTATGATCTGGGCCTCTGGGTAGGGTACGCAGATATCGATCACTATTTACAGGGCCATGAATTCCTTCTGTTGCGCCATTGATCTGTGTACTGTAAATGTGACACGGTTTCCCCTTGAAGAGGACACTGGTGAATGTGGCTTTCTCTGATATTAGAGGGTCACAGAACAGCAGAGTTCCATCACCCCATGTCACCCGGCAGGCTACCGCAGTATCTGTCTTGTATTCTGGCGAGGTGAATGTGCTCCTACAAGGTCAGGCCATTACAGATAGCTGACACCATCATCACTCACGCAGCACCTAGCTAGCTTTAATGCACACATCTGCGCTAATGACTTTTTGTGAAGTAATCAGTGTGGCTCCCTTCAGTCTTTATCCTGTCAAACTACAGGAAACCCAGCATGCTGTGCCAAAGTGACCAGCTTATTCCCATAACCCTTTAGTCCTTCCTTTTGCAAACACTGGAAAACACTGTTGTTATGCAACTTGAGAAAAAATTTTAGACATCGTATCTTTTCATCTATAAATTTGTGACCGTTTTAGATGAAAAGAACCTATGTGTTTGTATTATTCTCTTGATTATGCTGAAATCCACTAGAGGTTTGCAATCATATACTGAGAAGTTTACATGAAAGCTTTATTTTAGTGCTTTTTCAAATCTTTGGCAATGTAAAACACAACCGCTGAATGATTGATGTTTTAATGGTACTTTCTTGTTCCTGTTTTTTCCTGGTGTTTTAAGATGATGAATGTTAAGCGGGACTCTAGGGTTACATTACATTACATTGTGTACTACTCTGTCTGAATCATGCCTGTGTTTTTTTCATTCATCAAACAAAGGATACAAACAGGAAAATGATTAAGGTTGCTAAAGCACTTATGCAAAAACGTCAACTGATCTAGATATATATATATATATATTAGGGGCGTTTCCTCTGAGGCAAGGGAGGCTCAAAATATTGGATGAGAAAAAAATTTGTAGTACAAAAATAAATCAACACCAGTATTACAAAATATAAGTGTATAAATCAGTTGTTTTTCTAAATAAACATTGTCCAACGGCAACACCAGAAGGTAAATGCCTCCCCTGAGCCCACTGAGTTTCAACACACTCCCTAAAGTGCACGGTGAGTTTAGTGGGGGGTAACTGAGAATGAAATGGGGTAAATTCACAAGAGAGGAGTCAATGCCTCCATCGCGATCTGATTGGATACGACTGTTATGATCGGCTGTGATTGGTTCATGCAATAAATCCTGCCTCTTCTGTGCACATTCCACTTTCATGAATCAGTCTGAATAACCAAAATATACCGTAATGGTGTTAGTGGGAAGACTAATTTAAAAAAGTAAGTGAACAACTTACAAACTCAGATAAAACCACGTTGTTACATTAAAATAAGCAACACTTACATTTTCACTCCCAACTCGTCATATATCTATGCTTGGTCAAGACCCCTTGGTGTTGCATTTTGACGCTCAAGGTACCCCTTTAGCATCATTTTTTAAAGCCTTTTAGCATCACTTTTCGACGTGCAGGGTCCTCTATTGATTTCAGTTGCATTAATTTAATAGTTTGCATGCATTTGTAAAAATATAAATAATTTTAGATAAATTTAAACTTTCATTGAAGCACCTAACTCCACCCCTACCCTAAACCTACCCACTTCTGAACAATATAAAACATGTAACAGACAATTATAAGTACAGTCACAGGTATTTATTGCAAAAAATGACCATAAAAGCAGTATAAAAGCACTACAAACAAGTCCTGTTGCAGTCTTCTGAAGCCATAGGATATCTTTATGCGAAGAAGAGAGTAAAACACAAGGTTTTAATTGCTGGAAATGATCCTGCTCCGTTAATGCGCTCACATCTCACTCAAAAAGATACTCCAGTAGCATGACGCAATCGGTCACGAGACACACAAGAGCCAATGACATTTCACAACCAAGGCTGACGTAAGACTTCTTCTGGCGGCATTTTTTGAATTTGTGCACAAGCAGACTAAGCTTTATGGCAGACAGAGACAGCATTTGCGTCTATTCCTCTCACAAATCAATCGTTTCGCCTCTGAAGACTTGGAAAATTAATCTTTTTTTTTTTTTATCAATTTTGACTGTAGCTGTATCTGCCTGTTGTATCTTGTGTTTAATTGACAAATGGTAGGTTTAGAGGCAGGGGTTGGGTTACATGCTCATAAATGTGTAAATAGTGTAATAAAAATATATTACACTAAAAACTGCTTATTTAAAGCAATGAAGGACCCTGCACGTCAAAAAATGACGCTAAAGAGGTACCTTGTGCATCAAAAAGTGACACCAAAGGACCAAACATCAACATGTAATGAGCTGGGAGTGAGAATATGTTGAAATAAGACTTAAAATGGCATGAAAACATGATCTGTGGGAGTTTTTAGTAAGTAAGCAAATATATGTGTCTGTGACCAATATTTACTGAGCTTTGATGACTGATGATCCCAAAAAATTCAAAAATAGTTAAAAGTTAACCATTAAAAAGAATAGCTGAACATAAGTTCGCAAATAAATATATTGTTTAAATTGTTACTGCCTTGAGTTATTAGTTATTGAGCTTAAAAACACAAACTTAATGAAATTCATTGATGTAAAATAGTTTTTTTTTTTTTAAATAAACAAAAAACAAGGCATTTTTTTCTTCTTCTTCTTTTTTTTTTTTTTTTTTTTAATAGTGTAAGTAATGTTTATTTAACCAAGAAAATGTGACTGGAACATGAATTTACATTTGATTAAAAAAAAAAAAAATTGCCTCCTTTCAGAACACCACCGTTATTTTGTGTGATATAATGTGACATAATGAATCAGAGAACTGAATGCAGAGCAAAGAACTAAATAATAATAAAAAAGGAATGCACATAATTCATTCTTAGTGAAATTCCAGCATAATATTTGACATTACAAGACAATGAAAAAGAAGCCCTTTAGTGCCTTTGAAATTACAGCTACCCATAAAAATGTGTGCTGGTGTTTTTACTACACGAGCTGATAATGGCAGTTATCATATAAAAAGCATTTTGTCACACTGAGGTTTTGCACTCGGCCATTTGGATAACTCAGGAATGTTCTTCAGAGCATGACTGAGCCTTTGAGGGAAGAGCGTTACAACGGCAAGAGACAGACGGGAGAACGGGGATTACGAAGATCAACAAATAAGGCAGCAGAGGTCAGAGAGACCCATTAATAAAGGCCTTAATAATTCAGCATTATCTGTACTGACATTGAGCATTCTGCATTTTACTACAACATTTCCCTTAGAATGTGCTGTCCTGTAAGTGGTAAACAAACTTACCCATTCTTATAATAATATTTGCTCTATTTATCTGAAAAAAAAAAAAAAAAAGACTAGCTTTTGATTGCAAAAGCGTACTATTGGTGAAAAAAGTCAGGACTGATAGTAATTACAAGCAGATGTTAAAAATAATGAGCAGATGTGATTCACAAGATTTGAGCCTCAAAGTTCTCCAGTGTTGTCATGAATCGTGCCGTTTCCATGTATTCACAACATCCGTTTCGATGCTGGACTGCAATTCTACACAAGAAGATAATCAACAATGTCACCACTAGATCTACCCCTGGCAGTTTAAAAACATAAACACGAAGCAAAGAAAACGGTAAATGACCTTCTGCTGGCTGAGAAAAAACCATATGCAATGAGCTGACAGGCAAACTGTCTTAAAATCAGTTCCCTGGAGTTAAAGGTTGCACTGGTTTCGAAATACTCACCTCTGAAGACCAGACAAATAGTATAACATGACAACATCATTATGTGCTTTCAGAAGGGGAGCAGCTACATTTGTATTCAATATTTGTTCAGTTTTAACTTAATTCTGGACAGTCTTTGTGAACATATGCTCATTTATATGTTAATTTCTTCTTCGTCGTCTTTTTTTCCCTCAGTCTTTGTAGCTAAGATTGAAAATGTTCTTGTTAGCTCACCTCACTCCATGTACCTGTTCTAGTGTTAGACTTTTTTAGTTTGCTGATGGTCTTAATAACATGCTTTAAGAATGATTTCCTATTTTAGACTAAACTAGTGTTATTGACAGAAGAGTTAGAGCGAAGTGTTCAGTTCTGTGTGATTACACATCTCTAGGGTGTTAATAAAAATACACAGTGAGATCCAAAAGTCTAAGAGCACAAGTGAAGTTGCTTTTATTTGCATTTTTAAAATTAAATAAAACATAATAATAATAATATTCAGATTGCAAAGTGGTTTGAACAGGAAGGAGGAATCTCTCTCTGTCCACCGCTGTTCCGGCTTTTCAGTCTGTGCATTGCTTGTTGATATGCAAAGCTGGCTTCTTCTGGAATTGTTTTAGTTGGTGGAGATGAAATATGCAAATAACTAACTGGCCAATTTTGTCTGAAATGTAAATTATGACACGTATAACTTGTTTATGGAACTGTTTTATAAAAGCAATGCAATGGTGAATTTTTTTTTATTATTATTATTTATATAATTTGTTTTATTTGACATTTTTATTTGACTTTTTTTTCCCCTCAGAGCTGCTTGTGCTTTTTCCTGGCATGCCATTTGCTTACTGCAATAGCCGAGGAGTATATTTTGTTAGCTAAGATGTGTGAGTTTCTCAACGCCTTGTGAAACACTCAATGAGGGACTGGATCACAGGGTCAACTGAACCACAGAGCATCAGTAATGAAACAGCAAAGGAGCTCCATTACTCTCTATAGTGCATTCCACAGGTGTACGGCAATTAAAAAAAAAGATGCAGAGCAGTGGGATGTATTTTCTTACAGAATGTGAATCAAATGCGTCTTGGTTGTGCAAAAATATGGTACACAAGGATGCACAAGGACACCATGTGCTGACCCTGTGTTTGTCCGCCTTGTCTTTCTGCAAGTGCATGGACAAGTCTGTAGTGTTCCATTATGAAACAGTTCACAATACAGATGATGGCCTCTGGCCTTTCTGTGTTGCAATGTCCTTTTAATCCCTCAAAGGAATAGCAAATCAAAAATTAAAATTCAGTTATCATTTATTCACTCACTTGTTGTTTCAAACTTGTTTGACTTTCTTTTGTGGAACATAAAAAGATTTGTTTTTTTTTCCTGTTATAAGTCATTGGTTACTAAAATTCTTCAAAATATCTATTTACATTTATGCATTTGGCTTACATGCATTCAAGATACACATTTGATCAGTTCTTGCTTTCCTTGTTCGACAGAAGAAAGTTAATAGAAACACCTGAGAGCACCACACCAAAACTTACAGTTGTATCCAAAATTATTCATACCCTTGGTAAATATGATCAAAGAAGGCTGTTTATACATTCGATCTTTCATTCAAAAATGTATTCATTTGCTAGACACTACTGGAACTGCAAAAGTGACTGGGTTCTATGGTCAGATAAAACTAAAAAATTTTTTGCAGCAAACGTTTAAGATGGGTTTGGTGCACACAGGGATGAGAAGTAACCCATGTGTACAATGAAATATACTGCTGTATCTTTAATGTTGTGGGCCTATTTTTCTGCCAGAGATCCTGGATATCTTGTTCAGATAGATGGCATTATAGAGTCTAACAAATACCAACAAATAAAAAATTAAAAACTGACTGTCCCTGCTAGAAATCTTATAATGGGCTGTGGTTGGACAAACAAACATCAAAATCAAAACAAACAATGGGTCACTGAGAACAAAACCCAAGCTTTTGCCATGGCCAACCCAGTTCCCTGACCTAAACTCTATAGAAAATGAGTGGGGTGAACTGAAGAGAAGCACCAACATGGACCTGGAAATCTGAAGGGGCTGGAGAGATTTCGTATGAAGGAATGATCTCTGATCATTTGTCGGACGTTCTCTAAACTTATCAGGCATTACTGGTGAAGACCAGGTGGCAACCTCCAACAGGAGGCAACTCTCTATTGAAACCAATTCATCGTCTGGCCGGGAAAGAAGGGGAGTCAGAGAGTCAGTCCCATAGACCTCCCATGTTAAAATTTCCCATGTTAAAACTTAACAGCAGAAAAAAATATGTTTACAGCCTGGTACAAAAATGGTTTTGGTTTATATAGGTAATTTTGCCCTTCCTGACAAATGTGAGGGTGGTGAATTTTTTCATAACTCATCTGTTTAAATTATATTAAGCCTTAAAGTTCTGCATAATTAAGGGCGTGGCCACTTTGAGTGACAGGTGGATTACCACTCTGCCCTTGGCAGAGTTTTATTTTTCCATAAAAATTAATTACAGGTAGGACACTGGAAATCTGGCAACTAGATGTTTTAATGAAAATGATCTCAAATCTTTGCACCGCTCTTTTGAAGTTATTGTACTCTGTCTTTGCATTGTCTGCAAAAAGTGAGAAGTCACGCCAAGGCAAAAGGCAGAAACCTGACCGTAACAACCAGACAAAAGTTAAACGTGAGTGGATACCGTTTTGCAGCCAATTTATTTGCAATGTTCCCTAACATTAAATGATGCAAGACATATTTAGCATATTGTTTTATATCGAATTGAATGAAATAGCCTAACCTATAAGAACAACTTGTGGATTGATGTGAACGCCAGCAAGTAGGAATGCTCAGAATGACGTGAATTAAACATCTCCGATGACGTTCATTGCCTTGGATTTGATCAAGTTACAAAAAAAAGTAGGAAAGGGATTAAGTTGCTAACTCTTACTGATTTTATGTGTAATAGATGCTACATTGACACGGCATTCAAGTCCTCTCACGTGCAGAAGTGGGCAGCCAAAGACTGACAGCTGGCACTGAGTGAATAATCTGCATTATAAAAAGAAAAAAAAAAACTATAAAGATTATTTATGCTTAATTATTGTTGCCAAGTTATCTAGTCGTTGCTTGCTTACAGTGCTTTGTTATATGGAGCAGTTTGTTAGATTGCGATCTATCTAATTTGTTTGTCTAATGAAGTGCCAACAGATATATGAAAGTACACAAGTTAGGCTACACCGTAATTTAAATGCAGCAGCCTTTAATGGACGGTAAAAAAGAGGCAGAATACTGTATAACTCCAGAGCGGCACAGTAATATTGATGAACAGCTAAACAAATGCAGAGCACCATAACTAAATCTGAGCATTCCAAAACAAAGAACGCTAACTGATGTTATAGTGTGTTCTGTCTTGGTTTCTCCTGGTCTAAGGCTTTTCTCACGGCAGCACTGCAGCAGAGCTAGGCGGGGTGGTTTCAGCAACCAGGCACCTCAGGTTCACCCACGTCCCACCTTTTTGCCCATTTTCGATTATCCGGGAGTGACGTGCTGCCAAGATGGTGGGGGTCAGCTCTGCCCACTTTAGGCTTCAAAAATGCTCTTCAGAAACCTACGAGTGATGTCACAGACACTACGTCCATGTTTTTTACAGTCTATGGTGAAGACAGAGATGTTATCTCTGAAAGGAGGTTGTAAAAAGTATTGAATAAAAGGGTATGATTAATTGTGTCCATTGTGTATTAAAGAAACACTTTTTTTTTCTTTTTGTTTATTCTTCAACGAAAGGTTAGATTTTTGTGAATTTTTAAAAAAAATAATAGATCAGAAGGATTAATGATACAGATTTATTTTCACAGCCTTGATCATATTTACCAAGGGTATGAATAATATTGAGCACAACTGTATATAAAAGCATTTCATTATTTCTCCTGATTTTTTTTTTCTTTTCTATCTTTAAAGTCACCACTTGTGAACTTTTGCAAACTTTGTGACACTTGTTTCCCAGAAATGGAATTTGAAAATAGATTGTTTGACCTTAAAGGCGCTGTAGGCGAATTCTGCCACCGCCATCCCTTCAACCGCATGCCCTTTCTCCAAAACTTCCCAAGACATGACTGCAAACCCGAACAAGCAACTGACAATGCGTAGAGATTTCCATACCTTTTGTTGCTTGTATCTTCACCGCTTTGTGTCTGGTTTTGACTCTCTGTGGAGCTGTCAGTGGAGCTGTTGATTTCTCAAGACACCAATTTCTCTGGTACCTGTAAGGATGTGGGGAAATTTAATGTGTGGCATTCCAAAAAGTCACTTACGGCACAAATAAATACACATATAACAGTCTCAAGAGGAAAAAGTGACTTCTTGCTATTTCTTAACAAGCGCTATTTCCCCTTGGCAACTTCTTAGGGCTTTCTGGAAGTTGAAAATCTGCCTGATGGCTCCAGTAACACACATTAACACATCTATACACACACTCACACCTCATAATAATTTTACCATAATCCTATCTCTGCGGACCATGCTGTGAGTTTCTCTTTTCCCACTGATCAGAGCAGTGAA
Source organism: Cirrhinus mrigala (assembly GCA_036247105.1). Taxonomy (NCBI): domain Eukaryota; kingdom Metazoa; phylum Chordata; class Actinopteri; order Cypriniformes; family Cyprinidae; genus Cirrhinus; species Cirrhinus mrigala. The sequence goes on along the minus strand of CM070018.1, from coordinate 13,457,004 downwards.
GCGGCGGCATTTGGGGTTGTTTTGAATGGAGAGGAAGTCCTTGAAGGTGTTGCAGCTGAACTTCAGGGGGATCAGCAGGGTGAGCCAATAATTAGAGTTATGTGGAGTGTCCGGGAGGAGCGGAAAGAGGAAAACTGTGAGCTGGGACGCTGCTGCAGTGCAAGCCCGGGGCAGGGAACACAGGATAGGGCAGGGTGTCTCTTAGGAGAGTTATAGCTCCACACTGATTCCAGGTGCTGCGCCGTTGAGTGGTTTTGTTTTTGTAAGTGCTCTGAGGGAGGGAGGGCATTGCTGCAGTGGGTATTCTCTCAGGTGCTAGAGCCATTAAGGCAGCAGGAACTCACAGATGATATATGGTCTTGATGCACGGTCCAAGAAAGACAAATAAAGTCTGCGCAAGCAACCTTTGTGTGGCCTTCTGCCCTTGGAGATACAGTGGGGAAAAAACAAGCTGAATTTAACAATGACGACGGTGCTGCGATCGTGTTCTCTGTAGTTAACTTATCAACACATTGTCCTCTATAAAATGACTGTTGTTGCAGAACAAATCACTGGTTTAATTGCTCTGGGCTGCTCATTTGTGTTTGGGAAGAACATCAGCGAAATTTATTTCAGCTGGATGAGAGTGTAAAGTTTTGCAGGTTAAATGGTACATGTAATTGCATCCCTATATTAAGATTTCACATCTTTTTGCACCCCAAATTTGGACATTGTAAGAGATTGGAGACCTTCATGGTAAATTATCTTGTGGGTGACTCATGGAGCTGACGTATCAGTGCATTTGAGTGTGTGCCTGTACACCAGCCTTGAAATGGTAATGGGAAAAACGAATGCACTTTCACACTACCGCTGAATAACAGCTGTATGTTGTCCAAGCCACATGGACTCTAAATTGATAATCGCAGTGCAACAGAGATTATTTGTTGCACGGAGGGACTGTGGGTTTTTTGTGATATTGCAAATTTTGATTTGCATGATCAATCTACAGGGATAATCGTGTATAGGGGAAGTCTGAACACACAGTACACACTTTAACTCACTTCCTGTTACGTGTCTCTTCACAGGATCCGTGAGTTATCAGGCTGGCTTAGAATTATCGCATCTTTAATACTTCCTCATATCTTCATTGATCAGTAGATATTTCACTGCACGTATCATGCAAAAAAGATTTAAACTCAGGGCACTGATCAGTGACAATGTCCTGCTGAACAGTGTGACAACAATGCTACACTATATTTTAATATCATATAAATGATTATTAAAATTGATTGCTTGATTTTAATTCATTCTCATTTTAACGAAACGATATTGTTTCTAAACTCCTTAACTTCTTAAATCTAGCCTGGTTTCACTGAATGAAGGGAAGATAATAGCGCACATCCCATCCAATAAATCGAAATAAGCTTTGTGCTTTGTTACTTTTTATATGAAACAAAGACTTGGATTTCAAATTCTGTCCATTTTATCACCATTAATACTGTTTTGGCACTGTTCAATGTGGCGTGACAAATCGCTGTAGCACCTCAGTTTAAGGGAAACAAATTCAGTTCAAATTGCATTTAAACTGATCGTCTCCTCTGCTTTAATACCAGTTTCAGCATGAAATAAACATGAATAAATATCCAAAGGTATGTACAATTTAAAGGAGAACTCCACTTCCAGAACAAAAATTTACAGATAATGTACTCACCCCCTTGTCATCCAAGATGTTTATGTCTTTCTTTCTATAGTCGTAAATAAATTATGTTTTTTAAGGAAAACATTTCAGGATTTTTCTCCATATAATGGACTGTTACGGTGCCCCGAGTTTGAACTTCTAAAATTCAGTTTAAATGTGGCTTCAAACAATCCCAAATGTGGTTGTAAATGATCCCAGCAGAAGAAGAAGGGTCTTATCTAGCAAAACGATCGGTTATTTTCATAAAAATAATACAATTAATATATTTTTTAGTCTCAAATGCTCGTCTTGTCTTGCTCTGCCTGAACTCTGTGTATTCTGGCTCAAGACAGTTAGGGTATGTGGAAAAACTCCAATCGTATTTCTCCCTCAACTTCAAAAATGAATTCAAAATTATCCTACATCGCTGCAGAAGTACCGACCCAGTCCATGCGAAGTGAGCATGCAAAGAAGATCAAACACCCTTAACAAAAAAGGTAAAATAGCGATATAGGACGATTTTGAAGTTGAGGGAGAACATGAGATGGGAGTTTTTCGACATACCCTAACTGTTATGAACCGGAAAAAAAACAGAGTTCAGGGAAAGTATGACAAGACGAGCGTTTGAGATTAAAAAGTATATAAATTGTATTATTTTTATGAAAATAACCGATCGTTTTGCTAGATAAGACCCTTCTTTCTCGGCTGGATTCACACTGCAGGACTGCTCAACATGAAGGGTTTAAAAAGTGTTGAAAAACTAGGCTTTTTTAAAATACTGCATATTAAGCTTGACTGCAACTATCTACATAAATTTCAACTGTAATTTGTGAACTCATTAAAACTGTATTTCTTCCCTACTAAAATGTATTTACGTAATAATGCACTTACTTAATAATGTACCCTACAATTGTAATTTTAGTATATCACACTGGTATATTTAAGGTCTGCTAAATATACTAAGTATAAAATAAATGCATTTTAAATCTATTTCCCTTTCACTAGGGTTAAGATCTGCACCAGCTTATTTTAATAAATTTAAAAATACAGTAAATGTTATTATTCCGTACGATGTAAATGCTGTACCTTGCACTAATATATATAATGTAGATGAATGGAGAGTAATTCATTTAGTACACCCATATGTCTCTGTGATAATGTCCTAAATAAAGACACTAATTTAACAGCTGTTGGTTCATGGATTTTCACACTCCAAATTGAAATCTTTAGTCAGAGAGCTTCTTGATGGCCTGTGATTGTCTTTAGTGTCTCCTTGCAGGGGAAAGTGACCTAGAGAGAGGTGTCAAGCAGCTTTATAAAAGGAATGTGGTTCTCGTGCCCTCTGGCTCAGATCATATTGCAGGCTTATGTCATGTTCCCCCAGAGATATGCTCTTCAATTCACAGCTGACTGTCTCCTCTGTGGTCAGACTCCCGAGGCATCCCAATAATCACTTACTTCTTAAGAAAATACATCACAAAGCCACATAACACTTGCTATAACGATCACATCTGTACTAAATTTGCTATCCCGAGGATTCCAGTGAACGCTATTAGTGGAATATTCCAAACAGTTGTCTCAGTTATAAGGTCTAATACTTCATTTGCTTAAGCCTCATTTATTCAATTATATGCTTGCATGAGTTAAATCTGAATTTCTGAGATGAGGGAACCCTCTAATGCATAGGAATAGCCTATGCTGAAACTCAAATACATGTGAATACATAATCAAATTGCTCTTTTAAAAAACAAATATGTGGAATTGCCTTTCCAGAACATTCCAGCTCATAGTAATCCTTACTTGCTTGGCACTAAGTTGATGTAATTTGTACATAACAACTATTACCTTCCACGAACCATCAGCTTTTGAAGTCTTTCTTGGGTGGTCTTGCGTGTTCCATGTGTGAAAACCTCTTGACTGCCTGGTTTTAATTCTGACTGGATGCTGTTGAGAAAAAGAGCATTTGACATTCTGTTCCTCTTCAAAAATCAATCGCAAACTATTTTTAATATGATTATTGATTCCATAATGATTGACACAGATATAGATTTGTATGGGTATTCAGAAATTATTGATATGCAACGGGGGATGTCTAAAAAACGGCAGTTGACTAAGCTGTTTAAAAATTATCTTGGTTCTTATCTTTCCCAATGACTTGGGTAAAAGCCTAAAAAAAAAGTGATGTCTCAGACTAGCTGTCATACACTAGACTGCATGTAAGCTGTCCAAGAAGCAGGAATGTGTAATATTATGAAGTGCAGTAGGTTATTGCTCAAGAAACTTGGCAGACATGATGACTGAAGATTAACCCTATACTGAAAACATGAAACTACAAAGGCAAGCACACAAACACCATATGATCTGACACTGGCTGAAAAAAAAACAAAAAAAAAACACCATGTGTGAGTACCAGTGGGTGCCTGGCAGATGCAAAGCTTATTAAAATCTGTTCACAGGAGTTGAAGGTTGAAATGGTGCCTGAATTTTTCTAATTGGATCTTCCCTGGATTCCTACGGAAGAAGGCATCCGGCCAATCCACCTCTACTGAGTGAAACAAACTAAGTGGCATTAAATAACATCACCAGTCTTAGCCTTTTAGCCTTAGTTTCTATTCAAAATATGTACAAATGCATTGTAATGCTTGGTAAAATCATGGCACGACAGTGGCCCTGTCCCAAATGGCACACTTGACATATACTTGCAGTCTTAAGATGGCCATGTATGTTTGTCCTTGGAATCCTGCACACTGTACAGTGTCCCATTTGTCATCTTACGTTTCAGAAGAGTGCTCATGGCTGCTGCCCTTGTAACCGCTGTATGCCCTTGATGCACACTTCAGCCAAGCATGCAGTGATGTTGACGCTACATTAGACTACTATCTGACAGTTTATGTATCATTATGTCACTAAAGTGTAGAATGTGTGGGCTGCAAGAGCTTGGGATGGTATCTGAAACAAGGCTAGGTCCCTAGGGATGGAATCGTGGAATCTAGTCATAAAAATGGAATTCACTGCATAATACGGAATGTCACGGAATTTGCCAAATTTTGGACGAATAAATCTAAAGTAGATCAGTACACTAAACTAAAACAAGGACTAATGTTTGCAAATATTAAGCCTTAAGAATATTTTCAATATGAATCACGTAAGTTTTGCGTGTCTCTGTGTGAATGAATGGCATAAATTTGTGGTTTCGTTTACTACACGCATACTGAAGCACACGTGACGATCGCAGTGTTTTCTGCCTCTCTTGCTCTGACAGTCACTTCATGAGCATTTTACTGTTTCTTTTGAGAAAAACTATCACCATATCATATACAAACAGAAACTTAAAATTCACAGTCAAAATAAAAGTTTGGTTTAATTTACTTTTTTTTTTTTTTTTTTTACCAGAAACATGTAAATACAACAACAACAACAACAACAGTACTTCTGAAAATAATAATAATAATAATAATAATAATAATAATAATATAAATAAATAATAGTGGTAATAATAATAATAACAATAATATACAATCAATTAAATTAGAGATGCTTTTGATTATTAAATTTAATGAAACCATTAAATGGAATCTAGGAAATTAATTTTGGGGGGGGGGGGTGTATTTGATAGAGCCTTAAAAATGTAATTTTTGTTGAACTTTTTTTAAATTGCTGTTAAATTGTGGGGGGAAAAGGGTTTTCATAGGGCCTTAACAATTTAATTTTTGTTGAACTTATTAGACATGCTTTTGATTATTGCATTTAACAAAACCATTAAAATGGAATCTAGAAAATTTATTGAAAAACACTGAATGTAGTAAAAATAAAACTGAATTTCAATTTAAAAAAACAACGTACTTGAAAATGTAATTTTTGTTAAACTTTTATTAAATTATTAAAAAAAAACATGTAAAAACAACAACAACAGTACTTCTGAAAATAATAATAATAATAATAATATAAATAAATAAATTATAGTAATAATAATAATAATATATTGTTTTTTAATACAATCAATTAAATTAGAGATGCTTTTGATTATTAAATTTAATGAAACCATTAAAATGTAATCCAGGAAATTAATGGAAAACATGGAATTTAGTAAAAAAAATAAAACTTAATTTCTGTTGAACTTTTTTTAAATTGCTGTTAAATTGTGGGGGGAAAAGGGTTTTCATAGGGCCTTAAAAATTTAATTTTTGTTGAACTTTTATTAAATTGCTGTTAAATTGTGTAAGTTTCATGGTTTGAATTAATTAGACATGCTTTTTATTATTCAATTTAATAAAACCATTCAAATAGAATCCAGAAAATTTATTGAAAAACGCTGAATGCAGTAAAAATAAAACTGAATTTCAGAACAAAAAAAAAATACAACGTATTTCATAGGGCCTTGAAAATGTAATTTTTTGTGAAACTTTTATTAAATTGCTGTTAATTTTTGTAAGTTTCATTATTTAAATTAATTAGACATGCTTTTTAATTAATAAAATGTAATTTATTTATTGAAACAGAGTCTAGGGAAATTAAAAAAAACAGAATGTAGAAAAAATTAAAACGGAAAAAGATGGAATTTGGGGGAAAAAAACAAAATGGCCAATCAGTTCTTGTGGGAGATTTTTTATTCTTTCTTAAGATTTTTCTTTCCTAAGATGAATTACAGGCACTCTTCATTATTATTGTAATCAGGAAGGACTCTCAGAAAATTAATTTACACTGGATTAGCCACTGTTGATTTAGAAGTAATTCAAAAGGAATGTCTGTGAAGAGCTTCCATGTAAAGTGAGATTGCTCATTTTGAAAAATAAACAAGCTCTCCACAAAATCATGTCTGGTTTAGTCTTTTCAAAATCTGAATGGAGTCACACTTGTTTAACTAACCTTTAACGTGCAGTTCTGTTGTGTAGACAGTAATGGCTTGTACAAAAGAGACATCATTCACAGACTGAAATGATACATCAGAAGTCCCAGCTGCAAAAAGTTGAATGAAATGCATTTAAGAATACGAGAACATCAAGGTCCGGACATGGTTTATCTTATCCAACTTTGCTAATAAATGGCTGTTGGACTGGCTGCTCTTCAGTTAGTCTTTTTCCTCACCAGTTCTGCAATGTTAATTACAGATGTGCTCTTTCTGCGATGCTGAGATACTGCCTGTTATTTCCTGCATCCTTGGTAATTATTCAGAGCACCTGTGGTGTGAATAAACTGTTATGTTTGTGAGCATAAACCTGGGCTGGAAATATTTTAATGGCACAGATGAAAGTTTCCTCTTGAACTAATTAAGATTTTATTTGATACGGGTCAGTTAGCAAACACACAAATGCGCCAAGCTGTTTGCCAGAAACCGCTCATGATGAAGGTACCCTCCTTTTCCTTATCTCCTCTAAGCATTAAAAGCCTTGACCTCTGAATAAATCACCTGTGGTTTTTAAGATCATGTGCTCCAATTAGCACCCAACCCATCTCTGCACTTCTGAGACATTATGCCATGGAAAAGTCACTAATGAAAAAAAAGATTTCTGTGCAATGGCTATTTATGGCAAGCATTCGTTTAAAAGGACACCTAGAACATGAAAACTTGATGACATTATTGTTTCCCCTAAAAGTGAATAGTGACTACATGTTGTTCTTCACGGCTACATGTGTGCAACACTGGAGTAAACAACCTGAGATTAATTAAAAGGACATCTGTAAAGCTGCTTGGAAATCTTAATTATTTCCACTTGTGTTTCAATCGTAGATCCTGGACCAAAGACAAACAGTATTTAATTATACAATTCGGTCTCCTCATGTGTTCTGCGTTTCCCCCAAGGTTTTTGTTTTTTCTGAAATACAGTCATATATTACTTTCCACTTGCATTACTCAACCCTGTCTTTGTTTTGCATGGTTCCGTATGTGGAGACATCCTGCTTATTGAAGGGTGGCACGTAAGTAATGCAAGTGTGCCGCAGTGTTTCTAGTTTTACTGCTCCTGTTGGGCAGGATCAGAACCAGAACAAATACAAATGCGGGAACCATAAGAGCTCGGCAGCCAAATCCTTCACCCTTGCATTTTGATGAGATTCAGGTAATTTATACACAATGCCAGCACACAATGACTCTTTTAAAGCAAATAATAGTATATGTAGGCACATAAGACTGTGGAATGAGCTCTGATGGGAATGTGAAAGAAACTGCACAGAACAATTACGTGATTAAACTATTATGTAAATAGAAATTACTATACTCCGGGGTGTTACGCAGTTTTATTATGACCCAGAAAGGTTCTTACTGGGGAATTACAAGTGTTTTTGTAGCCTTTAATGATGATTTAAGACAGTACAGTTAATAGTCTGTAAGATTTTTTTTTTTTTTTTTTTTTGTAATACTTTACAATAAGGTTCCATTAGTTAAGTAAGGAATAATTGACGACGGGACGCTGAATTCTTAGAAAATAATGCACACTCGAGGTGATTACGTCATTTTTACGTACAAAACGTCATTTTAGACCTAGTAACAGAGGCTTGAGCCGTTGATAACATACTAATGCAGTGTTATGAAGTTATATGAGAGAGAGAGAGAGAGAGAGAGAGAGAGAGAGAGATTAAGCAAGTGAATTACCTCTGAGTCTGTCCATCTCCCAACAATGTATGGCAGCAGTGTCTCTACTAATAGTGAAACTCTAAGTTCATTTTCCTCAGGAACAGTACCGTTGTTACCTCGCTTGAGAGAAGTCATGTAGTCTTTAAGTTGCTAAACTATTTTACTGATAAAATCGTCGGAGCAACGCTAACAACATTAGCGCTTATGTTAAGGTGTGTGCGCCTGTAAGGGAGAGAGAATGGGAGAAATAGTGCTTTCCATACATAATAAAACGTCATTTTGTGGCAAAAACATGGAAATAATCTGTAGATTTTTATTCTATTGTTTACTGTATTTATTTGTTTGGCCAGTGTCGTTGTGGGTTTTGGTCATTTTGCTGTTTTATGCTGTAAGGACCTTTGTAATAACTGAAATCATGTGGTGAAGTGATATAGACTTAATGCGGTCAAGAGCTGCCTGCCTGGAACTACGTTCGCCGTGCGTTTTCCTGAAAATAATTGCACGCCTTAAAACGTTCGTCAGCCAATCAGAGTCAAGCATTTAACTGCCCCGTAGTATAATGTTAGTTATTAACTAACATGAACAAACAATGAGCATTACATGTATTAGAGTGTTTATTAATCTTTGTTAATGTTAACAAACAGAACTTTTGATTTTAATAATGCATTAGTAAATACTGAAATTAACATTAATTATGATTAAAAATGTTGTAGAAGTAATGTTAAATACTTCTAAAGTAGTACTTCTAAAGTAATAACTACTAAAATAGTTAACGAATGTTAACTAATGAACCTTATTGTAAAGTTATTTTTTAATGTTCTTGAAAGAATGCTTACATATTATGCTCAATAATTTATTTGATTAGAAGTATAGTAAAAACAGTAACACTGTAAAATATAATTAAAATTCAAAATAACATTTTTCAATTTTAGTATATTTTAAAATTTAATTATTCCTGTGATCAAAGCTGAATTTTCAGCATCATTACTCCAGTCTTCAGTGTCACATAATCCTTTAGAAATAATTCTAATATGCTGATTTGGTGCTCAAGAAACATTTCTTATTATTATCAGTGTTAAAAACAATATTTGTGTGAAAACAGTGAAGCTTTTTTTTCAGGATTCTTTTATGTACTGAAATTTTTTTTTTTTTTTTTTTTTTTTTTTAGAAGAAAAGCATTTATGTGAAGTAGAAATGATTTAAACATTGGTCAAAAGTGAAGATATGAAGAGTACATTTGCAAAAACAGATAAATTCGTTTTTTACAATTTAAAAATTTTTTCATTGTGCATTCCAATTAATCTCAATCAAACTGCGATTGGGTTATTATAATTAAGTAAAAATAACTATAAAATACAGCTAACGAACAACAAAAAACAATAAAAAACATGATAACATAAAACATGATTTTGTACATTTAAAAAAAACCCAGACTTATCTGTTTTTGCAAATAACAATTCGACAATTCAATTCAGTTTACAATTTAAAGCATTCTTGCTGAATAAAAATAAGTAATTAAAAAAAAACACTGGCCCATTCTTTTACAAAAATGAAATAATATTATATACAAATACATTTCTGTTAGATTTAAAAAATAAATAAATAATAAATAAAATATTGTGGAAAAAGCAAATATTTCTTATTAATTTGACAGATTTATAAGACTTTAGGACCCGACCATATATTATGTGATTTCTACCTTCTTTTTCAGTAAACACTTTCTCACCAAAACGATTTGCACAAATCACATAAATGGCGATTACCAGAGCAGGTAACTGCTTCTGGCTCAATTGCTTGCTCAGCTAAGCCTTAAATGGGCTTAGTGAGTCTAGACGCCGTCTGTCCTAAGATTCTTTTTAAATGAGGTTAGAAATTGTTGTTCTGAGTCATAAATAAACAGTAGTACAAATGGATTTCAAAGAATTACGACAATTAATGTGATTTTTTAATGTGATTCCAAACCTTTGCAATTCACTTCTCAGCAAAAACCTTTCAAAGGTATACAGGACATGACAATAAACAGATAAAACACAAAAGGTGCACAAAACACACGTGAGCTCAATATTTCTGATGAAACACTAATCCTTCATCAAGATGCATCACTCCCCTGCTATAGGGGAGTTAAAGGTTATCTCTGTCAGCTGGTATTTTTGCTCAGACACGGACTCAGTGTAAATTGTCATTGACAAATACGCCATGTGCTCAGTTACTTGCGACCTGCCTTTCAACAGCAGACTAATTACCACAGTGGTCTCAATGGAGCAGTCGGAGGTGAAGACCCTTGCTCAAGGGTCCCGTTGTGATTGAGCAAAATTGAGAACTCAATGTGTCCTCACTGTCATCTCAACCGCACAATGATAGTTAACCATTCGACTACTTCCGACTTGGTGGTGTGTGATTACTTTTTCTTTTTCTTCAGATACACTTCTTTAACACATTCAAGTCTGTAATAGATAATGTCCATCATATTAAAACCACAGCAGATAAATGTCAGCTGCTGATGCTGAAGTAACTTGTGGGCTGGTATCTAAAATGCTCAGTGTTATTTGAAAAGGTGTGCTTAAAGATCAGTAATTACCAAGCCTGTTTTTGCCACGGAATAAATAATATTAACATTTAAAAAGGTAGTTGCAATGTTTTATCAGACAGTTCAAGCTTTTTTCTTGTAATTCTGAGTTTTGAAAAATAAACCCAGAATATAGAGAAAGAAAAGTCAAAATTGTGAGATAAAATGTCGCAATTGTCTTTGTTTCTTGTTGCAAAAAAGCCTTTAATAATGATTTAAGACAGTACAGTTTGAGGTCGGTAAGGTTTTACAATAAAGTTCCATTAGTTAATGTTAGTTAATGAACAATACATTTATTACAATATTTACTAATCTGTGTTAATGTTAACAAACACAACTTTTGATTTTAATAATGCATTAGTAAATACTGAAATTAACACTAAGATTAATAAATGCTGTAGAAGTATTGTTAATTTTTAGTTTGTGTTAACTAAAGTAGGTAACTAATGTTAACTATTGAACCTTATTGTAAAGTTATTTTTTAATGTTTTTGAAAGAATGCTTACATATGAAGAGTTCAGATGCAAAACCAGCTAAAAGCCATCTCGGTCAAAAATGAGATAATGATACTGAGTAAAAGCTCTCGACACATATTATACGTCCATCAAATAATTTTTCTTCAGACTCGCTAAAATACCAGCCTCAGCCCAATCAGAAGTACCGGTACTTACATAGAAACCTATACATCTGAGCCTGATAAAAATGCATTTTTTAAAGAAAGACGTCAGATAGATTTAACTGGTTTTGCATCTGAACTCTTCATATTATGCTCAAGAATTTATTCGGTTAGAAGTATCAGAAAGATCTGAAAAAAAGAGAAATTGTGAGATGTAAACTAACTCAGAATTCAGAGAAAAAACAACAGCTGTGGCATTAAAATACATTTTGAGTTTATATCTTGCATTTCTGATTTTTTCCCCCCTCATAAATGTCAGTTTATATCTTGCAACTGTGCCATTTTTTCCTTCATAACTGCAAGAAACAAAGTCTGAATTGTAAAGTAATTATGCAATTACAGTACCTTTTTTAATGTATTTATTCTGTGGTGGAAACAGGCTTCAATACCAAGCACTTCAAATGGAAAAACAAGAACAAACAAACAAACAAAAACATCTTTCCAATATCCTGGTGGTCCAGTTCTGCACACAATGTAGTGATTATTGTGTATACAGCATTTTTGTGTATAGGTGCACGCTAATTCATCTGAGTGTGTATATATGTGAATGTGTGAACTGTACAGCACTACAGATGGAGTGAATTGAGGGAATGAGTCACAAAGGGGAAGAAACAAGAATCAGACATTAGTGCCCCAGGATCACTTGTTTGATGCATGATGTACCATATGGACCATCCATCTGAAATATACAGAAGAACTTTTCCTCACCCTCCACACATCACCAGTATAATACATGATAGTTTGAAAAACACAAACACTTCTCTACCAAAATCTTTTCAAGTTTCATGAAATGCTGTTTTTCCTTTAAACAACAAAGAGCTAGTGTTTTCGTGCCTCACCACCATAATAACTAAGGAAATGGAAACTGGGGGAAAAAGCTTCCTCTGATCTCAGCGACAGCGACTTCACTGCAGGGTTTACTTAAACAGAACACAGTGGCACTCGTGTACACACGTCCACCCGCTGCTTAGCCACTGCTCATATGAAACACTGAACCAGCCATCATTAGGACTTCCACTGAGACATCCAATACAGAGCTTTACATTATCCATTCATGGGGAGTATCAAAAACACAACCTTGCAGGACCCTTTGTGGATGTTTTTCTATTAAAATAAGTTTAGCATGTCCTTGAAAAGCATTCCCCATGTTTAAGAAAATAACTGATTCTTGAAAGTACTGTTACAACCCTTCCCAACTGGTTAGTTATATTGTTACTTTCTATTTTTGTAACATAAAGGTGAAATAATTGACAAGTGGCTGTTACATTTCAAATTAAACAAGAGAAAGCTAGCCTTACACTGTAAGTTTATGAGTTGATTTATCCTTGTTTGCTTGAGCTGTTTAGATTGGTGCCGAGGCTTTTGCTCGGACAGAATCTGTGATCTCTGACCCAGTTCGTTTGCTCGCGTCCATGGCTGCGATAGGGGCCGTTCACATGTCGCGCCTCAAAACGCGTGGGAAACGCTAGACGCGCCGCTTTCTCCTACTTTCTAAAGCACTCTGTAGCTTGCGCTCCCGTGGCGTCTGCCGTTGCTAGGCAACCATGACCTGCGCTCTCAGTGAAGACGAGGAAGTTTTGCGGCATTCTGAAAAGTTGAAATGTTTTTATCTCGATGCGGCGTGGAAGCGCCTGGGAAAACCGAGCGTGTCGCACCGCGTGCGCGTCGCGACCGTGTCGCTTCCGTTATGAGCGCGGATACCGCGCGCCTACATTTGAAATAACGAACTTAAACCCGCAAAAGGGGCGATATGTGAACAGCCCCATACGCAGTTTTCCGCACGCAACCCGGGGTGTCGAAATAGAGAGAAGCGTCTGGCTGCAGACATGCACTTGCATTTTCAGACCTGCACTCTCAGACACCTGCACTTCCGTCTGACGTCACTTGCAGTCTTTTTTATTTTTATTTTATTTTATTTTATTTTTTTTTTTAATTGAATCTCTCAACATTTTACAACAGTAGCCAGGTGGTGAAGACAAGAAAAAAGAAAACTAAATTACAATCTCACTCGTGTAACCGTAGGGGTTCTTTATTCTGTGTTGTGTTGAAATTTTGTGAAGAAGGACAGGAGAGCGCCGGATTGGGTCTGCATAGAGAATGTATTTTTATATAAACAGGTCATCACGACAGCTTCAGCTCACAGATCAGTAACACTGTTCCGTTCGGGAGAAAGACAGAAAAAAAAGAGGAAGAACAGAACAGGAAACAAGGCCTAAGTCCATAGGCCTGCACATAAACTTATACAGAGGAGCGTACGAAACGCAACCGTATTGGTACTAAAACAACTTAAAAACACAAAAATATGGTTTATCAATGCATTGCCTGCATAGAGAATGTATTTTTATATAAACAGGTCGTCAGGACAGCTTCAGCTCACACATCAGTAACACTGTCAACAAAAATAACATTCCCAAGTATAGTTAAACATGTATGTTAAGTATATATAATCTGTAAATGGCAAAGTAAAATAACTAAAAACAACTTCAGCATTGTGTATTTCTGTGTGTGTATTATTTTTAACCAATGCTAAGTCTGTAGCATGGAACACTGCATACCTGTTCCGTTCGGGAGAAAGACGCAAATCCACAGAACAGCAGAATATGAACGCAGTGCACAAAGTCTCTCATTAAGCGTTTTCCTCCCGTAGAAAACCAATAACACTTAATATGGCTTAATGTATTTAGACAGAATAAGTGCCATTAAAAAAATACATTTTGATATATAGTTTATTAATTTAATGTACTTCAAGGCAAGAATATGGCCATGAATACAATGCGCAAACTTTCACTTTATACCTACTAGCTCAACAAACGCTTAATGTGGCAAAACGGACTGAGATGATAAAGGCCAAATTCAGTATAAAACTTATTGTTGACAAACTATGTACCAGCAGATATGAACGCGCAATAAGAAATGCATTAAGTGATATTAAAATAATGATATTATGATATTACGGACCAACTCCGTATAGGCAAGCAGACATGCCCAGAACGCAATGCGTTAGATGTTTTCCTCCCGAAGAAAATCAATATAAATAAAACACATAATGTAGCATAATGGACAAAGACAATAATATAAAAGGGCTGCAGAGATTATTCTATATGGGAAAACGCGAATAAACGCGGTGTTGCGTTTATTCTGGGCTCACCTGCTTGTCTGTTGTTGTTTTAATAATGAAGAGGAGCATATTGAGTTTAGTCTATCATCTTGGTCCGTTATGCCACGTTTTGCGGAGGAAAACACTATATACATACAGATTATAATAAAACTGTATATCGAATTTGATTTTTTAATAGCACTATCTTAATACATTAAGCCATATGAAGTGTTAATGGTTTTCTACGGGTGGAAAACGAGAGACTTTGCGCATTGCGTTCATATTCTGCTGTTCTGTGGCCACGGATTTGCAGGTCTTGTCTTTATCTCCTACAGATGACTTGCAGGACCTGCTATTAAATTAGTTTTAATCGTTTAACCGCCACAGCGTCTTGTCTCCATTGGCAACATGCACGATTTGTGTGGATTGCAAGTGACGTTGCAGGTAGCTGAGAGTGCAGGTGGCGATTGCGAGTGGCATTGTAATTTAGTTTATTTTTTCTTGTCTTCACCACCTGGCAACTGTTGTAAAATGTTGAGATATTCAATTAAAATAAATAAATAGATAAAAATTCAATTAAACTAAAAAATAACAATTCCGCCTTTTTTTTTCTTTACAAATGCAAGTTTATATCTCGTATTTCGGACTTCATAACTCAATCTAACTCAACAATAGCGAGTTTGTCAATTCTGAGGGGAAAAAAGCCACAAGTGTGGGATATGATTCTGAGCTGAGGGGAAAAGAGAGAATTATCAGAATTGTGAGATATAATCTTGGAATTGCAAGAATAAAGTCCAAATTTCTCTTATTTCATGGATTCCATAGCCTGCTACTTGAAAACTGTCATTTTCTGCCGCCAGATTCCAAAACGGAATGCACATTTTCAAAGTATCATAACTGGCTAGCTTTTTTTTATTTTTATTTTTATTTTTTTTATTATTATTATTTTCACAGAAACAAGTATATGAATTTAGCATGTTTTCAAAATATCTTCAAAAACATTTTTTATTCTTTGGTACAGTCAAAAAATTACATAGAGCATGTTTAAACCAGGTGAAAATTGTTACCTCAAGTCATCCTGCAAATTCTATAACTTAACCATACTTAATTTTATAATTTTATTATAATTACACACAATTTTATCCCAATAATCACAGTTGTGTGTGTGTGTGTGTGTGTGTGTGTGTGTGTTTTAATTTATCAGTATCAGA
Source organism: Cirrhinus mrigala (assembly GCA_036247105.1). Taxonomy (NCBI): domain Eukaryota; kingdom Metazoa; phylum Chordata; class Actinopteri; order Cypriniformes; family Cyprinidae; genus Cirrhinus; species Cirrhinus mrigala. Next base: position 13,441,226 of record CM070018.1, on the reverse strand, counting down.
CAATATATTTACAGATACTTTTATTTAGCAAGGATGCTTTAAATTGATTAAAAGTTACAATAAGAGATTTATAAAGTTGCAAAATATTGCAAATTGAAATAAACTTTCTATTAATCAAAGAATCCTGGAGGAAAAAAAAAAAAAAAAAAAAAAAAAAGATCAGTGTTTCCACAAAAAGCAGTGTAGTTGTATTTAACATTGACAATGATAAGAAATGTTTATTGAACACCAAATGAAAATATTAGAATGATTTCTAAAGGATCATGTGACACTGAAGACTTGAGTAATGGCTGCTGAAAATCCAACTTTTGTCAAATATTCAAACAGACAATAGTTAATAAAATGATAATAATATTTCACTATATTACTGTTTTTACCGTAAACAATTCTTAAATATTAAAACATCTTACTGACCCCTTTTTATTGGTTTTTAGATTTTACATGACTTTTGCCATCATCTAGTGTGAACTTAAACTGATAGCATACCCAAAAATCAAAATTCTGTCATTAAATATTCACCCTTATGTTGTTCCAAACCCAGATACAACACATTTCGACACAAAACACACATTTTCAAAGTATAGATTAACTGGCTTTAGTGTTGTTTTTCACAGAAACAAGTATATGAACTTAGCATGTTTCCAAAATATCGTCAACATTTTTTTAATTCTTTGGTACAGTCAAAAAATTACATACAGCTCTTTTGAACCAGGTGTAAAATATTACCTCAAGGCATCCTGGAAATTCTATAACAACTTAATCATACTTAATCTCATCATTTTATTATAATTACACACAATTATATCCCAATAATCACAATTGTGTGTGTGTGTTTTAATTGATCAGTATCAGCCAATATATTTACAAATACTTATATTTAGCAAGGATGTTTTAAACTGATTAAAAGTTACAATAAGAGATTTATAAAGTTGCAAAATATTGCAAATTTAAATAAACTTTCTATTCATCAATGAATCCTGGAGGAAAAAAAAAAAGTCAGCGTTTCCACAAAAAGCAGTGCAGTTGTATTTAACATTGACAATGATAAGAAATGTTTATTGAACACCAAATCAAAATATTAGAATGATTTCTGAAGGATCACGTGAGACTGAAGACTTGAGTAATGGCTGTTGAAAATCCCACTTTTGTCAAATATTCAAACAGACAACAGTTAATAAAATTATAATAATATTTCACTATATTACTGTTTTTACCTTAGCAATTCTTAAAAATTTAAAATATTCTTAAATGTTTCCAAAATATCATCAACATTTTTTTTTATTCTTTGGTACAGTCAAAAAATTACATACAGCTCTTTTAAACCAGGTGTAAAATGTTACCTCAAGGCATCCTGCAAATTCTATAACAACTTAATCATACTTAATCTCATACTTTTATCATAATTACACACAATTATATCCCAGTAATCACTTTTTTTTTATTTAATTTTAATTTCTTTTAATTTATCAGTATCAGCCAGTATATTTACAAATACTTATATTTAGCAAGGATGTTTTAACCTTTTAACTGTCACTCCCATTTTTGAACATAGACATAATGCACTATCCAGACTTAAATTTTTATAATTCATGAATGAAAACATTTTGTAATATGATTTTGATGTACATTTTCTGTGGTAATGCAATGTCTGATTTTTAAAATGCCTTTCAAAGGATACGTTTTGAGATTTTAAGTTTTGAACTGATATATAGTTTCTTATGATTTCTAAAGTGTGATAGGGAAAAAGGCAATGAAGAAAGTCTGTGACAAAGGTCAGAACTCATGTTATGATGTAGATTTTTTAAGTTGCACTCTTGACATATATTAATCTATTACTTTTCCTATACATAATCTGTAACACAAAAATATGGTAAAATATCTATTTAGGAGTCTTAGACTCTTCCTACGATCTATATTCGATGTAAATTCTGTCATTAATTATTAACCCTTATGTTGTTCCTAACCCAAATACAACACATTTCAACACAGATCGCACATTTTCAAAGTAGATTAACTGGCTTAAGCGTTGTGTTTCACAGAAACAAGTATATGAACTTAGCATGTTTCCAAAATATCATCAACATTTTTTTTAATTCTTTGGTACAGTCAAAAAATTACAAACAGCACTTTTAAACCAGGTGAAAATTGTTACCTCAAGTCATCTTGCAAATTCTATAACAACTTAACCATACTTAATCTTATAATTTTATCATAATTACACACAATTTTATCCCAATAATCACAGTTGTGTGTGTGTGTGTTAATTTATCAGTATCAGACAATATATTTACAGATACTTTTATTTAGCAAGGATGCTTTAAATTGATTAAAAGTTACAATAAGAGATTTATAAAGTTGCAAAATATTGCAAATTTAAATAAACTTTCTATTAATCAAAGAATCCTGGAGGAAAAAAAAAAAAAGATCAGTGTTTCCACAAAAAGCATTGCAGTTGTGTTTAACATTGACAATAATAAGAAATGTTTATTGAACACCAAATCAAAATATTTGAATGATTTCTGAAGGATCATGTGACACTGAAGACTTGAGTAATGGCTGCAATCCAAATTTTGCCAAATATTCAAACAGACAATAGTTAATACAATTATAATAATATTTCACTATATTACTGTTTTTACCGATTTTTGCCATCATCAAAAATCTAAATTCTGTCATTAATTACTCCCCATTATGTTGTTCCAAACCCAAATCACACATTTCAACACAGAATGCACATTTATACAGTAAAAGAATTGGCTTTACCATTGTTTTTCAGAGAAACAAGCATGTGAACATGTTTCCTAAATATCGTTTTTATGCTTTGCAGTCAAAAAAATGACATACAGCACCTTTAAACCAGGTATAAAATGTTAAGGCATGATGTAAATCCTATAATAACTTCTACTGTCATTAAACATATTGAAACATTAAACAAAAAACATTAAAATGTGTTACTGACCCTTTTTTAACGGTCGTGTTTTTAGATTTTACATAGCGGTTCTAGCGTAAAGTGATAGCTCACCCAAAAATGAAAACTCTCATTAATCACTCACCCTTATGTTGTTCCAAACCCATAAGGCTTTCGTTAATCTTCAAAACACAAATTAAGATATTTTTTATGAGATCCAAGAGCTTCCTGACCTTGCATAGACAGCAATGCAACTTCCACATTCAAAGCTCAGAAAGGTAGTAAGGACATTGTTTAAACAGTCCATGTGACATCAGTGGTTCAACCTTAATTTTATGAAGCTACGAGAATACTTTGCGCAAAGGAAAACAAAAATAATGACTTTATTCAACAATTTCTTCTCTTCGTTCATGAGAGAACCTCGACGCATGCGTGTGGCCACAAATAGGCAGAAACCTTCAAGTTAGTGTGTACAACCCATCTGGAGCTGCCCTGTCCACTTGGAGCTGATTCAGACCTCCATTTATACATATCTCAAGCTGTTAGGGCTTCTTTTGATATGTCATTCTTGTATGGTAACCAAATGTGACTAAATCACAGTGTCCCTAAGCAAGGTAATCTCACAGGGCTGTCAACACACATAATCACACTGCGCTGAAACCCAAAGACACAGGATGATGTAGTGGAGAAGTGTCCTGCTGAACACCGATAAGCACAGGGGCTGAAATCCGCTGGGATTAACTGAAATGAGAACGGGTTGGAGGGGATGCGGGGACCAGGTTTCGTGACATGAAGTGGAACAAACACTTCACCCACATACCATCTCTATATCGGGAGGATGTGCGACACATATCATAATCCTCACAATAACGGCGTAACTCTTTATGAATCGTCTCGCACGTAACACAAGGACTTGATTTAGAAATCCTGCTTTCGCGTTATGCAGAGTTCCTCCCTGCTAACCTGCAAATGGAAGCGCTCTGATGAGGAAGCTTTGGCAATCCGATTCAGCTGGCATGCTGCAGGGGTGTACTGGCCAGGATTACTTTGCCCGGCACACGATAGATGGAACACAGCTGATAAGGAGAGAGAGAGAGAGAATCATGGCACCTGTTGACATTCGATTGTTGCTTATGTGCTCACTGGCTGGTTGCCCTGCCCTCAGTTTCTAGCCTGTCTCTCTCTGTCTGCATCGCACTGATTTACAAAGCATTTCAGGTCATTCCACAGACCGCATCACAATGTACTGTATTATGGTTTTCCACTGCCAGCCAAACGCTATATTCCAACAGCTTGATCTAATCAGAAACAACACAAAAGATTTAGTAGTGCAATACATTAGAACATCAATCAGACGCATGCATTTGTTCCCATTATTTTTCGCAGATGCCTATTCTAATTCAGCTCAATTCTAAACAGATAAATGAGAGATAAATCAAACAGGCTTATCCTTCAGGCAAGACGAGCAAAAACAGAGATAACCTAGGTGACTAACACCACCATTTGAAAAAATATTATGTAAGACTCTCCCTAAAAAAAAAAAAATCATATTTTTTATAATCAGCCAGTGCTTTTCATTGCTGTTGAGGAATTAATCAATGTGGCAGTAAAGGGGTTTATATCTGGCTGGTGTTGAAATAGAAAAAAAACTGTTTGTGTTGTATAAATATGCACAAATATGTACAAAGCACAGAGAGGAACAGGGAGGACTGATAACAAATAAAGGCGCAGAGCATTCTAGGTCATTCGAAAAATAGATAAGTCAAACAATGGTAAAGGGGTTTCTTAACCCTTTTGCGTTTAAAAGGCATAGGCTACTGATACGATTCAATTCCATTGTGGAATTACATGAGTTCAAACATATTTTAAAAGCACTATTCTTTTCTTTACAACTTTTTTTGATGATGAAAGAAGTTCAAAGGATGTGCATTCAAACCCCTAAAGAGTGGGATGTATGATCTAAACCGTAACAGGGATCTCTCATCTCCATAGATCCTTGAAACAAGGCCAGCTGGCCTGAGGGGACTGTCCATGTAAAACATCTATAGGAAGCTTCACTGTAAAACGTGCCTTATAAATAATTTGGCACGCTAAGTAAGAAAACGAAGGGTACTATGATGTATAGGCAGCACAGTGTTGGAAACAGTCCCTTAAACAAAGGTTTTAAAAGCTTGGAATGAGCTCAACAGAATTCATGTCAATTACAACAGCTCCTACAAATTAAACACTGCATTAACCAAAGCCTAAGAACAGACTCAGAGTGGTGCGTCAGCTGTGCACCTGGAAGTGGAGATTGTCAGAAGCTTTTTCCACATATTCTTTCTGCGTTGTATTTTCTCTAGTGATTGGACTGACTTAAAGTAGTGTGAAAGGACCATACAAAATTACAACTGCCCTAAAGGAGTTAAATTTTGTCCAGCCAGAACATGTTCAGAATTCAGGGCATCGCTCATACAATGCTAGCGTAGGTGCTAACAGGCCAGATTACGCTTGGTGCCTGACTAAATCTAATTTATTGGATTTCCCGCTCTTTCTTTCACCCAGTGATGACATTTCTTCTCTATTTCCTAGCAATCACAGCAAGGAGATTGTGGGCTGCTCTGCCTGGCTGCTCAAGCCCCTGATCTTCTGGCCCTGATGCAAAGTCATTCTGTTTATAATGAGCACAAGCTTCATTTATTTTGGGCTCATTTCTAAAGACTGCTGGCATATAATGATGCCGTCTTCCTGTTCTTGCCTTTTCTGGAGAACAGTCGCTTATTGCGCACATCAGGAGAGAAGTCTATTTTGGTAAATCTAAACAAGAGCTAATGGAGAACATAAATTTGACCCAAAATATGCACAGAATGGTTAGTGACAGATTTGCAGTTTATCATAGGTGTTAAGAGGAAAACATTTAGAAAGGACATTCTGGACTAGACGTGATTTTGGTTGGTTGGACCTTAGAGATTTTTGGGAAGCCCGTTGCACAGCTAATGGAATTCCAACAGTTGGAGATCGATTGCAGAGTAAACAATCTCTGCGCTAATCTGTGATAGGCAGGGCTGCGCACAGCTGGTCTGTCCGGCAGATGTCACCTTGCTGAAATCCCGCTGTGATAATTTCTCGAATGGGGGGCTTGGTGATTCTCTCATTGCTCAGAGTAATAGCCTGCTTGGCCACTTACAGCTGCACATATAGCCACATACCCCTCTGATTTAGGGTTACAAACATTTACTTCACCTATTTGTAAGTTATGATCAAAGTGTTTGCAACCATCTGCTGTGTTTTCATTTTTGGTTTTTATCTAAGGTGTATTATTTAAAGGAGAAGTCCACTTCCAAAACAAAGATTTACAGATAATGTACTTACCCCCTTGTCATCCAAGATGTTCATGTCTTTATTTCTTCAGTCACAAAGAAATTATGTTTTTTGAGGAAAACATATCAGCATTTTTCTTCATATAATGGACTGATATGGTGCCCCGGTTTTGAACTTCCAAAATGCAGTTTAAATGCGGCTTCAAACGATCCCAAATGCGGTTGTAAATGATCCCAGCCGAGGAAGAAGGGTCTTATCTAGCAAAACGATCGGTTATTTTCATTAAAAAAAGTACAATTTAAATACTTTTTTATTCTCAAACGCTCGTCTTGCCTTGCTTTCGTTAAACTCTGTGTATTCTGGCTTAAGACAGTTAGGGTATGCTGAAAAACTCCAATGAAAAAAAAAAAAAAAAAACAGTCTAGGCAGAGTAAGAGAAGACGAGCATTTGACATTAAAAAGTATATAAATTGTATTATTTTTATGAAAATAACCGATCGTTATGCTAGATAAGATCCTTCTTTCTTGGCTGGGATTGTTTACAATTGCATTTGGGATCGTTTGAAGCCGCATTTAAACTACATTTTGGAAGTTCAAAATCGGGGCGCCATAACAGTGCATTATATGGAGAAAAATGCTGAAATTTTTTCCTAAAAACATAATTTCTTTACGACTGAAGAAATAAAGACACGAACATCTTGGATGACAAGGGGGTGAGTACATTATATGTGAATCTTTGTTTTGAAAGTGGACTTGGATATGCAAGACTTGCGAATGCTGATATTCATGCCAATATTTCTAAATGTGCATTATAGGCCTACTGCTTTTGTACTACAATAGTTCCATAAAAAATAAGTTAATAGGGAGGAAATTAAATTTTAAACACAATATTTCCACTTATTTTTTCTAGATCCGCTCTGAAAACACTTCCAAACGAAAGCCAAATCAACACACCCACAATAATGGTGTCCCTTTTTGAATTAATTAGTAGTGACTATCTCAAATGCTGCATACTTCCCTACTATACAGTAAGAGTAAAACAGTGTGTGAACAGAGTAGTATGTCCGAATTCAAAGTATCCATAAAACAGTAGGGATCTCTGGTGAGATTCTGAAATGTGCGTCTGATGGACACTTTACAAAGGAGAGGATGATGTAAGTGATGTACATGAAAGTGATGCAACTGATACTTGAAAGTGATGCATCTGATACTTGTATGTCACATGACAACATGACAAATGTAATACGTCTACATTCATCCTACGCACATTCATACTATACAAAAAAAATACTTTTTAACTGTCACTAAAAATAGCAATTTTGGACAGTCAGTGTGAGTGTTTGACTAAATGATTCAGTCACCCAATAGTTCACCCAAAAATGAAAATTACACCATGATTTACTCTCCCTCAAGCCATCCTAGGTGTATATGACTTTTCTTTCAGACGAATACAATCGGAGATATATTAAAAAATGTCCAGACTTTTCCAAGCTTTATAATGGCAGTGAATGGGGTTCAAAGGGGTCATCAGATGCCCATTTTCCACAAGTTGATATGATTCCCTGGGGTCTTAATAAAAAGTCTATAACATACTTTGGTTAAAATTTCACAATAGTAGTGTAAAGCAACACCCTTTTTACCTTGTCAAAAACAGCTCTGTTCATAGCGACCCATTCTGATGCATCTTCCTTTTAAATGCTAATAAGCTTTGTTCACCCCACTCCTCTCTTCCAAGAGTGAGACTGTTAACTTCACTCACTTCTATTGGAGTTGAAGGATCATGAATGATTTCCACAAACATAGATGCATTTAGGTAGATCAGGGGGCACATTCACTTCAAAAACAAAAGTAATCAACTGCATCTGTAGCGGCTCAGATGTTGGTAGTAAATGCTTTGTTCATTATATCGCTTAGGAGACATTATTATCTACACCTGCTCCGGCGTCGAAACAAAGGCCTTTATTAACCCCCCAGAGTCATGTGGAGGACTTCTTATTATGTATGGATGCAGTTTTCTGGCCTTCAGAATCTTAAACCCTATTTACTGCCATTAACTTGGAAGCTTGAAAGAGCCAGAACATTTTTAATAGAACTCCTGAAATATTCTGTGTTTAAATTGAACCATTTGAGTAAAAGATTCATTGACTCATTTTGTTCCTTCTGAACTAAATGATTGGCTGAATGACTAAAAAAACACACTCATAAAGCCACTCACTGTTTTGTTACAGAATTAATCTGTATTTTAAACATATTGTTGAAATACTGATATATTGAATGATCTAGTCAATGATTTTGTCACTAAGACATCACATTTTATTCCCACTTGAATCTGTGTTTTTAAACAAACCAAAAAGACACCTGTTACCACTTACCGGTGTACCAGTTCAACTTGCAAAGAGTCACTGACTGTCTGTCTGGAATCTGTAAACACAGTGTGATACAAAAAGTATCACTTCCTAGTTCTGGAACTTCCCTCTGCCAATCAAATTTGCAGACCAGGACTAACCGTTGTATAATTAAGTACATGTGTCTCAGTGTGGAAGTAATATGCTGTTTACATAATTTAAATGATGCCTTACTGTTTAAAAAGGAATCTTGCTATGCTACAGTGGTAAGTTCATGGCAAAAAATGCAATGCTTGTTGCTTAATGTTTAATATTATATTACTCAAATGACCTTAATGACTGAACACAGTCAAGTATATGAGTGAGCAGTGCTTACACAAATGCACAGAACTGGGTCTCAGTTTACTAGGTCAGCAAACCTTTACAGAAGTCGAATAGTTCATTCTATTATTACTGTGTTATTTAAAGCACAGGCCTATATCTCACCTTCAGATAGCTTCAAGGGTTGTGGCAGATTTTGACTCTTGTCATGACAAGACACAAAATACACCAGCTGCTGTGTGTGTCAGCACCTTCCTGGGCAATGGGACAAGCCTGCGGTTGTGACACGTAGGAGTTTGATTCCACACTATTCTCAGATTCATATGCAAACAAAGCTGTGGGACTGAACTGAGGAAACAATATGAACACCAAATACCTGGAATATTACCTTTTTCTGCACTTAACTACTCAGAAATTTTATTGCAATATAGTTTTCTTTCATTATAAAGTTAGTTAATTTTAAGGGAAAACCTATAAACTACAACTAGAAATATCACCTAAACGCCTCTGAGAACTAAATGAATGCTTTGGAAGTAATAATCAGATAAAAAACAGTTGATTTTCGCTCTTTGTCATTCATACGTCAAGTAAATCATACTGTTTGCAATGCGGTTATTCTCAAACAATTTGCAGATTGGGAAATGCCACTATAGTGCCAGGTCCCTAAAAGACTGAAGCGAAGCAAATGATACCTTATTTCACTGTACTGCAGGCCAGAATCTATAAACCACCCATTTTTATAGATCCCAACCTGTAGGCATTGCATTGTAGTAATCGAGCACTACCGTAATAGGTAATATAGGAAAATGAAAGCTAGATAAAGCAGGAGTCTTGGCCTCCGTGCACTGCTTAATCAATTCCACACAAGAGGGAAGAGTTTGCTCAGTCACATACTGTTCTCTCTCTCTCCCTTCTGTTCAAAACCTGACCATATGGGAGAGCGGTCTGGGTTAGCACGAACTGACAGACGTAGAGTATGTTTATCTGCCAAATCAGCTCCACATAGTTTAACTGGTTGTTTTGCTGCCGTTACAGGGATAGACGACTGTCTGGGGCAAGACAGGAGCAAAGCAAGCCAAGACGACTGGCATCTCCCTCCTCCAAACAGAAGAGGGAGAGCGAAGGAGGAGCAGAGCGGCGAGAGAGGAAAAGCAAGTCACGGCATGAGGAGTATCCCCACCTTAAGAGGCCAATGTGGGGTTGGAGTTGCCGTCATCTCACCTTTTGATTCGTTTCGATCTCGGAAGACTTTTAAGAGGGAGAAACCAATTCCCAGTTCATCAGTTTTCTCAAACTCTGGGCTATTATCATTGTGAACTGGGGATATATATTTTTTTTATTTATTTATTTTGTGATCACTCGTCAAACTTGGCCATCAAAGCAGGGCGATAACCAAGAGAAAAATGTGTCAACTTTCATCTCCCCCCTCCCGAGTGGCTCAATTTGATGAGAGTCATTTCCTTCAAATAACTGAAATAGTAGCTATCAGAATCTTTCCGAACATGACTCCTGCAAAAGAAGACATTAAAAAGGAGGCGTATTTCCTAGTACAAAATCTGTTTCTCTCGTATTTATGAAAGAGTCTCGCTCTATTTGATCTCATAGGCTGCGTTTGACATGAAGCTATTCTACTTGATTTGGCTTTGATGATTTGATGATCTTTATTGTAGGGTACTAAGTGGAAATGGAAAGCCTTCTAGAACACTGCGGGAAGGACTTCCGAGTACCCTTTTATTTTTCAGAGCGCTGTATTTTATACCCCGGGCCTGTCAAATGGATTCTCTCTGATCAGTGAGGATTTTGTCTCCTCCATCCTATTTCCTTGAGGCCGACAAGACTGGAGATTTTTTACGTTGACCTCGGACTGACCTGAGAACAACATGGCAGAGGATGCTCGGATTTGACTTCTAATCAGTTGGACATTTATACTTTCCACACTGACAAGTCAGTACCTGTCCATATGGAAGGTCCTACAGATATAGGATGTGCACAATGTGAGCATTGCAGAGTGAAACTGAACGAACTTTGTGACTCTAAAGAAACAGATTATTTATCTTAATGCACAATGGCAAAATGGCGCTTATTATTGTTGGACTCATATTTGTTTTACACAAAAGATAAACAGGAAAGTACTGCCCAAAGTCTGTATGTTGCTTTGGTTTGCTGAATCTGAGGAACGCCTATTTTGTTTTTGTACAGAGAGCTTAAAAATACTTGGTAACACATTATAATAAGGGCCAGAGTCTTAACAATATTTAACAAATTGCATTAGGGATGCATTAGCTATCATAAACTAACGATAAAGCACTTATTAATCTAGGGTTAATGCTAAAAATATTGATATGGCATTACATTGCAACATGTTAGTACACCTAGAACATTAAACTATATTAATAAATGCTGTTAGCTCATGATAACAGTGAATTAACTAATGTCAACGGATTATTGTAAAGTGTTACCATACACTTTATGTATGTGTTGTATTTATGTTAAATTTCTATGGGCAGATTACTTCTTGTAAATATTTCAGCTGTGTTATTTAAATTTTTGCCTACTTCTTTGTTTACACAAAAGCTAATGGCAATCAGAGATCAGGTGAAGCAGTAAAATATGTATTATATGAAATATAAAAGAATATATAAAGAAAAAATATTTTTGCACCTATTGCAACACAACACACACACAAGTGTGTAAATCAGAGGGAGATGCTTTCCACAGAGCAAGTGAATTCATGGCTCCAAGGTTGCATTTCATACCTCAAGGGAGAATAAGTTGGTTCCAAATGACTAAAACAGTACACTTTTTTGACTGCTGTGTAACAAGTTAATTTATTTCTAATATAAACTAACAGACATGCTTTTGGAAGAGGATTTGGTGTGCAAATACAAACAACCTGAGGCAATTAAAAATGCAAAGCAGGAATGTTATTTTTGAAGCTGTTTGGTTGAGGCCTTCACAGATATTTCGACAATATGGTTTCTCTTTGTGTCTTTGTTTTGCTATTGTGATGTGCTGATGCTGTTTTTCCACATTTGTCATTATTTAGTCTATGTGCAATTGGAGAATTTCTCTTATTTAAAGACCCGATGATGCTTGCTGAGCAATGTACCTTACATGCACTCAATAAACATGTTCAGTAAACAGCGGCAGTACTTGAAACTTTAACAATTTTTTTTACATCAACGTAATTTTTTTTTTTGGAGGTGGAAACCAGTTTAATAAAGGCAATAATTGACTATTAGGTCTTTGAACATAATGAAATATAATTCAGTCACGCTGGATCGGTAGTTTGCCGTCATTAAAGTACAAAAGATATCCATGCCTTGAAATGGCAGCGCTGAATTAAAAGCTTTTGTTTTGGAAATGCTATTGCTGCAATGAACTGCCATTCAGATTTCACAGGAGACTTAATGAGCCAGATGTTTTAGCAGATGTTGTCATCAGAAGCTTGGAGAGGTTTGTTTGATTTAAAAGCCAGCCAATGGACAGCACAATGGAAATATTGCTGTTTTATCCACTAATGTGATTTACAGTAATATTAGCAGTCCTTTCATTAACTATTATGTTAGTCTGAAAAAATTTTCAGTGCCAGTTTTCGTATTAAAGCCTCATTTTTGCACAGATGATTTAAATTGAAAACATATACGGTTAAAATCCATGTTAAAAACAACCCAATTAGAGGTTTATTAACACTTTTTATATCGTTAGTTTGCCAAAGATTGTGATCACTTTAAAGAGCGTTTATAACAATATCCTCAGACCTATACACATAAATATGCAGTAAATTTGATCTGTTTATGTATATAAATTCTTAAATTCTAATGAAGACTGAAAGGAATTAGTATACATTATGTCTAATATCTGACAATGAATCATGCAACCACAACATATCGTTTTGTATGTATCATATTAATTAGTACAATAATGAAAGGCCATTATATCACATTGTGTGAATTTCTAAGAATATCACTGTAAGGCTCATTGAAAGGGCAGTTAGATGTTTCCAAGTCAAATATTCACTATACCCATTTTGATTACCAATTTAATCATCAGCCAACACTGACGTAGACATGCAATTAGTCATATCATTTTCCTAGAAGAAAAAAGCCTTGCGGTAAGTCATATAAACTCTGTGGAACCTGTGTGGAAGCTTTACATTTCAAATCTGAAGCTATCTTTTTCCAATTAAGATAAGGTTAAGTCACCTGTGAAATGCATCAGCCACCAAGAGAAGTGCAGTAGGTGCAGAGTGGCCAAATAGCACAAAAATAAAGAGGGAAGCAAGAAGAATGCATACAGATAAGATACTTTTCATTTTTCAGTAAATGCACTGGATTTGCATCTACATATATGTTAGCCAAGTATGCATGCAGTATTTTGACACTGTTGTTTTGCTCGGGGCCCCTTTTTAGTTCTGTTATATGAACATTTCTGTTATATGAAAGTAATATTATGAAATATTATTGCAATTTAAAGTAGCAATTTTCTGATTTAATATACTTTAAAATAGAATTTATTTCTGTGATGCAAAGCTGAATTTTCATCAGCCATTACTCCGGTCTTTAGTGTCACACGATCCTTCAGTATAAAGTTTTATTCATCAAAGAATCCTGAAAAAATTATCACAGGTTGCAATAATACTAATACTAATACTAATACTACTACTACTACTACTACTACTACTACTACTACTAATAATAATTAATAAATAAATAAATAAATAAATAAATAAATAAATAAATAAATAAATAAATAAATAAATAAATTAATAAAGCAGTACAACTGTTTCCAACATTAATAATAAATCATCATATTAGAATGATTTCTGAAGGATCATGTGACACTAAAGACTGGAGTAATGATGCTGAAAATTCAGCTTTGCATCGCAGGAATAAATTCTATTTGAAAGTATTTTAAAACTGAAAACATTACTTTAAATTGCAATATTTTTTTGTAACAATATTGCTGTTTTTTCTGTATTTTTAATCAATCAAATGCAGCCTTGATGAGCAGAAAAGACATCTATAATATATATATATATATATATATATATATATATATATATATATATATATAAATCTCCAGCTCAATATTAGTGTTATTTTAGTGTAATTGAGATATTGTTATAGTTTTTATCAGTATTTTGAATTAGTGCTTATTATTTTATTATTTTTATTTTAGTTTTAATTAAAAGTTTAGTAATTTTATTGTGTATTTTGTCTATTTTATTGTTATATATATATATATATATAGTTTTTATTTTATTTTATATTTTTCGGTTTTTGTTGTAATTATTTTAGTACATCAGGTTTAACAAAATGAAAATGAGAAGTGTTAATTTGAAAACTAGCTGAAATAAAAATGAAATAATTATAATTAATGAATGAATTAACTTAATTTAATTTAATTTAATTTACATTTTTTTTTCAGTTATAAATATATATATATATAATGTACTTAGGACATAAAAGTACAGTTATGCAATTCAACACTGTTCTGAATTTTATTCACATATAATCATGGGCGTTGTTTGGAGACAGCAGTTTCTTTCATGAATATTAATTAAATTATGCATGAATCATTTAAAATGACCTTTAATGGTTTCGCTAAGTAGTCAATGTAACGATCAGGTGACGAGATGTGTAGTACAATATTTGCTCATTTCTAATTCAAACCTGAAATGTACACAACATTTGCTTTGGGATTTCACTACAATGGATAGTGACCTTCAGAAAAGCAACTGGGATTAGAAAAAATGTGAGAAACTGCCACTTAATGCTACAACCATTAAACGACACATTAAAAATCAAAGAGTGCTCATGCAGTCCCTATCGTGAATGATGCATATGAGATCTACCTCCGCCCGTGTGCAGGGCTTATTAACAACATAACATGCTGTAGTGAAAAGTGTTCCACCAGGTGCACATTCCTTTTCTGTCTTTTGTCAGATCACTTAGCAGTGACTAGACGTCTTAGCCCTCTCTAAGGAGGTATGGTAAATGAGCTCATTATTATAAGTTATTATATAACTTCAGTAAGAATAAAATAAAGGAAATTAAACTGTCTGGCTAACACACTATAACACAGCATGGCTCCTAACTCAAATTTATTATACTACTGTTCAGTTTCACAGTGGCAGATCTCAGAAATCTGAATGAAGCTAAACTACCTAGGTGGTCCATTAACAACGTTTTTCACAAAGTAAAACGCATAAAAAATAAAGTGGCCCTTAAGAAAGTAAAATATCTTTTGCATACGTACACACAACGTAATATGACGCAAATATCAAACCATGTGCAATTTTTTTTTTTTTTTAAAGTAAGGGACCCAGAGCAATACACAATCACAGAATTCTTTTTGTTTTGTTATATAATGCAGTTACGTTTATACATTTTTTATTGTATAAATAATATACATTAACTGCCTCAAAAGTCAAATCTGTTCATTCTAATGTCATTTGCTTTTTCTGAATAAGACATTTGGCATTTTGCTAACATATAATCTGTCTTTCTCAATCCAATTACTTTTTAATACTGGAATTATTATTCTTACTTTATCTGAATGGTATTGAATAACAATGTACACTTTATCTTTCAATTCCAAAATAATTAAATATTTTTCATAAATTTTTTGTGCCCATTGCACTGGATTCTTTAAATGAATCTCAGCCAATAAAAACAAGCTATCTCTTTTTAGAAAAAGTCTTTAATTACAAACTGTTTCATCCACCTTAAACATGTCTTTAACTCTTAGAAGAGTGATTACTCAATTTCGGATGAGCCGAAAAAACAACATTATTTTTATCTCACAACTTTGAGCTGGCTGTAGCTTTTATACTCAGAATAATTAGGAAAGTTCTTCAAATGAGGTTTTAGAATGCAACGGCTTAAGCTGGAAAAAGAAAGGTCTTCCCATGGGTAAAAGGCAAAGATCTTAATCACTATACTATACTCTGCCTATAGAATAGCTTTATGAATGTACATTCACTATGGAATATAAACTCTTTACTTAATGACACTTTCAAGTTTGCTACATCAGCCTTTAATCCTTTTAACAGTAAGATGCTTCACAGATCACACACACACACACACACACACACACACACACACACACACACACACACATTCTATGGGGACACTCTGCGTAATGGTTTTTCTACTGTACAAACTGTATTTTCTATCACCCTACACCAACCCTACACCCACATTTTTAGATTTTCAAAAAACTTAATTCTGTTTGATGTATAAGCATGTTTCCTCATGGGGCCAAAAAAAATGTCCCCACAAGCACAAGGATTTTGGATATTGCCATCTGTGTAGGGACATTTTGGCCCCATAATGTAAGGTTTACCAGGACCACACACACACACCGCTATTCCTGTCATTATGGGGACATTACTTTTTTCTGCTATACAAACTGTATTTTCTTTCTTCTTACTCTAACCCTACCTCTAAACCTACCCCTCACAGAAAACTTTCTGCATTTTTTAGATTTTCAAGACATTTCATTCTGTATGATTTATAAGCTTGTTTCCTCATGTGAACCTAAAAAATGTCCCCACAGTGTCAAAATTTACTGGCATTCCTATAGACCTTTTTCCTGAGTAAACGATAAACGTCGCCATTATGAATTCTAACTTCTGATTGAATGCTCTTCTGTAGGAAGAAGGTTCTCATAGGAATCCATTCAAATAACGCCCATCTGTTTTTAATGTAGCTAATGTCAGCAGCTTCGTGTCATCTACACATTCATTAACCTTTGAGGAGTGAGGCACTGACAAATGAAGGTCACTGGGACATTGTAATGTGATGGCGCTATGAAGCCATGTGCTTTTAAAAAACATTTTAATAGGTTTGACATTAGATTATCAGGTCAGAATATACGCTAATTTGACTAGAAACATTGGAGACCGGAAATGCAAAGCATCCTTCCAGTTAGGAGTCAGGCGTAACTTCCACGTTCAGGAAAAACATCTATACTTTTACTCATTTGGTCCATATAACGTAGTAAATATCCACACACACATACAGGCCGAACAGATGTTTCTTTTCTTTTCTTTTCTTTATTACCACTGCCAACTTTTAAGGCCCAGCTGTAATATTTTAATTTGAATTCAATTCATGCAATGCGTTATTTGGAAGGTCTATACTAATAAACATTTTGAGATCATGGACTCCAGACAAATCAAAAATTATCCTGTATCTTAATTAGAAATTATAAAAAACACATTTCTGTGTATATATATGTATGTATAGTATGCATTCTTGCACAAACATATTCAACAACATATTTAAAATAAACCCAAAAACAGATGTGACCCTGGACCACAAAACCAGTCAAAAGGGTCAAAAGAGATTTATATATCACAAATAAATAAGCTTTTCATTGACGTATGTTGTGTTAGGATAGGACCATATTTGGCCGAGATACAACTATTTGAAAATCTGGAATCTGAGGGTGCAAAAAAATGAAAATATTGAGAAAATCACCTTTAAAGTTGTCCAAATGCCTAGTTCTTTCATGAAACTCTAGGCGCAGGCTGACAGGTGTTAACATAACTGATGATATTTATGGCCTTATATGACTTGGCACAAGCTGATTGGTTCATGTCACGTACACAGCCAATGAGTTTGCACCTTTACCTTTAAATGGCTGGTTGGTATTCACTTGAGCCTTTCGCAGAGCGCTGTCAGAGTTCCTCTGAAACCCTCCACCTTCCCCAGCTCTACCTGTATAGATTTGCTACGGGTTATTTTACATGCTATTTGTGCAGCAGCAGTATGTCTTAAATACTCATGGCACCATATCGCCATATGCTTTGGCAGTAGCAACACTGTAAAAAATATTCCTTAAAATTTACGGTAAAAACCGGCAGCTGTTGCTGGAATTTTACCGTAAAAAATACGGTAGCAACCTTTTATGTTTTGCAGTTTTCACTTAAATTTACAGGTAAATACCATAATTTCATTAACTGATATAATGTTAACCTACCAACCTATTGAAGTACTGAAATCTGTTTTGTACCTTTGCAATACACTGATAACCACCAAAAGCAGGTGATGATGAGAAAATCAAATGGTGAACCAAAGCTCATCACAAACAGCTTTTAAATATTAACATACAGAAGGTGCACAGTGTCATTCACACAAACACTAAACACCATCATGGTAACACACATGAAACTGAAATAATGCATAAACATTAATTTAACAACATTAGATGTAACATAGAACCCTAATGTACAAAGCAGCCAAGAAAAAACTAAGAAGAAAGGGTTATTTCAACAAAAAAACCCATCAACTTAAAAAAAAAAACACAGGGAATTCTGGGAATGTCAGTTTACGGTTATTCATTATAAATTTTACGGCCTTTTCCCGTTAACCATTTAACAGGTTTTTACTGTAGCATTTTTACAGTATTTTTACCGTTAAATTCACAGTAATTTTTTACAGTGAAGTTCCTGCACTTGCTTGCAGCAGCAGCAATAATCTACAACTACAGCAACAGCAGCAGCAGCGTAGCATATCTATTCCGCCAAGACCAAATACATTAACATTGTCATATCCATTACCATGCTAAAATCTTTAAGTTAATCTCTAAGTTATTAGCAATGCATATTACTAATCCAAAATTAAGTTTTGATATATTCACCGTAGGAAATTTGCAAAATATCTTCATGGAACATGATCTTTACTTAACATCCTGATTTTTGGCATAAAAGAAAAATCGATAATTTTGACCCATACAATGTATTGTTGGCTATTGCTTCAAATACACCCATGCTACTTTCGACTGGTTTTGTGGTCCAGGGTCACATATAATTAATAAGTTTACTCAATTCATGCATAAAATCCAAAACAACTTTAATGAAATCTAACATAATATTGATGAACTTAATAAAAACACTTTTCTAAACACTTTAAATGTTACTAAGTATGACAATAATTGACGACAGGCCATTGAATTATTAGAAAATAATGAACACCTGAGGTGTTGCATTATTCAGGTGTTGTATTTTTTCAACACATTTGCAAGGGTTTTTGTCCTTGAAATGCTCTATGTGTAGGACTAATTTTGTACGCATATCATCCCATCCGTTGCTAATTCAGTTGATAGCAGATTAATGCAGTTAGAAATGCAGTTATGAGAGAGAGAGAGAGAGAGAGAGAGAGAGATGTGTGAATTACCTGAATCTGTCAGCAGTGTTCGGCAAGAGCGTCTCTATTAATAGTAAAATTGCAAGTTCATCTGCTCCAGCAACAGTGCCATTATTACCTCGCAAGTGAAAAATGACATGTAGCTTTTAAGCTGCTGAATTGTTTTACTGATAAAATCGTCAGAGCAGTGTTGACAACAGGTTTATTGGCGTATTTGTTTCTGTGTGCGAGTATGTGAGTCTGTACTGTATGTGTGCGTGATTGCATGGGAGAGAGTGGATAAAAGAGAGTAACCTATGTTCTTTCTGTACATTATAAAATGTAATTTTGTGGCAAAAAAAATGAAATAATTTGTCATTTTTTATTCATATTGTTTACTATATTTATTTGCTTGATCAGTGTGGTTGTGAGTTTTGTTTCTTTTGCTTTTGTAGGCTCTAAGCACCCTTGGAATAAATTAAATGATTTGGCGAAGTGATATGGACGTGAAATGCGGTCAAGACCTGCCTGGAACTACTTTAGCGGTCCGTTTCCCTGAAAATAATTGCACACCTTAGAACGTACGTCAGCCAAACAGCCCCCCTTGTATAATATGTTTTAATATTTTATTTTTATTTATTTATCAGTTTTTTCTATTTTATATATCACTGACAAATGCGTCTCATCTTAAAAGATTTATGTTATGTCAGTGCACTGGATGGTTTGTGATTATACATGTTTGGAAGTGCATGTGTGGGGGTGGATTACAAAGTGCCAGCTTCCATCACCATCATGGATGAATAATGAAATTGTAAGAGACTGATTGAATGATTGATGCACTTGTGTGCAGACAGAATCACTGAAATGAAGTGTGACCAGATGACCTCAGCTAGTTAATGAATACTGAGCACCTCAACCACAGTCTTCCCTAAGGGTCCCACCTTTCCTCTCACTTTGGCTTGCAGCTGAATTTTTAAAACATCTTGCTGATGAGCCCTCGGTGGGTTATACTGTTAGGTACCTTTGATGAACATCAGCACTGACACGGCAATTAATTAATAGATTATATCAGATGAGAAGTTATTAATTAAACTGCTGTATTTGCATGAACCAAGGATGCTCTCAGGTGATGGCATTTGCAGAAAACAACTGATTACACATTACAAAGAGGAAGTAGACAGAACAGAAAATTTCACAAATACACTTAGCATGGAAAGCTGTTACCCTGTTACTCTGGAAAAAAAACATTAGAGTCAATGTCCTTCACCAGTGAGTTGACTTTAAATGAATAAATGAATGAAATCAGTTCTGCTCCTTGCATTACTTGTCTCAAATGTTGCCAGAAGAATGTAATTTCAAATCACTTAGCTGTGCATCTTATAAGCGGGGGATGGTTTAGTCATTTACAACCTTTAACAAATAAAAGATTAATGCTGGCAATAAAAATAATTTGGTTCAATACAAGGAACAGTTAGTGTTACAGTCAGTTAAGCATATGCATAAACACAATAATGCATCATGGTACTCTTGAAAACAAATGTTGACTGACACAAAAGAGAAGAAATTGTTGAATAAAGTTGTTATTGTAGTTTTCTGTTCATTTAGTTTTAAAATCACGATGTTCCATGGACTATTTTAACAATGTCCTTATTACCTTGAATGTGGTAATTACATTGCTGTCTATGCAGGGTCAGAAAGCACTCGACTTTCATCAAAAATATCTTAATTTGCGTTCCGAAGATGAACGAAGGTCTTACCGGTTTGAAACGACATGAGGGTGAGTAATTAATGACTGAATTTTCATTTTTAAGTGAACTATCACTTTAATGTTCCCTATTCAAAAAGGCTTTCCCAGGTACTTTCAATGCAATGACTCAATGAAGTGTTTAATAAGCTGCAGAGATCTGCAGGGCTTCTGTTACAGTGTGGATGAGTTTTATTCAAAAGTGATTATATTGTTATATTCAAATATCTGAAAAGCATCAGTAGATCACTTAATGAACAACATTTGCAGTTTTTGATCTAAAAAATAAGAGATCAAAAAATCTACAGTGAAATGCACAAGCGCTATCTATCCTACATTAATTTTTCCATATGCAGCTCAAATGATGCATATAATGCGTAGGATTAAAATCACAGCCTGAACAGAAAAGCATCTGTGGAAAGAAACATTTGAAAATTCCGTTTTCACACAAAACTGCAGTTATTTCAAAAGAATCCACTCCAGACAGTTGACATCAAAAATGATGCTTCTTGAATATAACTGAGGCGCATTTGCATTTAACTTACTCTAGGATGAAAGCTGACCTTATAAACTTTTTACCATGCATTTATAATTTGTTTTTGCTATTTTTCAAATGTTTGTTTTCGTATTGATTTAAAACCCTTTCTCTGTAAAAAACAAAGACTTTTAATCATAAACTGTATGAAAATATTACAAATATATATTAATTCATGCATGTTTACAACTAAAATCCAACACTATCTTACAACCAATTTGTAAGTTTTTTTTACGAGGCGGCTAATTCGTACGAATTCGTATGACCTCACTCATATGGTTTTGTACAATTTGTGTGAGGGGTAGGTCCTTCATACAAATTCCGACAAATCTGGCACCTCATTAAAAAATATTTTTTGAAAAATCATACAAATTTGTATTTAGTTCATACGAATTTATTTACAAATTTTATTTTTATTGTGCATTGTTTTTAGTCAAGCTGTAGTTTTGTCAAATTATGCAATAAGTGTAAAAATAGCATTTATTATTTATGTATTTTCAATGAAAAGCATCACAATAACTGTACGTTTTGTCCCAACTTAATTTCATTGTGTTCAATCTACCTAAATGTGACATATAATACAAATCTGTCTTTTTCCATGTTTAGGTGCTACAATCACAACCCCAGTGCATCTACCAACCCAGAAAACGTGAAAAGGGACAAGCCAGTAACTTTGTTTTGGTAAGTCTTTTTCTGAAAGCCTCTGAAAAATTTTTGGTCCCCGTGATGTAGAAAGGGGATCTTATTATAATATTACTGCCTTAATCTGCACATTTCCACCCCTGCACCATCTCGCAAGCAACAACAGTGTACCAGTTCTAACGTCATGGCAAAAGTTTGAGCAAAGCTTGCTAACGTCTGTCATTGGCTGCACAGACGAGGACAGAACACTATTTTGAGTCCCAGCCTCAAAGGGAAAACAGAGAACAGAGAACAGTTTTATTAACTGATTTATTGATTTATTTACTGTATTTTACACTGCTGCCACACAGATTTACTATAAACATATAGTTTTCTTTCCCAGCTGTTTACCTTCACAGACATAACCAACTGTTTTTGTAAGGGTTTTGTGTTTTTAACATAATCTTGTGTGTATTTGACAGTCTAAGCACAATAAGACATGAAAGAGAACTTAGTTTAGTACTAACATGCTGTGTGACAGCTGCTTTCTGTGTGCGTGTTTCAGATGTGTGCACTTAGGAAACCCTTTATCAGAAGTTTAAACTAGGGCTGTCAGTTGATTAAAATGTTTAATCTCATTAATTACATGATGTATCGATTAATTAACCTAATTAATCGCACAGCAAATTTGGCTGAGAAATTACTCCCAAAAGATCATTTAAAGTCATTGTTGTGTATAGCATCAAACAGACATTACAAAAAGTAGCTTTAGTAAGAAATAATTTGTTTAATAAAATGTATTTTATTTGATTCAAAATAGAATTTATTACACATAAACATTTAGGCTGCAGTGGCCTAACTTAAACTATGGAAAAGAAGATATTTAATAAACATCTCAGTATTTTTTGTTCATATGATAAAAGTCATTGGTAACCAAAACAGCTTTGTTACCAACAGTCTTCAAAATACCTTCTTTCATGTTCTACAAAAGAAAGGTTTAAAACAAAATGAGTTTTTTTTTTATTTATTTATTTTTATAAACTATCTCTTTAATGTTTTTGTTTTTTATTCTTCTTTTTCTTTTTTATTATTAATTATTATTATTTTTATTTTTATTATTATTATTTTTTTTTTTATGAAATGATACTCTAAATAAGAAACTGAATCTGCCAGCAGGTGGCGGTAAACGTCTTTGATTCGTTCAAACGGCTGATTCATTCAGTAAATGGCTCTTTGAATCATTGGTTCATGAGTTCGTTCAAAACGCGATTCATTCAGAAACTAAACACTAAACTCATATCGTGAGACATGTGATGTATATAAATATGAGACAAAACACATATAGGAGCATTTTTTTTTTGCACCAATATCTTGAATTTTAGGGCATAACTGCATTTGTGGAGTCTGTTGCCCAGCATCATATTTGTTAGCAGTCAACTGTATGAAATATAGTGTAATAATAAGATGAAGTACAGGTCTGGGGGCGGGGCCAGTGCGTTAACTGCATTAAAATATTTTAATCGCGGTATTTTTTTTATAACTAATAAATTAACGCATTAAACTGACAGCCCTAGTTTAAAGTGATATGGTCTAAAACACATGATTTCAACGTGGTAGACATGATAATAAAACCAAACAGATTTTAGCAGAGTATCTGAGGTAGAAGCTGTAAAGGTACAGCTCTATTCTGGAAATTCAGGGGGCAGGGAGCAGCAGCTCATTTGCATTTAAAGAGACATGCAAGAAAACAGCGAGTTTCTGTGAGGTATTTTGATCTGAACCTTCACAGACACATTCTGAGGACAGCTGAGACTTATATATTGTAAAAGGGGGCATAATAGGTCTCCTTTAAATATTTGTACTGTATGTTGATGTTTACTTCATTTATGGTGGGACTACATCAGTAATTTTTGTTGCATTAACTGAAACTGGTTAATGCATTTCTAATTCCCAGCATGCTATTCACAGGGCTATAAACATTAGAGGGGGGAAACATTAAAATGAAGTGTTATTTATGTGTTTTTGAGTGAGCATGTAATGTGTAATGTTCAATTATGTTTGACATTTAATAGAATTTCTGTTACATTGACATTTTTGTAGTTACCATTGTGTTGAAGATTAGAGTTTATGGTTGGATTGTGTATGGCTACATATATTAAGACTACAAAGTATAGTGCTTCACTTAATGAGTAATGTCACTGCAGTGACAAGTAACTTTCTGTTTGTGCTTCAGAAACATAAATGAATATGAAACACCAACAGGTCTTTCCATTACTCAAAAACACTGAATTAAATATACTGAATCTATTTAAAATAACTGAGCTGATATATGAGCTTTAAAAATGACTAAATTAACCTTTAAAATGTATGCTTAACAACATTTTCATTGTAGGATGCATAGTATACAAGCTCTGATACATGAAATGCTACATCAGAGCAGCCTTAAACTTTGCCATTTTGCCATTATCAATCAGCACGAATGTTCTGTTTGGCTGTGGACAAGAAAATCACCAACAAAAACTAGCAGCGAGCTAGACCTATTTAGTGAAATGTAATGAGAAGCACCACTTGTGCAGATACTTTTATCATCAATGGTAATACTAAGAAATGAAATGCATCTGGGGAAATGCTTTTTAAAAATTCAATCTGTGAACAAATCAAAGCATGCTTAGTCTCCAGTTTAAAATGAAGGAGAGTGACAGATAATATTCTCTGCCTCATTAAAGCTGGACCGATCAGAGGCCAAAGGTAGGTCCCAGCTGGGCCCCGAGAACAAGAAGGACATATTCAGGCCAGCTCATGCTGGTTCACTATGTGCGAAACTCCTGCCAGGACTCAGACTAATTCACTATTAAAAAAGCGAGACCAAATGTATGACGGGACACCAAATGTACAATAGCGAGGACAAGAAGTGGGTGGGTGGTCATTTTTAAGAGCTGGAATAGTGAGGAACAGGTATTGTATAATAGAAAATACAAATGATCCGCACATCTGTGTCTGATCAGCTAGAGCCGCTATATAATTCCTAGAAAATTCAGAACATTTGAAAAAACACCTGCAAGCGATAGTGAGAAGAAAATCACAGCCAGCTTATTTTTTTATTTTTATTTTTATTTTATTTTTTTCCATTTTTGGATAGCTGTCCAAATACTTGAGTATTTTACCTGTTCGCCAGCTCAGTGTCTACTTCTCCATGTCATATCATTGGGTTTTCAGGCTTAACTAGAGCAAAGAAAAAGAGAGCCAGAGTCTCCTCTAGTAATTTACTCTTTAAAAAGGCATGACAGAGCCATCTGAAACCCGAGGGAGTTTATATTAAAAAAGCAAAGAGATGTATTCTTTTCAGACAACTGGTGGATGGCCTGAACGTGGTCTCATGTTGTTGTATTAGCATAATGAATAATAAGAGAGAGGCAGCAGAGCAAATCGGTAATATGAAACAAACTGTCTCATACGAAAGGCTTTTACACATTTCCTCTGGGCCAAAGATTAAAATGAGAATTGGGCAGCACAGAAGGTAACACAACTCCTAACACATGCCGTATTAATGGATTCAGCGTAAATGCTGATGCATCTTCACGCTGATCCATATGTGAGCATGGTATGCCGTGCTCAGAGTTCATCTCCTGGGTTCAAACAGTTTCTCTGATGTAATCACATAAAAGTGTGAAGTTTACTTTGTATTCAAAGAAGTTCACCTCAGATCACTTCAGTCCACTGGATACATTTCCACTTCTGAACATCCTTAAAAGGATACGGCTGTGCTCACAATCAAGAGCCGTGGTAGCTTATAACTGCATTTAAAAGTTTAATAGAGCTAGGCGCAGGCTTTTTCGTATTTGTTTTCTGTCTCTCACCACATAATGGCACCCAAAAATGAATTACTGAGAATGTGTGTGTTTATGTACTTCATAACAAGAGCTGATGCTTTTATGCCAAAATAATGTTGGAAAAACTGAAAAATGTACCTTTAATCCAACAAAATGACCTTCTTGCTGCAAAGCAGAAAGCAGAGGGCAGCGCTTTCAAGGCAATCAGGAGTATAAAAGAAAAACGAACGATAGCTTTGCCTGGACTTTAAAAGTAAAGCCTCCGTTCCTAAAAAATCTCTCGTTTACGTGTTGACAGATGGCTTCTATTGCATGTTGAGGTCACACGCTTTAATGCAATGTGTAACAGTGCTCTAAGAGTCCGAATAAAACCACAGCAATCGATCTTCAAGTACATACATGGGAAAGCGCATAGCTCACTTTTGGGACTGACAGGGTTCACAATGAGGGTTTAACCTTGGCTACTGCACCGAGTGGTACGAAAAGACAGAGCCAGATAAATGGCCTCTGTGCCTACAAAGAAGTGGGATTAACTCCAAAAGAAACAACATCATTTTTGAGGAAAAACAAGCAGAAAATCACATAGTCTCTCTTATATGGCATTCATGTGCTAAGTACTAAATAGGTCCCCTTTATACTTGCCATTAAAAATGTATGTCCAAACAGTACATTCTTTAGCTGGATTGCATTTACACCTTGCATTAAATGTGTCTCCAATGTAATTGGTCTTGCACTTAACTATTGAAAATGGAAAACGCCACTTACATGCTACATCAGAGACATTTTCCATAATTATTGTGAATCTGAAAAACACTGGAGGATAATTTGAGATGTTTTCACATTAACTGATGCTATGCAACACAGAGCTTGGTTAGGCTACAAGAGCTTTTGCATTATAAGTTCCTGTAATTTCAGAGTTACAACATTAAAACATTTTACTGAGATACAAGTAGAGCATGACAGTATATTTGCAGCTCAGTCTGTAAAGTGCATATATGCAGCTAATACATAAGCATTTGCATCTTCAATTGCAGTCAGAATCTAACCCTGACCTCCTTTGAATGTGGTTTCAATGATCTGCTTACAAAGAGGATGTATGTGGATGTATGTGCAGCTGACATTTAATGTGGTTAAGTGCTATCTGAATGTAATCTGATCACACACATGTCGGGTAAAAGTCGCAGTCATCCTTTCCTCAGTGCGCATTTGTCATCTTAAAGATGAATAAATATCAGATGAGTTCTTCCTCATGTGAAAACACAATCTAAATGTTCCTGTACAGATGCCTGGTTTAATTAGAGCAAATGTCAGAGTATGTTATTGTCAGCTTTCAAATGTCAGTAGAAACCTTGTATTTTTACCTCAAAGTCTCAGAGGGAAGCAAGCCGTGACTGGGAAAGAAGCTTTGAATTTCCTGCACTTTTGCTCTCAGACCAAATTCTCTCAGGAAGTTTTAATTGGTATGGGCTGCATGGTACAGAGCCACCATAGACGTCCTGAAGTATTGCTTGGGTACAAACAATCTATCAGTGACCAGCACATCCGAACTCTGGAAAAGCTCTCTAAAACAACTTGAAGTGAAAGATATAGTGACTGGGAAAAAAATAGATCTCTGAGCTTGAAATGTGGAGCTTAGTGGTAGGTTTTCTTACAGTTATTGAAGGCCTGTGAGTGTTCGTTCTGACATCTTGGAAGACAGGTATTTCTTATTTTCTTTTGTACTGTCAGTGGGATGGCCAGCTCAAGAGTTCATGCACCATTCAGCAATAAGCCTAATAATGATACCAGTGTATCCACACCAAGAAAGAGATATAAAACAAAAGAAAAAAAAAAAAAAAAACTGACAGGATGAAATCTAAGTAGACAGTATCATTTGTCTAAAACACTACACTATTCTTTCAGAAATAGCTAATTGTCTAACCAGTTTTCATGGTATATTTAAATCAAATACTGAAATGCCATTCATAGTTCATGCTCTGAACTTCATCACCAAAGGAACTTCAAAAAACAATGACTGTTTTCAAACATGTTTCTCATACCGCCTGTCTTTCACTGGTTGTAAAAGCAGTAAGCCACGCCTCCAACTCACACTATTGGTTGAGCCACTGTTGCCGTGCCAGGCTGGTTGTAATTCTTAAATAAACAAATCAATGTTATGATAACAACACAGAGTCAAAGTTTACGCTTTCTTCCAGCTTTACAACTGCCTTATTTATAATTAGTGCACTGCACATTAAGCTGAGATAAGAGAAAGTATTTTAAAACGCAAATTACATACTTCAGCTTTAAATTTTGAATTTATCTGCTCCCATCTGAGCTCCCATTTCTAAGAATACACCAAACAACTTGTGTGTAATAGTTTCCTGTTTTCTTTGTAGTATGTAGGGGAATTCACTCAGACGTCAGGAAGTTTGAAGCTATAATATGCCCAGATCCCCAGATGTTGTAACCAGACCTCTGACATTCAGACCATGCCCTGATATCTAAAAATAAAAGTTCCCAGATAAGGGAACCCCACACCCTCATACAATTACACAGGACAGCACCAATTCACTCCCACAAAAATATAGACATCAACTGTTCCTTTTGGGTCCCTTAGTTTCCATGTGCGTACACACAATTTAGATAACCTATTTGAGTATATACTCTCAATTGTCTCCATAAACATATAAAGTAAATTAGAGATGAAATGTAATGTGGAACACCTAAAATGTGATCACAACAAACTGCAGGTGTTGAAAGTACAAAAATAGTCTCAGGTTGCATTGATTCAACCCAATATAGTAATACATATGTGAAAAATCTGAAAACATGCAGTTCAGTTTCCATGGTGACAGTATGACCTCTTGTGCAAACTGAGATTAATAGTGTTAAAAGTAGCAAGATTGATATAAAGTATCTAAATGACAAAGCAAAATAATAATTAATGTGTTAATAACAGAAGATCACTAAAATATCTAATGACATATTTTAAGATCATTACGGCCTTTCTCTGTTCATTAGCTTCTGTCCATCAAGCTTATTGGTTCATTAATGCTTTTGCTTCAAGCAAACACTGAACAATTCTGCCAATAGCCTGCTTCAGTGATTAAAATTTCATTCAGGTGACAGCAGAAGATTTAATATAACAAAAGCTATCTGCTTTGAATCAGCTAAATCCTTGGCTGTCATTTTAAAAAAAGAACAAATGATCTTTCACCTAGACTTTGTGAAGTACATTCTCTATTCAAATCAGTAAAAACATCCTGGTTTGCATTTATTCACACCAGAAACTGCCATTCAAAAAACACTTTAAAGTAAAAATGAGTGAACATTTTCTGGTTTTTCGTCGTCACTGAATCAGCGACCTTTCCATCTTCTGTAATCACTTAAAAAGATATAAACAATTGCAAGGTAAAAAGTTTCAGTCAAATCCTTGTGTATAGGGACTAAATGTGAAAGTGGTGAAAAAATACATTATAAAACAGTTACTTCCAGTCCTCCATTCTGATTGGCCAAGCAGTGCTGATATGTAGTATATATAGTATGTGCATACTCTTAAAGGATTAGTTCGTTCCTGAATTAAAATTTCCTGATAATTTACTCACCCCCATGTCATCCGAAATATTCATGTCTTTCTTTTTCCAGTCGAAAGGAAATGAACGGTTTTGAGGAAAACATTGCAAGATTTTTCTCCATATAGTGGACTTCAATGGGGATCAAAGGGTTGAAGGTCCAATTTGCAGTTTAAATGCAGCCTTACGATCCCAGCCGAGGAATAAGAGTCTTGTCTAGCAAAACAATCAGTCATTTTCTAAAAATAAATAAAAATGTATATATTTTTAACCACAAATGCACTAGCTTTGCGATGTGCATCCATGACTAGACGCATTACGTAATCACATTGGAGAGGTCACACGTAATTAGTTCTTCGTCTGTTTTTTTTTATTCAAAAAGGTAGGGTACGGCGAAAAACGCCATCTCATTTTCTTCCCCAACTTCAAAATCATCCAACATCATTGTTTTACCTTTTTTGTAAAAGGCATTTGACTTTCTTTGCACATTCATTTTGTAAACACTGAGTTGATATTTCTGCCTACTGTACGTCATGTGTGACCTTTCCAAAGTGACTGTGTAATGTATGAAGTTGTGGATCCAGAGCTAGTGCAAGATGAGCATTTGTGGTTAAAAAGTATATCAATTTTATTTACTTTTTTAGAAAATGGCTTATCGTTTTGCTAGATAAGCCCCTTATTCCTCAGCTGGGATCATTTAGAGCCCTTTGAAGCTGCACTGAAACTGCAGTTTGGACCTTCACCCTGCTGATCCCCATTGAATTCCACTATATATCTCTTTTCGACTGAAGAAAGAAAGACATGCCATCTTGGATGGCATACGGATGAGTAAATTATCAGGAAATTTTAATTCTAGAGTGAACTAATCCTTTAAGTCACACCGTTGGAGTTGAAGATTATCAGTCAATCATGATATAGTCTAAGCTTCAGTCTGTTCCTCACAAAAGCAGTTCATAAAACACAAGCCATGTTTTATTCAAGTCTATGGCACATTAACATGAAAGGTTCTTTTTATTTTTTTCTTGAATGGTGGTTAGCATGTTATTATGCAGGAAAATCATACCTAGGGAGCTGAGTTGTATGGCTCTACAGGAAAAGGGAAAATACACTTAAATGCATTATGAAATGAACAAACTGGAACACAATTATCTTACATGGCCAAATGGTTCTGTAGCTGCAGCTGGTCCTCAAGCCTCTGAGATATAATGTTCAATCAGGTTCACAATGAGAAAATTTAAATTCTATCCGCTGAGTTGTTCTGACAAATCAGACTCGAGATTGCAAACATTAACTTGAGTCCAGTCACCCTGTAATGCGGCTAAAATACAAACATTCAGTGCATTAGTACAAAACATTAAGGGCTGAATGATTGACAGGATCTGATAAAGCCTTTTATAGTTTGACAACATTTTAATTTAGTAATTTTTGCTTTCTCTGAAAGAGATCTCCAATGTGAGCTGGTTTGCAATGTAGCAGGCTCAGTTCTAAGGTTTGTTTTTGTTGCTGTTTTGCTGCTGGTTGTAAAAGGGGGCTATAAAATGAAGGTAAATAACAACAGAAGCAATTTTTGTAAATAAAGTTTTGTCATTTTTTCACTCTTATTTGAAAAGTCCCTCAAGATGATTACCAATAGTAAACTGAGAAAATCTGTTTGCACTCTTTGTAAAACACTTATTTCTTTGTACTTTGGGTGTCATTTCAATATATTCAGTCTATTGATTTTAATCCAAGCTCTCTTTTGCAGTTTTTATGGGCTCCTTTTTTTCCAAATCAACCCCTTTTCATTTATTTACGATTGAATTCTTGTTCTTCCACAAGAATTGCCAGATGTTGCTATGGTTCAGAAGACAGCCAGTGGAAGAATGCTCATTTTCAAGGAGCACACGTTTACCTTAATCTCACAAAACCAAGATTTCGCATTAATATTTTAGATCTTTTTCTCAAAAGGCTTTTATCAACCTCTACACACTTCTATAGGAACCAAGTGTTTCTCACAAATTTTAACCAGCTGCTGCCTGCACACATTATAGTGCTTATAGCATTCCAATTCAAGGTTTTGGGGAACCCAACGTCCAATAAAGTCCATGTTTCTTTAAAAAAAAATGAGGATGACAACACAAAAATATGTCAGCAAAATTCCAGTAAAAAGTTCTGTAAGTGAATGTACTATTTCCACAACACTATTACTGGTTTGTTACCATCAATGCGATAATGCCTGCCTATCATGTTCTCTTCATCACTATGATCAGCTGATAACCCTCTTAATGTGATAATGTCCACCTCTCATGTTCACAAACCAGCCTAAATGGGTTAAACTGGTGGAAATGGATGGACTAATTATCACAAAAACAACTGAACACCACTTTTGCTCACATCTGAATCACAATGTACTTGAAATGATGACTGTGCCTTGTTTTAGAGACCACTTAAGCTGGTTAAATCAAAGATACACCCCCATGTCTGTGTTAATCACGATGTCTGCGTTTTTTTTTTTTTAAAGGATTTGCTGAGTAACGCACCAAAAAAGGTAACTATTAATAATAACAGTCGACAACAGAGAGTTGATAGTAAATAAAAAAGCTGTATGACATATGATTGCTCTATTTACTGCTTCTTAGTATTTTTTTCACACCTATTATCTTAATCAACCTCTCAAGCTGTGTTCCAGGATGCTGGTGGAAAACATCTGGCTGTGAAAAGAACCAACCATCTCTGAGCTCACATCTCGGACTGCTTCCATGACCATATCGTAAAGCGATTAAGTCATTTCAGTGATACCTTTGTTCCACTGTGAAGGATTGGGTGAGCAATAGGAATGAACAATGAGTCCAACACTGAATGTTTAGAGCAGAGATTTCCAGACTAGGCTCCGGGGATTCCCAAGGGGCCACAAGGGGGTGCTAGAAAATAGACACGGAAGAAAAAGATTTGGCAATGTTTTTTTTTTTTTTTTTTAGGGCTGCCAAAATAAATCTGAAATGAAATATATATCCTTTTTACATTTACATTTTATGTATATATTTACTTTAATATTATGTAAAAACAAAGATGTAAAATATTATTAAATAATATAATTACATTTAATATATTATTATTATTATTATTATTAATCATCATCATCATTATTTGCTTTGGCATAATTAAGGTGATAATATAAAAGACAATTACAGTTGAGGTCAAAAGTTTTCATACCACAAAGAATCTGCAAAATGTTAATTATTTTACCAAAATAAGAGGGATCATACAAAATGCATGCTATTTTTTTTATTTAGTACTGACCTGAATAAGATACTTCGCATAAAAGATGTTTATAGTCCACCATAGAAAATAATAGTTGAATTTATAAAAATGACCCTGTTCAAAAGTTTACATACACTTAATTCTTAATACTGTGTTGTTAGCTGAATGATCCACAGCTGTGTTTTTTTTTTTTTTATTGTTTAGTGATAGTTGTTCATGAATCCCTTGTTTGTCCTGAACGGTTAAACTGCCTGCAGTTCTTCAAAAAAAATCCTTCAGGTCCCACAAATTCTGTGGTTTTTCAGCATTTTTTAATAAGTGAATTGTTCAGCTGAAGCAAAAGCATTAATGAACCAATAAGCTTGATGGACAGAAGCTAATGAACAGAGAAAGGCTGTAATGATCCTAAAATATGTCATTAGATATTTTAGTGATCTTCTGTTATTAACACATTGATAATTATTATTATTTTTTTTGTCATTTAGATACTTTATATCGATCTTGATAATTTTAACACTATTAATCTCAGTTTGCACAAGAGGTCATACTGTCACCATGGAAACTGAACTACATGTTTTCAGATTTTTCACATATGTATTACTATATTGGGTTGAATCAATGCAACCTGAGACTATTTTTGTACTTTCAACAATGAAGTGTATTTGAACCCTTTCTAACAATGACTGTATGATTTTCCATCTTTTCACACTGAGGAAAACTGAGGGACTCATATGCAACTATTACAGAAGGTTCAAATGCTGCAGAAGGGAACACGATGCATTAAGAGCCGTGGAGTGAAAACATTTTGAATTTGAAGATCAGGGTAAATTTAACTTATTTTGTCTTCTGGGAAACATGTAAGTATCTTCTGTAGCTTCTGAAGGGCAGTACTAAATGAAAAAAATATGATATTTAGGCAAAATAAGAAAAATGTACATACCTACATTCTGGTCAAAAGTTCAACTTTCAACTTTTGAATGGGGTCATTTTTATAAATTCAACTATTATTTTTTCTTGTGGACTATATGTAAACATCTTTTATGTTAAATATCTTTTTTGTGTCAGTACTAAAAAAATAATGTGTTTTGTATGATCCCTCTTATTTTGATAAAATAATTAACATTTTGCAGATTCTGCCTATTGACTTCAACTGTATTTAATTTTGAAAATAACACCATTTGTAATACTGCGTAATATATTCTTTTCACACATTATAAATGGCATCCTTGGCTTCAAACTAGACAATGCCAGACCTCTTCAGGACTTATATGACCAAGAAACCACATTCAGAACTGCAGTGGGCTGCAAGAAAACACACATTAAAAAACACAAGGCAGTTCTGAACTTGCTCAGCCATGCTCACAAGATCCATATAGTCTGATGCTTATAGACTCTGTGTAAAGAGGCTTCTTTGGCTCACTGGCAGCAGGATGATTCTAGAATTGCAAACCCAGTAACCATCAGATGATGAATGTTTTTTGATGTAAGGATCAAAAGTCTAGACCAAATTCTCACCTCACCAGATGTCTTTAGGTCACAGCCTGAATGAATAAAGCAATATTTTACTTTACAGATAAAACCTCAAACACTACAAACATATGTGGACCCCTGAATGAGTTTCTTGAGCATTTAATTTTGAAAACCATGGGTATTAATAAGGAGCTGGCTCTTCTTTAGCCATTATAACAGATTCCCCTCGACTGGGAAGGCTTTCCACTACATGGAAACATGGATACAGATATTTGGCACAGTTAGGGATAGTTCCCCAAAAATGAAAATTCTGTTAATAATTACTCACCCTCATGTTGTTCCAAACCTGTAAGACATTCATTCATCTTCAGAACACAAATTAAGATTTTTGATGAAATCCGAGTGCTTTCTGACCCTGCTTAGGCAGAAACACAACCATTACCACGGGAAGTAGGGCTGCTGAGGGTGCTGCAGCCCCCCCTAGTTCGGGAAAAATTGAGGGTGCTGGGGGGTGCGGTGTTAAAAATAAATGAATATAAATTTTGTAACAAAAAAAAAATAAAACTAATTTTATTCATTCGAATATTCATTAAAATTTATTGGAAAAAACACAATCATAATAAGCAACAATTGTCGCATGACATCACCACGTCCGCATCCGTCATTGAAGATCAAAAATACGCCAGTCAAAAACATTTCTGATTTTTTCACTGAACGAAACGCCGCGCAGCGCTCACAGACTGGGGACAGTTCTGCGCTTGTTCGCAATGCAAGGGTAAATAAATAACTGATGTTTGATTAAATACAGCGTTTTAGCACTATGTCTGTAAAGGCTAATGTTTATTTGTGTGTGTTTGAAGAGCGCAGAAGAGTCTTAACTTTTGCCGTCTAGTTGTAGCCAATATACTTTTGTAGGCTACGTTTTAAATATCCTGTGAATATAGAGCTTCATCGCTATATCATGAGGTTTTGGCCAAGCGTATTAAACGACAAGATATAAGCGCCCATATAACTACAATAAAATTTACAACATGTAACTGTTACGTTGTTGAAAGCACATAATGCGATGCACTTGCTGCCTCAGATACAGCGGTTCTTATGACAGACAAAACACAGATCGTCATTCACTGGCCAAAAACCACTTAACTCAATTTGAGCTTGATTTTCATAAAATGTTAAGCGCAGTCTGGTAAAGCTATAATACCAATTCTGATCGTACTGATCGTGGTACTTTTTATTTACCAATTTTATGTGCCACTGTATAGGCCCACAATAAAATAGTACCACTAAGATATTCACATGAAACTGACATGAAAATGACAATTTTGTTATTAAAATTTGTAAAGCAAAATAATGGATTTCCCCTTTAAAAACGATCATAGTTTGTGGTTCATTGTTATTACAGATCAGTCATAAAGTAGTACAATGGAAAATTCACATTTATTAAACATCTAACTCTTATTAACATATTAACAAAATGAAGAAGACGAAGCCTAGCCTATACTTGTGTTGTAATCCAAATAAATAAGGTTTCCCTTATTTAAAACGAATGCTTAATTTGTGGTTCATCCTTATTTTTTAATGAAAGTAAGTCAGTTATTTTAAAAGAAGAAATTAAACGTTTATTAACTATAGTTGTCATGCGCTTTTGGACCCACCACCAGTTATTTCGCATCATTCTCGTCACGTGACTCTTACACAATGACTACGTTCAAGGCCCAGAAAGGTAGTAAAGACATAATTAAAATAGTCCATGAAGAGAAGAAATTGTTGAATAAAGTTGTCATTTTTGTTTTCTTTGTGCACAAAAAGTATTCTTGTAGCTTCATAAAATTAAGTTTGAACTACTGATGTCACATGGACTACTTCTGGGGCTTGAACGTGGGCAGTATGCAGGGTCAAAAAGCTTTTGGATTTCATCAAAAATATCTTAAGTTGTGTTCTGAAGATGAACGAATTGCTTAGGGGTTTGATACGACATGAGGGTGAGTAATTAATGACAGAATTTTTATTTTTGTGTGAACTATCCCTTTAAGATAAAAGATCAGTGAGGTCAGGCAGTGATGTTGGGTGACGGGTATA
The DNA here is from genome assembly GCA_036247105.1 of Cirrhinus mrigala. NCBI lineage: Eukaryota > Metazoa > Chordata > Actinopteri > Cypriniformes > Cyprinidae > Cirrhinus > Cirrhinus mrigala. The sequence continues at coordinate 13,405,140 of CM070018.1, read as the reverse complement.
GCTCCCAGTTGTGCTCTGAATCATCCATGTTCAATAGTGTTCGGATCTTAGGGCAGTTTTGCTACACCAGACTCCATAAACCGGTTTCTTATAATTGGTGAGGCGCTGTGTTGAAAGCCACTGAACCACATTCGTCTATAAATGATTGGTTAGAAAATTTTATGCCTGCTTGCTTGAATTTTTTTTTGCTCCTGTTAGTAATGGGTGCCACAAAAAAAGCCAAACCTGTTAATTATAAGTGAGTGTCCACATACTTTGGCCATGTAGTGCACCACTTTGGAAAAAATGACCATGTTTTAAAAGTCTGGTAATTAGGGGCTGCTTGAAGTGTTTACCTCCTTTAATATCAGCATGAAAAGACGTGTTTGAGTCAAATTTTCCATAAAACCTTGCAAGGAAATTGCACTGGGATCTACCACTGTGTTGCTGTGTTTTTGCGACTTCTTCATTTCCTGACTTTAACATCAGCATGTTTATTTCTCCCTCTGGAAGCACTGAAATTTAATGTCACTAAAACACAAAATGGTTATTTTTCCAAAAAATGTTTCTGTGGCATTCTAGTGCAGCCAAACAGAACATAGTGTTGCTTTATGCTACTGATTGAGAGTTTGCTGCTACTTGAGACTTTGAAAATACTGTGTTGGCTAATGTCTATACATAGCCTACTACTTTGCAGTCACAACAAGAGAGACAGTGGAGAGTTTCAGTGGATATGTGGTACAGAATATGCATTTTAATGATGATTACTGAATTGCCCAAAGCTTTATAACAACCTTGGTTGTCAGTAAAAGCAAATGACAAAATGGGTCCAGAGGACCCAATGCCTTATTGTCAGTTTAAGCCATAAGCCCAATTAATCAACATCTGCCACTGCGTGCGCAGAAAATTCCCACAGACAATTACTTACATTGTAAACCATTTGTGCTGCAAACCTGCAATGAACAGAGAAACATTCATTCGTAACATTATCTTGTGCCAATTATGATATTTTTAAAAATCATTTTATAACTCCATTCTGTGTTTTACTAGGAACTTTTCTTAAAAGTCAATCCTATTACTATAGCTTTGTATACAGTTAACTACAAAAGTGCAGTGGGGAGTAACTAGTTACATTAAATGAAATTACATAATTTAATTACAAAATAAATGTATATGTAATTAGTTACAGTTACTAGAAAAAAATGTGTAATTAAATTACAGTTACTTTTAAAAATGTTAATGATTACAAAGGGGGTTACATCTGATTTTTTTCACACACACCCCCACATAATTGATTTAATAAATTGCATTCACTGCTCTAAAATGAGACACCAATGTTTCAGGAATTTAGGATAGAATTGGACACATGCTTATTCGATAACTATTTTATTTCCTATTTGGGTTTATGCATATACTTTTTTTTTTTTTTACGATTCATACTTTTTATTTATTACAAAACCAGTATCATAGCTATTAAACTATTTTCTGTTATGATTTAAAATCTGTATTTAACCAGTATTTAAGAATGATCTCTAAGTAAACAACAGGGGTTAAGTCTAAATTTATGGTGGCTGTGCTTTTAATTAAATTATTATACAGCTCTGTGGAATACTTGATTCTGACTGGTCAGTCATGACATTCCAAATTATGTTATTCCCCGATAACAACTGGTAAAAGCTAATAACACGGACTCATCCGGGCAACTTAAGTCGGCACTATACGCTTGAAAGATTTTCTTGGTGGATTTTCTTACTCTGCTTTTCCGGCTACGCCTCATCGCACCGTTCTACCGGCTCCGTTGGGCTCTTCCTTCCCCTCGACGTCGCCTCAGTCCTCAGTCGCTCCGGCTCCGTCTCGGTCTTCCAGATCCACACCTCCGCATCGGTCACCTGAGCCACCTGTGTCGCTTCGGCCCTCCGGGGCCTCGGCTCCAACCGTTCTCTGCGGCTCCCTGTCTCCGTTAGTTGACCCTCTACCATTGGTGTCGCCTCGGTCGGTGAGTGCCACTCCATCGCCTGCATCTCCGTGGCTCCTTCCTCCCTCGGCGCCACCATGGATCTCCATCATGATGCTCTGGGTCTTGCCGCTGTTCTCCTGCTCTTCCCCACGTCTTCGTCCTCCGCCTGCTCCTCCCTGGTCATTCTGTCGTCCACCTTGTCTTCGTCCTTCCAAAGACCCTCCTCCGGCTACTCTCTGGACTTTATTATTACTAAGGACTATGTTTCCTGTGCTCTTTCTTTTTTTTTTCTTTTTTTCGGCGCGAGGTCGCGCCTGGCCGGAGGGGGGAGGTAATGTCACGTATCCTTTTTGTCATCGTGTGTTTGTGTATGTTGTGATTCACCATGTGCTCCCTGGACTCAGCCCTCTCGTTACCCAAGTCACGCCCTCCTTGTTTCGCCCTGATTGTTTCATTGTCATCACCTGTGTATGTACTGATTAGTTTGTGTATTTAAGTTCCACCTTGTGTTTAGTTCCCTGTCTGGTCTTTAAGTGTCTGTGGCTGTGTGTATCCTGTGATTCTACGTTTCTCCAGTGTATTTGAAGTATTGAAGTATTTACTTATTAAATGTCCTTGTGGAATTATCTCCTGTGCGTCGAGTGCTCGTTTCTCCTTCGTTCCTGACGGCACAGCCGTGACAATTACATTTTAAATAGAGTAATCTGTAACGTGTTACATTTCCAAAGTAACTCTGCTGACACTGCAAAAGTGGTATATACATGCACATAAACATACAATATATGGACAAAAGTACTGGGACACACTTCTTAATAAATTCAGATGTTTCAGTTAGACAGTTGTATAAATCAAGCACCTATGCAGTCTGCAAAAATGGTTTGTTCTGAAGTGCTTAGGGAAGTTTTGTACTGTGATAGAACACCACCTTTTCATCCCTGCTAGATATTCCACGGTTAACTGTAAGTGGAATTATTGGAAAGTGAAGGTGTTTAGGAAGCAGCAACTCAACGACAAGGTGGAAGACTACACCAAGTCAGACAGCAGGGCCATTTAAGTCACTGTTGGTGTAATGGTCAAGTGTCACAACAGTTCTGTCCATACATCCATACAGTGTACTGTATACATTAATTTATATATACAGCTTCACAACTTAGAGAAGCACATGCCAATAATTTAATGCTATTGGTGGGCTATTAATGCCACATTTGGTGGGCTGTTTGTGGAATTAACCAACCACCTCAGTGGATTTTCTGGATTCAGAGGCTTTTACAAACAGAGCAAAAGCATTACAGCCATCACATGAGAATAAAATTGATAAAAGGAGAAGAAAATTAAAAAGGAAATTAGGGGGTTATAAAAAGAAAATTATACAAGGCTTTTTGAGTTCAGTGATTCATGAGTTTATTTCATTTGTCCTGTGCTGTTCTGTCTGTCATTGCATGTAATGAGACAACAATGTACCTTTCTGGTGCCAGTGGCTTGTTCATCACTGAGACTCAAATCTGCCCTTTATGGGAAAACAATGCAGGCTTGAGTCAGGGCTGTCCTATGATCATTCACAAGAAATGTTGTAATTGTTTGCCTGATAAATCTTTTTGTTTGTTTTTGAAGTTCTCTGTTGTCATGTAAATGAGACGTTCTGGAGTTTGCTGGGTCAAACCAGGAGAAGCATCTCTGTCTGGTTTGGTACTGGTATAATTCATTTTCTCATAAAACATCTGCTATGAGTCTTTTGTTCAATCCCTTCCCCATTATCTCTGAGGCTAACACACTGAGTGGTTTGGTTGTGCGCCAAGGTAGGATTCAAACTCTGAAGCTGATTTTTTCTTTTTGAAATATCTTATTTGCAAACACCTGAGAGTAACACGTAACAATGCACTTGACTACATTATCTGAAGATTGCCCAAGAGTGAACTTACCACAAGAATATTAATGTGTTTCACTCCACTCTTGAAAATTATTCATGTTGTTGATAAAATGCAAGAACATTTATAATGAACTAAATTCCCCTTTTATCCAACAACAAACTGCAGTGACTTTGGTGTAGCCACTAAACAGATAAGCTCAGTACAGTGCTGATTACATGGATGAAGTAGCCTGTTAAAAATGATCTTCACAGCTTCATCTGACATCAGATATGACTATGAGAAACAGTGTAAAATCTTACTGGGGTATAAGTGAGTATTTTGATCTACACTCTTAAAAATAAAGATGCTTTAAAAGGTTCTTCACAGCGATGCCATAGAAGAACCATTTTTGGTTCCACAAAGAACCATTCAGTTAAAGGTTCTTTAAAGAACCATCTTTTTGTTACCTTTTTATAATCTGAAGAGCCTTCTTTCGCCACAAAGAACCTTTTGTGAAACAGAAAGGTTAAAGGTTCTTTATGGAACCATTTAGAACAAAAGGGTTCTTCTATGGCATCATGAAGCACCTTTATTTGTAAGAGTGTAACTCACTAGAAACTATGAAATTTCTCTCTTCATTATTTCAGTTAGCAAAAAGATTGGAACTGGTTTTCACTCACAAGAGCTCTCAGCTCAGAACCTAACAAGTAGACTACTAGACTAGATCACATGTGCGTTTTGCATGTTGTTTCATCTAGTTCATTTTGGGAAATCAATCTTAAAACTAAAATTAAAATGTTGTTATATATTTTTTTGTAATAGCAGAATGAGTGAACACAATATCTAGCTATCTCTCTTTTAGCTGAAATGCATATAATATGAGTTTTTTGGCAGGTCTGTGACAGCTTTATACCCATATAGTATGACAACATGCCCCGTTAAAACCACCAACCTATGTTATTCCTGGTTCAATAGCTTATAACAAAAGTAAAAGTAAAACCTACCCTGAAAAAATATTCACTGGACTATAAAGTGGGACAACTGGTCTTATTTCAACTGCAACCAATGAATAAGATATGTCCAACTTTTTTTAAAGGTGCACTTTTTTCTTTTGCCAAATCATTGTTTTTAGATTTTGCAAAGAACAAAAAGAATATTTAGGGTTTCAGGTAGGGCTTTTTTCCCCAAAAAAAGTTAACTGTAGGAACAAGTTATCATTTGCATCTTAAACAGCATATTTGAATTTCAGAGAGTTCAGCTTGAACGTAAAAACTTCTTAAAAATAATAATATCCACTAGAGAAAAAGGCGTTTGGATCTTGCTAACAAAAAGGAGGAATCCTTTAAATTAAAGTAAATATAGTTCACCCATCAGATCTATTGATATCAATATTGTCAGCATGCATGTGTGTTTTGCAAACATCTCACATTCTTGTGAACAAATGTGTTAAATGTAAATTTTTTTAATCTAATTGCTGGTTATGCCTGTTGGGCATTGTTATCAGTGACACAACATCAGAACGCATTTGATTTGTGTCAGCCTGTCACAGACATGGACAAGCACTGAACTGACCCCATCAAAACCTCTAAAAACTACAAAGCCACCACCCTGCACAGACTTGAATATTAAACAAGGGTCCTTGGGTTACAAAAAAAATCCAGAACACTATGTGGAACTTAAAGTCAAAGTGAGAAGATACATTACAATGATTTGTTTTGACTGGAATGTTACTGACATGCAGGGAAGGAAATTAAATGCAGCTTTCCAATAATACCTTTCTATACCAGCGAAAGGTCACAGTCAAATTAAATTCATAGCCATTGAATTTATTTATAGAAGTCTTACCTATTCAAACTGAATTAGGTAACTGATTATTTTTAGATTGGGGAGAATTGCATTTACATGCATTGTCGTTATGAAGCATTTCACTCCAGACCTGTTTTTCAAATCTCTTGTGTCTCGGTGCTCTTGAAATGCCCTTTAGCAGCGAAAAGATAACTGACATTTTATATATTCTTCTAAATGAAAAGCTGTCACTGACGATATAACCATTTTAGCATAAGAAAAAAAAGAGTAATTTCCATTCAAGTCCATTCTAGTAAGAAAAATAAAAGCTCTGTTTTTTTGACTCCCTTGGCAGGTAAAAGCTTTCATAACTAATTCATAGTTACTGCAGAAATTATCTGCAGAAAATATAATGTTAAGAAAGGGGAAAAGGGAAAGTTAATGCATTAACTAACGTCTTTCTGATTCTGATATACAGTACAGAGGACAAATCACACAGGAGCTAACAAGTGATTTATTTTCTCTTTACTCTCCTGCCCTTTGCTCCTGCAGCACAGATCAACTTTAATTAATTCTGGATTGCATATGAAATTGGATGTACATTCAGTGTTCTTCCATTGGCAGCCTATTCTATACTTCTTCAAGCCAAAAAAATCCTGATAATGAGGTAGATGAGCAGAAGAGCCCATTTTGAGAATTCTCTTTGATTCGATCAGCCTATCAAAAGTGTGAAACCTTCATCTCGTTACGAATTTGGAAGGATTCACACACATTCTGCCCCTCCTTCCATCTTCCTCGCTCTCTTGTTTTCTGGCATTATGTCTTGTCTGCTCACTGAACCCGTAGGCTGATTCACACAATCTTAAGGAGCATTTCCTCATTCCCCTCCACCGCTCCCATTCCTTCCCAACATACACACACACACACAACATACAGTAGCAAGATTTCATGCTGATAGAAAATTCATAAATGAAGTTGTTTCATATAGTAGAATTGTGTGCTGAATGCTGTCCTTAATTTCCTAAGGTAGTGAGGTAGAAGAGAAAACCACTGCTTGGGGATTTTGGAGAGACATGAGACTTGGTTCATTCAGTCTGAGACTCAAGTAAAGCTGGGAAAGTGTTCACAGGTAATCCACGCGTTATCAAAGACGAAAAGATTGTCTATTGCTTGGTAAAACCTTAAAGCGTTTGAGCCCGTGCATAGAGGTCACAGGAAGATAGAAAAGGAAGTAAAGTGGATCAGCTATAAAGCTGTAGGTCAAATCAAATAACTGAGAATAAACAGACAAATAGTAATTTTATGGCATTGCCTTGTAGGAAAACAAACACCTAATTTTTTATGCTTTATGCTTCATTACCAATTTTATGTATAATAATGCATTACCATTTTCAGTATAAATTAACATTAGTTGAATTAAAATGTATTGGAATCTTCAATTACATGTGCTGCATTCCGGGTTAAAAATGATCCAAAATCAATTACTGAGCAAGTACATAACCAATCGGTGTTCAAATCTCCTTACCTTAGGTCGGTTCAGCCCGTTTTCTAATTTTGAGTGGTTCGGGTCGTTCATCTTTGAGTCATTACATCACGCCTATATCTACCTTATTTTTCCAATAAGAGTGGGTGCCATCATTTGTACATTTGATGGGTCTGGCTTCCGGTCTCATCCACGTCCAGCTATTTTTAGCTGGACAAAACAGCTTATTTTGCTGCTTGATATTGAAAATTGGTGTGTCTTACCATATTATTTTAATCCTAATTATGAACACCCTGCAAACATGTCCTTGCGGGGACTATGCTGGCTTTTTGTGGCCACAGTGGGCTAGAGCCAGCCCAGTCCAAACCTAAACAGGCCCTGTGCGGGTATATATTTTATATATATATTTTTTAATTTAAAAGTGTACATTACTGATGTTTTTTTCAGAGATGGTACATGCATATATGGCCTATGTTTGGACTGATGCTAAGATTTAAGACAGTGTATTTGTATGCATTTTAGAAGGATTCTTTATTGGTGAGATCACCACATCATGGTCCAGTTCTTTTTGATGTGGAACCATAGTCTGGACTATTTTTGAATGTTGCTGGTTAGGAAGAGTCTGGTGTTTGAGAGCTGTGGTGTGTTTTCATTACAAGAGTTTGGATTATTCATTTGCTATCGGCCAACTTCAGCTATGGACAATGTTTGGACATTTGATATACTACAGATAAGACTTTCGCACATCAACTTTCACATGACGAAATCCTACAATCTAACATTGCTTTGTTTGCCTTTTTATTTTATTTTTGGTTTTTTATACTTTGGTGCATTTACATTTTTGGCTATATGTAGCTGTATTAACCTGAACTGAATGTTTTCTATTTTGTATTTAATAAATTCACTGATTTGAAATCCCTTTGACTACTGTACATTTTTAACAATATGTGACCCTGGATCACAAAACCAGTCATAAGGGTCAATTTTTCAAAATTGAGATTTATGCATCATCTGAAAGCTGAATAAATAAGCTTTCCATTGATGTATGGTTTGATTGATGTATATTTGGTCGAGATACAACTATTTGAAAACCTGGAATCTAAGTGTGCAAAAAAAAACAAAATATTGAGAAAATCGCTGTTAAAGTTGTCCAAATAAAGTTCTTAACAATGTATGCTACTAATCAAAAATTAAGTTTTCATATATTTACAGTAGGAATTTTACAAAATATCCTCATGGAACATGATCTTTACTTAATTTCCTAATGATTTTTGCCATAAAAGAAAAATCAATAATTTTGACCCATACAATGTATTTTTGGCTATTGCTACAAATATACCCCAGCGACTTAAGACTAGTTTTGTGGTCCGGAGTCACATATAGACATTAGTTATGTGGTGACTGCATCCATTTCAGATGTATAATAACTGTTTTTCCCAAAGACTTATTATAAATTATAGTAGCTCAAAAGTATTTAAAGTGCAAATTCTCACACAATGTTGATTCATTTTTAAAAAATGAATTTGCAGTTTGACATGATCTGAGCTAACTTTGCGATCGTTAGATTTAATCACCATTGATAGCGCAATTTATTGTAAAACTTTTCTTTCAGTTGGTCAAAACAAAAACAGGCAGACATGTACCTACCTGTTCAAATGGCATTTTCTGGTAAAATTTCTTAATTTGGTCACACTTTCAAGACATAGTATCTTTAATTTACAAAGTACAGTTAATATCCATACTGGAGCATTGACTGACAGCCCACTACACCTCAAAACATTAGATTCTTCTGCGCTGAGGAGCCGCGTAAAGAGGATAAATCCACAAATAACTGCAATTTTCAATCAGATGGCAACAAAGGATTGTGTGGGTTAGGATTGTGATTTGTTTCAGAGTTAGTTGCATGGAATTATACATAATTTACTGATATAACTATAGTAAATATATGCAACATGTAAGAAGGACAATGTAAAATAAAGAGTTACCTAAAATTAAATATTCAAATATTCAAATGTTTTATGAATAGTATATCTATACATTAACTGCTTGCTGTTCATTGTTAATTCATGATGCCTAATGTATTAATTGCTAACTATATTGTAAAGTTTTACCTTAGTTTTAGACAGACTGTTCAAAAGTCATTCCTAAAACACTGTAGAACAAAAATGAAAGAAAAAAAAAATGAATTTCACTGAAATTATGTTCGTCAGCAGTTTATTTATTATATCATGGTTCGTCTTTGTTCTGTATGCTTGAATGTAGTTCAGGGTGATGTTAACCTTGTCTCTTTAGACTGAAGAAAATGACTATTGATTTATTGAGCACCACAATAAATGGCATTCTTATAAAATCCTGAAAGCTGTATGTACAAGATCAACAAAGAGATGGTCTCTTAGACACACTATAATGTGTGATACAAGCTATAGATCAGGTTTAATTATGTACTTTGTCTATGAAAAATGTTGACTAGGACTTAAACCACAGGTTAGGCATTCATAAGCAACATGAGCCGCCTCTGAAAGTCATTTAAGCATTGCAGTAATCTTTATTATGCCACCCAATTAGCAAAAGTATTTGTTGAAATAGCACATAACTCAGTGTGCACTTCAGAATCACTGGGTAATTAGTTTATCGTGTAATGCTAAAGCAGTATGTAATTGAACCAAATGAGAATACCAACTGTTGGACAAAGGCAGAATGAGCAAAATAGAAAAGAAAAGAAAGCAAGAAGACAAAATGCCCAGTATAAAAGCAAATCACCTCAATTGCTGGAGTAATGGATTTGAGTCCACATACTCACTGAATGGACTTAATGTTGCATGTTGCTGCAAGTCAGCACGTAGCTGATGAGGTCTGACATCAAGCTGTGTTGCTCTATCATTCATTCCCTCTCTGTGCCTATCGAAGAGAGACATTCTGCTCCAAATTCTGCTTCATATTTGAGGACGGACAAAATGAAATGCACATGAAAGGACAACGATCCATCTGTCAAATTGGTTTTGTAAAAGCAATAAATTTCATCATTTGAACAAATATTCAAATAATGCGTCCATTAATCAGCAGTACTTGTCACACCTGAAAAGTTAAAGTAATGAGCAATCATGCATTTCAAGGGCACATCCATTTCCATTCAGCAGGTCTTATTTGTCATATTTTCACTGCCCTGTCTAATCACTTCTAATATCAGACACTGAGTAATGGAGATATTTTATTCATTCAAACGGTAATACATAATTACGCATGGGGTAGAAATACATGAATGAATTATCTGTAATGGGCCATAAGCTGAAGACAAACACAATCCTATAATGACATCTTAGTTTTTCTCTGAGAGAAATGTCCTCTTCTGTGTAGTTCCTGGCCAAAATAGCTTTCCTGTGGGCTAATTTATGCAAATATTATTTGTACAGATGAAAGTTTGGGACATGATGAGAATTATTGTAATAAATTCTAATTGGAATTGAACGCTCATGGAAAAGAAAGCAGTTTGTTAATGTTATTCCCAAGGTGCTTGAAAAATTTGAGAGCATGTGAGGTTAGTGAACACTGGAGGGAATCTATCAATCAATCTGGAGCAAACAAATCAATTGTAATAGTTCACCCAAAAATTGAAAAACTGCATTTACTCCCCCTCAGGCCATTCAAGATGTAGATGACTTTTATTTCTTTATTAGAACAGATTTAGAGAAATTTAGCATTATATCACTTGCTCACCAATGAATCCTCTGCAGTGAATGGGTGCCATCAGAGTCCAAACAGCTGATATAAACATAACCCAGATAACTACATGACCCCAGTTCATCAGTTAATGCTTCATGAAAAGCTGAAACAAACCCATCATTAAGGTGTTTTAACTTTAAACTATCCACTTATAATCCCTAATAACGCTTCCTTTAGTGAAAAAGTTTTTAAAAGTAGTTTTAACTCACCCATTGACTGTAAGGGATCCAATTGTGAGCAAGTGACGCAATGCTGAATTCCTCCAAATCTGTTCTGATAAAGAAACAAACTCATCTAATCTCCTTTGGGTGACTAAATTTTCAGGTAATTTTCTTTTTAAGTGAACCATTCCTTTAATTGTTAAATTGAACTCTACGTGCACTTTTGTAATTATTAAAATTCAAGTGCTGCTTTATTCTAGATCAAAGAAGTACTTGCTTATGGCTATGCACATGAGATATAACAGCGTGGATCTGCTTTTATAACACCTATCATTGCTATTCCGTTAATAGTTTCACCAGGGAATCATTTCATGGTGGCAGTCTCAAGTCTGAGTTTCAGAGCAGCTGTGCGTTATCAGCTTTTTCCTGCATGTCAGTGTTTGACACATCTGGGATCTGTGCAGTGAGCTGATAACTCCCTTCTATCTCCACACCTGCAGGATTACTACAGAAATCTATAAAGGGGTGGACACGTTTTCCCACAGCATTGTGCTTCCTTGTACAGAAACCTGTTCTTTTTGGATAAGCACTAAAGCATTTTATTGACAGGGGGACAGATCCTTAAAAAATTCAAGAGAGACAATTACTCCGCTGCCAGATTGGAGGTGTATATTGACTGTGGACGGAGAGTGGTTCTTTAGACCAGAGTTAACAATGTGTGATTGTGTTAGAGTGAAACATGATTTAAAAGCATATTTCATCCAAAAAAGATAATTCTATGATCTCAATCTAATGTCATTTCAAGTCATGTTACTTTGTTTTCCTGCATTAAATACAAACAAAAATAAAAGTGAGAAATTGTAGAGGATAAAAAGGGTTTCGTTAAAATTGCGCGATAGATTATTTCTCTTGCAGTTATATCGTTGGGTAATTATTAGTGGTGTCAATCGATTAAAAAAAAAAAACGAATTAATTGCATGTTTTTTCTGAAATTATTCACGATTAATCCCACCTAACATTACAATTTTTAATTATACTTTTAAATTGCAATAATTTCACATTCAATCTTCAAATTAATGTAGAAACAACATAAAGGAAGTATATTTTTGATATTTGTTTACTGCCATCTTTTTTTTAATGACTGAAGGCAAGTATCACTGATACCAACTTATGAATTATGAATCAGTCTCTATTAATTTTTTCTTAATATTTAACCGTTGACTACAGCCATTCAATATTACAGAATAATTGTGAGCTTTCAATTTAACGTTTATTAGACTTGAAATTTAAGTGAACTTAAATAAACATAAACATAAACCCATTATAATAACTGCATGTAGCTATCTCTGCCCTTCGGCAAGAAGATACAGCCAAATTTAATAAAGTTATCAAACACTAAAATCTAAATTAAATACAAGATAAAGCTTAAAACTACAGAAGTTATTGATTGCTTTTTTTAATTTTTTTTTTAAACAGACATCACTGCTGGTTATTAGGATATTTTGGCTGCTGTTACTTTAAAAGCTTCCGCTGCTGAACTTGAAGCGGATCTGACACTGCTTTAAATGTGACTCTTTAATAATAAACACTTTCATGCACCGTTTTAAGACAGCTTTAATCGTCCTTTTTTAGTAACTTAATGACTTAACTGACGAAATAACTACGAGTAACGACACGAGTACTTGTAGTTTCATTTGAATATGATACAGGGCTTTAATAGGCTATCGCCTAATACAGGGCGCGCCGGCATATTTGTCCGTGCACTTGAAGAGCACGCGCTGTGAGCACAATATAACGGCTGACAGGACAGGAAGATTCATTTTTACTGACAAATGACCAGACAACATCTCATCTGACCGCAGTTCACTAATGTTTTACTGAAGCTCCTCGTCACTGGTATCGTTTCCTCGCTTGTTCGATGTGTTATCACGTTCTGCGACTAAATAAACGCAATTCTTTAGTGGTTGTGGTTGGGGTGACCAAACCTAGCCCCGACTCTGCGTTAATTGCTTTAAATATTTTTAAAATGAAAAAATTAATTGCTTGCTTAACGCGCTAATTTTGACACCACCAGTAATTATACTGTGTATAAATTGCAGGCATCAGGGAGGCGCTATTAATATGTGTTGCACTGAAATCGCGTTGCTTTTTACTTTCACTTTTGAGATTTGCCATCACATGTAGGCTACTACTACTATTGTATACTACAGAGCGGCAGTACTTACCACATATTTTACAAGATTAGATCTTAGTCAGCTGTGCTCAGGATCTGCAAATCATTTGTCATTGTCCTATCAGTCATCTCTCATTACTCTGTTTATGTGGTAAGTGAAATCAAATGCACTGTAATGTAACAGGCTGCTGATAGCTAACGGCACGTCCTTTAAGTGGCTCAGAACGCCTTATTCGTTTTCCGTGCCTTTACGAATAAAGGTTTTTCACAAGGTGTCATCAATCTGGCAGCACTGAAACATTGTAAACAATGCCTCTGAACCGAACTAAACTCGCATGTTTTGCTGCAAATTGCTGCTGAAAAATGGTCAGTTATTGTCATGTTTTGGGCTGTACTAATTGGTCGGACTGGAAAAGGCATTCTGAGTACAACAGACTGCCAAAAGTTTAACAAATCAAGGAGAAAAGTTTAAAAAACTGTCTGAGGAACAAAAGGCTTTTGTGGTTGGCCAAACTGAACCAGGATTTCCAGGGCAAGAATCTTGACAACATTTGTGTTTGTTCTTATAATTTCCAGTCAAGTAGGTGAAATATTAGGTTAATATCTTAATTAATACTGCTTGTAGGCTATCTTAACCACCTGTTAACATTAGTTTGTCAGAAAATTTCGACCTTTCCTGCTTACTAAGTCCTTTTCTTAGAATCTTAGAATCTTAGATCCTAAGATTTAGCAGCTTCCACACATTTTTTTTATTTCCGTGGTTTAGATAGCATAAATTAACAGAACAATGAATTCAATAGTACATTAACCATGCAATCCATGCTGTTGTTTACATCTGAATATCTCTAACATAGCCTGACTTAAGTGCAAACCTTCTATTCAGATTCATGCTTTGAGCACATCCCTAACCCTAATCTTTGTTATGTATGCTTGTTTGTAGTTTCAAATCAAATTTAAATTGATATTTTACTGAAAAATGAAAACTCTGTCATATCTGCTCACTCTGATGTGGTATGACTTTCTTTCTTGCATAAAACACAGACAAGATATTGAAATGAGAATTTTTTTAAAGAAAGAAAATCATACAGGTTTTGAACAACATGGGTATGTGAGTAAATGGTGACAATTTTTTTGGGGTAAAGCACATTAATATAGATGAATATGTAGTCTGTAAATGTTAAAGTTTCCCTTTTATATTGAACATTGGATTATGTTGAAATACAGTTGCAAAAATATGAAATCATATTCTCCAGTATATTCTATCCAGGGAGCACATGAATGATGAATGCAGTTCTTACTTCTCTTGTTTCCCTTTATATCCTGGAAGAGTCTTCCAATATAAAACCACAAGGCAATCTCTGAACATCGGAACAGTGTTTAAACTAGAGACAACTGAGATTTGTTAAAAGTAAAGAGAACATTTTTTTTTTTCTCTCAGTGAAAAAAAAACCCATGAAGTCACTGTAAACCAATAATAATGCAAAATTAGTATGGTCAAAATCATGTTTGGTCAAAAAAATGTAATTATCTGAAACACGTTTTTCCAAATGTCAAGCTAAAACATAGGAAAATACATATTCATTACTTTTCCTTGACATATGACTAATAGCTCTTCTTAAGAAGCTGGAAAAAGTCATTGTGACAACACTGAATTAAATATTGTAAAAGTATCAATCCCATAATAAAATATAAACTATTATAATATAATGAAATATTTCCATTTTGCTTTCCAAAATAAAGAAATATGCTAAATACAGACCTACTTTTGAATGATTGTCATTAAAAAAAAAATGCTTTTTGAGCTCAGATGGCATAGTTACCAGCAGGAGCTAACAGAGTCATGCTAACATGCCTTGATCTATGGGAATCAGTCTGTTTCAGATGTGCATCATGCTTTTGATGAACTCTCTAACTCTGTTTTGCACCCCTGCATTGTTTTTCTGATTACAGTAGTAAACTCTGAGTCAGTCAGCCGTGTTAGATATTGAAAGCAGACACTGACGGATAAAAACATGCATCACTTCCAGCATGACAGTACAATAACGCACAGATATCTGTGCAAAAATAAAACTGATCCAACTTTTTTCTCCATCAGTCAAACATAGTAAATATAGAAATCACACATCACTGTGCAGTGATGTGTCGAAATGAGCAATTATTCAACAGACTTTGGTGCACTGTCACTACATCCAGCACCAATCAACAGACCGTCAAAATGAAAGACCTGTCGGACGTCAGAGACACTGAGGTGATGCATGAGAAATGTATCTCAATTAATTTAGCCTGATTTTTGGCTAATGAAGAGCACTCTACAGGAAATGTGAAATGTGTGTGTATGCATGTGGTGAGTCATCTCCATTGAGGAAAAAAAGAATTATTGAATATATTCAACAGAGCGATGCTGCACACAGACACTATTTATAGGAAGAGAATAATTTGATTATCTAGCAACATTAATTCATTCTTTAGCCCAATGGATTCATTAGAATTTTTCAAACACTCTTCTGTTTCATGAAAATGAAATGGAATAAAAATGGGTGCACCCAGGTGGACACTAAAGAAGCATTTTTAGGTATCTGTGCTATTTTTATTTTAAACTTTCAGTTTTACTTCACTACCTTCCAAAATATAATATCATATTTTTTACTCCACTGTATTTGCACAAAAAATTATGGAAGCCCATTTCTGCCACTAAATATTATTATTATTATTTTTTTTTTTTTAAAAAAAGGTTATTGTAACAATTCAATTCTGATGTTTTTTCTCAGAATTGTGAGATATAAACTCGCTGTTCTAAGAAATAAAGTCAGAATTGCATGATATAAACTCGCAATATTGAAAAATAAAGGAGCAATTACGTGATATAAACTCACAATTGCAAGTTATAAAGTCAGAATTGTGTGATATAAACTCACAATTCTGAGAAACAAAGTCAGAATTGTGTGATATAAACTCGCAATTCTGATAAATTAATTCAGAATTGTGTGATATAAACTTGCAATTCTGATGAAGAAGTCAGAATTGTGAGATATAAACTCGCAATTCTGATAAAGAAGTCAGAATTGTGTGATATAAACTCGCAATTCTGATAAAGAAGTCAGAATTGTGTGATATAAACTCGCAATTCTGATAAAGAAGTCAGAATTGTGAGATATAAACTCGCGAATCTGTGAACATATCAGTCTTTTTTTTCTCCTCCGATCTGGACTTTATAACTTGCAATTGCGAGTTTATATCTCACAATTCTGAGAAAAAAGTCAGAACTGCGAGATACAAACTTGCAATTGCGAAAAAAAACTCTCACAATTCTGAGTTTTTTTACTTGCAATTGCGAGTTTGTATCCCGCAATTGTGCATTTATATCTCACAGTTCTGAGAAAAAAAGCCCGAATTGTGAGATGTAAACTCGAAATTGCAAGAAAAAAAAGTTTGTGAGATAAAAAGTCACAATTACTTTTTTTATTTTTTATTCAGTGACAGAAACTATTTTAATGATATTCTTGGTACCTTTATGGGTCTTGAATGAGGTAGTTGCATTGCTGTCTGTGCAGGGTTAGAAAGCGCTCGGTCAAGAAGATGAATGGTCTTATGGGTTTGGAACGATGTGAAGGTGAGTAATTAATGACAGAATTTTTATTTTTGGGTGAACTCTCCTTTAAATATCAACATATTTTAGCCCCATGTGACTTTGTATTTTTACAATATTTATATGCTTTTTTCCATTGTTTTTAAAATACAATATAGGCCTACTGTATATTAGGGCAAAATTAGATAAAATTGTATTATATTTTTACATTTTTTAAATTTTTAATACATGTAATACATGTATGATTCTCAGGGGGTGCTAACAGAGGGAGGGCGGGGGGTGCTATATGTATAAAATACGTCGTCAATTTTAATTGAAAGGATTATTGCCGCTTTCCTTACACACCAGTGCATTAACGTCAGTGTATATTTAGTTTTTTTGCTAGTAATTAATTTATATGTCTGAAACATTATTTTTGTGGCTGAAAACACTGAATCGTTGTGATATAGGCTAAAAGCACTGAGCGCGTCTATTTGGCTCAGCGCCAGACAGGGCGCAAAAGCACGTTACTTTGAGTTTAGCAGTGAAAGTTCAAATACACCCGTGATTGTCCGCATCGAATGGTTAAAATCAACAAGTTTTGGGGGGTTGGAGGGGTCAAACAGAATCTGCGGTGGTACAAATCAGATCGAAGCGGTACCCCTTGGTTGAAATTGCATTCAGTTTAGCTTTTCGCGTTTAAAATCGTATTTCAGAGGGAGGAAGGGGTCGGTCCTTCGGATCATTGGGGCTTCGGGACGTCAAGTCCCCCCTTGACGCCGTGCCGGATAAAGGTACTTTTGCAAAGCATAAACATAAGTACAGCCAAAATACATAATAGCAAACATAATACGCACACTAGAGTGATGATATGATTGAGCATGTGTGCAATCCACCTGTCCAAACTAAATAATAAAACCAGCGGTGCCTGCGGGAGCAATGAATCAAACAAAGCCATAGTAGGACTTCAAACGGCAAGAGCACATCCCACAAAAAGCTCCATCCAACATGTATACACACTATAAGCAGAGGCAGAAGGGAGCTCAAGGAAGACTGGTGCAATGCAGCAGAAAAAAATAATGTGTGAGAAGGATAAAATATCACAACAAAACATACTTTATTTGTAACAGTTAATTTGCAAACTTAATGCATCCACACCAAGGTGTCAGTATGAAGTTAAAGACCACTAGAAAAAACAACTAGTGAAACATCAACAAAAACGTGGGCTGTATGGTTAAAGATGTAAAACACAATGTTACATTTCTTACTAAACATGGCTATACGAGAAACATGAATGCTGTTCAGTGTGCAAGGAATCCTATTTTGATTATACTCAATATTTATAAGCAATTGATGTAATCATCCCAGAGTACTTAGTAGGACTGTTTAATGAACATGTAATTATTTATGGTGGCCTAAGTGCTGTGACTGTTTCACATCACAAATGAATAATATAAGCATTCTGCAGAACTGATGATACTCTGGTGTTCTTTGGACTGACAATGTTGAAACTAACCATGTCAAATTCAGTTTAACGAACAGCTTGAAGGTGTCTTGGAAGCATAAAAATTATTGCAATGTCCTGGTGGTCCTCATATGTAGGTCGGAGACTGTGACTGCAATAGGAAGGTATGCCCATAAAAGATGAGAAATGAAAGAGCTCATGACTTACGGCATCAGTGTCTCTCTGTGCAGCAAAGACAATTATCTATGGTGTGCATAAGTCAGATGCCAAAATATGATTTAGAACTATAAGTGTGCATGAGAAGATCACGCCCTCCTTACTCGCCTTGTGGGTGATATTCCCTCCGTCTCACATTTTCTACAAAGGGCTTCAAAGCTTCAGGATTTGCTGCAGTTAAAGGCACTGTTCTGAATGTAGATATGCACATTTTTTTTTTTTTTTTTTGTTTCCTTGGATATGATGAGACTGTTCTTGTTTGGGTGGCACAGCAAAGTGCCCCAAGATAACTGTAAAAAAAATAGAAAGAAAGAAAACACCTAATCCCACAGTTCTGGGCTTTTCTCTAGCTTCTTATATTTCTTCTTCCACATCCTTTTCTTCTGACAGCATTCTGTTTTCTGCGCTTTTTCTGCAATCAAATACAGTTGATTGCTTGTCTGTCTGAGAATTTAGAAGTCCTGGAGGATTTTAGCCTTATTTTACACATTCAAGTTATTTGGATAGATAGATAGATAGATAGGTAGATAGATAGATAGATCTGACTTAAAGGGAAAACATACTTTATCTTGGTTTCCACCTCAGCTCATATGTTTGTACAGGCAGTCCTATAGATTTTGTTGTCCTGTTGTGCTGTTCCTGTCTGCATCTTATGTTGTAGGTTGCCTCAGGGGCTTCTTTGTAGTCAGCACCTCAGGTCTTTTTGATGTTGTAAACCCCTGTCTCTAGTGATCTGGTGCTGAGTGTTTGTTCTTGTCCTGTCATGATTAGTGCCTGTGTGTTTCCCTCAGTCCAGCAATTTCTAAACACTGGAAGGATTTCCGAAACCCCACAGGTTAGACTTCTGCTATCTGTTTGCAGTACATCACATATAGGGGCTTTTCTTTCTATACTATCTTATTCTGCTTCCTTCTCCATCTCGATTCTTCCAAAACAGTGCTGCTTATTTACATTGCTTGAAGGTTAAAATAAACTGATTTGAACTGATTTATATACAAACACTTAAATTACATTCAATTATGTTTTTATAATAATAAACAATTGTATAATTATATTTCTACTCCAGTTCATTTTTTTAAATATAAACATTTAAATCGTGGCTGTCATAAACACTTGACGGATTTTTTTAAAAAAAATTTTAACATTGAAGAACAGTAAAAATGTATAAATAATATGTTATATGGTGCATATATTTAGCAAGTGTCACATTATCCTTCAGAGTTCATTCTAATATGCTGATTTGATGCTCAAGAAACATTTCTTATTATTATCAATGTTGAAAAAAGTTTGTGAGCAGAAATCCTTTGTAACATTATACATGTCTGTACTGTCAATCAATAGTGTATCATTGATGAATAAAAGCATTTTAAAAATCATACCGACCCCAGAACAGTAGTTTATATTGACATGAACACATGCAATCTGTGAAATGGTTTAGTCAAGACAGGCCTTTGTTTCTAAAGATTTCCTTGGTCTGGGGGTCTAAATAAAGCCATCAATATAATCTGAGTATGGCACATAGGTGCAAAATGGCATGAGTGTTTCTTCGCACAAGCTTAAGAGCCGGCTCTAAATTGGATTTTTGGCTCTCCCAACAGAAGAGAATTAAAATGAAACAATCAAGATGAAATTGAAGTGCAGAATTGAGGCTTCAATTCAAGGGGCTGAACAAAAACATAACATAAAATGCTTAGGAATTACAGCCATTTTATACACAGTCACCCCATTTTCAGGGGCTCATATGTAACTGGACAAATAAATATAATCATAAATAAAAAAAATAATGATACTTTAAATATTTTGTTGAGAAGGCAATGACTGCCTTAAGTCTGGAACTCATGGACATCACCAGAGACCGGGTTTCCACCTTTGTGATGTTTTGCCAGGCCTTTTTTTGCAGCTGACTTCAGTTGTTGTTTGTTTGTGGGTCTTTCTGTCTTTAGTTTTCTCTTCAGCAAGTGGAATGCATGCTCAATCGGGTTAAGATCAGGAGATTGACTTGGCCATTAAAGAATATTCCACTTTTTCACCTTCAACAACTCTTGGGTTGCTTTGGGTCATCATCCACTTGTACTATGAAGCACCGTCCAGTTAATCTGGGCAGATAGTATATCCCTGTACACTTCAGAATTCATCCGGCTGCTTCTGTCTTCTGTCACGTCATTAATAAACACCAGTAACCCAGTGCCACTGGAAGCTATGCATGCTAATGCCATCACACTGCTCCACCATGTTTCACAGATGATGTTGTATGCTTTGGATCATGAGCTGTTCCAAGCCTTCTCCATACTTTTTTCTTCCCGTCATTCTGGTACAGGTTGATCTTATTTTCAGCCAACCAAAGAATGCTTTTCCAGAAGTGGTCTGGCTTTTTTAGATGTTTTTTTTTTGCCAAAGTCTAATCTGGCCTTGTTTGCACCGTCTGGTGAACCTTCTGTGTTTGCTCTCATGAAGTCTTCTCTTGATTGTAGACTTCCTGGACAGTGTTCTTCACCTGACTGGATGTTGTGAAACGTTTTTTCTTTACAATGGAGAGGATCATCCAATCATCCACCACTGTTGTTCTCTGTGAACTTCCACGTCTTTTTATGTTGCTGAGCTCACCAGTGTGTTCTTTTTTTTCTCAGAATGTACCAAACTGTTGATTTGGCCACTCCTAATGTTCCTGCTATCTCTCTGATGGATTTCTTTTGTTTTTGAAGCCTAACAATTGGCTGTTTTACTTGCATGGACAGCACCCATAGTCATTATATAACTGTAACTTGAATGTGTTTTGGTCAACAGCTAAAATAATGAAAGGATCACCTCGAAGTAATGGACAGTAATTCTTGTTGTATTGACGGTACATGCAGATAAGATACAGAGATAAATTCTTTAAAATGAATTGAATATACTGTAGAAACAAACAAAAAAATCTGGTTTTGCATCTTAGTAGGTCTTTCACTCCCAAGCTGCCTGATAGCTGGTATTGCAGCAAATATATTATAGCAGAGATTCCAGTTATCGCTCAGCTAAATTTATCATATAAATTGTTACATGGTTTTTGACAAAAAAACCCGAAAACGAGAACGCATGCATTAAAAATTTATAGGATTACCCAAGGATTGAAAATTTAAAGAGAATCAACATGAGACTATGGATAGAATATTATTTATCCAGTTTCACAGTTCACTGAAGAGGGCTGTTATCTCCAATTGGGCAGGGCATTCACACTGAAACAACTCCAAGAAATTTTTAAAAGCATACACAAAAAAGGAAAAGGTTCTGTGAAGTTTCAGAAATTAGTTGTTGGATCTGCTTTTAACTTGTTTATATATGCATAATATTGTTTTACTAAAGCTTTCCACAATGGCTGATGACCTACATATACGTGTTTAGCCATTTTCAAAAAGATTGCTTCTCTCTAGAATAACCACTCTAAGTGTGAACGTAGGACTATGCATGCATGACCTGCCTGAACATGATCCCTTTTATTCTTTACCAGTTAGCAAATATAGAAAACACTGCAATATAGGAATAGCTATTTTGAAACTGTAACTTGTTAAGCTACAAGTGCCTTATCATTTAAAGTAGTTAAAGGAGAAACTCACTTCCAGAACAAAAAAAATACAGATAATTTACTCGCCCCCTCGTCATCCAAGATGTTCATGTTTTTCTTTCTTTAGTTGTAAAGGAATTTTTTTTTTGAGGAAAAAATTTCAGGAATGTTCTCCATATAGTGGACTTCAATGGTGCCCGCAAATTTGAACTGCCAAAATGCAGTTTAAGTGCAGCTTCAAAGGGCTCTAAACTATCCCAGCCGAGGAAGAAGGGTCTTATCTAGCAAAACGATTTGTTATTTTATAAAAAAAAAAGTACAATTTACATACTTTTTAACCTCAAATGCTCGTCTTGTCTAGCTCTGCATTGTGCAAAATCATCCTACATCACTGCAAAGTGAACATGCAAATAAGGTCAAAAACGCTTTACAAAAAATGTTAAAACAGCACTGTAGGATGATTTTGAAGTTGGAGGAGAAAATGAGATGGAGTTTTTTGACCTACCCTAACCGTATTGACCCAGATTACACAGACTACGCATTCACATTGCAGAGCTAGACAAGACAACATTTGAGGTTAAAATGCATATAAATTGGGGCTGCTCGATTATGACAAAAATCATAATTGTTGATTATTCCCTTGAAATTGTAATTGTGATTATTAATTACGATTATCACAATTTACACTGAATGTTTTGAAAAGCTTTATATCATTTTTTGAAGCAACTGCATGCCACAGTTTTATATATAGTTTCTTCTTTAAATATAAAAAACAGCCACCCACACATCTTAAGAAAGCAGAATAATGTAATTGGAATTTTTTATTTTTTGTAATTGTGCCTTTGAATGATTACATAATTGTGGCATCTGTAGTTGTAGTCATGATTAGAAAATCGGTTAATTGTGCAGCCCTAATATAAATTGTACATTTTTTTAGAAAATAGACGATCGTTTCGCTAGATAAGACCCTTCTTCCTCGGCTGGGATTGTTTAGAGCCCTTTGAAACTGCATTTAAACTGCATTTTGGAAGTTTTAACTCATGGGCATCATAGAAGTCCACTATATGGAGAGAAATCCTGAAATGTTTTCCTCAAAAAACATAATTTCTTATCGACTGAAGAAAGAAAGACATGAACATCTTGGATGACAAGGGGGTGAGTAAATTACCTGTAATTTTTTGTTCTGGAAGTGAACTTCTCCTTTAAATTACAGCCAAGCTTCTATTTATAAAAGAAGCATATACTAGGCTATATAAAAAAGTAGCCTAAAAACTATTCTCAACTATTCTTACTGATTTAATTTGGAATTTAATCAAATCTTTATTTATTTAATTATTTATCTGAATAAATGAACAATTCCAAGAAAGGTGATTTGTAAACATGGACATTTGTGTTTGTAAACATGGACAAAACACACACAAAATAGAATAGAATACTCTGAGGCATATTAATGAACTAAATATTCCAGCCAATATCTTACGATTTAAAATGACAGCCATTTTAATCATTTGAGAAATAATCAGACTAACACTAGTGATGTTTCATAAAGCTTTGAAGCTATTGTGAATCTTTTGATTCAAATCAATTTGGAGCGCATATCAGTATATGCAAATTAAGTGTTATTAGACAATAAAAGATCAATATTGTATGGATGAGATTAACTAATATTTCTAGCACTTCAAAAAAGTGAATCATTTTGCGAAGAAATTGGTTCGATTAATTCAAAAATTCAGAAAGCTTCACTTCTCCTATTAATACCCAGCTGCAAGCAATGACAGAGACAGGGCCATTTAGAATGAATAAATTTGCTAAAATCAATTTGAATCTAAATTTCTTATCCTACATGCAATATAAGAGAGAGGGCTGTGTAGGAAAAACCAATTCACTAGAATGAATTGGACCATCCAGCACTAAAAATGAATTCACACAATCCATGAATTGCACTTTCCAACACTTGTTAAAAGAAGCTTGTTACAGCAAAAACTCTTTATTGAAAGCAGCTGAGCTGCTGATTTACTACTAAAATGACTACTAATCCACTGCACAACTTTAAATGCTCTCATCATTTGTATGCAAAACAATCAAACAGCATCTAATTAAATCTTTACAACATTAATTCAGTTCCCGGGAACATTCAGTGACCATCCTCTCAGAGGACACATGGCAACACTAATATGATAGAAGACTAAACAGTGACAGAACACCAGGTGCAGGACAAACAAAGGCTGGACCTCACAAATGAACAAGAAATGTATAGAGAAAAGAAGGATCTTGCTTAGACACAACTCTGTGCTAACAGATACTATATCATACATCATTTTGACATTTTCGAATTTGTGATTTTGTTGAACTAGCTTATTTGCTAATTAGTGGATAATTAGATGTCCTGTTCTTTAAAGGCTGAGTAACTAACAGCAAAGTCAGTTTGTCCTAGAAGCAGTGGTCCTTAAAAACAGAAAATAACTATTGACACTGCAATTACATCAATAATCGGGTTCGATTTGTGTTTGAGAAATCGCCCCGCTTTGGGAACGCATGTAAGTAATCCGTTAAAGCACTATTTCTCCTTCGCCGCTCTTCTGTTGAGAAACCCTGATGGATGGTTTTAGTAAGACGCACAAATCTGTCGTAGTCCTGTCAGGAAAAGGAAGTGGGTGGACAAACTCATTTCCCCTGCTTCGCGAACTCAGACACTGGGCAGCTTGCCCTTCACCGTCCTCACCATCCGCTGCGACTCAGTTAGGGCCACCTTTATAATTCCTCCCTAACTCATAAATCACAAAGAGAGGGAGAAAGGCTCACCATCTGCACCCTAACGATTCCAACTATTAACCGCTGCACTGTTGACTTTTACTGTCTGGAAACGGTGTGTCCATAAAAACATCACATCGGCCCAACAGAACTCTGCTTAGATCATTGAACAGACCCAGTGTTGGTTCCAACGATGTTGCAGTTAGGCCAAAAGATGACAGACATCAGTGTGACTAATTGCTGGTTATTTCCATTTAACAGCATATTTATGAGCCACTTTCATATAATTTGTGCCTTAATGTCTTATGGCGAAGACATTTATCTCTTTGCCAGATGGAGGCAGATTCAGCATCTGAAATCTTTATATATTGAAGTAGCAGCTGAAAAGCAATGCCAGTTCTGTTCTTTTGCCATATTGGAAGAAGCTGCGGCAAAGTAAGCATATGTTTGAGATGTTTTTCAGGCAGACAGATAGTGTGCAGGCCTACGAAATACCAAAGTCTACATGTGTTAGTCCAGACGTCTTGACTAAAGGGACTCCACACCCAATAAAACACTTAAAGGATTAAACACCCAATAAAAACAGGACCGTAACGGGCAAAACACACATACTGAATGAACGCCGAAGCCAACCTGAGATAAACATGAAGAATGTGCAGCTGTTAACTAGCTAACCTTAAGGCGACTTTTTGGTATCATGCACTTACCAACTTAGTAAGTGGTTACAGAGAAAAGCTGGGCTTCGCACACTTTCAAGTCATTCCAAAAACAAACTCACAGAGAAACATGCACTAGGAGATGCATTGCATGTGTTTTAAAATCAACTCAAACTATCAAACATGTTTGATGTCCTCTGATTGGATGAAATAAAATTCTGAAGCTAAAACATTGTAGTCTGTGCGGAAAAAGTTTTTAATAAAATCTGCAAACTTCAACTTGCCAAAATGTGCAGAATGGCTCTAACATTTGGCAACCCTTCAGACTGCATAAAGGACACAAAAACCAATGCAGCCTTCAATATCTGAGAGAAGGTAGAGAAACATTTTTAACCATCTCTCTAATCAAAACGAGATTAGATTAATGAGCTTTAGCTTTGGGCCGCTGTGTTTCCACACAACCTCCATCTGCGTTTGATGCTGTCAGGTGAGTTGACTTTCGCCTCCTTTTGCCAGCTCCTCTCATCTGCCTCTGCTTTAATCAATCACTGTATAGAAGGTCTATCAACACTTATCAAGTTGGAAGTCTGTCAAAAGCACAGCTGCGTGTGTTCCCTGTCAATCCATTCACATTGTTTGTGACAAACAGATGCTCTTTTCTTGGATGTGAATCACCGGTGGAAAGACTGTGTGTATAAACATTGGGATGAGTCATGAGTGACAGCTATTATACATCGTCCCTGTAGAAACTGTTGTTTGCAGAAATGTAGCTTAGCCTTGAAATGTTACGTGTCAGATTTTTTATTTTTTTTTTTAATGTGAAAAACACATGCAATTTGTGAGAAAAAATAAAAGATGCATGGAATTAGTGGACAACACTTGTAGCTTAATGATGATTACAACAAAAATTAATTTTGACTTTTAGCTCCCTTTAAAAACAGCCAAAATGGGCTGCAATGAAGCACTATAAAAAAGAGCTGAGTGAGGACAATCTGTGCACATTAAACTACTCACAGTTTCAATAGTAAATCCACAAGGCAAATACTCTCAGAAAAAAAAATGCTTGTCAGTTCCCTCAAAGGGACACCTTTGTACCTTATTCACCCCTAAAGGGTTTACAGTAGCACCATAAAAATGCACCCTAAAGGTAAGTTTTTGTCAAGGTTTTTCTGACATTGAAAATGATTTCTCTTTCCCTTCCAGCATTTTTTCTTGTAACATTTCATTCTGTAATGTTAGCAGTTTTGATTTATATACTGTTCAATGTTTGATGATCGCATTATTTTATGCATATGTTTACATATGTTTCTGCTTCTTCTTTGCCTGTGTTTTGATCCAGAGACTCTGTACTCTTTCAGAAGATCAGGGTTGCCAGGTCTGTGAAACACATCCAGTCCAGTCGTGTTTTCCTCTACGTCAAGGGTTCACTCAGATTAAATCGCGTTCTGGGGAGATCGATTTAACCGTGGACTTCAAAAACAACCCACAATAACAGTGTAAAAGTAGCCCAATTCCGCAGAAAAAAACGTGGACTTGGCAACCCTGCAGAAAGGAAAGGAACGATGCCTGGAATTTGTGTTCTGCATTTCACCCATCCAAGTGTACACACACAGCAAGTGAGAAGTGAACACACACCCAGGGCAGTGGGTCTCACCTCAAGTTGCGATTAGGGTGACCACCTGACCGGCTTTGCGTTGTACCACACAGCATTTTCACCCCTTGTCCGTACGTCGCATATTGAGAAAGTGTCCCGCATTTTCATCAGTCTTTTTTTTTTTTTTAATAGCTCGTTTGAGGCGGTTTCTGTGGTGTTATGTTAATGACAAATGTCCAGAGCGCATTACCGTAATGTGAGGGCGCATCAAAATGATTCAAAATTATCCCTACTTGTCAAAATGAGCCAGCAGAAATCTCTTCTCCCGCAGGTCTTAACTCTCACACACAACGGACGCGCTTTCTGTCGCTTATATTTGCACGCTCAGAAACATAAATAATCGAATATAACAACGGATGTAAATCAGTATTTACATAGCATAACAGTAGTA
Source organism: Cirrhinus mrigala (assembly GCA_036247105.1). Lineage (NCBI taxonomy): Eukaryota > Metazoa > Chordata > Actinopteri > Cypriniformes > Cyprinidae > Cirrhinus > Cirrhinus mrigala. Next base: position 13,377,799 of record CM070018.1, on the reverse strand, counting down.
AATGTATCTGTCTCACACGTGTCCCGCAAAATCACATCTACTGTCCTGCAACTGATATATTGCCAGGTGGTCACCCTAGTCGCGGTTATTCAGGGTGGAAGAGAACGCTGGACATTCACTCCCCCCACCTACAATCCCTGCCGGACCCGAGACTCAAGCCCGTGACCTTTGGGTTATAAGTCCGACTCTCTAACCATCAGACCACAACTGCTCCAGATGTGTAACATTACTCCTTCACTGTATAACAGTGAAAACACAGAAAGCTAGAAAATTCTGACAAAAGCAGAGAAGTGTTGTTTCAAATGACTGAAAATTACATCAATGGTGGGGAAAGACTTAATGTGGAGAAAAAAGCTTGCTAACCTTTTCATAAAAAAGATGAGAACAAATTTATAGCTCGAATAATACAAGTTTTAACAGAAGAAATAATGTAAATGCATTTATAAAACTACAGGCTTCACATTTCTGCCTTTAAATGTCCTTTAAAATGGGATCCAATTACTTTCATTGTAAGTGCCTTACTGTAATTTCAGTTTTTGCTTTTTGTAGAGAACATGAGGGACTAAGCGTTTTTTTTTTTTTTTTGGTAGCATTTGTAACACAAACACCACAAATGCTGTTGATTGAGCTTAACTTATTATTAACTTATTAAATCCGTAATAGTCTTAAATTATATCCCGGACTCTAATAAACTATCAATCATGTGCATTTAAAGCTCTTAGGAGTCTTAAAATATGCATGGAGATGTATTCTTACAAAATAAGAACTCTGCTTTAAAAGATAGACGTGTCATCTTAAACATTCTCTTCAAGACACCCAATTTTCAGTTATCAAAGCTCTCTGAAACATTATCCAACACAATGTATTTTGCATAAGTGTTCATGACATCCCAAATGATTGGTGACAGTTGTCTAGCTATGCACAGTGGTGTGCCTTCTGTGGGGGAAATCACTGCGGGGCTTTTGGCTGGATTACGAGAAGATAGACTGCTTCTAGGAGAAGCGCAGTATGTCAACTTTCTGTCTGTGTCCAAGGCCAGATATGTGTCCTGAGCACCCAGTGTAGAGAAGCTATAGCTGGATCAAGAAAATGTTAGGCTGTGAGTTGATTTCTTTCCCCTCATTCATCCAGGGAACATATCAGCGTAAGTCAAGAAAAAGTCATTAGTGGCAGGTCTGTCTTAATGATTTCAGGATGTAAAAATGGTAGGGTGCCACTTGAAATACAGAAGCGGACTGTTTAAGAACAGAGTAGCATGATACAATACAGAGAGTCTAGGTATGAGTCTTACAGTGACTATTCAAGCTGAGTGAAGGATTTACTGAAAGGAAAAATTGTTTTTGTTAGCAGCCCTATGTGGTTGCTCTCTCTCACACACACGGTTTATATTTCCTTATTTGAAACTTTCAAAAACTATTGAAAAACTAGTCAAAGATGGCTGCTCAGGGTCTTTTGCTGCCTACGGCTATGGGGAAATTAGTCAAGGCATTCAAGCATATAACAGCCTTTTTATTTTAATTTGCAGTGTCTTGGTTTTCTAAAGAACATTGTATATTGTGACAAAACAAGCTTGTGACTTTTGGCCCTTTCATTCATACACAGCACATAGTCTTTGCATACAGATGTTCTTATATCATTGTTTGGAAAAAACGGAAATCAGTTCATGCAGGTGTCACTGATAATTCATACATGTGTCTGGCATAAGATATTGTTGGCACCACTTAAGACATGGTGCATCTATTCAGAATGGAGGTAAACCACAGAATGAATGCAAAAGCAGCTACAAAAAGAGCTGCAGCTGTGTGTGTGTGTGTCTTTAAAAAAAGATATTCACTCATAAATCAAAAGAGAAGAATAATGAATCAAGCTGTTGTAACACACAAATCGCTTAGAGGCTATAGATAAGGCAAAGCAATGAAAACAGATGTTATCAGTGTTTTGAATAAATATGATTCGATGACTTGTTTGGCTTATATAATATATATATATATATATATATATATATATATATATATATATATATATATATATATATATATATATATATATATATATAATATATAATATCCAGAACTTCCACTTCCAACTGTTTTGAGCCAAAATACACAAAGTTCAGAGAGGGGAAGACTAGATGAGTGTTTGACATTAAAAAGTATATAAATTGTATTATTTTTATGAAAATGACCGATTGTTTCACTAGATAAGACCCTTCTTCCTCAGCTGGGATCGTTTACAGCCGCATTTAGGATCATTGCATTTAAACTGCATTTTGGAAGTTCAAACTCGGGGCACCATATCAGTGAAAAATCCTGAAATCTTTTCCTCAAAAAACAATTTCTTTACGACTGAAAAAAGGTCTTCTCCTTTAAGCACCTTTATTTTTAAGAGCAAAGGGTCCTTTTTTTTTTTTTTTTTTTTTGATCAAAAATACTGGAAAAGCTGTAAAATATTGTCACTGTAAAATATTATTACAATTAAAATTAAAATATTCTTTTCCTGTAATGGCAATACTGTAATGATTTCCTGTAATGATTTTTCATCAGCCATCACTTTAGTTTTCAGTGTCACCTGATCTTTCAGAAATGCTGATTTGGTTCTCAATTATTATTGGTGCTCAATTAATAATAATGGATCTTATTTTTATCAGTGTTGAAAACAGTTATGCTGGATTTTTTCTGGATTCTTTGATAAATAGAATTAAAATGTCTTTACTGTCACTTTTGATCAACTTAATGCGTCGTTACTGAATAAAAGTACTATTTTCTTAAAAACAAAAAAACAAAAAAAAACAAAAAAAAAACTTTGGAAAGGTATCATGGTTACCTCAAAAATTGTTGTTTTCAATATTCATAAGATAAAAAGAAAAAGAAAAGGAAATGTTTCTTAAGCACCATGTGACATTGGCATAACGGCTGCTGAAATTCAGCTTTGCCAACACAGAATAAATTACATTTTCAAATATTGTTTTGCTGTATGTACCCACGCCGAAGCACCACTATGGAAAATACAACTATATGCCACGTCTTTGACATAAAATTTACATTTTATTGTACCAGGTGCTATTTACACCTGAGTGCAAAGAGTCACTGGGAGCATATAATAGTGAGGGAACCTCATTATAACTGACAAGAATACAAAAACAATACCAGTTTTGAATTCAAAAAAAGGTGATGCTTTCAAATTACTCAGGCCCTCTTTAGTATTTAAATCCGAATGTTTTTAAACAATTGGATCAATTTTCTTGCTCACTGACTCTCTCAGAATTAAAACTGGTTTGACTATTTATTCAGAATCCTAAAGTTGTCAAAAATCCCCCTCCCCACCAATTTCTGCACTCCGACAACTTTTTATGCAAATGTCTTGTTCTTTCTCACCCTCTTTCCCTGCCCTTTACTCAGCAAAGCATTTTACTTAATCGGTTGCTGACGAATTTTAGGTCATCCCTCCACATTTGACAAATGCATATGCCAGAATCAAGTGCTTGCAATTATGCTGCCACAATTAGACCCAAGCAATTACATTCAGATAACGGGAATAGAAGCGCCATCGGTTAGTGGAGACAAATGAGCAGTGACTAGTTCCTACCTAGCTGCTCATGTCAGCTGATCTGTTTATGTATGCTGGATAAACAGTTATTAATTTTTCAGTTGTGTCCATAATAAGACTACAACGGAAAATAAATATCCACATACCTATATATACTAGTGTCCTAAGACTTTTGCACAGTAGCGTATATGGTATTTTCATTCTATGCTGGCTTTAAATCTGATTTGTGAGGAAGGAAGGGATTTGTTCACAATAACAGAAATCTTTGGATTGTGGACAATTTTGATTTAATGGATTCAGAGGTATCAAGAAATAAAGAGAAAGGATTTGAGTACAAAATGAAAACAAAACAGGACATCTTAACAAGCCAAGAATTCAACGGAAAACAAAGGAACTGGTTTTCTGAATATGTCCCAGAATTTGAAATAAGGATTTATAACAAGACTCTTGAGGTTTTCAGCTAGACCTCATAATTTCTGAAATGGTGCTGGCTCATTTTCTACACATTACAACAGATTTCATCAACACCTGTTTAATGATAGATAGGCAGATTTAGCTTTCAGGGAGATACAGCACCAAAACAGCCTCTTTTGCAATGAAAACATGGAAAAGCAGCAGCTTAAAAAACTGTTGCAAAGCTGGCCTGACACAGTGGATTTATATTATGACAAAAAAAGGACAAATACAAAACACCATAAAGTGTTGAAAACATAACCTTAAATATTTATAAATCAACTCTCAGAAGATTTTAGCATGGTAATGGATATGACAATGTTAATGTATATCGCTGCTGTTGTACATTATTGCTGCTGCTGCTGAAAATCTAGTACAGGAACTTGCTACTGCCAATACATATAAAGATACGATGCTGCACATGTAGCATATACAGTCATGGGCAAAAATATCGACACCCTTGCAATTCTGTCAGAAAATGCAACACTTCTCTCAGAAAATTGTTCCAATTGCAAATGTTTTGGTATTCATGAGCTTATTGTTTTTGTTTGCACTGCAACAACACAAAAAAAACAGGGAAGAAAAGTCAAACTTGATAAAATTTCACACAGAACTCAAAACTGGACTGGACAAAATTATTGGCACCTTGTCAAAATTGCAAGAAATAATTGCTTTTCAAGCATGTGACGCTCCTGTAATTTGTATTTAGACACACCTGTGACAATATAGTGTGGGCAATATAGTAATCACCCTTGCAACCAGTTAAAATGGAGAAAAGTTGACTCAACCTTTGTGTTGTGTGTCATACTGGAGCATGGAGAAAAGAAAGAAGTGTAAAGAGTTGTCTGTGGATTTGAGAGAAAAAATTGTGGAAAAACATGGACAATCTCAAGGCTACAAGTTCATTTCCAGAGATCTTAATGTTCCTGAGTCCATTGTGTGCAATATCATCAAGAAGTTTACAGCCCATGGCACTGTAGCTAACCTCCCTGGTCGTGGACGGAAGTTAAGAAATCAATGAAAAATTACAACAAAGGATTATTCAAATGGTGGATTAAGAAACCTGATTAACTTCCAAACAGATTTAAGCTGATCTGCAGGCACAGGGTACAACAGTGTCAGCTTGCACTGTCCCTCGAAAAGGGACGCTATGGTAGGAGACCCAGGAGGACACCACTGCTGACACAAAGGCATACAAAAGCAAGAATGGAGTTTGCCAAACCTTAAGTGACAAAATCAATCCTTCTGGGAGAACGTACTGTGGACAGATGAGACAAAAGTAGAGCTTTTTGGTAAAGGACATTACGGCACCGTTTACAGAAAAAGAAATGAGGCCTTCAAAGAAAAGAACACAGCCCCTACAGTCAAACATGGTGGAGGTTCAGAGATGTTTTGGGGTTGCTTTGCTGCTTCTGGCACTGGATGCCTTGACTGTGTGAACGGTATCCTCAAATCTGATGAATACCAAAGAATTCTGGGGCGCAACGTAGTGGCCTGTGTCAGAAAGCTGCATCTCCACCAGAGGTCATGGGTCTTCCAGCAGGACAATGACCCGAAATACACTTCAAAAAGCACTCGGAAATGGTTACAAACAAAGCGCTGGAGAGTTCTGAAATGGCCAGCAATGAGTCCAGATCTGAATCCCATAGAACACCTGTGGAGAGATCTCAAAACAGCAGCTGGGAGAAGGCATTAATGCTAACCAGCAATTTAATGTAAAGCAGCAAGTTCACTGGCTGCGTATGCAACATGAACCGATCAGCTTGTGCCAAGTAGTATTGCATGTATTTCTTTTCACAGTTGTCATTTACTCGGTTCCTCCACCCAAATATTTTTATTGTTCAATTGTCTTCAAAAAACATCATTTATTTAAAAAGCCTTGTCTTCCATTAGTGTTTGGTTCTCAAAATTCAATACTGAGTATCAGCAAAGTTCAGCCATTATTTCTTCACACGCCATAAAAACTCATGAATCATGAAGGGCCTCACAAGCATTTTAAATTAATTAACATGCTTGTCTGTCATCAGTACAGTTTTGTGAATACATTTTATGTCCTGTTATATTCATGCAGTCTTCACGATATCCTACTTCAGCAAGAAGAAAGTGTCAGATGTAAAAGATTTTAGAACAAAATTATGTGGCAAAAACAACTGCAGAAAACTTTTTATTCAAACCTGTTGTAGCTTTTCGAAACAACAACCAATTGAAATGTGATTTCAAACCATTTTCAAGCATTGCGACAGATTGTTCTTTCTTTCAGAAGAGTCCTCGTGGGAGGGAAAAATCTATTATTTTACCAGCATTGCGCTATTTAATAACCAGCAAGACAAGGGAAATATCCGCCAAGTGACACCTCTTTTAATTTAAGGTGAGGACATGCCACATTATTGTTTTATTCAAAAATCAGAGTGTTTTAACTATTTTGAAGGTTTAATTTGAAAAATATTAACCTTGAGGGAATTTTTCTGAAACCCTTGAAATTCGGTTTAATGGATGACGTTGCACATATTAATAGACTCTGTAAGTAAAATAGACTTGATACCCAAACTGGGGTCAATGTCAACTCAATTTAGAGACTAATTAAAATATCTTAACCTTAATTTACCTCATGCGGTTCCTAAAGCAGCAAGTGGGAATATTCTACGCCTCTAAGTGTTCAATATTTATGCAACATTCAGATCAGCTATTGCTGTGGTTTAATGAAACGCCACATTTGTTTTTCCTTCTGCCTGTTTTGTCCAACTCTCTTTGGGGGCATCATTATTCGACCACATCACAGAGCGGCTGTGGTTTCTAAGCGAGTCCCTTACTCCCTCAAACCACTCATTCTTTTTGATAAAGGGGGAGCGTAACATGGCAGACACAGCTTGGTCCCTGTAGTCAGCACTACAAACTAATGACTGTCACAAAACCAGCTCCTCTATGATCAAAAGGCCCCATAAATAAGGTCTGTCAGTGGAGGATTGTCTCTCTCTCAACAACAGTGCCAAAGCACAAAAGGTGCATTGCAGAGTTGAGTGTCGAGCATCTGTGCTGCAATCTCATGTTCTATGAGCCGGTGAAAGACTCTCAAAAATCAAGTGGTGAACAACTGTCATACATGGGCTTGAAATGACTGCCCATTTTGGCCGTAATTTAAAGTTTGAAACAAGGCTTCTTGCTGTGGGGGTGCACAGCACACAGCAGTGTCTCATGTCAACCATTCTTTTTAAAGTTCACGCTGTCAATCCCCCTTTCAAAGGAAGAGATTACATGAACAGTGTTTAAAGCTGGTGACCCGAAATAAATGCCAGCGAGTCTGGTTATCCAAGCCAGTCACGACTGAATGAGGGAAAACCCTTTCCATTTTGAGCACATAAACAACAACTTTTCTTTGTGCACAAAAAGTATTCTTGTAGCTTCATAAAATTGAGGTTGAACCACTAATGAATAGTCACATTGACTAATTTAATGATGTCCTTACTAGCTTTCTGGGCCTTGAATGTGGTAGTTGCATTGCTGTCTATGCAGGGTCAGAAAGCTCTCAGATTTCATCAAAAATATCTTAATTTGTGAGTAATTAATGACAGAATTGTTATTTTTAGGTTAACTATCGCTTTAAAAATACATATAGACACAAACACAATGGACCAAATGCCTTCCCAATACATGGAACATCAGGAAATATCACTTTTTATATGCATAACTTTGAAACGTCTGTTCAATTTGCACCATTATGTCATTGAAAGTGAATTAGAGTTGACGCTTTGCAAGAGTTGCAAATATTATTACAGTCATAGTAAGCTATCACTTAGTAGGAGTTTTCTTTTCCAAAGATGACTCACAGACATTTACAAGGATATTCCCTTTGGTCATAATAACAAATGACTGTTCCAATCTTATAAAGTACAGAATCTCGTAAGTTTATTTGCTGGAAAAGTACTCTTGGCTGCGGCGTGAAGCTGAATGAATGGAAGTTTAAAGGATGAGGCATTGCTCACATTGCTAATTAGCGTGTCAGACAAGCTTTGGTCTAGAATTATTTATATAATTCGAAGCTGCAAATGAGGATAAGATGCAAATCTGCAAATGGATGTAGAAAATGAACCTTTAGACAATCGTTCATGGAGAAAAAGGGCATATGTGGGTGGATGGACATTTACAGGACATAGCAGCTGATATGTGCCAAGACCTGCATTTTGTACCGATAAACGTGATATTCTGTTTTACCTCTTCAAAACTGTCAATACACTGTGGAATTGTTTGTGATTTTCTAATATTTGAAATGCCGTTTCACAGCATTTGTATTCTCATCTTGCATTACTATCTGAAGTGAGCTGAGAAGTCCTTTGAGAAGTATAATTGCCTCATTTGTGAACAACACTTTGTGAACAGCACAATTTTCTCCAGATTTCTGTGTGCAAGAATTACAAAGATCAAAGGTGCTCCCAAATGTGAAAAGGTGAAATGAATATTTGATGTGGACTGGAAAAGACCATGAAATGAATCACCCACCAGAGCAATTTTCACACGCTTTCAGTCGTAAATGCCAGAAACACAAATAGATTTCACAGAGCAGCCCTCTAAATCCTTCCAATCCAAGTTACATTATTTATATACAAAATCAACCAAGCCATTCAAGAAATTTCACTGCACATTTCTTAGATGTCACCATGCAAACAAATCCAATTATGTTATATACAAAGGGGAATGTTTTATGTTACCTTGTCCTTCTCAAGTCACAAATAAAAGGATAGTTCAGCCAAAGATGAAAGTTCTGTCATTAATTACTCACCCCAAACCAGCTTTAAGCATTAAATATTTCACAGACATAACTCTGATAACAAAGCAAAACATATATAAGAATTCCTGGAACCATTTATTCTTAGAAGCAGTCAATTAAACAGTCTGCTACCTTATCTACAAAGTTAAAATGCTAGTCACCTTATAGACCTTAGTCAGGTTAGACAGCATATTGAATTTAAAATGAATGAAAATGAGGCTGTGATGGATAGATGTACACTTTAAAATTGCACTGTTTAAAGGTCTTAGATCAAGCAATTATTATAACTCACATCTTTCAAAACTGTTTTATGGAGTACATTGAATGCACTGAACTTAAATCTCTCACAGCCTAACACCAGCACAGCAACAAGCCTGTCCAAGGCTATTTTACAGCCAATTGGTACGGATTTTACGAGGAGGCTAATATGTACCACAATTGTATGACTTCTGTGACGGTTAAATTTGGGACAGGGTTAAGCTCGGTTCAGACTACACGATTTTTGTTTGTTTTTTAGATTATGTGATTTTGACTCATTAAATCTTGTCGTGCCATGAGCAAGAAACATGTCAAGACTACACGTTGCTACCCGCCCATTCATCGCATGCCATCTTTAACGACTTGTGTGCTGTCATCGATACGGAGGACTAGACAAAAGGTGACATGAGCGTAAACAAACAATGGTTAGCAAACAGCGTGTCTTGTTGTCAGAAAAGACCAAAAAAAGAAAGAAAATCTGACAGTGGACACATCTGGATTACATGACGAGGAAAGTATAGATTGAGGTAAAATAGTTTTTATTTTACCGTTTTTCACTCTGTCTTGGTAGTCCTTCGAGGAAACATTATAAATGCAGGAATATTATTGCCATAGCTTCACAAACATTTCCTCCAGATTACACCTAGCAGGACCAATACCATTGTCTCTCTTTCATTTCGGCTTGCATGCATGAAGTAGGGCTGTCACTAAGGATTATTTTGGTAATCCAGTAATCTTTCGATTATTCTGGCCAATAACTAGTAATTGGATAATTAGAATTAATTTTGTGAGGTTAGAAAAATAGACCTAAACAATCAATAGCCTTTAATTACTTAAAATACATAATAGAAATTTAGCATTAATAATTGGTTCAAATAAAGTAATCAAGTAATCGGATGGTTTTATTGAACAAAACTGTTAAAATACATAATGTATTATAAACAAAAGAACTCATGTACGTTATGCATTAACAAAAGACTGCAGAGGGCGCCAATGGCCTGACGATTGTTTTTACACTTTACTGCACAATAATCCTTCTTTAATATTGATTAAACAACAATAATTCAAATGTCCACTTTATCTTTAATATTTGGCCATTTCTTTACAACAGAAATGCTACAGCCACTGTAATTTCTTGAATTTGTGGACATCAAAACGTGTAAACTCAGAGGAGAGTTTGAGCTTTTATTTTGAAATCGCGATGAAACATAATGAAGTATTCTCCTGTGTTTGCGTAGGTTTATAAATAATTTATCTTACAAATCTGAAGAAATGGCGCACCTTGCGTTTCCAGATGAACATTATAATAAACCCAAACTCAGCAATATGCAGAGATGTAGTTTAAGTCATGTAAATGATGTTGGTCTGGAGTAGTGTTTACTGTGAATAGAGCCCCTCTGAGACGAATACATAACCTACACGCATGTAAATAATTAAAGTGCAGATATTAAACCTGCATCGCATATATCCATTAAATTGAACTGTAGCATTTGTGAATTCACAATATGCTTTATTAAGATTTTTTTAATGGGTGTAATATATAATACAGCCTTAGACAGTGGTTTAATTGTGCATTTCATGGATTCATGGAGCCTTAGCTGGTTGGCTGAATTTAGCTGGTCATCCAGCCTGGCCTTAACTGGTCATAGCTGGTCAGCAGGCTGATCAGGCTGAGAGACCAGCTGGAACGACCTGCTAAAACCAGCTACTTCCAGCTTAAACCAGCTAAGACCAGCCAACCAGCCTAGGCTGTTTTTTTTTTTTTTTTTCTCAGCAGGGACTTACGGTGTTTTCCTGGTTACTCGTCACGGGCAAAAAAATTTTTTATAATCGAGTACTCAAATTGAATCGAGGAATCGTGACAGCCCTAGTACAAAGGGGCTTCTGTGCTTCTATTGGCCAGTGTCACAGATGTGACAGAACTCGTGGTGGAAGATGGGAAAAAAACTTAACATCTTTTTGTGTTGACGTTTTGAAGCGTTGCAGATGTGGTATCGGTTGTCGTCCACTATGACACTTTACATGAGATGAAACGATTGAATCTTGCGTCCCAATGCCCAATGTTATTTACAAATCGCCACGACATCCTACGTCAAGCAGATTGTGCCAAAATCTGGCTAAAATCATGTAGTCTGCACTGGGCTTTACGCGTGGTCATTCAGACAAATTCCTACAAATTTGCCACCTTGTAAAATACGTACGACTTGCCATGAGAACGGGTTGGTCTGTCTACTCTGGATGCGACAAAGCAACTTTGCAAATCATTTGACCTTTGTGTCAGTGTGTCATAAACACAACGAGGAATCACTTAACAGTGTAGAAAGCATGACTGAATATAATGGGTTCCATACTATTTTGTTGCGTTGCGCCACACCCCTCGTTCACATCCGGTGTGGACACAGTGTTATTTTCATTCCTGTCAAAAATATTGCACTACCTGGACAATGGACTACAGAAACCCTAAAGGGACAAACAGACCTTTTTAGTTGAATCTCTAGTGGTAAAAAAAGGTTTAATTCATTAAAATTATAAAATAATATTCCATAATATAATATTCCAACACAGCATTGTGCCAAATAGCCCAAATCTGGACTAAGCCCCGTGTATACAATGACACTAGAATTGCCTCTGGCTATACAAACAAGCTAAACCTTGATGACTAAGTTGTTTATTCACTCTTGTTAACAAATCATATAATGTATTTTAAACAGGGTCTAAGCTAAATAAACTAGGGTGTTTTTACTGATGAGCCAAACTGCTAATTCACAAGCAAGATTAAGACTGTTTCATAATTTGTGATTTATTTTGTTCAGAGGAATTATTTGTTCACAAATCACACCCTCCAATTCGCACTGTGTTTGTTGTTGAATGCAAACATTGATGTGCACTCTAACTTCATAATGAACTAATGGCAAACCACATGTGGACACAAACCATGATGTTTTCCAGACTGGATTACTGAGACTATTGTTGCAATTTGAAATTGTTTTTTTTTATTTTTTTTTTATTTTTTTTTTTGGAGCCCTGATGACAGCAGTGTTAGAACATTGAGTAGCGCTTATTAGTTGTTGTGTGAGAAAAAGTCAAGGGTGAATGTGTTGTGCAGCTGAGACAGGATGTGATTAAAACCTACATTTGACATCACTCACAAACGGCCTACGGAAAATAATGACAATGATGGCATAATTGTGGCAACATGGAGATAAAGGCAAATACGTCACAGCTGATGTTATCGGTTTACTATAGACGTCCCGCTTGTAGTGCGCTTTGCTGATACATAAAACATGGGACATAAAAACAAACTTGGTGTGAATATCCATATAGCACCTTCAGTCTGTGGTGTTATAGCTATAACAAGAAAGGAACAGTCTGTTAAGATATTGTTCCAACAGAAACTGCATAGGGCCAATCAGCTAATTATTGTGGTCTTATTTTAAACGTCCCTTAAAATAAACATAACCCATAACTCAGACCTTGGGAACACTGAATATAATCATGCTTTTAGAGGCTTGCTATTTTTAGCAGTAACAAGAGATTGCATGTACTCTATGGTGTCTCATTTTGGTTTGCAGTAATTGTGCAGGCAGCAGGAGTCTCTCAGGCAATCACATTTGCAGACAATCAATGAACAACCCTTTAGAAACACCAATATAGGCCTAAGCATATATATTGAGAGAACGAAGACAAGCAATCAGAAACCGGAAAAGCGCAGCAGAAATCAGTGGCAACCTGTGAGCAAACAAATACTGTATGACCAATTTATGTTTCCTGCAGTATAGCAAAATGTTACACAGTGTTGTTTCAGATACATTATGTTCAGTCTTAGATAAATGAAAGCAGAATGAATCAAAGAGTACGAAAAGAACTTTTCGTCACATTTAACTTGAACACTTTGCCCAGATCAGTGAAGTTCAGCTATGCAGAGTGTAGCGCATACCTGCAAACACCAGCTCAGAGAAGAGCTGCATGCTAATCATGTGAAGAATAAAAATCAACAGAAAAATGGATAGATGAAAGAGAAGAAAAGGGGTGAGGAGAGACAGAAGAGTCGAAGCAGTGTTATCAAAGGATATAAACCAATATTCAAGATCAAGAGGAATCAAATATAAAGCTTCACAAACTGGTTATTTAGAAATGCATATTGATCAATCACTATTCTGAATTTCGGGAGGACGACTATGGTTGTTACAGCCCTGGAGAAGGTTGAACCAGCCGTCTGTAGGCCTTCCTTGAATAGAATTGTTTGTATCTAACTCTTTTCAAGGCAGAATTTAGTTAGCAGGTCATAAGCTCTCTGTAAAGTAATGCTTAGCCACATAAAATGACATTTACTTTGATTGATCTAATATAAGTGTTGAAAAGCCAAGCATTTGATTTGTGCTGCTGTTGCAGGTTTTGTTTCATTTTTTTTTCTGCCTCACATAACTGTCAATGGTAATAAATTCAACGTAGGTTCATTGGTAAAATACAATTCAGTGCAGTTCCCAACTGAAATTAACACTAGTGGCACTAAAACACCAAGAACTGTTATTCCCTCTCACACAAACTATGATTAAAGGGGCAGATTATCAATTAGTACAAACTTATTTTTACACAGTTCCTTATGCAATTCTATGTTATTACCTTAAAACATTATTTGTAAAATAATACACGTTGAGATTTACACCCTATAACCGGTTCCATATGTATGGTAAACTTGCTCAGTAGCCCACCTGGTACAGCATTGCTTGTGCAATGCAGAATGATTGTGTATGAGTCCAATGAAACACAAGACATGCTAAAAGCTCATAGGCTTGTCAAAGCAAGCTATAATGGTATGGTTACTCATGTTTGCTTTTTTCTAGGGCAGGGTTTTATTTTTAAACATTATAAAGCTTTAAACTTTTAGCGCCACTCATCGGATATTTTATCCTGAACAATCAAGATATGTACAACAACCAACATAAGCTACTAAAACACTGCCAGACTCACGTTCAGCATGTTTCAGATAAAAAAGAATGTGATTTTAGCACCAGTTACTGAGACAAAAACATATTTAATTTAGATGGATAGTTCACCCAAAAATGAAAATTCCGTCATTAATTTCTCACTTTCATGTTGTTCCAAAACTGCAAGACCTTCGTTCATCTTCAAAACACAAATTAAGATATTTTTGATGAAATTCAAGAGCTTTCTGACCCTGCATAGACAGCAACGCAACAAAAATGTTCAAGGCAAGGTAGTACGAAAGGTATCAAGGACATCGTTAAAATAGTCCATGTGACATCAGTGTTTCAACTGTAATTTTATGAAGCTACACAAATACTTTTTGTACGTAAAGAAAACATAAAATAATGACTTAATTTAGAAAATTCTTCTCTTCTGTGTCAGTCTCCACCGCTATTCACGAGAGTAAAAACAGACATGTTTACGTAGACTGTTTTATATTATGTGTTGTTGTAAACAAAGTTGTAAACTGAGACTGGAAAAGTGTTTCTAACCCTTGCATTCATCAAACCAATTCTGAGTGCTCTTTTAAGAGTTATTACCGCAGTATGAAACCTTGCAATCTTGACAGAAAGCTGAAGTGCACAGTTTGCTTATCTAATTATAAACAGCATGAAGGTCATTTGTTTAAAGACATCTGTGTTATTTGATGAGGGTGATGCTTTTAACTTTGTTAGTTCAACACCATGTGTTCTGAAAATGCCAAAGCAGGATTCACCTTTGCGTGTCGCTGAGCAACACACAAACTGGTAGTCTATCTGAAACACTGTGATTGGAAAAACTGTGAAAAGTAAGAAATATTAGCACTTGTCCATTTAAGAAAAATGGCTGTATTAAAATGAACAAATGGCATAATTAATGAGCATCTGAGATTTTCTCACTGAAGTGTTGTCATGACAGCAGATGTTGACAACCTTCGCAAAGCATCAGTTTTTGAAAACTTGTGATGACACTACACTGCTCTGCATATTAACTGAATTGAAATTAAATGGGCTCTTTGAAATCACTTCCAGCCAATTTATTTAATAATTGCCTGTAGCCATGTCTGTTTTGATAAGGGCTTTTTTTGAATTATTGCAAGGCTCCTTGTGGTTTTTCAACTAGTGGTATATTAACGCACTCCACCAACAGGAACATACACACACACACACACACACACACACACACACACACACACACACACACACACACATACAAACACACACAAAATGCCTTAATGAAGTCATACTGCTTCCTCTCAGAAGCAGGAAGTATGCTAAAAACATTTCAGACTTGCACTTTGCGCTACATCTATAATTAAGCTGCCAAAATAGTGGTATTATGCCTAAAGCACATAATGTCAGAATCCTACCAGGACTAGGTAATTTAAAGTCTAGAAAACCTGATGACTTTATCATCTAGTTTGACTACAGTTACTTGTTATAATAATAATAATAACTCTTTTCAAGCACAGGAACAGCCAAAGGTTAAATATTAGCTGCAGTGTATTCTGTTAGGGGCGGTACTAAAAAAAGAAGTGTTCACAGTCTACAATTTACCTTTTTTTTTTTTTTAAAGCACAAAACAACAGACATTGAAGTACCTGTTATGTAAAACTAGAACTATTATAATTGCTAATATTTGGTTTAGTCGTATTTCATTTTTACACACAAATTAGAGGTGTCAATCAAATTATATAATTTATTCAATTATATGCCAATTAAAGGAGACCTATTATGCCTCTTTTTACAATAGTCTCAGGTGTCCCCAAAATGTGTCTGTGATGTTTCAGCTGAAAATACCCCACATATCATTTAATATATCATTTTGAAAATGCCTATTTTAGGTGAAAGCAGAAACACGCTGTTTTCGTACATGTCTCTTTAAATGCAAATGAGCTGCTGCTTCCCGCCCCCTTTTCCAGAAAAGGGTTGTGCCTTTACAGCTCATTCCTCGTTTAGTCTGCTAAGAAACATCTGTTTGGTTTAATTATCATGTCTACAGTAGTCAACATTTGAAGTGGATCAAAAAAGTTAACCAAAGTTGATTGTATTGTTTTGGTTTTAGGACAACTTTGATAAAAGGTTTTGATCCGCTTCAAATGTTGACTACTGTAGACATGATAATTAAACCAAACAAATGTTGACTACTATATTGCACTGAAATCAAGTGTTTTAAAGCCATATTAATTTAAACTTCTGATATAGGGATTTCTGAGCGCACACATCTGAAGCACCACTTTGGCTGTCACACGGCATGAGTACTAAACTAAGTTCTCTTTCATGTCTTATTGCACTTAAACTGTCAAACACACACAGGTTTATGTTAAAAACACACAAGTTACAAAAACAGTTGGTTATGTCTGTGAAGGTAAACATCTGGGAAGAAATCGCATGTATTATATTAGATCTGTGTGGCAGCAGTGTAATATAAACTCTTAAAAATAAAGGTGCTTCATGGTGCCATAGAAGAATCTTTTTTTGTCTAAATGGTTCCATAAAGAACCTTTAACATCTGAAGAACCTTTCTATTTCACAAAAGGTTCTTTGTGGAGATTCTTCAGATTATAAAAAGGTAAGAAAGAGATGGTTCTTTAAAGAAACTTTGACTGAATGGTTCTTTGTGGAACCAAAAATGGTTCTTCTATGGCATCGCTGTGAAGAACCTTTCAAAGCACCTTTATTTTTAAGAGTGTGCAGTAAATAAATCAATACTCTCTTGTCTCCTCTGAGGTTGGGACTCTAAATAGTGTTCTGTGCTTGTCTGTGCAGCCAACAACAAAATAGTTAGGATGCTTTGCTCAAACTTTAGCTATGGTGTATAAATTTCGTTAATGAACTATGACGAAAAATGTTTGCTGACAAGCTTTTTTCCCATGACTAATTCGAGACAAAGATGAGAGGACAGTAGGTCAATAAACAATAACTATGACTATATCAACATGCAATTTCATTGACAGTAAAAATGTGAAACAAAAATGTATTTAAAAAATAAAGACTTCACCAAAATCTCTTTTTCTTTTCATTAAAAAAAGGAGACAAAATATTATTGTGGACTGCTGTACATGTCTCTACTACACGAGTTTTCATGTGTGCAGTTGCCAGATATCCAGAGTATAAATCCGTGAATCAGTAATCTGGAGTTTAGCGTTCAAAATGAAAGTGTTAGTCAGTCTATCTTCTGTCATGAGACCTCGGCTATACTGTTGGCAATTGTGGTTGCTGAATAAATGCACTTACTCAACTTCTGTTGTTTTAATAAAGAATTATAGGCTATTGCAATTTGGAATTATTGGAAGTCCTATTAGGAATTTCACTGTTATATTTTTTGTTTGTTTTACCAATTTTCATAATGCAGACAGAGAGTGTGCATAAGTCTTTGATGTTAATTTATATAATAAATAGCCTATAATAAATCGGTACATTAGGTGAGGTTAAAATGTGTGTGAGTTGACATTCTATTGCTTTGTGCCTGAAATGCAAAAGTACATTTCTCAAATGACAAAAATCATTATGATTACAAATTTGAGCAAAAGTAATTTTTACAGTTTAACCATTAAACAGCGTAATGAAAATGGGACAAAGATTTCATTGACTAAAACTAGACTAAAATGCTGAGACTTCTAGTCAAGTAAAACTTGACTAAAATAAAATACGATAAGGTTGACTAAACATGATAAAAACTAACAAGGACATTTAACACAGGACTAAGACTAACACTAAAAATGAAAATAGCTGACAAAATTAACACTAGTTGGTAAGTTTTTACGAATTAGGTGTTAATTAAATTAATTATATGATTTTTTTAATTATATGGTAATTAATTAATTACAAAAAGTAGTGGATATTAATATTTTATACATTTCCCAAATTAAGAAAATGACACGAGTGCACTTTTTTTTTTTTCTTTTTTGAACATTTAGGTAATATTAAGCTCGAATTGCTTAGGAGAAAAATTCCTTATGTGTGAAGATATATATAAAATATTTAAACACACATATACAGTGCCCTCCACAAATATTGGCACCCTTGATAAATATGAGCAAAGGCATCTGTGGAAATAAATCTGCATTGTTTATCCTTTTGATCTTTCATTTAAAAAATTCACAAAATTCTAACCTTTTATTGAAGTAAAACAATGGAAAGTGCGGAGAAAATCTCATTATGAAATAAATGTTTTTCTCCAGTTCACGTTGGCCACAATTATGGGCACCCCTAGAAATTCTTATGAGTAAAATATCTCTGAAGTATATTCCCATTTTTTTTTTTAGCACACCAGGGTGACTAGGAACAATAAATTGTCCAGCCATGATGTCCTGTTGCACAGGATTATAAATATAAGGAACACAAAGGCCAAATTCCCTTAATTGTCCATCGTAAGGAGTAAAAATAAAGAATATAGTTTGGATGTGCAGAGCAAGATTGCTGAGCTTCACAAAATACAAAGTGGCTGTAAGAAAAGAGCTACAGCATTGAAAATACCCACTTCCACCATCAGGGCAATAATTAAGAAGTCTCAATCAACTGAAGATGTTACAAATCTGCCTAGAAGAGGACGCGTGTCTAAATCGTCATAATGGATGGTGAGGAGGAGACTTTGAGTGGCCAAAGACTCTCCAAGGATCACATATGGAGAATTGCAAAGATTGAGTCTTGGAGCCAGAAAGCCTAAAAAATTCAAATAACCTCTACATCACCACATGTTGTGCAGGAGGGTTTCAAGAAAAATCCTGCTTGCTCACCCAAAAACAAACTCCAGCATAATCAGTTGTCAGACACGACTAGAACTTCAAACGGGACTGGCTTCTATGGTCAGATGAAATTAAAAAAAGAGCTTTTTGGCAGCAAACACTCAAGATGGGTTTGTTGCAAACAGGGATAAAAAGTACCTCATGCCCACATTTAAATAAACTTCTGGATCTTTAATGTTCTGGGCCTATTTTTTCTGCCAGAGATCCTGGACATCTCGTTTAGATACATGGCATCATGGATTCTATAAAATATTAAGAGATAAAAAAAAAAATCTAAACCTGACTTCCACTGTAAGAAATCTTATAATGGGCCGTGTTTAGATATTCCATCAGGAAAATGATCCAAAACAAACACAAAAAATGTGTCACTGAGAACAAAATGAAGCTACTGCCATGGCCGTCCCGGTTCCCTAACCTGAACGCTTTAGAAAATGAGTGGGGTGAACTGAAGAGGAGAAGAACCAACATCTGGCAATCTGAAGGATCTGGAGAGATTTTATATAAAGGAATGATCTCTGATCTCTTGTCAGGTGTTTTCCGAACTCACCAGGGATTATAGGAGAAAATTCAGAGCTGTTATCTTGGGACAAGAACGTTGCAATAATTGGGTGCCAATAATTGTGGCCAACGTGAACTAGAGAAAAAAAAAAATGTAATAATGATATTTCCCCCAACCTTTCTACTGTTTTACTTCAATGAAAGGTTAGAATTTTGTTAATTTTTTTGAATAAAAGACCAAAAGAATAAACAATGCAGATTTATTTCCACAGCTGCCTTTGCTCATATTTATCAAGAGTGCCAATATTCTTGGAGGGCACTGTATGTATATATACACACACAAGCTTAATAGCTTTCAAGCTATTTAATAGCTTTTTTTTTTTACCATTTTACTTTAAATACAATCCTTGGTGATGTTTTAGACGTTGTCAAAGCATGTGTCCATCTAGAGAAATCTTTGAGTGTCTGTTCAATCTTTGAGACCTCCAATGCATTTCTCATCTGGCACCTCCCCCTGCACCCCCAGGGCTCAATCATTACATCGATTACAAAACAGGATTACAGGGCAGTCACATCAAAAGGAGATTGAGATTGAGATTGAGTAGATGAGAACACTCCAGCACCAAAACAGCGCTATACAAAAGGCACCTGAGGATAAATGGAAATGATTTGACTGTAGGAACCAGTGGAAAATTCCAAAGCAGTCCAGCATATTTCTGCAGCAAGACAGCTCAGATGCATATTCAAAAATATACAGATGATGAATTCTGACCTTGGTTTCTCCTTGGACACATCATTAGGTTCAGTGTTCACCATGCATCACTGAAAACCCGGGAGAAACTTTAAAATGGAATAATTTTGCACGTTTTAATGATATCTGTGGAGACCTTGTTAAGACATCATCCATTTCTCAAGATAAATGCCCCATTATGATTGACGTTACATCTGTAAAACAAGACAAGACAAGTTTCTGGCAGGGTTATTATTTGTGAAGATTCTTTCTATTCTTTTTTTGTTGGTTGTATCTTTATTTTAAAATAAATCATTCTAGACTCCCTATTACACATGGTAATGAGCTTAACATGGTCATTAATATAGATTAATAGCTTATGTTTCTTACCGCCAGCTGTATGATGAATCAATTGAACTGCTGCATTTGAAAGGGCAACTGCTAACACCTAATCAAAAAGCAACATTGATTCTCTCCAAGAGTCCAAGACTCAAGGCAAATGTTTCTGCAACCCCATCATGCTGCATATTTAACCAGACATGAGGTCAGAAGCCTTTTGATCTCTACAGAGAATAAAAACTATTTACAACAGTTTATTTTAGCAGTTTTCTCAGAGTTTTATACGCACAAAAACAAAGATGCATGAATGCAAAGCGTACAGTAAGATAAAACACAATGGAAAAATGGAACATAGATGACAAAAAGAAGCAGATTTTACATTGTGGAATTCAAAAAAGTATGTGTAGTCCAGCACTAGCTGAAAAGATAAAACAAAAAGCAGCTGTAAGCAGTGTTTTTATTGGCGATGACTGTTCGAAACAATCATTCCACTGTTTGAATTGTGATGGGGAGATCTTTGCACTCATGAAGTGTTTTTAGCCCTACAGGCGAGTGTCCAAGCGAGTGTGAAAAGAGAGGGGAAGGACACAACTGGCTGCAGATGATCCCAGCCGAGGAGCTGAGCTCAGCTGTTTGATTTGATCTTTCCTGGCTATACAGCATGAAGACCAGAAACAGTGCCTTGCAGTACAGACTGTCTTCTTCCCTGTCCTATTTCACTCTGCCTTGAGTGTCCTTTCCTTGACATGACAATACACACTTACATAAGTCGTAAAGGTACATGCGGTATACTGACAAGTTTAGTTAAAAGAGTAGTTCACCCAAAATTGAGAGTTTGCTGAAAATGTACTCACCCTTAGGCCACCCACGATTTACAGTAGATGAGTTTATTACTTCAACGGAACAGATTTGAAGAAATGTAGCATCAGTTGTTCACCAATGGATCCTCTGCACTCTTAAAAATAAAGGTGCTTCACGATGCCAGAGAAGGACCTTTTTGTTTAAATGGTTCCATAAAGAACCTTTAACATTTTGAAGAACCTTTCTGTTTCACAAAAGGTTCTTCAGATTATAAAAAGGTAAGAAAGAGATGGTTCTTTAAAGAACCTTTGACTGAATGGTTCTTTGTGGAACAAAAAATGGTTCTTCTATGGCATCGCTATGAACCTTTATTTTTAAGAGTGTGTAGTCAGAATGAGAGTCCAAACAGCTGATAAAAACATCATAATGATCCACAAGTAATCCACACAACACATGACATCAATTAAAGGAGAAGTTCACTTCCAGAACAAAAATTTACAGATAATTCACTCACCTCCTTGTCATCCAAGATGTTCATGTCTTTCTTTCTTCAGTCAATAAGAAATTATGTTTTTTGAGAAAAACATTTCAGGATTTCTTTCCATATAGTGGACTTCTATGGTCCCCGTGAGTTTGAACTTCCAAAATGCAGTTTAAATGCAGCTTCAAAGTGCTCTACTCGATCCCAGCTGAGGAATAAGGATCTTATCTAGTGTAACAATATGTCATTTTCTAAACAAATTGACAATTGATATACTTTTTAACCTCAAATGCTCATCTTGCCTAGTTCTGCATGAACTCGGTTCAATACAGTTAGGGTAGGTTGAAAAACTCCCATCTCATCGGTGTTTGGGAGTGTTTGATCAGCTAGTGAGTCGCAGCAGAAGTACCAACTGCAGAAGTACTGACTCAGTGTTTACAAAGTGAACATGCAAAGAAGATCAAATGCCCTTTACAAAAAAGGGTAAAACAGTGATGTAGGACAATTTTGAAGTTGGGAGAAGAAAATGAGATGGGAGTTTTTTGACATACGATAAACTGTCTTGAACCGGAATACAAAGAGTTCACGCAAAGCATTTCAGGTTAAAAAGTATATAAAATTTAATTTTTTAAGAAAATGACAGATTGTTTCACTAGATAAGACCCTTCTTCCTCGGCTGGGATTGTTAAGAGCTCTTTGAAGCTGCATTAACTGCATTTTGGAAGTTCAAACTTGCGGGCACCATCGAAATCCACTATATGGAGAGAAATCCTGAAATGTTTTCTCAAAAAACATAATTTCTTAACGAATGAGGAAAGAAAGACATGAACATCTTGGATGACAAGGGGGTGAGTAAATTATCTGTAAATTTTTGTTCTGGAAGTGAACTTTTCTGTTCATGATTTTTTTTTTTATTGTTTAAAAACACTATGTACCCTCATTCTGATCTTCTGTCTGAAATGAGCTGTTTTAAGGGGCGGGACCTTTAAGGCTTCTCAGGAATCGTTCCACTGTTATGACTGGGTAATGACGTTGCATAGTAAACAGTATCAGCACCACCTTGCTATTGCATGTGAGTGCTTTGACAACATGATTAAAAAAACGGCCATTTCCAGACAAACCATTATGAAACCATTTACTTACAGTTTGTGATGCAGCTGCAGTCTGGTCTAGTACAGCTTAATCGTTTAACAAATGTTTCTTTGTGAACTCTCCATGACACTGTGCCTCATTTACGAAACAAAATGCTACAAAGTCCAAAGAATCCTTTGACATGATCCAGCATGCCATTAAAAATAAACTAACCACTTGTTTCTTACACTGGGATACTTCTGATATCTGTACAAAGACACGAATGAGCTGTTTAAACCAAACGTGTCAAAACGGATGTTCTTTTACTCCATTTATCCTATTGACCACAGACTCAAACATGTGGACTGTGTCGGAAAGCGAATGCGCATTTGCATACTGTATCCAGTGTAGACAATATAGCGGCAGTGATTTTAATTTCTATTTGTTTTCGATGCGATGCGACATTCAAGTATTGAAGTGATCAAGCTACTGAAGGCCAGTGGGCGGGGCCTATGGTGAGAAGATGACTATTCGTCAATGCCTTGCTCTGGAGGCGGTGTTTATGCAAATGTTTATCCCTGGGTGATGTCATCTCGCACCTCAGATCCAAATGAGCCATTTTTGGAGCTTGATTAAATAAATGCTTTGTTTATAATGAGGAGGACATTTGAAGATATAAAACTCACAGGATGTTTTAATGATGCAAAAACCTCTTATATGCCAAAAGATCAACGCAAGTTTGATTTCTCATTAATAGATCCATCATTAAGACATTTTAACAGTTGCTTCTGGCTAAAATGCCATCCACTGCTGTCGTCTCACATATTTGATTAGAACTGTTTTTGCCTGCCAACAGTGCTTGATCAGTGCATATTTCTCTCCTGATTCAGATCATTTTGTCACTAGAGAAAGCAATATTACTGATGGAGATCTCAGAAGCAACAGTTTGGAGTTGTCTGGATTACTTGTGGATTATTATGATGTTTTTATTAGCTGTTTGGACTCTCATTCTGACGGCACCCGTTCACTGCAACCATTAGTGAGCAAGTACTAAATTTCTCAAAATCTGTTCTGATGAAGAAGCAAATTTATCTACATCTTGGATGCCCCGAGGAGGAGTTCTCATCACAGTTTTATTTTTAGGTGCTTTAGGAATCGAAATAACCACCAAAAATGATCTCATCGTACAGATGAGACAGACACTAAAGAAAGACCTCTAAGGCTTTTTGTATTTGTGAAGATTGATCACATGCAATAAAAGCTAGTCTGCCTTGACAACTTTAAGCCCTTTACAAAAGCTGCTCTCTGCAGGACAGGACCATGGACAGCTCCCTATTAACACACCTGAGAAGAGTGTTTTTCCCAAAAGGAGAAAACAAGTGTCATGCAACTAATCAAAACATCAAGAACTGTTACGGGAAGTGCTTACACACAAACAACTCCCTGTGCCTTGTGTACTTGAATTGGCCCTCTCGCCTGCGAATTCCTCTTCAGCTGCTTTCATAAAGCATCAGTATTCAGCTCCCACTGTTATGCTACAGTTCTACCCTGCCAATCATGTGTCTCAAATACCCAGAGAGCTCTCAACTTCATGCACACAATGTACTTACTGTATATAACAACATTCTCTACTTCATGCAGTGCTGCCTTTTAGTTCTTTCATTCTCGTGCAGGGATCTACCTGGATCAATGATGGCTTCATTCACAAACATAAAGCACAGTTATATTGCAGAAGTGTGGTGAAAGCTTTAATATAAATCACTAACCTTTGGTATTTACTTCATAGCCTCTTGAGATATCTTCCAATATATGACTGCTTTATATTGTACAAGTGAAATGTATTCATACACCATATCAAAAACAACAGGTGCTGGCCAAAGTTCTACACTGCGATATCAAAATGACATTTAATGCATGAGGACTGCCAAAACATAAGTCCATGCTTAACTACAGAAACAAGAACACCTCCAAACCACTGGGGAAATAACTGCATCACACAGCTTTATAAGAACTGCATAAAATGAATTTAACATTTTCTCTCAGGAGTGAATTTTTAAAAAAACTGCATTTTACAACAAATGCACTCTTAGGATTACTGCTTGTTTTAAATGTAAATTAAAAAAGAAAACAATTCCATATTAACTAGATTAGAACAATGTAATCAAGACTGCAAAATTCAACAACTGATAGACTAGGATTACTAAAATTCTGGCCTGTAGTGTGTTTCAAACCGGTTTTCCTTTGTTGAAGGAAGGAAATTACTGACATTATTTACAGACATTAAATGTAGCTGTATTTAAACAGACATTTAGGAAAAGTTATGATTAAATATGCGTTCTTTGGAGTTTCAAACATGCTTTAATTCTAATGAATTTGTACAACAGCACAACTGAATCTCTAGTGTGCGCATTTGTCCGATTCTCAAACAAATTACTCTTATGAATCAGTTCTTTTTAATGAGGCAGTCATTAAAATTCACAAGCAGTTTTTCAAACTCCATTGTGAATGAACGGTTGGCATCAGAATGGGAATCGGAGCCGTTCACAGCTGATCACCCCAATGAACCGTGTAATAGCCAATACCATATTTTTAATGAAAAGTTTTTTAACAGCAATTTTGAATTGTACTGTTGAATCAAGTACAACGGAAGCTTTTCGCAGAGTGAAACTCAAAGGTGGATGACATGCAGAAGTATTCTTACAAAACAGATTTTTAAATGGCACACCCTTATGAAAATTATACATGGTTACTACAAATAAAAACATGGTTACTATAGTCAAACCATGGCAACTACAAATTAACTACAGGTTTGCTGTGCCAACTATGGTATTTGTAGTAAAACTGTGGTTATATAAATGGTAATCATATGGCAAAAAAAAAAAAAAAAAAACATGGTTACTACACATTTCCTATATTAAAACCATGGTTAATTTTCGTAAGGGCGATACACATATTAATATAGTGACAGCGTCAAATTGGAACACAACTATTTTACTAAATACAACTACAAAAAAACACCTTAGTTCATATAGCTAAATTAATTCATT
This sequence comes from Cirrhinus mrigala, assembly GCA_036247105.1. NCBI lineage: Eukaryota > Metazoa > Chordata > Actinopteri > Cypriniformes > Cyprinidae > Cirrhinus > Cirrhinus mrigala. The sequence goes on along the minus strand of CM070018.1, from coordinate 13,352,098 downwards.
GTATTCTACACTAAAACGTCTCACAGCAGTGACTGTTAAAAGGTAGCATACAAGCTACGCACTTCTGATATGTTTGGAGTGGCTTGGAGTGAGGAGGAAGTAATTTGTCTCTTAAGTGTCTCATTTTAGCAAGCAATGGCTCCCTAGTCATTTTTATTGTGCAGCCCAGATTTTCACAGGAAAGGTTTATGAGAACGGTGCAGATCTGTGGGAATAACCCAAGGTCAGGCGCGCCGTGGTAATGGGGTTAACGTCATTTGCCACACGCCAGTGCAGAGGAGGAAAACATTCAGAAATAGCCTATATTTCACACCAGAATAACAATATCGAGAAGGCATCGTAATAATAATAATAATAATAATAATAATACGATTTCAGAATGTGTCCGTGCGTAAAGCAGGTGTCATTAGTAAAACGCAAATTTATAGCCCTAATTGAGAGAATAAGGTGTGACAAATATGATTTTAGCATTTTTTGTGATTGAAATATTTTTATTCTTTTGTGACATTTCTGCGTTATGTACATTTTTGCCAGCTGTTTGTTCCCTTAAATATTCAAGGTATAACAGTAAAAAGACATGAACAAAAACTGTAAATAAAAATGCAAGATGTCTCTCTCCAAACTTTCTCCGAAAACATTTAACGGCGAAAAGGCAAGTGCGGAGCATCGGTTTGACGTCAGGAGCTGCGGACACCGGCGAGTGCGCTCAGACACAGCTGTCAAATATCCAAACAGTATGTGGGGTCTGGCGCACCTGGCATAAAGTTCCCTTGCAGAGCTCCACATTCACCGTGAGCGCAATGAATTACAACAAGTCTGGCAGTGTGAGCGGTCCGTCCCGTAGCAGCAACTCCGGTTCGGTGGACGAGCTTGTGATAACATCGACTTTCGGGACGCTGCTGTCGGTGGTTTACATCGTTGGAGTTTCGGGAAACGTCTACACTTTGGTAGTCATGTGTCATTCCATACGCTTCGCCACTTCCATGTACATCTCCATCATCAACCTGGCGCTGGCGGATCTTCTTTACCTCTCCACGATTCCTTTCGTGGTGTGCACGTACTTTCTGAAAGACTGGTACTTCGGGGATGTGGGCTGCAGGATACTGTTGAGTCTGGACCTGTTAACAATGCATGCGAGTATCTTTACTCTGACAGTGATGTGCATGGAGCGCTACCTGGCAGTGACTAAACCGTTGGATACAGTGAAACGCTCCAAGAGCTACCGAAAAGCCATGGCGTGGGGAGTTTGGATTTTGTCCCTCGTCCTAACTCTTCCCATGATGGTCATGGTTAACCAGACTACTAAAACAACAGCAGATGGAGGGGTGAAAAGGATGTGCGCGCCCACCTGGGCACCCCAGGCGTATAAATTGTACCTGACCGTCCTGTTCTGCACTAGCATAATGGCGCCAGGACTTGTCATTGGTTACCTGTACACAAAACTAGCCAGGACGTACCTAGAGTCTCAAAAAACGTCGGCTATTAATAAAGGCAGCAAGCGCTCGCCCAAACAGAAAGTTTTGATAATGATTTTCACTATCGTGCTCGTGTTCTGGGCGTGTTTTCTCCCTTTTTGGATATGGCAACTTGTGCCCCTCTATCACAAGCCATTCAGTCTCGCCTCACACACGCACACGAGCATCAATTATCTCGTGGCGAGTCTGACCTACAGCAACAGCTGCATCAACCCGTTTCTTTACACGCTCCTCACCAAGAATTATCGGGAGTATCTTAAAAACCGCCACAAGAGTTTTTACCGTTACACGTCGTCGTTCAAAAAGCGCCCACCGAGCTTGTACTCTTGGGGAAAGTCTGCGTCATCCAGTAATCAGTTTGAGTTCAACTCTGAGACGCTTGTCATGGCGCAGTTAAAGGTGATGCAGTGAAGAGATTGGAAAGCTTAACCCGTTCGTGTAAAGGTAAGCGTGGTGCTTCAGTTAGTGGAACTTAACAGGTCATTCTAAATTTGAAGAATGTATTAAAACAGATAAACACTTTTTGTTGTGTCATTTAAATTAATTATTAAAGTGTCGCGTGTTAAAATAATCAAAAATTATCTCTGGACTTGAAATAGCTTGAAATAAAACGTTTTTCCCCACTCCCACTCAAAAAATAAATTAACCTAATAACCTCATATTGACTGAAATGAGAAAAGAAGAAATGACAAGGGATATCCGACAGAACAGCACAGTGTCAGTTTGGATTGTAGATATTATTAATAACATTATTGTCTGCCAGATGTCATTACCAAACATGGATTTTAATCCAGAAGCGATTCATTTCTTCATTTTTTAAGCATTCAAATTTGGCTAATTATAACAAACACAAAAAATTATACAAAATATTAAATTTCCACACCATCACACATGATATTAATATGCATTTGAAGACTGATCTAGGCCTTGACCTAATTATTATGAAAGAACAATTAAATGTTGTAACAGGAAATTTTGAAAAAAAAAAAAAAAAAAATTACTTCTTTGCAGTAAACTGTGTGCACTAAAATGTGACCCTGGACCACAAAACCAGTCACAAGAGTCAGTTTTTTAAACTGAGATTTATAAATCATATTTGGCTGAGACACAACTATTTAAACTATTTTGAACTATTTAAAAAAAATATTTTAAAATCTGGAATCTGAGGGTGCAAAAACAAAGTTTTGATGTATTTATGGTAGGAAATTTACAAAATATCTTCATGGAATATGATCTTTATTTAATATCCTAATGATTTTTAGTATAAAAGAAAAATTGATCATTTTGACCCATACAACGTATTTTTGGCTATTGCTACAAATTTACCCATGCTATTTAAGACTGGTTTTGCGGTCCAGAGTCACAAATGTGTGATTAAACACACTTACCTCCATTCACAAACAACCCACTCATTTATGCTTTCCAGATTTGCTTAAATCGGAGTTGACCAATACACCTCATGTCATGTCCTTCAGTTGACTTTCAGTGCTTGTACACTGTTAAAAATGAAGATAGATAGATAGATAGATAGAGTAGAATTTTCAAAGGTGTAGATGAAACAAAGATTATAAAGAAAATACTATTTAAGTCTTTCTACTTATATTTTTGTGAATTTTACCAGTAATTTATTTATATCAGTGAAATTATTTCTACAGTATTTTCTCTCCAGTGTAGAAGGAAACATTTTCAAAAAAGTGACATCCAAGTAGGACTGTCAGAATATCAAGGCCTTGATACCTCCATTGAGATATTGACACACATTGAGACACTGAGTGACAAACCCAGACATTTTTATAAATGATATGCAGAAGTTCTAATACTTGAATGTGACACATTTGTAATTACAACTGCAGAAGTGGAAAGTTGGATCTTTTGATATATGTAGACAACTTAATGCTGAATGCTGTACCAATGATAAATACATCCAGCCCACTACTTCACTTGAATAAATCACACATTAATAGAAAACTGAATAAAAATATTGCTGCAATCACAGTCCAGATGGAAAAGCATGTTATCAGAACTATTAATAAATTGTATTGTGCCAAGAGTAACTTTCCCCACATATTTGCTATTTGTCTACTATGTCAAAATGCTGTCTTATCACAAAAATGTGTTATTTTCCACAGAGTTGCAATTATGTGGATGATGAAAACAAAAAAATGTACAATAGTGGAAAATGAAATTTAATGAACCTATTCTGAAGTCCATCATGGGGTCCGTATCATTGTAATAATACACACTGACACATTCATTTACAATGACGTCAGCTCACAGTGAGATTTCATATAGCCAATCTACAATTAACAATAGAAAACAACAAATGGTCCACTAATCTGAGACATTAGTGCACTAATACTGTGCTCACTTGTCACTAGTCCATTCAGCTGTGATTGCACACACCATAATAAATAAATGATCTGCAAATTCCAGAAAAGATCACTTTCCCATCTCCCACTCCATATGGTGGCATTCACCGCTTAGGGCTAAGCTGGCCTATGCATATTCATGCATTTGAACTCTGTTCCTCAAGCACTAATGCATTATGCTCAGTCAATGAGTCTGGCATATTTCTGAGAAAAACTGACACAGGAAAAAATAGCAGGTGGCTACAGCGATGCTTTACGCTCGATACCCTTAACACAAAATAGACACCGTGCAAACTTGCCAGGAAAATAATTAGTGAAATTACCACAAAGGTCATCCTGACAGTCTGTGGACTTCATGTTTATTATTTATTGATATGAAGGAAATTCATAATGGCATCGCAGATCGGTAACATCAAGATGAACTATACACACCAGTTGCTTAGATAATCCATTTGGCAACTAAGAGAACAAACCCCTGTCGTGTTCTATTTTGGTTCTCAATGTCAGTAAGGACTCAATGGTCCTTCAGTTGTGTAGAGTGGAAAAAACACATTCACTCACTCTATCTACCTCTGGCAGAACCAAGGATGTGGATGTACAAAAATGATTCTTGCAGTCTCCATTTCTCTGGAGACAAAAGAACAGAAGCCATACAACTGGGCTTTGACGTTTTCATGCAGTGAGAGTTGTTGACGCTCAGACCAGGGTCAAAACCGTTCTGGGAGTTCTTAAGTAGCTCTAAGTGCCAAACCTCACGCTGGCAAAACACTCCGAGCATCATTTATCATGGAAAGATTAGCTCAAAAGTGGAAGAACTGAGTCTGATGTCAAGAGAAAGTGTATCACTTTACTTAATGACACTGTAAAGAAAGCACTCATATTAAACAAAGCCCGTTTAATAACTAATTGCACAACCGCAGATTGAAGGCGCCAGTCAAAAGTTACACATTTCTTTTCTTATTCATCAGTCTCTTCAAGAAATTAAATAAATCACAATCTCGCCGTACGTGTTTTTGTTGGGCTCTGCAAGTGAGTAGTCATAGGAAATTGCATGACTTAAGTGTAAACCGTATCGCCAGAGGGAAGCTTGTGTTACTGTAGCCATCAATCCAGAGTTTCTTGTGAATTGCTTGTGGTCGAACTACAAGATCTAATGTGTCCATCCTTTATTTTGTTGTATCATTTAATTAGCAACATCTGTTCTTCAAATCCGAAACACCCACTGGCAAAACCTCTCTGTACTTATCAGCTGTGCGCTTGCACTCCACTTTGAAAATCTGCCTTAACATCGGAAGCAGCTGCCAATAATCAAGCAAATTTTAATCTTTAGGACTAGATAACATGTAAGAATGTAATGAGATTACGAAAGATCTTAAGAGGATTACAATATCAGAGTTAAAACAGGACCAACGCATATAAAACTATAGCATACTCTTACGTAAATGTACAGTATCTAGCCAAAATGTTGATTTATATGTGGTGTCAATAAGATTTTACATATTTATTTTTAAGGAAATAATACTATTACACTGTAGAAATATTCATTTTCAATCAGTGTTGTTCTTTTGAACTTTGACAAAAAATGTATAATTGACTGTTTCCACAAAAGCATTAAAGGAATAGTACACCCAAAAATAAAAATTCTGTCATTAATTACTCACACTCATGTCGTTCCAAACCCGTAAGACCTTCGTTCTTCATCAAAACACCTATTAAGATATTTTTGATGAAATCCAAGAGCTTTCTGACACTGCATAGACAACAACAGAAATACCACGTTCAAGGCCCAGAAAAGTAGTAAGGACATTAACAAAATAGTCCATGTGACGACAGCGGTTTAACCGTAATGTTATGAAACTACGAGAATACTTTTTATGCACAAACAAAACAAAAAAATGCAGCTGCAAGCTGCGATTACCGGGGTTCAAGCGCTTTAAGCACCTTTGAAAAAAGACATTATTTAACAAGCCTGTAACCACCAAATCAAATCCAGGTAATTTACCATAGAAATATTATTTTTTTTTTAATGTTTATGACTGTTATAGCTCCAGCTGTATGCTTGTTTAGAGTCGCCTGTCATATGTGCTCACCAGGTTTCGTGAAGTTTTGAGCTTTCCTTTAGGCTTTATAGGATTTTAAGTTTTTCTTTTGATAATTATTGACCTAAAGAGTCCAGAGAATTGTACCGCAGTGTGTTTTTCCAGATTGAGCAAAAAAACCTAGGACTAGTTCGCAAAAGTAAGTTTCTCAATCATTTAACGAATGATTTAACGAATGAATCCATACCATCATTTACTCCATTCGAAAAATGCTGTATGGCCCCCCCAGTGGCTGACTTCTTTCAAATTTCTCACAGACCTTTGGGGCCGTGAGTCAAACAGACCCACAGAGTTTCGTTAGGTGCTCAAACTACATATGCCAATGGCGGCCATGTTTTTTTTTGAGATACGCAAATGTCCTTATAGACACTTGTGGCACTTTGGACCAAGACCGTGCACAGCGATTTTCATGTTGATAGGACAAATTTGCGATGGTAAGTCGAAAGTTCAAATTTTTTTTTTTTTGATAATTATCGATATTCACTCTCCAGAGAATCTTTCTGCACTGCTTTTCTGAACAGGTGAAAAACCTAGGACTAGTTTGCAAAAGTAGGTTTTTGAAAAATGCAAAATACCTGAAATTTTCGACACAAGACTCTTGAGTCTGCGACTGACGATTTAGGAGTTATGAGTGATTTTGTACTTTTGACCGCTCAAGCGCCCCCGTCAGGCCGATTGGGGTGAGCCTTGGTCACATTGTTGGCGGTGTGAGTACTACTATCCCTCCAAGTTTTAAGTCTCTACAACTTACAGTTTGGTCTGCACGTTCAGTTTTCCTAATCCTTGGCCATTCTAACAATTACAATAGGGTTTCAGCGCTATGTGCTTGATTGACACAGAAGAGAAGTTGTTGAATAAAGTCAATATTTTTGTTTTGTTTGTGCACAAAAAGTATTCTTGTAGCTTCATATAATTAGGGTTGAACCACTGATATCACATGGACTATTTTAACGATGTCCTTACTACCTTTCTGGGCCTTGAACATGGTAGTTGCGTTGCTGTCAGGGTTGCCAGGTTTTCACAACAAAACACAATCAATTGCCACTCAAAACTAGCCCAATCGCATTTCAAGGGGATCCCCCAGTAAAAATCACGTTCAGGGGTAAAATACACTTTTTGTGGCGGGGTTCCCCTAGTAAAATTTGAATTTGTGTTCCGCAGATAAACAAATGTCTTTGAACGAGATGAGAGTGAGTAATTAATGACAGAACTTTAATTTCAGGGTGAACTATCCCTTTAATGAGCCTAAGAGATACTTTCAAAAACATCAAAAAAAATAAAAATCTTACTGACCCCATACTTTTGAACAGGAGGGAACATCCTCTCCATTTTTCAAAACAAACAAGCACATTTATGCGCATGACGCACGACCAACACATCCAACCCCATCATTCTCAAGCAAATCAGATAAATAAGCAACTCCCCAAGATATGGACGGATTGTATTTCAATCTATTGTATACAGTGGCAATAAATCAACGGTTCAGCCTAGTCACTGAGGTGATCTACCCTGAGACACAAAACTCTGATTGCTGTTGGCAAAACCCATTTGATTTGCATAAACCTGAAATGATACATTTAGAAAGAGTCTTTGCACACTAGTTAATATTCATCCTTGCAATAGCTAAAGCATGAATGAATTAACAGCTGAAAAAAGAAACACTACAGACCAACAGAGATTTGCAATTAAGCTATTGGTGATGCAACAGGAACAGCAAATTAGGCATCAGACAAAATTCATGAATCATCACATATGAGTAGAGAGCAAACAGACTTCTCTACCTATTATAATAAAGCTGATGCATGCATTTGAATAACAAGCATTAAAAGTATAAGCGGATTCAGAATTTGTGTTGTTCCCTTAGATTCACCACAGGTTTTAAAAGATTCATAGCAAACTACTGAGAAGATTTTGATGGTTACCCATGCTTTAGATGAGAAGTAACAACCTTCTGTTCTAAATCTCACTTCATCTCACACAACAGAGTGAACATTTAGTTTTGGGCCATGGGTCTGTAAACAGAAGCCAATTAGCCGTTACATCTCAAAACATGGTGTCAAAAATGTGTTGTGACTGCCTGAACTTAACTTTTACCACATAATGTCATTGTAATTAAAACTAACACTGTTGAAGGAGAGAATGTGTTTCCAAAAGCTCATACAAAATGTCATACTTGGCACTGGAAAGTTAAAGAGACCTTAGAATAAAAGACATACAAAGTAAACTTTTCTTTTCTCTTGGAATATTACAACACTCTTTTATCAAAGATATCAAAAAGGTTTTCTTTTAAAACTCTCACACAAGTAGGAATGTATGGCTGAAGGAATGAAATATTCTTTGGGTATCTGATACATTGATGTTTCATTAGTAGCATAAGTAGTTTTTGAAAGCAATTCTACAAAGAACATTTTTCAGGTGGTGACATAACCAGAGATATTTGACAACTGGGTTTCCAGCTTCTTGTTTTCATTACATAAACCTGTACTCTTATCCCACTTGTGTCTCCTGTCTAGACAGTGATTTAACTATAATAATATAAAAGATTTTAAAGAGCGAAGCACGACCAAGAAAGAGAGAATTCAATTGTAAAAAAGCACCTTCAGAACCAACGTTAAACCCACACGATGCGCGTCTTCAAAACGACGGCAATTCAAGTAAATCTCCTGAAAATACAAAACACCACTTAAATTAAAAACATAGAGGAGACAAAATCCATTTGAGCACAGAAAATCCCAAACATTTTTCTAACGGGACAAAAGAAGGTTCTTTATGCTATGAAACCAACTGCTGCTTTAGCGTTTTCCTGTGTGTTCGCCCTAGGGTTCCTGTCACTCATCCGAGCCGGGTGGATCCTACGGCAGGGAGGGGTTATCAATGCCATAATCGGGGTCGCATGTGAAGGACACCGTGATGGCGTATCGCGTACCCCAAGTGACCTTCTCCACATGATGGAGGTTCTCAGAACCGGATGAGAAGAAAGACACCCGACCTGCAGGAGATGAAAGAAGATGGATGATGACAGAGAGAAAAAGAGGAAGTGACATGCTGAAAAACTGCATATGAAGTATGCTAACGTCAGCCTAAAGTCAATCAACAATGTTCAGACTGTAAGAATCCTTTTTAATAAAAAAAAAAAAAAAAAAATTTTCTACAGATTCTTTTGTTCTTCATAATTGATGGTTAAAAATGTAGCTGTATCTGAAATTAAATGTTTGTGTTTACAGTTGTCGTATTTAACGCTGAACAGCACGCGGTAAATCTGAGTGCTGATGGTTCCGAAGTGTCTCTAAATACAAGTTGGTGCTGGGATAATTACGTAAATGTCCTAATTTTACTTGGACTGCTGATTTCATTTGAAGCAAGCCTTTTGCTAAATCTAAGATTTATGTAAATTACCACCATTATGTCTGCCTGGTACTGACCTTTGTAGACCATTCTTGATCATGAAAGTTGTACTGAAACTGATTAAATGTTCATGTTTTTTTTGAAAAGCTGACTTTTAGAAGTGGAAATGCATGTGTAAAATTCTATGAATAAATGCTCTGTTGGAAGCGCACTGCTGGTGGAATATCCATAATGCAACATAGATCCTTCAAGCTTGATGAAAGCTTGGGAAATCGGAAGCGTTAGGCAATGCAATTGGAACTGTGTAATGAAAACGGATGGAAGGGATTACGCGATACATGTTAAAGCAGAGAAAATGGCTAACAGAAATATGCTCTGTGATTTAGGAGTGTGAACAAAGTATGATTTAATGCACTAATCAACATACCAGTGCCACAGAAAAGTATTAAGTTTTTTTTTTTAATGTGTTGTTTATAAAAAACAAGTTTATGGAAAAACTTTAATGTATGGCATATGAAGCTATTTTACATAAAGACCCTATTTTAAAAAAAGAAGAATAAATATTAAGACAATAAATTACATCTGTGCATATTTTAATACTGTTTACACAACTTTAAATCACCAAAGTTTTTTCTTTAGCATGTCGTTGCTTAGTTAAGAAGGAGAAAAAAAAAAACTAACAAACAAAAAACCGAAAAGTGCTTGATATTACAATTGCAATCCATTCATTTATTGTTGCCCATCTTCAAAGAAATATGTAAGTGGGCATGCAGTCACATAACTAACAGATAGCCAAGACAATACAACAGGGAATTTCTAGGTCAACAAAAAATAATTAACTTGGAATATTAAAAAAATCCTTATTCATTCTTGCATGGAACACAGCAGGTTTTAATATTTTATTAATATTACATTCATTTAATATTGCAACATCCTGGCAGTCTGATACAGAGGAATGACATTTTTTGAACCAGTTCTTTCCTCTGAAAATCAGAGAATCAAATTGCATTTATTCCAGAAAAAAAAAAAAAAATAAACATACTTATGGCATTTTTAATGTATTTATTATTGAAAATATTTAAATATTTTTCTGGCAGTGAATAAAAAAGAAAAATTATTGCGACTTTTTGTCTTTTTGTTTATTGCAACAGTTCTGACTTTATAACTTGTAATAGCAAATTTATCTCTCACAATTCTAAGGAAAAAAAGGGTTAGGGTTAGGGTTAGGATTTGTGTGATAAAAACTTGCAATTGCAAGTTATAAAGTCAGAATAGCAAGATTATAAAGTCACAGTTCTGACTTTTTTTCTCAAAATTGTCTGATGTAATCTTAAGAATGTGAGAAATAAAGTCAGATTTGAGTGATAAACTTCTGACTTTTCTCGCAAATGCAAGTTTGTATCTCACAATTCTGACTTTTTTCTTACAATTACTAGTTTATATCCCGCAAAATTTTCTTACAATTCTGACTTAAAGTCAGAAAAAAGTCAGAATTGTGAGATATAAACTCGCAATTTTGAGTTGAACATTGCAAGTTTGTTTCTCAGTATTGCGAGTTTGTCTCGCAATTCATACTATAACTCACAATTGTGAGTTTATCACGCAATTTCAAGACAACTCAGAATTTTAAGTTTATATCTTGCAATTATGATTATATTTCTCAGAATTGCGAGTTTATTTCTGAGAATATGCAATTTGGAGAAAAAAGTGAGAATTGCGAGTTTTTATCTCACAATTCTGACTTTATAACTCGTAATTGTGTTTGTATCTCACAATTCTTAGAAAAAGTCAGAATGCGAGATGTAAACTTGCAGTTGTAAAATGTTGAAATAAAATTGTGAAATAAAAAGTCACTACCTTTTTTTTACATTTTTTTGATCAGTGTCGGAAATGGGTTTTCATAGATCTGAGCTGTTAATGATATGTGGGAGTAGAATAGCGGCATCAAAATCATTTAGGACCATGATTACCAGTAATAATAGTAATAATAACAATAATAACTAATCATACAACATATATCTTTTCTGGCAATACAGGAAAATGTTTATATAAATTAATATAAAGTCTTAATATAAATTGATGTCATTTATCCACCTCATTATTGATTCTCAAAACAAATCATTTAGATTAATTGTTACACATTACGTAAATTACTTTCTGATGGTCTGACTATTGGGATATCAGCAGGAGGAAAAAACATTTTTTAAACTAGATATTTTCAGCAAAAACATTCCTCCATAAAATGTTAGATTTTACAGTGACCAATGCAGGTTAAAGCTGGAGGAAATTATTAAAAACCGCATGCTGCCTCCATGCTAATTAGCCAAATCTAATTCTGTACACTTCAACTGAAGATGCATAAGGAGACATTTGCTAAACAGGATATTTATGCAAATTACCTCCGTTGTGTCTGCCTCATTCTGGCCTTGTTGACCATTTTTGATTGTGAAAGTTCCATTGAATATTATTCAAATGTTACTGCACATTTGAGAAAATGACACATTAGGATCAGTATGGATGTGTAAATAAAGTACTGCATTACATTGCTGGAGGAAAGTGTCTAATGCCATAAAACCTGCAAGATGAAAGAATGCCTAAAGGACATCTGGAGTATCAGGGCTGGGAAATTTTAAATCCTGATTACAGTGTTTGCATGGAAATTAGGAGAGGGCTGATATCATGCAAGAGAGAAACTAGCTAAAAAAAGAACATCAGGTTCAATGCTTTAGAAATTTAATAAATTGACAAATTAAGCATGAAAAGCTCAGAGAAGAGCATGTGCCAGTATGTTGTCAAGTAACTTGATTCACTGCGAAGCAATAAAATGGCAATTATTTTAGAGTTCCTAATGATGTGATTTAATAGTGTTTCCATGGAGAGGAGTTTAATCAGGAGTGAAAAGAATGTTTAGAGTGGAAACAAAATTACAAGGGAACATTTCGCCTGTCAACAGAAAAAAGCAGCATATGATCTAGTCTATGAATCAACGTGCTCATTAAACGAAGATTGGTAGATAGACCCCAAGTGCTGACTAGAATATAAGTGCACTTTTTGCAAGACATTTTAAATTTTTTCTTTTAGTTTTTATTGAAATTTGGTCCATGACATGAATTCTCAATTGACTGTGTGACTAGGGCTGCACGATTCTTGCTAAAATGTGAATCACAATTTTTCTCCATGGGAATTGAGATCACGATTCTCTTACACGATTCTCATTTTTTCAACCAAAATTTATTGCACTCAAGTACAAAAAAAATAAAAAAATAAAACACAGGACATTTAGTATAATAAACTGCTGGACTAACAAAAAATAGTCTCTTTTCTTTATTTTAGACCCCTTAAAATGAATCATTTAAAAGCTTTAAGTTTTTGAACATACGAGAACATTAACAAATAATAAATAAACCAATAATAAAATAACCAATAATAATATATAAACCAATAATAAAATAAAGCAGTTCTTCCTCGACTGTCATTCGACACTGGGTATATAGACCTGGCAGTGCAACGGATGAAAAATAGTTGCGAGAGGGCAAAGAGTAACGCTTGTCTAAAGTCTTTATCATTCCCTTAAATCCCTCGTTTTTAACGGTGTTGATTGGAGCCATGTCTTTAGCTAAATGATAAGCGATGGCGTTTGTTATTTCTTTGTGCCGCTGGGAACTTGAAGGGTATGGCGATGCTCCGTTCAACGTCTGAGTTATGGAAGTTTGTGTGGTCTAGCGACTGGTATTTTGAGGTGTGGCTCTCTTGTCTTTCATGGTTAACTCATACTGTATTTTGCGGCAATGTTTGAGGTGATTATAGAGATTAGTGGTGTTACCTTGCGGTGCCGCAACGATGTCTTAAGGTTTAAACTCAAGTTCCACATGGTGGAATGTGCTCCTTTTTTCTGTACCAATATTGTTACATCCTCACTCTCACCGTCACCACCAGTATTTCCACACTGGGATTAATTTTTTTTTTTTTCCTTCTTACCGCTACAAATCCACATAGTAAACTGACTCCGTTTAGGTCTGCCGCCTTGTTACACGTCACCTGAGTGACAGCGGAACGTGGCCAATGAGGGAGAAGAGAGACGTGATCAAGATTTATGATTGATTGGTGAATTAATAGTGTTTTGTTATTGTGTGAGTGTGACCAATAACGCGTGAATGCAGCACGATCTGAATGCAGGGAAATAGGGAAGTGAATCGCCGTCATTTAGAAATGAGATCGCATTTATGTATGAATCGAGATCGTGATTTTTTTTCGATTAATCGTGCAGCCCTACCAAGAACTGCATTTAAGTTCTAATTCTGCAAGATCACACAAGTCTTTTTTTTGATGCACCTTGTTCCAGTTACAAGAGGGTTAAAAGGGCTCATCGGATGCCCATTTTCCACAAGTTGATAGGATTCTTTGGAGTCTTAATGAGAAGTTTATAACATACTTTGATTAAAATTTCTCAGTGGTAGTGTAAAAAAACACCTTTTTACCTTGTCATAATCAGCCCTTTTTAGAGCAAGCCGTTCTGTTGCATGTTCCTTTAAATGCTAATGAGCTCTGCTCACCCCGCCCCTCTCTTCTGTGGGGTGACAAGCCGTAATGTTTACTTTAGCCACATTTAGCCGCGAAACTTGCTAACTAGCACATCATTAAGAAACATGATTTACTTGCGTCTGCTGTAGGTGAAGCTGGATCTCGAATGATTTGCACAAACTTAAACGCATTTATGTAGATCGCTGGGCGCATTTCCTTCAAAAATGACAGTAACGTTAATCCTCTGCATCTTTAGCGGCTCAGATGTTGGGAGTAAATTACAACTGCTATGTTCATTATTATGCCCAACAACAAAACACCTCAATTGCTCAATCTGAGACATTCTTGTCTTTCCCTACGCCGGAGTCGACACAATGGCGGTCGGACTGTTCTCAGCTCACTCAGCTCATTTAGGGCGGGTCTAAGGTAAGACGGTCATGTCAATCAACTATCGTGGGAGCGGACTTGATCAGTGTGACATTTTAATCATTATAGGGTGGTTGTGTACACACTGCCAACACACATTTATGTTCAAACTACATGTAAAAGTAAGTTTTGCATCTGATGAACAACAGAAATCAACAAAATATGTAACACTTAAATACAAAAAAGTACTATGGAAGACAGTGGGGATCATTAACACACATGAAACTCAATGTAATTTTTTGGTGAACTATCACTTTAACAAGTAAGCTAGTTTGGCCTCAGCATAAATTAGTGTTGTGCAAGGTTGGAAATGGCACTAAAATTAATGAGCAATAGTGCTTTCTCACATATTTTAAAAGAAAGAGAAAACAGACCACTAAAAGAAAAACTAAAGCAAGTCAATGCAACTCTCAATATAATGTAGGAATGAAAGTCCTGCTTTAGTTTGTCGACTCTAGAACATGCATAATAAAAAAATATGTCATTGATACTTAATCATGACAGTTTTGAAGATTTTGGCCTCCAAATGAACTGACTTGCTTTAAACAGGCCTACTATTTGGATAAATAAAGGTTAAATGCAAATGTTTTACAAAAGAGAAACCCTTTAAATTCATGCCGTGAAGACTTGACAGACACCTACTGTATTTTACAACTTCAAGGTCTCCAGCTTTTAAAAAGTGTCCTTATACATTATTTGCATATCAAATGCTTTCGTCTGCCATTACAAAAACGAACACAGCCAAAATACAGGCTTTTGTTTTTCCACCTGACAATAAAAACGCACCTGTCACCTCCTTTAAACTCCTCAGCTGGTTCTAACTGTATGAGGCGCTTGCTGGGCTAAGAGCACGTTGCACCTCTGTGACTCTCAAATCAGGAGATGCAGCTGTGATCCCAGTGGATTCATCCAGCGCCAGGCATCAATTTTCCCAGTGCGACAAAACTAAAGTGTTTTCCCCCCCCCGATCTAATCTTCTAACATACCACGTCATCTTTCACACTCTTCTTATGTCTGTGCAGACCCCCTCCCCTTTCTCATCTCACCTCTGTCCTCCTCTCTTGTGTTTAGCTCTATGTCTCAACAGGCCAATATCTCTCCTGCTTGCATCCATCATGAAAGAGGGAGGTTGATTGTCAGTCTAGTTATAATTACAGCCTGTTCGACAGAGTTATCCATCAGACTAATAATTACCTCAGCGAAGATCAGGGCTCATCAGCCACACCTGATGGATAATCAACACACCGACAGAGCACACTGCTTCTGCCACCCAGTGAACAGGAACACGTTCCAGCTGCTACATCCAACACAATGTATCCTAATTCATTTAAAACTGGAAACAGACATTCAAAACTCATCATGCTAGCTGGAGACGGGGCACGACGGGAGGGAGAAATCCAGAGCTGCAAACATTGGGGTCTGATGAATTATGCATTATGGGTATTTTAAGCCGAGAAGTGACACTGATGCTAAAAAAAAAGCTAAACAACATAACATATAACAAGTGAAAAAATGCTACTTCACCTTTAAATCCTTCAATAACACATACATATATTATTTCATATATATGGATCGATACATAAATATTTATCTATCGATTCCAATATATGAAGTAATACATATGTGTGTGTATATAATTAGGTATATATATATATATATATATATATATATATATATATATATATATATATATATATATATATATATAGCCAATCACACACATACATAATATTTTATACATATATGGATTGATAGATAAATATTTATTTTTATTTATATCTATACGTATACGTGCAAAAGTATATTTTACATGCAGACACCTGCCATCACCTGCCATCATTCTTTATCGGCTCAGAGTGCACTACGTGATCAAAAGTCACGCTACGTGGCAAAACACCTTTCAGCGCGTGGGCGAAGATTTTAAAAGAAAAGAGCCTGACACTTTCTATCATCATTGTGTGACGCCACTTTATCCAAGTGCACCTTAACCGAGTTGGAAAATAGCAGACATTATCCACTCAAAAGTGACAGATCTTAATAAAGAGCTGAAAGGTAAATGAATTCACATGCACGAGCCAGCTTCTCCATGCAAACCAAATAATCAGGCAGCTATTCACGGATCACGTCATCATGGGGACATTATCAAAATGCCAGGCGGAGAAAACAAAACAATTATTCCATGCAGCAGGTATGTAAAACAAGTCATAAAGAGCGTGTGGAGTGCGGCTGTAAACGGTGCGATACAGGAAAGAGTCTTAACGAAATCCCGTGTTACTGCATGGCGATATACAAATGAAAAAGTGATAATTAATGCTAATGCTTTCACACTTCAATGCAACCGCTGAGCCATGATTCTTTAAATTCACTCTAGTGTGCGAAAGAACCTCAGTGGTGCCAATTACTAACCTTGTTAAGTTTATACATATTACCTGCAATGTATCTTCATGACAGATTAAGTGGTTTTAGTACGTATCCCTTGTTGTCTTAATACAGGAGGTATACTTTTTGGCGCTTTAAAGAATTAGTTCAATTCCAGAATAAAAATTTACTGATAGTTTACTCACCCCCATGTCATCCAAGATGTTCATGTCTTTTTTCAGTGGAAAAGAAAATAAGGTTTTTGAGGAAAACATTCCAGGACAGTGAACCTCAATGGGAGCCGAGGGTTGAAGGTCAAGAGTGCAGATTCAATGCAGTTTCAAAGGTCTCTACATGATCCTAGCCGAGGAATAAGGATCTTATCTAGCAAAATGATCAGTCGTTTTCTAAAAAAAATAAAATGTATATACTTTTTAACCACAAATGCTCATCTTGCACAAGCCCAACCTCATGCATTGCGTAGTCACTTTGTAATATAGGCACAAGTACCAACCCAGTGTTTACAAATTGAACGTGCAAAGAAAGTCAAATGGCCTTTACAAAAAACAAATTTCAAGTTGGAGGAGAAAATGAGAAGGAGTTTTTCACCCTATCCTACCTTTTTGAACCGAAGTGCACAGATGAAGCTAGATAAGACCCTTATTCCTCGGGTGGGATCATTTAGAGCCTAATCACACGGGACGTTTCCAACGTGATTACGTAATGCGTCAAGTTGCGCATTGCAGAGCTAATGCAAAACGAGTTTTCAAAAACATTTTCTTTTCTTTTTTTTTTTTTTTAGAAAATGACAGATCGTTTCGACCCTTATTCCTCGGCTGGGATCGTGTAGAGCCCTTTGAAGCTGCATTGAAACTGACCATCAATTCGTATATGGAGAAAAATCCTGAAATGTTTTCCTCAAAAACCTTAATTTCTTTTTGACCGAAGAAAGAAAGACATGAAAATCCTGGATGACATTGGTGTGAGTGAATTATCAGGAAATTTTAATTCTGAAAGTGAACTAATCCTTTAAGATGTGGTTTTCCCTCCCAATAGAATTCAGAGATCGGAAACTTTGCACACATTACACCAAAAAAAAAAATAATCAATCATTCATTCTATTTTGCATATTATTTTCCGCACTAGGCACAGGTACCAGGCAGAGCATGACTGATCTTAATTTAAGCAGACATAACACCATGTCTTGCAAGAGGTCATCTGAATACTCAGGAGCTTAGAAATGAATAAAACTGCCAGTGGCTATTAGGTGTAAATCCAACAAGGTTTTATCATTTTCGCACATATTCAATGTATATTTCATTTATATTCCAAAGTCTCTTAAGGCTGCATTTATTTAAAAATACAGTAATTTTGTGAAAAATTACTACAATTTCAATTCCATTTTAATTGAAATATTTAAAATATTTTTTCTATTTAAATATATGTGCTAAATTTTGGTGCTCAAGTAACATTTTTTATCACCAATGTTGCAAACAGCTGTGCTGCTTAATATTTTTGCTGAAACTATTTTCCTTTAATGAAAGTGCAGCGAATATTTAAAAATGTAAAAGGATACCATCAGTCACCAGTCTATATTCAAGACTGTTAATAAGCACAAATAATTACTTTTAAAAAAATGTGTTAAAGGGGACGTCGGATGCCCATTTTCCACACGTTGGTATGATTCTTTAGGCTCTTCATGAAATGTCTGCAAGATACTTTAAAAACATTATGGTTGTGTAAAACAACACACTTTTTTCCTTGTCAAAAACAGCTCTGTTCACAGCAACCCATTACGAGTGCATGTCTCTTTAAATGCTAATGAGCTACTGCTCACCCCGCCCCTCTCCTCCAATTTTTTTGTGTATTTTTTTTGTGGCATGTTACCATCAAAAACAAAACTATTCCACTGCGTCCTCAGTGGTTCTGATGTCGGGATAAAATAAAAACTCTTATGTTCACTTTTACATCCAAGTACAAAACACCTGCATTGCTTACGAGACTTTGTTGTCACTACAACTGTTCGAGCGCGAAGAAAATGGCAGACAACTGAGGCTAAGGGTGGAAATGTGCTAATACGGGACAATCCCTTTTAGGTAAAATCAACACAGCTTGATAATTGAGACTGTGTAGTTTTTTTTTGTGGTTATGTCCACACACTGCTAAAACACATTTATATACAAACACCATGCTAATAATCTGCATTTTACTACAATTTACTATGCTGATGAATTTAATTAATCAGCATGTCATTTAATTAACCGTGTCATTAATTTGATTTAGTTTTTAACCTCAGCTGACAGCCTTAATTAAAAACTTATCATGTTTGAACACATTGCATTACTTCCATGCTTTTATACAAACCCAGATGATGTGTGTGATATTATTTGTACTGTATTTACCAGCACGTGGCTCCACCGTCCTGTTACTACTGGGGTCCATGAAAACAAACCGTCCACCACCGAATTCCACCCCATAATCAGACAAGTAGAGCAAAGATGTGTAGTCAAAAGATCCATAAGTCTCCTGTTAAAAAAATATGCGCATTTTAAAAAACATGAACATTTCTTTTCCTTAAAACCTCAAACAAATCTCAGCATGAGCCCTAAAGCACTAATTAGCAGGTTTTAATAATTAATCTTAGTTAGTGGAATTTAAATTTTGCACTTGAGGGGAACAAGGCGAACAAAACTGATCATGCTCTCTTGATATGTTATGAGCTAACACATCAAGCTAATCTCTAATTGACTGACAGTTTTATTACTCACCAATTTATTTAGAAAAAACCCCTCAAGTAAAGCCTAAGATTTCCTGGCTTAACGAAAAACAGTAGAATTTAACAACATCTCTGGGACTTTAAACTCTGCTCTGCTTTATGAAGGGAATCTCTTTAGTGATCCCAAACCACACAGGCGTCACTGCTCAGCATGTCGAATCACACTTTTAACTACTTTAATCAAATCTAGAGTTTAAGACTGGCAGTCTTCTGGCGGCCGCCCGTTATTTCCAGTGGTTTTTCAGAGACAGATTAACAAAGAATATTCCACACACCTACCGCAGAGGGAGTGCGTTCAGCAATTGAGACGCTTATTTGTTTTTATTATGCTACAAATGCCAAAATATCATCCCACATCCCATAAGGCCAAACCCTACCAGCACAGCACATTATCACTATGGCGTAATGCATTTCTGTCTAAACACAAACTGATTCAAGTGAATTGTAAAACCGTATAAGCAAATGATGCAATACGGAAAATTACATTTCAAATCAAAGAAATAGGTGCAGCTACAAACTTCAGTGACCTTTGAATAATCTGTTTATCTGTTTGCCTCTCATGCAACATGAAGAAATTCAAAACACAAAAGTAATTCATTTTTAAAGTAAGCAGTTTATTCCTGTAACGCATTACAGCCCAGCATATAAACCTTGCCTCCAAAGTGAAATGATCACTTTGATTAAATCACCCTGATGGCCACATTCATAAATGCACAACATACTCAGAGATCAAAGCTGCATGTCTAAGACTGGACATAAACGAACTTGAACTGATTTTAGATTTTCTCAAGACCGTATTTCAACAGTTCCAAAGTGAAGAAGGAACATTACGCTTTGTTTCAAAAATAAATCATGTCTTTTAAAGGCAATGTTGTTGCGATAAAAACGGCCTGGCCAAATAAAGAGTTCAGGACATAACTATGCTGTAACAAACATCATTGTTTTGGATGCAAATATTGCTAAGCATTTCCATCTTTAATGGAAATTTAGAGAATATCCTGAAATATCCTCAAAGCATAAGGGCTAGTGGCGTACCGCAAGTCTTGGCCCCTCCTGGGGCTCGTTATGCATGACTATTTCTAATTGGATCTGATTAAGACAGACAGTTATGTTTTTTGAGGGAAATTCAGCCCTCCCTTAAATAATTCTCTTTTTATTTTGCCAACTCGGTGATGAAATATTTTTTGTTAATGCATTACAAGTCAGCGTAAATGTCACATAAAGCAGCAGGCATGTGGGTAAATCAATATATCAACTTTCAAGCGTGTCATTGTTTCCTGTGATTGTGATTCCTGTATAAATACATTTAAAAGAGAAGTCCACTTCTCCAAACAAAGATTCACAAATTATGTACTCACTCCCTTGTCATCCAAGATGTTCATGTCTTTTTTTCTTCTGTCATTAAAAAATTATGTTTTTTTTTGAGGAAAACATTTCAGCATTTTTCTCCATATAATGGATTGATATGGTGACCCAATTTTAAACTTCCAAAATGCAGTTTAAATGTGGCTTCAAACGATCCCAAATGCGGTTGTAAACGATCCCAGCCAAGAAAGAAGGTTCTTATCTAGCGAAACGATCGGTTATTTTCATTAAAATAATACAATTTATATATTTTTTAATATCAAACGTTCATCTCGTCTTACTCTGCATGAACTCTTGTTTTTTTCCCGATTCATGACAGTTGGGTTATGTCGAAAAACTCCCATCTCATGTTCTCCCTCAACTTCAAAATCATCCTATGTCGCTGTTTTACCTTTTTTGTTAAGGGTGTTTGATCTTCTTTGCATGTTTACTTTGCAAAGATTGGGTCGGTACTTCTGCAGCGATGTAGGATGATTTTGAAATGATTTGGGAGAAAATATGATGGGAGTTTTTCGACACACTGTAACTGTCTTGAACCAGAACACACAAAGTTCAGGCAGAGCAAGTCAAGACGAGCGTTTGAGATTAAAAAGTATTTAAATTGTATTTTTTTAAATGAAAATAACCGATCGCTTCGCTAGATAAGACCCTTCTTCCTCAGCTGGAATCGTTTACAACCACATTTGGGATCGTTTGAAGCCGCATTTAAACTGCATTTTGGAAGTTCAAACTCGGGGCACCATAGCAGTCCATTATATGAAGAAAAATGCTGAAATGTTTTCCTCAAAAAACATAATTTCTTTAAACTGAAGAAAGAAAGAAAGACATGAACATCTTAGATGACAAATGGGTGAGTACATTATATGTAAATGTTTGTTTTGGAAGTGAACTTCTGCTTTAAACCCTATCTGCGTGGCAATAAGTCAGTGTAAGTACGAAGCAATTTAAAATCAAATTCAGCCCTCTCTTAAATAATTCTCTCTTTTTATTTTGCCACTTTGGTGCTGGAATATATTTCTCAATGTATAACAAGTCAGCGTAAATTTCACATAAATCAGCATGCATATGTGCATTAATAAGTCATCTGAAAACAGAATTAAAAGCTTCCCATTGATGTATGGTTTGTTAGGATAGAACAATATTTGGCCAAAATACAACTGTTTGAAAATCTGGAACCTGAGGGTGCAGAAAAAACTAAATATTGAGAAAACTGCCTTTAAACTTATCCAAATTAAGTTCTTAGCAATGCATTTTACTAATCAAAAATTAAGTTTTGATATATTTACGGTAGGAAATTTACCAAATATCTTCATGGAACATGATCTTTATTTAACATCCTAATGATTTTTAGCATAAAAGAAAAATCGATTTTAACCCATACAATGTATTGTTGGCTACTGCTACAAATATACCCATGCTACTTATGACTGGTTTTGTGGTCCAGGGTCACATTGAAGCATATCATTGTTTTCTGTGATTATGTATATCTATGCAGTAATAAAAGTCAGTGTAAATACCAAGTACTGTAACTGGTTCATGAAGCCGTGCACCACTGGACTTTGGGGATCTCCCATACACCAGTTATTGAAGTACCAATTAATTTCATATCTATAATAATTATCTGATGCTTGGTTACATCATGAATTTAATATTCCTTTTATTCACAGCCAAGTCCCTTTGTAAAGAATTTTAAAGTATTTAAAATTCTGCTTTATTTCAAGTCTCAGAACTAATTTGATGTGAACCATGATTTATTTATAAATGTCAACTTTGCAATAATATGGCCTATTAAAGCTAGTTCAAAACATCTGGTCCCTTGTGTGGAGATATTTTTGGGCCATGTTCTGAGGGAACCAATGTGATTGGCAGTTTCAGAACACTGGTCATAGAGTAAACATTAGGAGTTCTTGAACATTCCTGGGATATGAGTAAAAAGCTAGATGCTAAAGTGTTCTTGGATGTGCGTGTTACCTTATCGATATGTGGGTGCCAGTACTCATCATGAGTGGTTTTGGCAGAGGTGCTGTTGATGCGAGAGAAGAAGGTGGGCTTGGTGAGATACATCTGTTTGGAGTCCAGACCAAATGTCTCTGCTATTGCCTTTTGAATTCGGCTACGGACATCCCTGGTTTGAAACAGAGCACATAAAATGCCTTAATATAGTACACATTTGCTTGTGGTACTTTTATTCATCCATATCCATAATAGGTATCATAAAACCACACATTTTCAAAGCCAACTAGTTGGTAGGCTGCCACAAAGAGCAGCTGACTAATCTTTATGGAAGCCCTGAATAATTAGGTTTGTCAGGTAAACCTGACACATTTTTGTGAAAATAGAAAATAGAACTATTTTTTAACCTGACACATCATCTTAAAAATGCAACGCTCATGGTGTAAAACGCTAAAAAAACAAAAAAAAAAAACAGCATTGTTCACAACGAAATTGACCAAAGATGTTTGTTTGAATGGTTTAACTTGTTCCACATCTTGGTTCCACATCTATTAATTAATTAACATCCTGTGAAGCGAAAAGCCGTGTTTGTTCTCTATTCCTAATATTTGTTTCTCCAGTGAAAAAGTCATATTTTCTGAATTAGGAGAGACATATGCACAGATCAAGCACTGGTTACAAGCAAAAACAGTCCAGAACAGTTCTAAACAAATGTTGATGGATTTTGATGTGAGAGGATAATAACGGATGGACTTTTTCACCAGATTTTGGCAAGTTTAATGTTAAAATACCTTGAAATACCTTTGTTTCTTTTACATACATGCAGCTTTTGGCTTCACAAGATGTTAACTGATCGACTGGAGTTGTGTGAATTACTGAGATTCCTTTATCAGCTGTTTGAACTCTTCTGACGGCACCCATTCACTGAAGAGGATCCAATGGTGAGCAAGTGATGTAATGCTTAATTTCTCAAAACCAGTTCCAATGCAGTACTCAACCTCAGGCCATCCAAGATGTAGGTTGGTTTGTTTCTTCATCAGAACAGATTTGGAGAAATTGGGCATTATATCACTTGCTTACCAATGGATCCACCACAGCAGGGATCCTCAAATCTGGCTTGCGAGATCCACTTTCCTGTAAAGTTTAGCTCCAACCCTGATCAAACTCACCTACCTGTAATTTTCTAATGATCCTGAAGACATTGTTTAGCATGCTCTGGTGTGTTTGATTAGGGTTAGAGCTAAACTTTGCAGGGAAGTGGATCTCACGGGCCAGATTTGAGGATCCCTGCTCTATAGTGAATGGGTGCCGTCAGAATGAGAGTCCAAACCGCTGATAAATACTTCACAATAATTCACATCTATTAATTAATTGACATCCTGTGAAGCGAAAAGCTGTGTGTTTGCCCTCTATGGCTAATATTTGTTTCTCCAGTGAAAAAGTCATAATTTCTGAATCAGGAGAGACATATGCACAGAAGCACTGGTTAGCAAAAACAGTTCTAAACAAATATGTTGATGGATTTTGATGTGAGAGGAGAATAAGGGACAGACTTTTTCACCAGATTTTGGCAAGAAGTGACAATTTAAAGTTAAAATACCTTAAACTACCTTTGTTTTTTTTTTGTTTTTTTTACAAACATGCAACTTTTTGCTTCACAAGATGTAAACTGATCGACTGGAGTTGTGTAGATTACTGTCATTCCTTTATCAGCTGTTTGAACTCTCATTCTGACGGCACCCATTCACTGCAGGGGATCCAGTGGTGAGAAAGTGACGTAATGCTAAATTTCTCCACATCAGTTCCAATGAAGAAACTTATCTACATCTTGGATGGCCCATGGATAAGTAAATTTTTGACAACTATAAATTTTCGTGTGAACTATTCCTTTAAATTCAAAATAAAATAAAATAGAATAAAAATGTAAATACAATTTGGAATGAATAGATTTTTAGTCACTTTAAACATTTCCACATCACTCACCTGTACCATTACAAATTAAAATACAATACAGTAAAATAAAATAAAAAAAATTAATTAAATTTTTTAAATAAAAGCAAATAAAATGTAGAATTAATAGATTTTTAGTTACATTTTTCACATCACTCACCCGTACCAGTACAAATTAAAAT
Organism: Cirrhinus mrigala; assembly: GCA_036247105.1. Taxonomy (NCBI): domain Eukaryota; kingdom Metazoa; phylum Chordata; class Actinopteri; order Cypriniformes; family Cyprinidae; genus Cirrhinus; species Cirrhinus mrigala. The sequence goes on along the minus strand of CM070018.1, from coordinate 13,327,279 downwards.
AAAATAAAAATTAAATTAAATTTTAAAAATAAAACTTGGAATTAATCTATTTTTAGTTACTTCAAACATTTCCACATCACTCACCCATACCAGTACTAATTAAAATAAAATAAAGTAAAATAAAATAAAAAATTAAATTAAATAAAAAAATGAAATTAATTAAAATTTAGAATTAATAGATTTTAGTTACTTTAAACATTTCCACATCACTCAGCCGTACCAGTACAAATTAAAATAAAATAAAATTTAGAATTATTAGATTTTTAGTTACTTCAAACATTTCCACATCACTCACCCGTACCAGTACAAATTAAAATAAAATAAAATAAAACAAAATAAAATAAAATTTAGAATTATCAGATCTTTAGATACTTCAAACATTTCCACATCACTGACCCGTACCAGTACAAATTAAAATAAAAAAATAATAATTCAATTCAATTCAATTAAAAAATTAAATAATAAAACATAAAACAAAATAAAATTATTAAATTAGAGTTGGAATTAATAGATTTTTAGTTACATCAAGCATTTTCACATCACTCACCTGTACAGTTCAAAATCTTCTTCTGTAAAAATGTCCCTTATCTCGTTCTTAAAATATCTGGAGATAAAAAAAAAAAAAACAGAAAGTTTAACTTGAGATGAAAATAAAAATCAATAAAGACACCACCTTAAACATTTGTAGGATGGCAGCCATTTAAATACTGAACTGGAATACAGGCAGCAACAGAGTCACACACAGAGGACCAAAGTGTCACCGCGAATGTGCCAACACATGCCAGCTGTACTCATTAACTGCCAGGACAGTACCAGCCTGTGTGTGGGCACCAAAGTGCAAACCCCATATAAAGACATGATCTTTAGCAGCTGAAGCTAGAAAGTCATTCCATCATTGCTGCCATTGATTTCTGCTCTGCTCCACAGGCCCAAGGGTATACTTTGATGTGCACATGAAACGCACCTTGAGAAGTCTGATAGAGCTGTGATTCGAATAGATCAAGCTGTCGTTGAAGTTCAATCGGAGACGACTTCCTGTTAGACTCTGTATGAAGCCGCACAGCATACTCACCTATAGATATTCACAAACTGCTTTCCCATCGACAATGCCCCAGAGTGAAGGTCCAGGATGGAGGCCTGTACACAGCAAAAAAAAAGAATAAAGACACTTTCAAAGAGGAAACAGTCAATATCTGGCAAAAAAGCAATGTTTTCCCTAGTGTTTCTGGTTTGAATAAACTCCAAAGACAACCACTGAGGGCTTGCATCTACCCTGTGTGCTGGACTGCACTGATGAGGTTGGTGTTATTCGCGCTCCATCATAAGGTCAACAGATGGATTCTTCTCAGTCCTGGTATTCCCTGCTCTCTGTCTCTACACACTTCATAAATCATCATGATGGGGCTGATCTCCTCTTAAAAACTCAGCAGGAACTTCTGTTACACCCTCTTTTAGTTCACTGGTCACACTCTATAAAAGGCCTTCTTGCCTGGTAGGATCTCAGACCAAGGTTTCTACCTTTTAAAATTCATTTTATGTAACACTAGATATTCTCTGTGTACTCCAGTGAGGTCAAAATAAAGTGAATACTTCATAAAGGAAATCTATGGTCTTTATATAAGGGTCCAAAAGTCACCACACGCAAACATGCTTCAATTCTGCATTTCTGTAAGGTAAGGTTAAAATATGATTGCAAAGTGTACTGTCGTCATAACAATTTGGGTGAAAATTTTTTTTAAAATAAATAAATACTTTTTAAATAAATACTTTTATTCAATGAGAATGCATTAAATTAATCAAAAGTGACAGAAAATATAATTTAATAATAATTTTATTAGACCTGTCAGTTGATTAAAATATTAAATCTAATTAATTACATGATGTTTCGATTAATTAATTGCAAAATAAATCTGACTGTGAAAATACCCACAAAAGATAATTTAAAGCTATTTTTGTGTTAACTGAGAATGTACACATTACAAATTGTAGCTTTAGAAAGAAATATTTTATTTTATTTTATTCAGCGTAAAATTTATTACACATAAACATTTAGGCTGCAACGGTCTAACGTGAATTATGGAACATAAAAAGAAAATTTTGATCAGTAAAATCTCAATTCGTTCAATGAAAGTCATTGGTAACCAAAATACCTTCTTTTATGTTCCACAAAAGAAAGGTTTAAAACGACATGAGGGTGAGTAAATGTTGACAGAATTGAATTTTTTGGGTAAACTATCCCTTTAACGTTTTTTTATTATTATTATTTTTTTTTTTTTTTTTGAAAATAAGAAACTAAATCTGCCAGCAGGTGGCGGTAAATGTCTTTATGAGTCATTCATTCATTCGATTTGTTCAAATGGCTGATTCATTCAGGAATAAAGTAAATGGCTCTCTTTATGAATAGGCCTTTGAATCATTGATTCACACGATTCGTTCAAAACTCAGATTTATTCACAAACTAAACACTGCTGTGTTGCTGAGATGCAACATTTCTGCTATGGCTTCAAAGGTAATATGTTCTCTGCAAAACTGAGCAAAAACATATTACATTGTGTTTAAAAAAAACACAATATCAACTTCTTATTTACTGAACTGTTGTATAAAATCAAATTTAAGCTTGTGATAGACTGAGACAAAATCATCCTCGTGTCATATTGCTCTTGCTGCCCGTGTGATATTGTGTGATATATATAAATATGAGACAAAACACATACAGAGGCATTTTTTGCAACAATATCTTGATTTTTAGTACATAACTGTATTTATGGAGTTGCTGCCCTGCATCATATTTGTCAACAGTCAGCTATATACAATTTACAATGATGTACAGGTCTGGGGGCAGGGCCAGTGTGTTAACAGCATTCAAATATTTTAATCACATTCTTTTTTCATAGACAATTAATTAACACGTTAAAATTACAGCCCTAATTAAAAAAAATAAATAAATCAATTTCAAATTTTAATTAATTAAAGCATCCTGAAAAAGCACCATGCTTTTCACAAATATATAAAGCAGCACAACATTTTCAATATTGAAACAGAAAAGTTTCCCGAGCTCCAAATCAGCATATTAGAATAATTTCTGAAGGATAATGTGACACTGATGTATTTCACATAATGTTTTGCAGACCTAAGTAACTGCTGCTGAAAATTCAGCTGTGCCATTACAATAATAAATTACATTTTATAATACATTAAAACAGAAATCAGTTATTTTATTACCAGCCTGGTGAGCATAAGACTTCTTTCAAAATAATTTTCAAACACTCACCAACCCGACACTTTTGAATGGTAATATATGCAAATTTTAAATATCTTTTTTGGTGTCACTTTTCAGTTGAATTTTTCAGTTAAATTATCGTTTAGTAACTAATTAAGTTACTACACCATCATCTACAAAATCAGTGAAGAAAATCAATCGAACTAGCTGCTTAGCTGCTTAAAACTCTCAAATTAGATGTTATTTATAACAGCTGTTGTAACATTTTAAGCAATACTGGATTTTAGATTTAGTCTAAATTGTATCTGGTTTGTTTTATTTTACAATATGGTTTAGGTTTCAGCACCACATGTACTTTTCAACAATGATCTTCTCCAGTATTTTCCCATTAAGCAGCAGAGTGATGAACTGGTGAGCTGAGCTTAATCCGTTACTAATGCGAAATGCAATTTCAACAACCACTGAGAATTTCACATGTTGTTTCCATCGAACACACAACAGTTGATTCCAAAATCTACCACATATCATATGTTATTCTTCTCAAATGCTCTCTTAATGAGAGTGCCTTTCTGTGGAAACTCAATCATACCAAACAATATGGTGCCATCTAGACACATAATGGAAAAGAAGTGCTTTTGAATCCCAGCTGAAGTTAAAACCGTAGTGTGTACTGCCCTCTTGTGTTCTTAAACAGCTGCTTCCGTGATAGACCAGTGTTTTAACACATATTGGTCTAATCATTTAACACAATTTTCAAACAGAGATGCAAGCATATGACCTGAAAAGTGTTTACTTACACCACCATCTGAGCCAGCAAGTGATAAGCCCCGCTCAGCCAATCTGTGAAATATAAGGAGAACAAACACTTTATGCACTTTTTACAATTTATGCATGTACATTAATATTTAAAATTTGGGGTCAGTTAAAAAAAAAATAATAATAATAATGCTTTTATTATGCAAAGATGCACTATATTGTAATGTTAACAGTAAAGACATAATATTGCAAATCAGGGGTGTTTCCAGGGGTGCAAGGAAGTTGGTGTCTCCTCATAAAAAAAAAAAATAAAAAAAAAATCATAGTACAAAAATAAAAAAAACAGCAATATTACAAAATATAACATTATAAAGTGTAAAAAATATGATATGATGGGAAGACTAATTTAAAAAAGTAAGTAAACAACTCACACACTCATCTAACCACTTTGTTACGTCTAATGATATGAATTCATGATCTATAGGAGTAGTCAGCTTGATGAAATTTAAAGTAAACCTCCGTGTCTGTGACCAATATTTACCGAGCTTTGATGACTGATGATCCTAAAAATTCAAAATATAAATATATCAAATATATCGTTTCAATTGTTACTGACCCGAGTTATTATTTTGGAATAAATGTGAAATCCTTAAAAACACTAACCTGATGAGATTAATACTTGGCATTAATAAATAGAATATTGATCACATTTGTAATGTAAAAATATAAAATGGAATCTTTTTCTGATAGTGTAATATTTACTAACCAACAATTATTTTAAAAAAAACTTTGAGAACTTTGCCTCCTCATTTCAGAACACCATCGCAAACCACTGTTACAAATAATTTCTATTTCAAGTAAATGCAGTTATTTAAAACTTTATATTCAACTTTATATTCAAAAAGTAGTAAAGTACTTGTATTTGTAAAGTAATTATATTTTAAAATAGTCTAAAAAATACATTAATTGAAAAAAGTATCACCATTTCCACAAAAATATTAAGCAGCACGACTGTTTTTAATATTGGTATGCTGAAAAAAAATTTTGAAAGAATTTTCACTCAGAAATTGCTAAGTACAAAGAAATGGCAAGTAACACCTTGAAATAAACATTACATTTTGAAGTCAAAGTATAGAAAATAGTATTTTCTTGTAAAACATACTCTAATAATCTGTTTCAATTGTTGAATTAAAATAATCTGAAATCTTGTACTGTGTAATACTGAGATGTGTTACTTCAGCATTCATTCATAATGATTTCATTAGAATCATTAAAATGATTTCTGATGGATCATGTGACACTTAAAGGGATAGTTCACCCAAAAATGAAAATTAGCCTATTGTTTACTCACCCTCCAGGCATCGTAGGTGTATATGACTTCCTTCTTATTAGATTCAATCTGAGTTATATTAATAATTATCCTGGCACTTCCAAGCTTCAGAATGGCATAGATGGGCTTTTCTCTTCATTAGTCCAAAACAAGTGTATAAATCCATAATAAAGAGTAACAAACACTTTAATGTAGCTTACGCCTTGCGTACATGGAAGCAGCTCTGGGCGGATGATGCATGACGTCGACTTTGCCCATGAGCCACTCGGAAGTCACGAATGTGAACACACCATGGAGAGAGGTAAACACAGCACCAGTCACGAATCAGAAGTTCAAAACGGGGATTTGTAAAGAAAAAAGTAAGAGGATTTTCGATATAATCCAAGAGGAGACTGGTTTTCCTTTGCCAAAGTAAGGAGCTGGAGCTGCTTCTATGTACAACCAGTCGGCACAAGATAGATTAAAGTGATTCTTACGTTTTAAATATAGATATTTGTCTTACAAAAATGCATCGTCCACTACAGGAGGCTTTTATTCACCCCCTGAAGCCGTGTGGAGTACTTTTTAATGATGGATGGATGCACTTTATTGGACTTGCTTTGGACTGATGAAGAGAAACACCCATCTATGCCATTCTAAAGCTTGGAAGTGCCAAGATAATTTTTTTAATATAACTCCAACTAGATTCGTCTAAAAGAAGGAAGTCAGATACACCTATGATGCCTGGAGGGTGAGTAAATAATGGGCTAATTTTCATTTTTAGGTGAACTATCCCTTTAAAACTGGAGTATTTTTGCCATCACAGAAATTAATCACATTTTAAAATATAATAGAAAACTTATTTTAAATTTCACAATATTACTGTTTTACTATATTTTTGACCAAATATATACAGCCTTGGTGAGCATAAGACACCTCATACAGACCTCAAACTTTTGAACAGCAGTGTATATATATAAATATATATATATATATATATATATATATATATCAAGATATTTGTCAGTGTGCATGTTTACCTTCTAAGCTTCTGTGCCTCCTCCAAAGTCACAACACTGTCTGAAATGGCTCTGCCGCATTTAGTTGGGGTGCAGCCTGAGGACAGAATGCATTAGCCTTTCATATCGATTCATTAATTATGACAGCGATTAAAGTAACTGGCTCTATGCCTCTGACAAATTCTCTCTTCAAACTGCATATTCAATGACAGATTCAGCGAAGTAGCTTGCCCTGCAAAATGTACTGCATAATGACTCTATAGAGTTTGTTCCAGCATCCTCTCAGAGAGGAGGTGCTGTCAGTCAGGCAATATTCACAGTGGGGTGTTCAACTGACTACAAGGCTGTACATCCAATCAAATTCCAAAGTATATAGCAGTCTGGCACAGATTCATATGCAACTTGGTAGAATCCAGTAGGAATTCCTGGGGGAATTCAAAAAAGAACACAACAGCTACTTTTAGCTTCAGGACAATATATTTTCCCTCTTTCCATTCTCTTTCCCAAAGCTTATTTACGCCCGTCGTAAAGAGAGTGGGATGAACTGGAGCCAAGAGAGCGCTTGTTAATCCCAGCACTTGCTTTGTTCGTGGTGCCTACAGCTTTTTGAAGCTGGTGTGAGGTTCTGTAATGAGTCCTATGTGGGAGGCTTCAGACTTTCAATCACAGATCTGGCCTCCCACCAAATACCTAAATTCATGGTTTAGGCCGATGGAATGCGCAGGTGCTGACTTTGTTCAAGTAAAGCTTTCTACTCCTGGAAGTTGCTTTCGAAATGGGTTTCCTCTGATACAACAATGCATTTTAGTATAAAGGTTTCCCCAATTATATCACACTGAATTTTTGGAACAAAAATCCAAATAGCAAACTAATAGCTTGGGTACATATTAACTAATGCACTTACACACAGTCAGACTTTGCATTTTTCCTCTTCTGTATCTTAATAATATGGCACTGTGTACTACAAATATTGTTTGACAAATTGCTTTCTCTCTTTTGTTGTAAGTCACTTTGGATACAAGTGTCTGCAAAATGCATAAAAATTTATGTTAGACCCACCATTTACAAACCAAAACCATTAGCCATACAGGGATCAATCAAAGAAACCAAAGAACATATTATTTTGAATAAATCCAATATGCACAAACAAAATTAGTATGTAGAGTACCACATTTTTTTGATCCAGAACAAAAATTTACAGATAATTTACTCACCCCCTTGTCATCCCAGATGTTCATGTCTTTCTTTCTTCAATCATAAAGAAATTGTGTTTTTTGAGGAAAACATTTCAGAATTTCTCTCCATATAGTGGACTTCTACGGTCCCCCTGAGTTCCATAAATGTTTTCTTCAAAAAACAATTTATTTACGACTGAAAAAAGAAAGCCATGAACATTTTGAATGACAAGGGGGAGTACATTATCTGTAAATTTTTGTTCTGGAAGTGAACTACTCCTTTTAAAAAACACGCATAATAAACCAGTCAACTGACTGATTAATCAGTTTAATAAACTAACTTTTTTTTTTCATTTAAAAAACATAATATATTTTCACAATCTTTTGGCAATAACTGTGCTCAAGAATGGTAAATTACACTTTAATTATAGCTTTTAAATTGTGATTTAACTTTTTCCCCCTTTTAATTTATATTTTAGAATATAATACATAAATTATTTTTTTGTATTTTTTTCTATAAAATAAAAGTAAATGCCTTTTAAATGTCACTGTTAAAAACTATAAAATACTTGCAAGATGTCAAAATAATTGTAATAAAATACAAAAATACAGATTAAGAAAGAAATTAATAATAATATGCAAAAGAGAAAAATTAAACACCAATTAAAGTTTAATATGCAAATATCACAAAGTAAATCATGAATCATGATGAATCACCTAGCCTGCATTTATTTGATCCAAATCACAGCAAAAACAGTAAAATTTATTATTTTATTTTTTTTTACTATTTAAAATAACTGCTTTCTATTTGAATATATTTTAAATGTAATTTATTCCTGTGATCAAAGCTAAATTTTTAGCATCATTACTTCAGTCTTCAGTGTCACATGACCCTTCAGAAATCATTCTAATATGCTGATTTGTTGTTCAAGACATTTTTACATTATTATCATGATCAATATTTTAAACAGTTGAGTACATTTTTTCAGGATGAATAGAAAGATCCAAAGATCAGCATTTATCTGAAATAAAAAGATTTAGTAACATTATACACTATACTATTCAAAAGCTTGGAGTCAGTATATTTTTTTAATACAAATTATAGAAATTACTACTTTTATTTAGCAAGATGCTTTAAATTGATCAAAAGTGATGATAAAGACATTTATAATGTTACAAAAGATTTGTATTTCAGATAAATGCTGTTCGTCTGAGTGACTGTTGAAGGATGACGTGACATGGAGTATGACGCTAAAAATTCAGCTTTGAAATCACAGGAATAAGTTACATTTTAAATAGTAAAAATATGTCAAAAGTTTACTCTTTTTGCTGTATACTGGATCAAATAAATGCAAGTTTGGTGAGCAGAAGAGACTTTTTTAAAAACATTAAAAAGGAAAAAGCTAAATTTAAGTTTTTACTTGCAAGGTAGCAAAAGAACTGTAATAAAATATAGACAGGGAGTAAGAAGAGTTTGATAATAATATGCAATATAGATAAGACCAATTATGGATCAATATGCAAATATCACAAATGTAATTTCCTATAAACATTGAGAGAGTGGAGTTTAATGAATGAATGAACAAGCACCTGCATACCTGGAAAGAACTTGTACTTCTTGTAGTCTTCCGAGCACTCAACTGTGAACACTTTGGGCTGAGTGAGGGTCTCGCTTCTTGAAACCAATGTGTGTGTAAAGTCATCAGTCCATGTGAAATACATCCAGCTCACTAGTCCAGTGGCTCCTGTCAGCAGCAACAGCGTGATGACGTTCCCTCTCCAAGAAGAGGCCTGTCTCTGCGCATTTCCCCTGAATGAACACACACCATATGAATACAGAACACAGGTGCGATGGACTGACAGGTGTGCATTGCTTTTATCAATTCATTTGACTGCGAGCTTGCACAATGAAACGAAAAACTGAAATATACATTTATTCTGACATCAAGTAGGGAGTATTATGCATGTAAACAAGGATCTGATTCTGAAGCGGTATCAATCATTAACTGCAGCAATGCAAAGTTCATAAAAGTTTCAGAAATTTAAATCATTACCTCTTAATTTTCTTTTCAATGGCGCTACTTTCAGGGTTTTTACTGATTCCTCGTCGTTGTACAGTCATGTCTATTTAATATAACGTTACCTGTCTGCGTGCATAAACGTAACACGTGTATGGTTTCGTTTCATTTAGTGTTTGTCTACTGAACTGCCATATGTAAAAACGTCCAGTGTGAAAGCGTGCGCAAGAACGTCGTGCCAAACGCTGGACATTTGGAGTGTCAAAATAAAAGTCTCGCATATTTATACAGAACAATATTTTAAATGTTATTTCTGGATGCTACTAGATGAATTTTGTAACGGCTATTCATATAATTGTTTCGAATTACTACATCTATATTGGAAGATTACCAAAAAAGTAACCTATTCATTGTTATCTTTCTTAAGCTTTCGCACTATTTCAAAATAAAGGTTTACCATCCACATTTATTCATACAGGTTGGATTGAATTCTTTATACCCAGTTAGTATGTTCAAATAATGAAATTATTAAATAAGTGAATTACAATAAACTGTTATATGGAGTAGAAGACGACAAACGTGCACTCTTATTTACACAACTACTTCGGTTGTTCAGTTGTTGTTTTATTATAAGTACTCATTATTCATTGATTATTTTAGTCCCATCACTTCTGTCTGCCCTCTGCCGTTTTAATGATAAATCTTTATAACTAGAGAAACTTTTACATATTTAATATAGTAAACTGAGATAGTCTGATTTTAAGCAGTAAGTTATACTAAAAAGGCATTCCTGTGTTAAGATCTGAACTTGTCTGAACTTCAAACTTAATGTATTTGTCACAAGAAAACACATAGCAGAACCAGCTTGCTTCCAAATTAAAAACAAACAAACAAACAAAAAATTTCCAGCTTATATTTATGTACAAGGTAAAAGGATAATTTCCCCTCAAAACAAATAAATGTAATCAAAACACTTTAATTAGTGAACAGGCCAACTCATACAAAAATAAAACAAAGTCACTTTCCTTGAACTGAAATCTGCTTATACCAAGATTTCAATAAATGAGAATTTGTGCTTTGGATAGAGGACTTTTGTGGACCACAACTTTTCAATGTTAGGCACAAAAACATTACTTTCCAAAGTGTTTAATATCTCACTAAATTCTCAATGTCAATGATCAATGCTAGATCTCCACTACAAATCAATCACAATCACATGCAGGAAGCTCTCAAATCAACACTGGGTTTCAAAAAGTCATTTAAAAACATCATTCTCCCACAAGAAATTACTTTTTTGTTGTTGTTGAATATTTATAATTGCACACTAAACAAATGAAAACATAAATTATTTTTGCAAAGTATGTGTGAATGTATACATTTACAGGAAAACAATGAGATTAAAAAAAAAAAAAAAAAAAAAAAAAAAAAAAAGTACAAAACATTGAATTTTAAAATGATATTGAGGGTATTTAACCTATATGATGGTCTATTGCTGGCAAACTGGAAATGGAGTTTGCATTGAGATACTGATCTGAAAAGAACTGAAAAAACAAACAAACGAAAGAATAAATGAAAAAATAATCAATTTCAGTGCAGACATAAATGTTTGTGGGGGAGGTTATTTTAATCAAAGAGGACTAAAACCTTTGTAGGACTGGGCCGTTTAATATAACCACCCTACTTGGCAAACAGTACACTGTAAATACAAAACTGTAAAGACGGTATACTGCAAAAGTAAACGGCAAACAATACTCTTTATCATACGAACTTAGAAAATCATTTTCTAGTGTGTGTGGTAATTTGATTGGCAACTGTGCTTATTACAGAGCCTCTTCCTTACAGCCAAGTTCCTTTAAATCTCTCATCTACAACAATCATTAGAATGAGCATCCATAAAATAAGAAAAAAGGAAAGAGATATGCACTACCGCAAACAACCGATGAACCGCAGATAACCGAATCCCAAGAATCTGTATCACAAAGTTGCTGTAATTAAAAAACTTTAAATGTAGAAGAGCTATACATTTCTATATGACATTTTAGGATTTTATTGTAGTTGTACAACATTCCCTGATGGCCTGTGTTGGCCGTTGAGAGATACAGAGAAGAACAAAAAAAAAATTCAGAGGATCAGAAAGATGAAATTGTCCATTTGAAAGAAAAGAAACATTAAAAACTCTCAACTGGGGAAAACAAGTAGATCTTTCTCAATGTTGTCCCTTTTTGCTGTGAGAAAAAAGTTCCACATGTTGGCCATACACACATACACACGGGCAAACTCACGCATACAACCATTTCGCACAGCAGCAGCTTCTGACGTATATTCTGCGGGACAGAAACACAAAGACACACTTAGAAAATCAGATCATTTTAACCACTGAACCATATTTCATCACAAACATTGATGTTTAATATGGAAGCCCATTTCTGCCAATGAATTAAAAAAAAAAAAAAAAAAAAAAGTAATTGCGAATTTTATTGCACAATTCCGACTATTTTTCTCATAATTCGTACTTTTTTTCTCAGAATTGTGTGAGACAAACTTTTGACTATTTCTCTCAATTGTGAAAAAGAAGAGTCAAAATTGTGAGACAAACTTGCAATTGCAAGAAAATAAGTCAGAATGATAAGATATAAACTCACAATCGCAAGAAATAAATTCAGAATTGCAGGATATAAACTCACAACTGCAAGAAATAAAGTCAGAACTGTGAGATATAAAGTCAGAATTGCAGGACATAAACGGGCAATTGTGAGAAAGTCAAAAGTAAAATAAACAAAGTCAGAATTGTAGGATATAAACTCGCAATTGTGAGAAATAAAGTCAGAATTGCGAAATATAAACTCATAGCTGCAAGAAATAAAGTCAGAATTGCAGGATATAAACTGGCAATTGTGAGCAAGTCAAAAGTGAGAGAAATAAAGTCAGAATTGTAGGATATAAACTCGCAATTGTGAGAAATAAAGTCAGAATTGCGAAATATAAACTCATAGCTGCAAGAAATAAAGTCAGAATTGCAGGATATAAACTGGCAATTGTGAGCAAGTCAAAAGTGAGAGAAATAAAGTCAGAATTGTAGGATATAAACTCGCAATTGTGAGAAATAAAGTCAGAATTAGGGGATATAAAGTGACAAATGTGAGAAATATAGTCAGAATTGCGAGATAAACTTACAACTGCAAGAAATAAACTCAGAATTAAGTGATATAAACTCACAATTGCAAGAAATAAAGTCAGAATTGTAGAATTTAACCCACAACTGTGAGAAATAAAGTCAAAACTGCAAGAAATGAAGACAGAATTGTAAGAAATAAAGTCAGAATTGAATGATATAAACTCACAATTGCAAGATTTTTTTTCCCTCAGAACTGAGATATGAACTCTCAATCTTGAGTTATAAAGTCCATTTCTGAGGGGAAAAAGATTTTATATTTCCCAATTATGACTCGCAATTGCGAGGAAAAAGTCAGAATTGTGAGTTGCAATTACCTTTTTTTATTATTATTCAGTGGTGGATATGGGCTTCCATAGCTTAGAGAGCAAAATAATTTATATGTGCATTTTATTTTTTTAAAGTGCCTCACCTATGTTAACTTCTTAGCCTTGTTGTACAGTGAATCCACAACTTTGCTCATGTTCTGTATGGTTTCTAGAGCTGCCTCGTAAGTCTTGTCCACAGGGGGCTCTTCGAATATGATGAGCACTCCTTCACCTTGGTCAAGAATGCCTGCAACAGTAGAACTCCATCAGGCAAATGAATTCAAGATATTTTTGGGATTTTGCCAGTGTCATTAGATTTAGTTACATAATGTAGAAGCAGGAAATTATTATGGGACTTCAGCCATGAATAACTGATGATGAAAATATTTGTTATAAACTCTTAACGAGGCCATATGATGCTTTTTAATGTTTTCCTTTTCCTTTAGTGTGTAATGTACCAGTGCAGGTATAAGGTCTGCAAGGTTACAAAGCTTTTTGCCTTCCACAATATGGATTTACTCGATCTTACAGAAAACACTGCTCTAGACCTGCCTAAAACCAAAGACTGAAGTCTAGATATTACTTACTTGGGCTCAAAATGTTATATATTAAAACAATGCCATTATTAACTGTTTGTGTTTTGCTTCAGAAGCCTCAAAAGCTGATTATGTTAAGGGATGTCACATTTCACTTCACATTCACTTGAAATGTTTGGCCAGTGTCAATGCACTGGGTCAGCTGTACAATTAGGGAACTCTGAGATTTTCAACAAGAAAAGCTTTGTAGAAACTGGAACTCAAAGCATTTCAGACCCAGAATGAAGGTGCTGCAATAATGGATGTTGCCTTGTTTTGTTTTTTAACATTAATTCATATGACCTCTTTAAAATTAGAGAATGAAATCAGTGCTTGTGGTGTTGCGGATACCAGTGCCATTTAAAAATAAATAAATAAAAATAATATATATATATATATATATATATATATATATATATATATATATATATATATATATATATATGTATTATTTTTTATTTATTTATTTTTTTATTTATTTTTTTTGAAATATATATATATATATATATATAAAAATTCTAAAATATTATCATTATATTTCAATATTTTAAATATTTTATTTAAAAAAAGAAAATAGACAAACCATGAAACTTTTTGTCCAGGATCATTTGTGACAGTTTCCTCTCAACATCATCCTGTGGAATAAAGAGAGGTGTTAATTTTAGTGATCATGCATACATGGTAATATTGTCATTGTTTCATTTTATAGCATATTTCATTGTTTTTTTTGGTGACATTGAGGGCTGCAATTCTGTGTCATTATGATTAAAGCTAATATCAGTTTTTAAAACATAAAAGAGGTAGTTCACACAAAAATGAAAATTTCACAAGGACTGTTTTAACAATATTCTTACTAACTTTCTGGCCCTTGAACATTGTAATTACATTGCTGTCTATGCAGGGTCCCAAAGTTCTCGGATTTAATCAAAAATATCTTAATTTGTGTTCCCAAGATGAACGAAGGTCTTATGGGTTTGGACAGATATAAGGGTGAGTGATTAATGACAGAATTTTCATTTTTGGGTGAACTATCCCTTTAAAGCTATAACGTATCCTCTTGTTAAGTCACATATCGACCATCCAATAATATTGTTTTCATGTCCATGCCTCTTTATGAGCACAGTACATTTATAGCACACCTTTCTGACAGTGCTACATTGCACCGTGAGTGTATAATAAAACTATTTGTTCTATGCTTTTGACATCTGAAGGCTGAAGGAGCATTTGGACCTGGAAACAGTGATGTGTGACCTTGACTTTGTATGAGAGTTAAAACCTTTTGAACAGAAAAGAACAGTTCGTACCTTCGAGAGTTTGATGAGGCCTGCTATGTGTGTTATCTTGAAAATAGAGAAAAGAGAGGGAAAAAAAACAGCATGAAAAGGATGTAGGCTTTGGTTCTTCAAAAGAAAAATGTATTCACAAAAAAACATAAATAAAAGATACTTCAGGAGGAGAATTTCTATGCATACACTACCTGTACTCTGGAAAAAGGCTCAATGACCCGAATGAGATTCTGTTCCAGCAAATTGTCATAAAGCTTGGCCAAATGTGTGTTGATGATGGGGTCGTCCCTCAGCTCTTTAGTGTACTCAGTCAGGGCCTTCATGTGTGAAAGCGCAAACAGAAAGCTAAGCATGACATCAAAGACTTCAATTTAAAATATATACAGACAGTCAAAATCTTACCTTTTCAAAATCTGCTAATGATCTGTTCTTGCTGGCTTGTGCTATACATCTCAGTGCATCGGTCTGACGGAGAACAAATTACAGGGCACGACTATAAATGAGCACTTGCTCCGGAAAAAAATGTCAAATGTGTAGCAGGTTGTTAAAAGCACATGCTCAAACATAAAAGCCTGTTGCACGAAGAACCACTGCAGAGCATGTGTTTGTAAGCAGCAATTTCATCTATAAAAAGTAACTGGAATTTTAATAAGCTTACCTGTCGCCCTGCATATCGCAGAGCCAGTTTACCACTGATCAAGGCCTGTACCTCCTCTGGCCTGAAAGAAAAGAAATTAATACTTTTATTAAGCAGGAATGCATTGTATTGATCAAAAGTGACAGTAAAGGCATTTATAATCTTACCTAATAATGCTGTGGAAAATAAAAAAAAAAAAATATATATATATATATATACACACACACACACATACACACAGTACTGTGCACCAGCTAAAAAATGGTTTAAAGTAAGGTATTTCTATCCTTTGCTGTAGTGTGTCAGTAAAAAATATCGGTTAACATTTCCAAACATTCTGTTTGCCATTAATTGTAATCTACTGAGATGTTTGTTTGCACAAGGAGTCTGACAACAGCCAGTGCTCTACACTGAGATCTGATCTCACCATCATCCAGTCTGTCTCTGGAATGACATGAAGGAACAGAAAAACTGAGACAGACTAAATCCAGAAGAACTGAGGCAACATCTCCAAGATGTTTCAAGTAACCTACCTGCAAAGCTACCTGAAAAACTCTGCACAAGTGCACATAGGGCAAAAGCTGCTTTAAACGCAAAGGATGGACACATCAAATGCTTATTTATTTTAGTTAATAGAAGTTCATTGATAAAGAAAATCTGTTTATGACATTGTTTTTGACAGCATCCTCATTTTATGTGCCTAACTGCCTATACATTTTAAATTTTAGCTTTGTAGGTATAGGACTCTTAAAGCATCTTGGAGATGTTGCCACAGTTCTTCTGGATTTAGTCTGTCTCCGTTTTTTCTGTTTCTTAAGACAGACTGGATTGAATGATGGAGAGATCAGATCTCTGTTTGCACAAGGAGCCTGACAACAGCCTGTGCTCCATACAAAAATCTCACTGGATTATTATAATTAATGGCAAAATGAACGTTTAGAAATGTAAACTGATATTTCCTACTGACACACTGCAGCAAAAGACAGACTTTAACTGACTTTAAACCATTTTTTAGCTGATAAAAATACTAGTGGCCTAAGACTTTTGCACAGTACTGTTTCCAGCAACTGTTTTGAACACTGAAGCATCAAATCAGCATATTAGAATGATTTCTGAAGGATCATTTGACACTGAAGACTGGAGTAATGGCTGCCGAAAATTACCTTTGCCATCAACTAATAAATAATATTTTAAAATATATTAACAAGTAAAACGCTTATTTTAAACTAACATAATATTTTCACAATATTACTATTTTTACTGTATTTTTAATCAAATAAACACAGCTTTGAGCATGAGACTTCTTCAAAATGTTCAAAACCCCAAACTGAACACTAGTGTATAATCTGTGATTTTAATACATGCACCACTTTTTTGCACTTTAGCTACGGAAGTCATTAAGCGTAGGCGATGATTTATGGATATGCACTGTATTGAAGAAATGAGAGCCTAAGTATTACTTAGTAAGGCGGTGTTACATAACAGAGCTTGGCATAACCAACACGATGACTATTGTATTATCCTGTGGCCTCCCACACAAAAATAGGGATAAACTGTAAGCGGTTATCTCACTTACGAGCTGAGCATGATCTTGCAGAGGAGCATGTATTTCAGTGCAGTGACTGCCCTGGGGCTGTCAATGGAGTCGTAGCCTTCAAAAGCCTCAAAGAAGTAAGAGTAGGCAGTTTTCCAATCTTTTTCCTCAGCTGCATGGATGATACCTGGAGTGAAAGGGTGAACCGGTCACATGCCAATCAGAAACACATCTTCCAATCTCAAACACACTTGCAGATCATTAAAAAGAGAAGTGAGACTTGCCTGACTGCATATCAAGAGCCGCCTGGAGCTTTGGGGGACAGTAAATGGCATTGGCGGTGGTCCTGGCTGAGGTGAGGGCAGCCCTGGCTTTGGGAAGGTTGCTGAGAGCGTGGTAGGTTTTACTCTCCAGCAGCTGGACCTCCACCAGCAGAGCTTTATCATCCATCTTCTTCAGCTCCTGTAGCAACTGGGAACCTAAAGACAAAGAATTGAGATTATAATCTTTTAAAGTTTCAAGCACATCAAAAGTACTACAGTGTAGGGGTGTCATGATAAATCGATTCATGGATGTTTTTCAAATTCATTGCGATTCTCTCTGGAATCGATTCTGATCTTAGTTTTTAAAAGCAGATGGCAAAGCGTGCTATGACACATGACTTGAACTTAAAATAACCATTCATAAAGTTCAAAAAGGTTGAGATCAATTACAAGTGCTCACAGTGGACTGTTTATACTAATCTTGTGTCATAAAAGCCAGGGTGCAAGTACATTTAACCACTTAAATTACTTAGTTAAAGGCACAAGTGCTCGTCTTCGTGAGAACTTGAGTGTGTGGTTAAAAACTAGCCTAGTGCACCATTTGCTGTTAAAAAACTAAGATCAGAATCAATTCCAGAGAGAATCGCAATGCATTTGGGAAAATTGTTTTTTTGCAGAAACGATGCACAAATCGATTTATTGTGACAGCCCTACTACAGTGTACAACAAAAATGAACATTTACAGTGGAACCCAAATGACAGAGAACACAAGTGCATTTTGCCAATTTCTAGTTAAAATTTCTGTCTATTGCAAATCATAATAAATTGAGCAAAAAGTCAAATAAAAAACATAAATTAGATATATATTTTTTTATTTTAGGACATAAAATTATTAGTATTTAGCTCAGATGTTTGAATCCCACTATACATTCACATTTATTTTCTACATTTTTCTTACCCAGATGAAGGGCTTCCTGATATCTCTTTGTGTCAAAGTAGAGTGAAATGAGTCGAGCCTGATGAAAAAAGAAGGAATAATGATCAATTACATTGTTGTCTACTGCAAGTTAATGTAATTCATTGATTTAATTAACAATATTATTGGCACAATAGCAAAATTATTCGTTCAGTTTCAAATAAATGTTCTTTTTAGGGCAGTCAAACGATTAATCGCATACAAAATAACAGTTTGAGTTTGCCTAATATATATGTGTGTACAGTGCAATTATTAAGCATTTATATAAAAACACATTCATGTATACATTTAAGAAATATTTACAAGCATGTGTATTTATTATAATTTTTATATAATTTATATTAGATATAAATAAAAATATTTTGTACATAAAGAACATTTCTCTTAAATATATACAATAATTTGTATGCATTTATGTATACATAATAATTACACATAGTACACACTCATTTATTAGGCAAACTCATTTTGTGATTAATTGCGATTAATTGTTTGACAGCCCCAGTTCTTTTAAACTTTCTATTCACCAAAGAATCCTGAAAAAAAGTATCCTTGTTTCCACAAAAATATTAAGCAGTGCAGCTGTTTCAACACTGATAATAAATGTTTTTAAGCAACAAATCAGCATATTAGAATAATTTCTGAAGGATCATGTGACACTGAAGACTGGAGTAATGATGCAGAAAATTCAGCTTTGCCATCACAGGAATAAACAACACTTTTAACTATATATTTAAAAAAATATACATTTTAAGATTAAATATTATTTCACAATATTACTGCTTTTACTGTATTTTGATCAAATAAATGCAGCCTTGATGAGATGTAAGAGAGAAACATAAAAAGAGAAGGAAAAATTCAAAATTATATTGCTGTCTACTATTAATAATTTTAATTTGTTAATTAAATTAAGAATATATATATATATATATAAATAGGTTCTTTCATTGCATGCACTCAGGTCTTAGAGTTGGAACTACCCATTTTATATTAATTACTGGGCCATGATTAGTTATTGGCTGATTGTCCTGACAGCCCAAAGCTGTTTATGCAAATTATCTTTACCTCTAGGGCTTGTCTGAGGAAGGTTCTTTTCTCAGCTTTAGCCCATTCGATGCATTCCAGGCACAGCTCAACCTCCTGGCCCGTGGCAGCCTCCATGTCCAGAAATAAATCCAGGAGCGAACGCACCAACCGGGCCGCCTTTGCCTTGCTTATGGAGATCAGGAAAGGCCTTACAAATTTCAGCAGCCCTCCAAGCTCTAAAGAAACATGTAACAATGATGATGTGTCACAACAGTTATAACAGTTCTATAGCAGGAACAGCATCCCTCCCCAGAATGTTGATTCCAACCTGCAGCTTGCCCCGTCTTAGCCAGGAGAGTCCCCAACTCCAGGATGCTCTGCTCCTTGACACGAACCGCCTCTTCATCATCTTCCTGGACATCTCGTCTCACTGAAAAACACAGAAAAAAAGTAAGAAATGTAATAAAATATTATACCTAACACTGTCAAAATATTTTATTAATTTATTGCATGCTGCTGTTCAAAATGATTAATAATACAAAAAAAATAAATTACATACACTTCCAGTCAAACGTTTTTGAACAGTAAGATTGTTAATGTTTTTAAAGAATTCTCTTCTGCTCAGCAAGCCTGCAGTTATTTGATCCAAAATACAGCAAAAACACAAAATATTGTGAAATATTTTTACCATTTAAAATGACTGTTTTCTATCTGAATATATTTTAAAATGTAATTTATTCCTGTGATCAAATCTACATTCTCAGCTTCATTACTCCAGTCTTCAGTGTCACATGATCCATCAGAAATCATTATATATGCAGATATCCTGTTCAAGAAACATTAATTATTGTTATTATTATTATTAGAAATATTTTAAACAGTTGAGCACATTTTTTCAGAATTATTTGATGAAAAAAGATCCAAAGATCAGCATTTATCTGAAATTAAAAAATGTGTGTGTGTGTATATATATATATATATATATATATATATATATATATATATATATATATATATATATATATATATATATATATATATATATATATATATATATATATATATATATAAAAGCTTTTGTAACATTATACACTATACCATTCAAAATCTTGGAGTCAGTATAATTTTTTATTTATTTGTTTGTTTGTTTTTTATTTATAAATTAATACTTTTATTTAGCAAGGATGATTTAAATTGATCAAAAGTGATGATAAAAGCATTTATGATGTTCCAAAAGATTTCTATTTCAGATAAATGCTGTTCTTCTGAACTTTGTGTATCAAAGAAACCTAAAAAAAATACAAATTATGATTTCTGAAGGATAATGAGACTGGAATAATGATGCTAAAAAAATCAGCTTTGAAATCACAGGAATAAATTACAATTTAAAATATATTCAAATAAAAAACAGTTATTTTAAACAGTAAAAATATTTCAAAATTTTACGGTTTTTGCTGTACTTTGGATCAAATAAATGCAATGTTAAAAAAAATTAAAAATCTTACGGTTCAAAAATGTTTGACTGTGCGAGTGCACATTACATACACATACTAGATTGTGTATGTAATGTGTATGCAATTACATACAAGAACAAAATACATCAAATGTGTTAGGTAAATGATTATTTGTTTAACTGATGTAAACTTAAAACACATTTGCAAGTAGCACATCTATGTAAAAAATAGTAAATATAATAATAATAAGAAGAAGAAGAATACTTTCTTAATTTCATGTGAGTGTAAACCATTTGAATGATATTTACAAAAACTGCCGTTTATCTGAGAAAAAAAAAGTTATAGAAATACCTTTATAATACCTTTCTAAATAAAGTTTCTGCTGACTCTACTAATGACTTTTAACATTTTTCCCTGAACAAACCCCCATCAGCCATTGGTAGAACAAAATATAATCCCGCCCCCAAACTCCTGCCATTGGTTGAGACATTAATGCTGTGTTGGGCTTGTCAGGGTGCTCAAAATAACAATGTTTTGATAACGCCACATTGTTTACGCTTTTCGGGAAAATCAAACTACAAAATGCTTACTTGTAGCTGCCTCTGCTAATTTATCCGGGTTGAATACTTTTAAAGTCTTAAAAAAACGATACACTTTACCTTCAAGAATAACTTTACGTAATAATAACCAAGTCATACTCCCAAATGTCTTATTTAATCTCATTTTAAACCAAAGTGTCATCATTATGTTACTCATAGGAAAAAAATAATCAGGATGACATGAAAGAAACTCAACAGGTCTCGGACACGACAAAAATGAACAGACAGAAAAATGACAAATAATCGGCAGAAGTTTTAATTAGTTAAAAAACAACCACACTATTTAATCTACGACTGCGTGTTAAGCCCTAATCAGAAAGCCCATTTATTTAATAAAAAATAATAATTATGATTTCATAAGCCAAACAGAGAAAGAAACAAATCTCAGCCAATGTCACGATAGCAAAAACAGAAATGTCAAAGCTTGCTTTAGGGTTTGTATGAAACACATCAGTTAAGTAAAGATTGTCAAAATACGCCAATCTCAAAATAAAATATCATCAGTAAAGCTATAATTAATATAAAATTAAAATAATTCCCAAGTATATGTGATAAAATGCGCCTTGGCCTGGAAGGGTGGCTAATATTGCAGGCTAACTGTCCATAGACACTGGTTGTGTCTCAAAACGTACTGAGCTGCCTACCTAGACAGTTTTTAGCAATTCGCAAGCGCTTTCGAACATTCGATTCAAATGTTCAAGCAGGTACAAAAAGCCCAAAAAGCTCTCTATATTCTGTGCTCGATTCGAACTTCCGAACGCGGCAATAAGTTCCAAAAATGCTGCCTATGGAGGCAGCTCACTAGGTTTTGAGACGCGCTCACACACACAGTACAGTGAGTCAGCACCGCAGCACCGGCTCATGGCTCCCCAGCCTTTCTAATATTGAAGCATTAAAGTAGCCATGCAGAGCGAAAAGTAAAGTTCTATCAAAGTAACTGAAGATAGCTTTACCTATTGAATGTAAAATGTCAATTGAAGCGTTTCTGTCTGTGCTGATGAGAGACTGAGCTCTCTGAAACTCCACCACTGCCGCGGCTGCCATCTTCCCTATTCAAAAATCTCACTGCCCACAAGCCCTTGCGAGCCCAACCGGAAGTGCGTATTACGTAAGTGCGTGCAGTGGCAGTTTGGGGTTTGTAGTATTTTAAGCCTTACATTTTCTAGCGCACAATTGAATAGGTAAACATGTATATCATAAATATTGCATTATTATTTTCTATTCTGTTGTTATTACTATTATAAAGATTGTACCTGAATTTAGTAGGCTACCATGCTGCTCAGAGAATTTGTACAGTTTTTATTTTTTATTTTGTTGTTTATTTTAAATGTCAGTTGGTGGTGACAGAGACCTCGATGCTGAAAACTCCTGTAAAATGCTGCTACAGTGTATGGTAATCCTACTATGCCACTGACCATCCTGCCTTTTGTTGTTTATGGGTGAAATCCGTTCATTCGTTCAGTACGTTCATTCAGTGTTACATAGTCTTTAATACAATAAAGAAATTATACATCGATTCGGAACATTTTCTGAAACATTTTTTTAGCAGGATATTCATCTATGGTTTAGAGAACATTTAAAAGTAACACTGACACTAGCATTCTCTATGTTCTTTTCTATTCTACACTACCTGTCAAAAGTTTTTGAACAGTAAGATTTTTATTGTTTTTAAAAGAAGTCTCCTGTGCTCACTAAGCCTGCATTTATTTGATCAAAAGTACAGTAAAACAGCACAATTTGATTATTATTTGGTATTTAAAAGAACTGTTTTCTATTTTAATATATTTTAAAATGTAATTTTTTCCTGTGAAAAAGCTACATTTTTATCATCATTACTGCAGTCTTTAGTGTCCCATGATCCCTCAGAAATCATTCTAATATGCTGATTTGCTGTTGAAGAAACATTATTATTATTATTATTATTACCATCATCATCATCATCATCATCATCATCAATATTTAAAACAGTTGAGTAGCCTACATTTTTTCCAGGATTCGTTGATGAATAGAAAGATCCAAAGAAAAAAAAAAAAAGATAGATATTAATACTTTTATTTAGCAAGAATGCTTTAAATTGATCAAAAGTGATGAAAAAGGCATTTATGTTACACTTTTTCATTTCAGATAAATGTTGTTCTTCTGAACTTTCTATTCATCAAAGAAACCTGAAAAAATCTACATTGCTGTATTCAACATAATAATAATAATAATAATAATAATAATAATAATAATAATAATAATAATAATAAATGTTGTTGTTTTTTTTTTAGCTGCAAATCAGAATATTCCAATGATTCCTTAAGGGATCATGTGACTGGAATAATGATGCTTAGAATTCAGCTTTGAAATCACAGGAATAAATTACATTTTAAAATATATTCAAATATAAATCTGCTATTTTAAATAGTAAAAATATTTCAAAACTTTACTGTTTTTGCTGTACTTTGAATCAAATAAATGTTCAAAAACATTTGTTTAAAAACATTTGACTGGTAGTATATCTACTTGTTTTCTTTTTATGTATTATAAAAAAGACCCTAACACTAGCGTTACCTATTCTTTTTCTGTTCTACTTTTTTTCTTTTTATTTATTATAAAAAGACCCTCTAACACTAGAGTTCTCTAATCTGTTTCTATTCTATCAATTTGTTTTCTTTTTATTTATTAAAAAAAAAAAAAAACTTACATATTATTGCTCTTTTGTTGATTTTGATTGCTTCTATTGTCCTCATTTTTAGGTCGCTTTGGATAAAAGCGTCTGCTAAATAACTAAATGTTTAAACAAAAAATGGATGTTTTGAACGTTCAGAGAACATTTAAAAATAACATTTTCATAAATGGTAATATGCTGGGTATCAAGAGTTTAGGCTATATAACAACGTTTTTTGAATTTCTTTAAAAAATAAATAAATAAATAAATAAAACAGTACATTATATAAAATGTGCTATTCCTACGGTGACTTTTATACACGGTGTAGCAAAAATATAGAATATATAGTGGTCAAATATAGTGGTCAAATCTAGATGGAAATGGCAAACATAAACTTATTTTTTTCACTTAAACAGATATGTAAATAAGTATATACATTACATTTAAATAAATATTACATTCAAATATGTTTAATTACCATGGAAAATATCCAATAACAAAACATTTGAGAGAAATGTAGGTTATATACTAATGTATTTAAATGCATGTCATTATAAATAACCTATATATTATCTGTCTCTTTCTTCTGATCATTTTAATATTTAACTAACCTAAATGACCTCCAAGTCTGAAAATTTGTTGCGATTGCCAAGTGCACGAAGGCGGGGCAGTGGAGCAACATCCCAGCGTCCCAAAATAAAAATGCACAGCCACAGCACACAGGGAGGCGCTCTAGCACAGGTTTTCTGGCAGCAGTACGCAGTGCGTGCGGCTCTTACAGCACAACATCAACCTAAATCCCGTATCTGCTGGTGTGGACCAATAGCACAGCTTCACAGTTCTCAGCATCACCAACCAAAGGAGACATCCAGCATCCCCAGACCACTGGAGCGCCTACAGAGACCTCCGACAAGACGCGAAGATTGTTTTGTTTAATTAAAAGCCTATTATTCTATTGGAATTTAGGCTTTCTGACAATCTCGATATTGAATCTTTTTCTTGGAGTGGCTGAGTTTGCATCTCCTTGATGCGCAGTTTATCAAGGATAAACCCAGACAGCCATTACTGCGGCTCTTGTTTTGCCAAAGCATCGTGGAGGAGAGCAGATTCCTGTAAGTGAGCTACATTTCATCGAAGCTTGTGTATTCATAAATGTTATATTTGCATGATTGTTGATCATATTTTCAAGGTATTACAGCATTCAGAGCGGAATAGTTTAACTGGCTTAGTCAAGTTATTTTGTTGATTTATCTTTCTTTCTTTCGTTCTTTATTCTAATTTTGTTTAAGTGATGATGAAAATGAATGTCAGTGATCCTTCGTGCTCATGTAAACATCGCAGGGAGGATCACACGTTTTCAGAACCTTGGACAGTGGCCGATATATTTGAGCAACGTACAAATACATGATAGTAGCAAAACAGACGTTTTTTGTGGTTTGTTAAATCATCTACAAACACGTATTGAATGAAAATGAGGAATGAGAATATTAAATGTCATATTAAATGCGAATTTACGGTGATAGAGGGGAATCAGTATTTACAAGAGAGCAGTAAACAGTGGAATCTGCAATCATGGCGATGTCTTTATTTATGTTCATTGGCGGGTTTGAGTTGCTGTGTGTTATTATTATTTTTTTTTTTATAAACGTGGGGTGTAAATTGTGATATTTTATGTGTGGTAGATCAACAAATCAATTGTTTATATTGTAAAAAACCATGTAGTTGAAAAAGAAAGATTAGATTATTACTGCGATCGTGTACGATTATCAACGACGCAATACCTTTATAAGGCCTGTTTTCGAAACAGTAGAGTACTATCGTCAAATTTAAAACCACCACGAAAAGTATATAAGTTTACAGTTTACATAAATATCAATATTAAATATAGACATTTTGACTTAAGATAATTATTTGACACCTGAGAAACCCCATCGTGGATATAGCATTAATAATTTAAGATTATTTTAATGAAAACAAAAGGCCTAATTCCCAGACAAGCATGCGGTATTATTTTTGTTAGGGCACTACTACAGGTAGAATCCTTTTTTTGTGTTGATAAAAAAGTATACACTGACTAAAATTTTACATAACAAAGACAAATAGATCAAGGTCATAAAGATCAAATGTACTAGTATTATATTATAATGCATCTTTTATTCTGAAGAGAGAATATATTTTGCAATTATACTGCATATATTGTGCATTCTGCAGTATGAAAAGTCTGTGATGCTAAAATGGGAATCAAAATACACACCTATGTGCTTATGTGAACCACGAAATCAGTCATAAGGGTGAATTTTTGGAAACAGATTTATACATCATCTGAAAGCTGATAAATAAGCTTTCCATTGATGTATGGTTTGTTAGGATATGACAATATTTGGATGGAGATATAGCTATTTGAAACTCTGGAATCTGAAGGTGCAAAAAAAAAAAAAAAAAAAATGTAAATATTGAGAAAATCACTTTTAGTTGTCCAAATAAAGTTAGTTGATGCATATTAGTGATGCATATTACTAATCAAAAACCAAAAACCAAAACCAAATATCTTAATGGAACATGATCTTTACTTAATATCCTAATATTTTTTGGCATAAAAGAAAAATACCATACCATGTATTGTTGGCTATTGCTATAAATACACCCATGCGACTTATGACTGGTTTTGTGGTCCAGGGTCACTTATATTATTGCTATATTAAAAGGACTATTAAAATGTGCTTGGAAAGCACCAATTTGATATGTATTTATATATGCTTTTTTGTTTTACAGGCTTTGCAGTGACACAGCTCTCATCTATCCTGGCATCATTCTTCTTTAAATAGAGCACCAACCTAAATTTGGATGTCTAACACAGATTGAACTAGTCTCAGGAAGCAGTGGGGCTCCAGTTTGGCGCCTTCTTTAGCTGACCCCTAACCTTGAGATTCTGTTAACCTGCTCCCGGCATCATGGGAACCGTGCTATCGCTTTCACCCAGCTACCGGAAGGCCGCACTGTTTGAGGATGGCCCGGCCACCGTGGGCCACTACACGGCGGTTCAGAACAGCAAGAATGCCAAAGACAAGACCCTAAAACGCCACCCGCTCATCAACGTACTCCCGTGGAAACGAATAGTAGCTGTCTCTGCCAAGAAAAAGGGGTCTAAGAAGGTGCAGCCTAATGGTGGCTACCAGAACAATGTTTCTCACCTCAACAATGAGAACCTCAAGAAGTCACAGTCTTGTGCAAATCTCTCTTCCTTTACACAGGACCAGTCAAGTCCATCAAACCAAGGCTCTAAAAACTCCAACAACACAGTTTCGTCAGTCAAGAAAGCACCTCTTTCTAACTCCAACGCTGTTCCCGGAACACCCAAGAGGGTGATCGTCCAAGCCTCAACCAGTGAGTTGCTGCGCTGTTTGGGAGAGTTCCTCTGCCGGAGGTGCTACCGACTCAAGCACCTTTCTCCCACCGACCCCGTGCTGTGGCTTCGTAGCGTGGATCGTTCTCTGCTGCTCCAGGGATGGCAGGATCAGGGCTTCATCACTCCAGCCAACGTGGTTTTCGTCTACATGCTGTGCCGCGACGTGGTCTCCTCCGAAGTGGCTACGGAGCACGAGCTGCAGGCCGTGCTGCTGACCTGCCTCTACCTGTCTTACTCTTACATGGGCAATGAGATCTCATACCCTCTCAAGCCATTTCTGGTGGAGACCTCCAAGGAGACATTCTGGGACCGTTGCCTGTCCATCATCAACTTGATGAGCGCCAAGATGCTGCAGATCAACTCGGATCCTCACTATTTCACCCAGGTCTTTGCAGACCTCAAAAACGAGAGCCAGAAGGAGGAGGAGAGGAGTCGTCTGCTCATCGGCCTGGACCGGTGAGGGGGTTCTTGGAGACGTCTTTGGTGGCACTCTCGTCTGGCATTTTTTTAAGGGATAGTTCATTTAAAAATGAAAATTTTGAGAAATCGATTGTGTTGTTTCAAACCAGTATGTCTTTCTTTCTTCTGTGGGACACAGAAGAAGACATTTTGAAAAATGTCTCAGAGTTTCTTAGTCCAAAAACAATGGGGTCCAACAGGGTTGTTTTGGACTCCATTGACTCTCATTGTAAGCTCTTAAAAGGTTCCAAGAGGGGATTTTTGCAGCAATGCCATAGTAGAACTATTTTTGGTTCCCAAATAACCTGTCAGTTCTTAAAGAACCATTTAATTACTTTTTTCCTTTATTATGACAGGGCAGTGAAGAAACGACAGAAAGTGAAGGAATCAAATCCTCAAGCTGGGATTTGAACTCGGGACGCCCAATGACGTTATATGTGACCCTGGACCACAAAACTAGTCATAAGTGACAGAAATTGAGATTTATACATCATCTGGAAGCAGAACAAATAAGTCTTTCATTGATGTACGGTTTGTTAGAACAGGACAATATTTGGACAAGATACAACTATTTGAAAATCTGGAATCTAAGGGTGCAAAAAAATCAAAATATTGAGAAAATCACCTTTAAAGTTGTCCAAATGAAGTTCTTAGCAATGCATATTACAAACCGAAAATTAAGTTTTAAGTAGGAAATTTACAAAATATCTTAATGGAACATGATCTTTACTTAATATCCTAATGATTTTTGGCATAAAAGAAAAATTGATCATTTTGACCCATACAATGTATTATTAGCTATTGCTGCAAATATACCCATGATACTTAAAACTGGTTTTGTGGTCCAGGGTCACATATCTTGGCATACTTGCCCACAAGGCTTTTGGGATCAACAAAATACATTTTTTTATTAGTGTGAAGAACATTTTAAACATCTATAGAACTCTTTTCCACTATAAAGAACTTTTTGTAGAATGGAAAGGTTCTAAGATTCTTCACAGAAGAATAGAAACCAAAAAAGTGAAAGCAGTATCTTCTTTTGTCTTTTAAGTAGTTCCTACATGAGTGGAATAAATAATGAGATATGTTTTATTGTATTATTTACATTCATCAATTTTATAGGAAGCAGTGGGTGATGCTAATGTTGTTCAAAAAGAGTAGGGAGTATTTCATTACCATTAGCAATGGGAATTTTGGACCAGAATACAAAGAAATGCCAGACTTGAGTGGACCAAATGCTCTGAAGTAGTGAATATTTAAAAGCACTGACAGAAAAGACTTCAAAAGACACAACGAGACAAAACGAACAACACAACTTTGAATGTGGACAGGAATCCAGCTATTGTCTAGCTGACTTCTGGACACTTTGCACCAAGATCCTTTCCACCACTGTCAATCGAAATGGAGACTGATTCATAATCAACAGACACTTGTTCTCCCGTGTCCACGAAACCGGACACTCACTGAATGCTAAACACCTTGCTTGTTACAGCCAATTGCAAAAAGGGAAGAGGGGCGCCAGGTTGAGCGTGTTTATGTTCGCAAGCCACAAACAAAGAATAAAGGGAAAGACTTTGAGGCCAGCATTGCACAGTGGCTGTTGATGTAGATGGTGAAAGGAGCACATTTGTAAGAAAGACCTACTTTATTTTCATCCATGATACAGAATCTCTCCTGTGTGGTTTACGTCTCGGAAGCTTTTTCATTTTTTAAAACAGCTGAATGCACACACAAGCTGGATGGCGTAAACTACTTTGAGTTTTTCGTTGTTTTGTTTTAAGCCGACTGCATATGTGTTTAGGGAATGAAATATGAAAAAACAAGTTCAAATAGTTTATCTTGCTATGCCTGCTTCAATGAGCCATTTTGTCATTTTGTTTTGTACTCAGACTAGTTTCAACAGGGGGCTCTGTACAGAAAAGCCTGTAAATGTATCAAAAACAGTGCCATACCTTTGATGAAAATCACGTAGGTCTAAACATACCAAAGGCCGGCAAACTTTGGAACGGTAGGATTGTCATTAATAACAAGTATCTATCGGAATCGTAATTTATTGTTATTTATTAATTATTTTCACACATTTCTCTCTTGCATTTAGAGATTTTAGTAGCGTGTTGTAAAAAAACAAACAAACAAAAAAAAAGTGCAGCGTTTAGATCGATGGCTACCTTTTGGTGAGAATGAAGATTACGGTTAATGCACATTTGCATCGAATGAATTATTTAAGGCGTAAGAGCTTAGTTTAAGACCATTTTCAGATCTGAGAAACACCAAGGTAATTCATCATAGTGACAGACGATCGGTTTCAATCAAAGTTAAATATGTGAAACCAATTTCTCTGTGAAGTACTGTTGGGATGTTTACATATCAGCACTGCAAAAGTAATCATGAGTGATTAACCCATGACAGCACAGATGATAACAAGCTCCAGGCATTAAACTGGATGAGATGTGGTCTATTTCTGGAGATAAGTACGCATTTACATAGAGGAATGGTTTCTGAGTACCAAATACTATTACAAAAGTACATTTGCAGCCACATTGATGACATCGATCAAACTGGATCTGGGTTATCGAGGGAAAATTTGTGTTATGCGATCTATTTGCCCGCTTTAAAACATCTCAACAGTGCTAAATTGTGCATGCTTTCTTTCAGTAGTTATGTATCTTTCTTTGTAGTCAAAAAAAAAAAAAAAAAGAAGAAAAAAAAAAAAGAATGTGACAGTCATATAAGCAAACATTATTATGTCTCTGTTAATTCATGCAAAAGCCTGTTCTTCTCATGAAATGAAAGTGGGATGGATGGATTCTGTGTGACTGCTTGCCCTGCTGCATTGCTTTAAGTGACTGGAAGTCGAGGAAGCCAATAATTTGCTCAAAAACGTGCCAGGAGAGGTTTGGATACGGGACTTGCACTTGTCTGAGGAGACGCAGGGGTTTGAGGTTGTGGGGGCTGAAGTAGGTGAGCCCTTCTTCACTGCTTGCCTGCTATTATTTGCCCCCAGCCCACAACAATGTGCCATTTTTTCACTTGCATCACAGAGTAGTCCTTTGAAACAAAAAACACGATAAAAGATTAAACTCCTGTCAAACTCTCTCTGTATCTGTTGCGTAATTCTTTGTAGACTGAAAACAGTATTACAAAAAAGGATTGCATGAGTGTGTGAGCAAGAACGAGTGTATTTGTAGAAGAATGCGACATGTGTGTGTTGATTTTCTAGGATCAGAGCATGGCCGTGCTTATTAGAGGGTAGGACTCTATAGTATCGGGCTAGAGTTTGACAGGCGGGTAGGAGGGAGGGAGGGAGGGGTTACGGATCTGTTACTGTTTTGTTCTTTTAAAAAAGACGAAAATCTGTTGCTGTAACTTTTTGCATTTGGTTTCTGCTTATTTTTATTTATTTTTGTA
This sequence comes from Cirrhinus mrigala, assembly GCA_036247105.1. Lineage (NCBI taxonomy): Eukaryota > Metazoa > Chordata > Actinopteri > Cypriniformes > Cyprinidae > Cirrhinus > Cirrhinus mrigala. The sequence continues at coordinate 13,296,029 of CM070018.1, read as the reverse complement.
CTGTGATGACAAATAAACTGATGCACTGATCGTTAAAAGATAGACCACGGCGTGGTTGTTTCAGGAAGGTTTTGGTTGATTTCACCTGAAGAACGGTTCAATTCTCGGCTGGATTGTTCAAATTGCACCTACTAGTCACATTTGGGTGCAGGGCTGTTACATAAGCAGATTAGCAACAGGAAAACTGGCAGTTTACCAACATAACATCACAGATTAGCAACATGAAAACTGGCAGTTCACCAACATTTATTTTTTCAATTATGTGGTCTCACATTATCACAGACCGGTTTATTTAGGATAACGGTAGCTTCTTAATAACATTTTTCGTATTATGGCTGATACCACTAAAACTAATAAGATGAATTATAGCAAAACATTCTATTTTCAATTATTTACAAGTTTAACAGCAGTGGTAAATCTTTGTGCCATTTAACTATGGTAATATAATCATAAATTATGTCCATTAAAATGTCACTCTTCCTAAACTAGATTATTGAGCACATATTCAGGGCCAGTGAAAATCTTCAATCAAGTGGGTGGATCTTTATGAAATAGGGTGGACTTTTATTGTGTCTCTATCAAATTATACAAGTTTTACATCTGTGGGTTTTTGAATAGAGGATCTAAATGAATGTAATGAATTAAATCTAAAATGAATGCACTATAATTACCAGCGCTACTGAAGAGTGAGTCAGGTTTGCCTGCACTCTTTCCAAATCCAAAGATACACATTAAATGGGACCGTTAAGACTTACCGATTCACTGCTATAAAATGGTCTTCACAGCTGTATGTGAGAGAGTGTTGTTTAAGACGAACCAGTTCGCTAAAACGAGTCAAACTTCATAAATAACGAATCAAACTTCAAAGAAAATGAATCGATTCAATACAACTAATGTGACTTTTAAAGCTAATGATAGTGTCATTTCGGACGAACCAATTCACTAGAATGAATACATTTTTCAAAGCTAAATTTGAAAGAAAGAAAGAATGTTTCATTTACTAGAATTACCAGAGCTACTTAAGAGTGAGCCGATAGTCAGGTTTACCTCCACTCTTTCCAAATCCAAAAGGGAATGTTTAGGACATACCGATCCATTGGAATGAATTGGTCTTTTCAAAGATTTATGTGAGAAAGTGTTGTGAAGACGAACCGGTTCAGTAGAACGAGTCAAACTTCATAAATAATGAATCAAACTTCAAAGAAGGCGGACCGTTTAAAATGAACCGAATCAATAAAACGAATGTGAATTTTAAAGCTAATCATAGCGCTATTTCGGACGAACCGATTCACTAGAATGAATCGAATTTCTCAAAGCGAAATTGGAAGGAAAGACTGTTTAAGCTGAACCGACTGACTAAAATGAAATCACCAATATTACCAGCGCTAAGCATGATCCAATAGTCAGGTTTACCTCCACTCTTTCCAGAACTTACCGATCCGTTGGAAAGAATTGGTCTTTTCAAATAAGCTTTATGTGAGAAAGTGTCGTGTAAGACGATCCGGTTCACTAGAAAGAATCAAACTGCATGAATCAAACTTAATTCATCAGGACGAACCGAATCAATAGAATAGAATGAATGTGTTAACGCTACAAATGAGGCTGTCATTTCTGACGAACCGATTTGCTCGAATGAATCTAACATTTCATACATATGAAAGAAGAGAGTTTAAGACTAATCAACTTTGTTGTGAGCCGTTAGTCAGATTTACCTCCACTCTTTTCAGATCCAAAGATACAAGTTGAATGACGTTAATCGTATCGTGAGGCAATAAGCTTAATGGTAAGAAAGAGAAGGGCTTCAAATGATATATTTTGAGTTACATCGACAATTTTGAGGGTGAGTATTCTCATGCTATAATGTTATACGAATATCGATTCTAGCCATCTCCGTTTCTCACAGTTTATAAATGTCTTTGCATTACTTGTATTTATTTATTTATTTATTTATCTATCTAGTTACATTTTATGTGCACTGTTTGCATCTTATGTATTTTTTTTTTTTTTTTTATTAATATACATTTTGGATTTTACTTTATGAACATTACTAACTATATCTCAGTTTCTAGTAACTTTAGGATCAGGTGACAGGAGAGATCTGTGTGAGGGCAACATGTTTCAGGTCGATGAGGAAGTCAGAGAAGCCGCATAGTTTGGGATTAGGAGGACACAATCAAGACTTTAGCTAAGCCAAGGCAACGTTTTAAATAGAGATGCACCGATCGACCTGTGTTGTGCCAGATGTTGCTTGTGCAGCCTGCCTTGCCACAGCAGAACTGTTTTGTGTCTCCGAGCAACACAGCGGTGTTTCGTTACTGAATGAATCCACTTTTTTAACATATGAAGTGAGTCAGTGATTCAGTAATCCATTCATAAAGGCAGTTGCTTGCCTCGTTCCTGAATGAATCAGCTGTTTAAAGGAATCTGTTGAACTCACTTATTCAAACAGCCATTTGCTGCTACTGGTTTGGTTTCAATTTATTTCAATTTCATTGCCTACAGATGTAGAAAACACACACACAAAATAAATAAATAAATAAATAAATAAATAATAACAAATATTCATTTAATATTGTATTTACACAACATCACTGTACAGGAAATGTTTAACACTGTATCAAAGTTATTTATATTTGCATATTTACATTTCTGCATTATAAATGTTCAGTTATATTTGTATGTTTACTGCAGTACAAATGTTTAAAGTTATTTATATTTATATGTTTACATTACTGCATTGCATCTGTTCAAAGTTATATATATTCATGTTTACATTACTGCAGTACAAATGTTTAAAGTTATATATTTACATGTTTACAGTCCTGTAGTGCAAAAGTTTAACGTTATTTATATTTACATGTTTACAGTACTGTATTGAAACTGTTCAATGTTTATTATATTTAAAGGTTTACATTCCTGCAGTGCAGGCAACATTGTATAAAATATACATGTTTATATTATTTATTACGAAAATAAATCTAAAATCATCAGTTTCCAGCAAATGTTATCTTGTCTTTAATCCTTTGCCCAAGCTTTCACTAATGGGCCATTCTGGTAATTACTATAATGTATAACTATATAATACTATATGTAATACTTAAATTATAAATCACTGTCAAATGGATCTTATGAAAGAGTTTTTCTTAAGACGAACCAGTTCACTAGAATGAATCATACTTCACGAATCAAACTTCAAAGAATGCAGGCCGTTCAAGATGAACCGATTCAATAGAACGAATGTGACTTGTCAAGCTACAAATGAAAGTGTAACTTCTAACGAACCGATTAACTTGAATGAATTGAACTTTTCAAAGCTACATTTCAAAGAAGAAAGACAGTTTTAGATGAACCAGCTCACTAAAATGAAATCACTAGAATTAACAGCACTACGTGAGGCGATAGTCAGATTTACCTCCACTTTTTCCAAATCCAAAGATACACGATAAATGGGACTGTTAGGACTTACTGAATCACTGGAATAAAATGGTCTTCAAAGCTGTATGTAAGAGAGTGTTGTAGACAAACTATTTCTAGAACGAATCAATCTTAAAAAATAAAAAAAAAAAAAAAAAAAAAAAAAAAAGGCGGCCGTTGGAGACGAACCGATTCAATAAAACCGATGTGACTTTTAAAGCTTCAAAGTGTCATTTACGAACCGATTCACTCGGATGAATCGAACTTTTCAAAGCTACATATGAAAGAAGAAAGACAGTTTAAGACAAACCGAGCTAAAATTAATTAATTAGAATTACCAGCTCTACTCATGATATTAAAATATTTAGACTGAAAGGCAGCAGTGTTTTTTGGAGAGTTGTGGCTTTCTCCTTGCAACCCTGCCATGCACACCATGGTTGTTCATTATTCTCCGATTGATGGACTCATGAACTTGAACATTAACCAATGTGAGAAAGGCCTTTAGTTGCTTAGACGTTATTCTGGGGTTCTTTGCAACCTCGGAAACTATTATACATCTTGCTTTGGAGTGATCTTTGTTGGTCCACCACTTCTGGGGAGGGTAACTGTGGTCTAGAATTTCCTCCATTTGTACACAATCTGTCTGACTGTGGATTTTTGAAGTCCAAACTCTTTAGAGATGGTTTTGTAACCTTTCCCATCCTGATGAGCAGATATCTCTTTTGTTTGTGTCAAGATTCCCTTTTACAAACATGATCAGACTTTAATAGATCCATGTTCTGTAAATAAAACAGAGCATAAACTGACAACTGATTGTCATCCTTTTGATTAACTGCTAATCCTAGAGATTCACATACTTTTGCAACTCACAAATATTTAACTTTATTTATAATTTTTCATAATAAATAAATGACCAAGTATATATTTTCATCTCACTTGTTTAATTGGGTTCTCTTTGTCAATTTTCAAAACTTGTGTGAAAATGATCTTTTTGGTTAAATATATGCATAAATATAGAAAATTCTAAAGGGTTCACAAACTTTTAAGCAGCACTGTATATACACATAACAGCTTTTTTTTTTTTTTTTTAAGTTTTGTGTTAGCTTTGGGTGGACCCGTGACACCCTGACCTGAATCTCGCAACTGATTTATGGTGTGAATTAATGTGCTCTGCATTTCTTTCCAGTACAGTAATAAAATATGATTAGGCTATGTATACATAAGCTAAATATCCATCAACAATATTTAAAATACCCATGTACGAGAATAAACAGTGTTTATGATACCTCAACATTGCTCTAGTTGCAGATCCGCTGTAGCCACGCCCACAACCAAAAAGACTGACAGGTTCAACTGTCGTCATCAACTTCCCAGCGACAAACAGCTCCTCACCCTGGATTAATAGCAGTGTGTGGCAAATCAATGAAATAATGACAGTATATCAGTGTGATGGAGCAAAACCCTTGGAGCAGACACTTCAAGGGCATGTTTATTTTCAGGAGCAGATATTTGGTACAGCCTTTAATCAAATCAGTATGCAATACAATGGTTTAAAAGTGTAATTTGGTTTCCATATAATATTTTTCGTCACTAAATGCATAGGTTATTGCATTAATATACATACGAAAAAAGCTCTGTATAAACTGGATTCTCTTTTTTGATTTGGTCCAAGTCTGTGTAACATCTTTCAAAAATTTAAAACATAATTTTAAAATATATTAATTAAATAACAGAAGTATAAAAGTAGGCACATCATTTGATCGGATCAGACTAAGTCTTGAATATTAACCAAGATGAACAGGTACAATTACAACAAAGAACATAAAAGACGTTTACCTGGGAACTTGAATTATTCGGCACTTAAACGGAATCACTGTGGTTCACGACAAGAAAGAACTAAATGACTTTATATGATCATATATTCAATGACCAGAACAAAACAGACTGATCTCTCCACAAAATGGGTCGGATTTTATGCAACCAAAACAATCACATAACTCGTTTAATCAAGGTAGAAGAGTATTCACACACACAGTCAGTATTTTTTTACTGAGGGCTGAAAAATGTCTAATGTACAATAGTGTTTGATTCAAGAAAAATAGACCTTGACAACTTCTCAATGCTGTAAGTCCATTTATTGCATTTATTTGCTTTTAAGAACTGAGTAGAAACTGGATTAGAGCGTCTGACTTTATCTTCCTAAAGTACTATGTGCATTCCTGACACACTTTACCAATCCAGGCTAATAGTCAAGAGAGAGTACAGGGACTGAGAAGAGAGAAGAAGATGAGAGAGCATGCACCTGTTTAAAGCAGACAGGATCAGTAAAGCAAAATGGAGATTGTGATCATGCTGTTTAAAACCACAATGACTGAGCTGCATCTGCATCTGAGCTGATCACTTCCTGAAAGTCATAGTCTGGCTGTCTGTCTTGGACGGATCAGTAGCTGTGCCCACAGCTCACTATCGAATGCACATTCCCCCCATTTTAATCACACCCAGTGATGGGAGCTTAGTGATATTTTTGGCCACCAGAAACGATCCCAATTAACTGATAAAAAAAGATCTCTAGAAGCCATGAGCAAAACAATGAAGCAGATTTATGCAAACACCTTAGGACTGAAGAACAGCAGTCAGTTTTCAGCTTGGCACTTTCTTTATCAGTTACGAAAGCTTCAAACTGGGTCAGACATCTTGGGAGTTTCCACTCAGAACTCTGTTGATTTTGTTCTATGAATCAATACTGCTCTCTTTCTCTCTTATTTGAACACATTTACACACATAGATGTGCAAAGTTCGTAATATCAACACTCGCTGTTTGCAGTGTTAATATTGACAAGATGTTAGATAGAACTAGCTTGCAAAAGTAAAAACAAACCCTAATGGAACAATTGGTTTGAAGGATTTTCTTCATCTTGTGTTTTTTGGTGGCGCATGCATTTTTGGCTCATAAAATGGCAACTGCTTTGTAAACATGAGAAAGCCTCTTTATGATCACAGAAGTGATTGAAATTTTTTTGCTATATAGGGATGGCAGGGTCTATTATTTAAAAAACGGCTATAGAAAATACCATATCACCATGTTTACCTGCTCTGTGCTGTCCTGTTTGATTCTCCAAGATCATGAAATATGTGAATAAATGACAGCTCTCATCCTACCTACATTATATATATATATATATATAGTGCATACAGTACATTATATAAGCTATATCCAATATGACAGTTTCTGTATACAATGTGTATAAATGACCAGCTATATGCAGAAAAAGAGAATGTATTAAATTACGAGAGTGTTTAACGCTCCTCTCTGAGCAGTTAATGAGTTTAAGGATATGATCAACACATCCCGCTCAAGAACATCCGATCAAATTCAGCAGCAACTTATTTTTCAGACTGCTTATGAACTGTGCAATATGTCGGGACACGAACAGAGCTATTCTTCATCCCACATGAAGCAATGATCAAAACCCAACAAATTCCCTTTGAAGGAAAAACCTCAAAACACAAGTTAGAAACTTTTAAAATCCTGCATATCCTGTTCCTCATAAATATTACATTTATGATTGCCTTTCATTTGGTTGCAATGTTTAATAAATAAACAGAGTTTGGTAACTCATCTTCTTTGAGGGTCTATATCGCTTCCTCCTTGTCATCTCGAAACTAATCTAACCTGAAGTTTGGAATTTAGGAAACTTTTTTTTTCTTAATTAAATATTATTCTATGCCTGTCTTCAGGCAAATTTGGTATGGCTTCATTTCTGAGGTTCTCAGCTCAAAAGTTTGGACTAGCACACAAAATAGATACCCTGCTGTCAGTGTCCTTTTAAAGGGGCCGTTTTTGGGATCCCTGGTCCTCTAGTTGCCTGGCACTGAGAGAATGTATCCTGATCGGCTCTTGGTGAAGTCTGGCTGTGATTGGTTGATCTTGGTTTCCACGACGACAGTGCATTTCCTTCCATTCATACTGCAGTGAATGGGGCTGACAATGTTCACCTGTAGCTTCCTCTTCTCACTAGAAACACACACACACACACAGAGAAAGAGAGAGAGAGAGTCACTGAAATATTCCATATGCTCTTGTTTTTGTTTTGGTCCACAGAGCTGTGTGTGCTTGTCACATCTGGTTGGTTGATTCTGGGTGGATGGGCATTTTACGCCAGACTGTCTCGCTGAGGGGATCAATGAAGCACTAGAGTAATTGGCTGAGAGAGAGCGGCTGTGTTTTTAGAGAGGGGTAAATGGAAATATAAAAGTTCCACTGTATCACACACACTCTGTAGTTGAAGTAAACAGATCCAACCGCTAAAAGCCTTGTTATACCTAGCAAACTTATTAGCTCCATTTATACATACATAGTATATCATCACATTGTATCAGAAAGCTCTTTTGATGAAGTCATTTTGAACATGAAATTATATTCAAATATTCCGGGTTCAGTAGTACACATTAGGCTTAACTGTTACCACAATGCAAAGATGAACTTCCACTAGTCTCTTGTTGTCTTTAAAGGGAACCCTGGGTATTAAAGGAACACTCCACTTTTTTTGAAAATAGGCTCATTGTCCAACTCCCCTAGAGTTAAACAGTTGGGTTTTACCGTTTTCGAATCCATTCAACCGATCTCCGGGTCTGGCGGTAGCACTTTTAGCATAGCTTAGCATAGATCATTGAATCTGATTAGACCGATAGCATCTCGCTCAAACATGATCATATAAAATGACAATATTTTTCCCATTTAAAACTTGACTCTTCTGTAGTTACGTCGTGTACTAAGACTGACGGAAAATGAAAATGATTTTCTAGGCTGATGTGACTAGGAACTATACTCTCATTCCGGTGTAATAATCAAGGAACTTTGCTGCCGTACCATGGGTGAGGCAGGCGCAATGATATTACGCAGCGCCTGAAAGTGACCGGCACTAAGTTTGTGTAGATGCAGAGTTGCAGCCGGCAGAGTTGACAACTGCGTAATATCATTGCGCCTCCTGCACTCATGGTACGAAAGCAAAGTTCCTTGATTATTACAACGAAATGAGAGTATAGTTCCTAGCCATATCAGCCTAGAAAATCGCAACTTTTCATTTTTCGTCCGTCTTTGTACACAATGTAACTACAGAAGAGTCAAGTTTTAAACAGGAAAAATATCAAAACTCTTTGGTCATTTTTGAGCGAGATGCTAACAGTCTAATCAGATTCAATGATCTATGCAAAGCTTTGCTAAAAGTGCTACCGCCAGACCCAGAGATCGGCTGAATGGATTCAAAAACGGTAAAACTCAACTGTTTAACTCTAGGGGAGTTGGAAAATGAGCCTATTTTCAAAAAAGTGGAGTGTTCCTTTAAGACTTGTACGGCTTAATATAACTTAAATATGTCTCTTACTGTAATATGTAGTAGAAAACCCATGAAAGATTTGTGTTATATAAAAAACAATCTATGGGGGCCGCCATTATTTCGATGACGTGAAATGCACAACTGGGAATACACAACTTGGAAAATAAAATAATGATACAATGCCACATTGTGTGGCTTTTGGTTGTAATTTTGAAAGGCAACAAGAGAAGCGATGTAAGTCTTCACTGCTTTCCTAGTGATAGGAAAAGGAGAAAAGAATGGAAAGATGCCTGTGGATGAATAAAACTTCCTATAGACCTGCGTCTTTGTTCTCTCCACTTTAGTCCTGATGCCTTTGAGGCTTTTAGTAGACCACAAATACTGAAAGAGCTTACAGGAAACAAAAAAAAAAAACACTAGATGCCATCCTGGCAGGATGTAAACATGCTGATGCTTGTCATGACACCACAGCCACTGAAGAAGTTTCTCGGCGCGGATTTCACTCAATATCTTGGGGCGTTTAGACTCCTTGTGGGGAAAAATCAATGGTACAGCATTTGGTTTAAGCCTACGCTTATAGCCATTGCCTCCTGTAGTTTATTTTCTGAGTTGTGTTGCCGTAAAAATAGCAACAGGTAGCGCCAGTAGCTCACCGAGTGCAAGACAAGACAAGCGTTTGAGATTAAAATTGTATTACTTTTATGAAAATAACCGATCGTTTCGCTAGATAAGACCCTTCTTCCTTGGCTGGGATTGTTTACAACCGCATCTGGTATCGTTTGGAGCTGCATTTAAACTGCATTTTGGAAGTTCAAACTCGGGGCACCATAGCAGTCCATTATATAGAGAAAAATCCTAAAATGTTTTCCTCAAAAAACATAACTTCTTTACGACTGAAGAAAGACATGAACATCTTGGATGACAAGGGGGTAAGTACATTCTGTGTAAATTTTTGTTCTGAAAGTGGACTTCTCCCTTAATACTCCTACATGAAGAATCCCTCTCCCCAAAACTAATTAGTCCGCTCATTGCAAAATTGTAAAAATTACAGTAGAACCACAACAATCGTCTTCTAAATCAGAAGTCTGAGTCAGAAGAGTGACCTTCACCAGGGAGCTTTTTAGAGAAATCCTGCAGATGATAAACTCCCCATTATAAAGCTCTGGCTCTGCAAGTTACTGTACCAGCAGGTTGCTGCGCCAGACGTTTCTATGGCAACCCAATGAACCCCATCATGTGGTAGGGCTGCTCCAGTCAGCCAACAGACTGTCTCAACCAGCATCAATCTCTCCTATCATTCACAATCATTTCAAAGGGTTGGAAAATCCTGGATTTACTCAGTGTATACAGTATACAATTCCCTTAGCTTCCTGTCGAGGCAACAATGAAAGGTTAGTCAATGAATTGCTTGAGGTGTAGTTAAGTTTTGATTTTTTGGCAGCAGGGAACAGTGGATTTCCCCATACTGAGTGCCTCTCTGTGAGCCTGGCTCTCTCACACAGTGCTGGGGAGCAAACAGCTCCGCATGGCCCACTGGAAAATCAATTCTTTCCAGCCCTCCTCTCCCCTGTGCCTGTGCCCTTCACGCCAACTGACTCACCACCTTTGAGGCCTGCTCTGCTACCCAGAATAGAAGGAGTATTAAGGGAAGGTAAAGGGGGAGGGGAAGTGAGCACTCAGGAGACGCAAAGGTAGCTGGTAAATACCACTCAAGTCCACTTGTCTGTGTGCGATTCATCAATTTTCTGGGATAAATAAATTGAACACGTATGCACCTTTATGAAGACAGTTTCTCATTTCGATAGATATAAAAAGACACTAACGGGCAGTTTTGACACTACAATTGTATTAAAAAAATATAAATATCGTCGCCTCACCCTACCTTTACAAACCGAAGTATACGGATGAAGAACTAACTGGTTCAAAGAGCTGTAACAGATCTTATGATCACTATTCTGCATCTGTATTTATCTGCAAAGCAATTTTGGTTGTAGTAGATTTAGTGGGTCGAAGAAAGAGGGAACATGAGAGGAGAGAAGAATGAATGTGTGTCTGCAACACAGTCACACCCCACCTCCAAAAATAGAAGATATACCCCAGGGCTAATCCGTCTTCACATCCTCAAAAAGAGAAAAAAAAGCTAAAAAGTATTATGCTTGCTGTGCACTTGAGAGAAGAGAGGCAGCATCCCAGCATCCTTTGCTTTGCCCCACCCCAGTAATCTGACTGCACTGCCTTCCTCACATAGTGTTTTCACACACTTCACATGTGCAGGTCTCTCACCCTTACTCTCTCTCTTTCACACACACACACACACCGACTTCCTCGGGCTGGAAGCACCTTTTTGAGGTTGCCTTTATTAAAGCTTGTCCTACAGTAAGAAGGGATTATAATAGAGAGATCCCTAAATTAAAAAAATGGACTAGAACAAATCAAATTATACCTCATTGATTAATTAATGAACAATTAAGCTTTGCTACATTTGATTTTCATTGGCATTTAGTTAATTTTCAATGTGTGAAATCTACCGAAAGGAGCATGACGTTTATTGAAGCATCGGTGCTGATGATGAATAAGTCAAATAGACAGATTACTGTAGGAAATATAATTATTCAGCTTCCTTAAATCTGTCTGTGCAGTAAAGCCCGCCTTCTAAAACTACTATTTATCAAATACAAGCAAAAGCTTTAGCTGCTAATATGTATCAGATCAGTGGCGGGGCTTCACTGCCTCTGCTCTTTTTCACAATTTTAAAGAGAGCTGTTAAGGAGGAGATTACAAAGTAGGTCATTTAGAAGCACAGGGGAGAAAAGGCTTAGCAAGAAGAAATATTGATCAAAGCTGGGGCTCTTCTCAGAGAACAGCGGGCATGAATACGAAAGAGGGAAAGGAGGAGAAAGAGTGAGGAGGGGAAAAAAGATAAAGGGATGAGCAAGTAGGTGAAAATGAGAGTGCAAAAGAGGAAACAATGGAAAATGGAGAGGGCAGACCTGCAGGGAAAAAACACAGAAAAAAAATCTTTTGTCAGGTAACCAAATAATGTGCTTAATGTGGTAGCATCTCTATTTACTGGTTTCACTATGAAACTTTGAAACCAAATATTACTAAATCCTTTCATGCATTAATTCTAAATTAAAAAGAACTCATTTTGTTACAAAAGATATTTTAAGGGTTTCTCATCACCCAAAAATAAAAATTACCCCATGACTTACTCACCCTCAAACCATCCTAGGTGTATATGACTTTAGTCTTTCAGACGAATACAGTCAGAGTTATATTTAAAAAAATGTGGCTCTTCCGAGTTTTATAATGGCAGTGAATGGGTGTTGAGATTTTAAAGTCAAATAAAGTGCATCCATCCATTATAAAAAGTAATCCACATCGCTCCAGGAGGTTATCAAAGGCCTTTTGAAGTGAAACGATTTTGAAGTGAATTTTGTAAGAAAAATGTCCATATTTAAAACTTTATAAACCGTAATCTAGCTTCCACCAATTGCGGTATGTGCGTTCACGAAAGAGCAGATGACTTAAGACGCATAAGCTCCGGTGAGAATAGGTTAGTCTCGCAAGAACCAATTTTGTTTACAGCAAAGAGAAACCAGTCTCCTCTTGGCTAATATTGAAATCATCCAACATATTGCCTTTACAAATCCTCGTTTTGTACTTCTAATTCATGACCGGTATTTTGTTTTGCTTTCTCCACTGCACTTAAGCATGAGTTCTCTTGTGAACACGCATGCAACAGTTAGCAGAAGCTAGATATTATATTTATAAAGTTTTAAATATGGATATTTTTCTTACAAAAACAGTGATTCACTTTAGAAGGCCTTTATAAACCCCTGGAGTTATGTGGAGTACTTTTTATGATGGATGGATGCACTTTATTGGACTTCAAAATCTCAACAGCCATTCACTGCCATTATAAACCTTGGAAGAGGCAGGATATTTTTTTAATATAACTCTGATTGTATTTATATTCATATTCACCTAGGATGGCTTGAGGGTGAGTAAAACATGGGGTAATTTTCATTTTTGGGTGAACTATCCCTTTAATAATGACTGAATCAGCATTACTCTAACATGTAGGTAATTTTGAAGGCTCAGATCAAATCAAAGCAGGAAGCTGCTCTATACTTCCTATGGAATATCTGCATGATTTCAAGCTTATGAGACAGCTGCAGCTCTGCTCCTTGACTAAAGACAGACCCCCTGTATTCCCATCAAGCTACCAGGAACTGAAATTACCGGCAGCAGTAATATTTAGCCAGACACACAAGGTCTTCAGGGTTCACAGGGATCAAACTGGACCAGAGATTACCTGTGCTGAAGGTTTAGAATGACTTGTATCTTTAATAGAATTGGTTCTGATGAACAGCAGGTGTGTAGGGTGCAGTATGCACCTAATAATTTATACAATGTCCAGACTTTCTCTGCGAAGGGTGAGGTAAAGCATTCACCAATTCACAGTAGACAATCTGTTCCTCAATGGTCACAATACAATAGGACAGATGCCCCATGAAAATCAGCACACTTTTTTACATCCGTCACCCACTGTTTTCCACCCTGTTGGCTACTGAGAAGACAATGTCACTTCCTGAAAGAATCCCCATGGGAGCTGCACAATCAAAATGACATTTTTTGGGGCAATACTTCAAAACAGTCTGGGTCAAATTTTGGCCACTTAAAATCATATAAAAATAATCCTGACTTGTATTAAAAGACATTTTTTCAAAAATCAACATATGATGGTGTAATAGAAGGAAATCAATACTGTTAATGCAGATTTCACAGAGCGTGGCAGGTAGCAAGGACAGCCTAGCACTTCATTTACAGCAAGAGGCTGTTGCTGGAGTCAAGCATGACTTAGCAAACCACCAAATAATGTCTATATACCCATAAAGCTCCTTACTGTCATTCATCAGTGTCTGAACATCAAAGCACAGAGCAAAGCCTCAGCAGAGGATCACTGCAGGAGGGTCAGTGTATGTAACAACTGAAAGAGTTTAGATAATAAAAGACCAGAGATGTGAAGAAAGAGAGGATAGACTAGGGGTATAAAAGAGCGAAATGGAGAGGCTGGGTAAAGATGAAGGTGCTATGAGTGATTTCAGATGATTTTCTAACTCCAAACCCAGAGCCAGAGAGTAACGAACGATTCACTGAAAAAGCTATTTCTGGAACTAGTGTATTCCTAGCACATACACTACCAAAATGTTCAAAACTTGGGGTCAGTAAGATAATGTTTTTGAAAGAAGTCCCTTATGCTCACCACGGCTGAATTTATTTGATCAAAAATTCAATGAAAAAAGTAATATGATGCATCGCTACTAAAAACAGTAATTTTGTGAACTATTATTTTAATTTAAAATCCTAATTTTTCAATGTTCTGTAACTTTTGATTAATGTAGTAGATCACTGCTAAATAAAAGTATCGATTTCACAAAAAAAAAAGTCCCCAAACTTTCAACTAAGCAAACTCTCTCTATAATGAAAATATCCCTCCTCTATTAAACATTACCTAAACAACTAGTATGACTAAATGCAACAAAAACCCTACTTTCTATTTAAAAAAAACAAACAAACAAACAAAAAAGCCCTTTGATAAGTCTTGTCCAAAATTGTCCATTTAAGGTCCAATTTAATACCTGAATTTAGTTAGGGTAGTAAAAAGGAAGTATAACTGTGTTTGAATTTAATTCAAGTTTTAATTGAATTAAGTAGAAATAAAATAAAAATTCATGTAACTTTCATAAGTGTAATTTTGTGTAATAAAAAATTTAAATACTATACTACACTATAACACTATATATACAATACCAGTCAAAAGTTTGTGAACATTAAGATTTGTAATTTTTTTTTTGTTTTTTTTTTTAAAGTCTCTTCTGCTCACCAAGGCTGAATTTATTTGATCCAAAGTACACCAAAAACAGTAAAATTCTGAGAGATTTTTACTATAAAGCTGAATTTTTAGCTTCGTTACTCCAGTCTTCGGTGTAACATGATCTTTAGAAATCATTCCAATATTCTGATTTGCTGCTCAAAAAAAATAAAAAAAAATAAAATAAATAAATAAATAAATAAATAAATTATTATTATTATTGTTGAAAACAGCTGAATAGAATATTTTCAGGTTTCTTTGATTAATAGAAGCATTTGAATTTAAAGCATCCTTGCTAAACAAAAGTATTCATTTCTATCCTTTCTAAAATAATAATAATAATAATAATAAATAAATAAATAAATAAATAAATAAATAAATAAATAAATAAATAAATAAATAAATAAATGTTTCTTGAACAGCAAATCAGCATATTAGAATAATTTCTGAAGGATCACTGAAGACTGAAGTAATGATGCTGAAAATTTTAGCTTTGATCACAGCAATAAATTATATTTTAAAATATATTCAAATAGAAAACAGCTATTAAAAATAGTATGTGTATATATTTCTATATATTTTACTGTTTTTGCTGTACTTTGGATCAAATAAATGCAGGCTTGGTGAGCAGAAGAGACTTCTTAAAAAAAACAACAAAAAAAAACAATAAAAATCGTACTGTTCAAAAACGTATGACTGATAGTGGCAAAAATTCCAAAAGTAACAATAGTAACTGCATTAATGAGTGATAATAATAGAAATAGTAGTCATAATAGCAGCAGTAGAAATAGTAAGTGTAACTGTATTAGCAATAGTAACAATAACAGTAGCAATTACGAAGACAGAAACTGTAATTATGGTAGTTATAGTAAAGACAGCAACTTGTGTAAATGTATAAGCATTTGATTATGTTCAATTAGAAGAAATGAGAGGATTGTAAAGAAACAGGACAGGAGGTAAAATGGCTGTAGAGACATTAGATGCAGAGCAGGTGCCCAAGAGTCACACAGACGGGACGAAGGGAGAGGAGGGGGTTGAACATGAGCCAGCGAAGCATCCTCCCATCATCACATCTCAGGCTGGTTGGAACACAGAGAGTGAAAGAATGTAAGACACAAGGGCAGTGGGGGTGGAGCGGTGCGAGAGAGTGAGACGCGGCAATGCAGAGCTAGCACAGGAGAAAGTAGGTCAGATTCATCCACTCCAATTCAAACGCACACAAGCGCAATATCATACCCGTCCACCTACACTTCAACAGTCATATAAATCCCCCAACCTGTTCTTTAACTAAGCCTTTCACTACAGGATGACTGAACACACAAACACACCCAGCTCATAAATAAATACCACAACAATGAACTATTTACTGTGTGTATTTCATGTGTTTAAATTCTAATCACAAAGTAGTCGGTAGTACAAAAATAAAATTGTTGAATATAAATATTGAATGTATACTGTATAAACCACTCATTTTTTTTAAAGCAACACTGTCCAACAGTGACCCCAGTGGTCAAGTTTCTCCCATGAGCTTGTTGTGTTTTCGAATCCTGAGTTCATTCATGGAGCTGGTAATGCTGCATCTGTGTTAATTAATTGTTCTGATTGATTGCTTTGTTGTGCCTGGCAGCATTTAGTGTTTAATTGCTTATGTCTGGAGTTGTTGTTGCACCACCTAATGGACTGGATGGTGAAGTGCTGGACGAGGCATTTAAAAGCAATGGCAGCTGCTTTTATTACTACAACATTGTAGTAATAATAACACAATATGTGACCCTGGACCACAAAACCATAAGTGTCATAAGTGTCAATTTTTTTTTTAAACTAATGATAGGACAATATTTGGCCGAGATACAACTATTTGAAACAACTATCTGGAATCTGAAGCTGCAAAAAAATCTAAATACTGAGAAATTTGCCTTAAAAATTGTCCAAATTAAGTTCTTAGCAATGGATATTACTAATCAAAAATTAAGTTTTGATATATTTATGGTAGAAAATTTATAAAATATCTTAATGGAACATGATCTTTACTTAATATCCTAATGATTTTTGGCATAAAAAAAAAAAAAAAAAATCAATCATTTTGACCCGTACAATGTATTTTTGGCTACTGCTACAAATATACCCGTGCTACTTAACACTGGTTTTGTGGTCCAGGGTCACATATATAGTAATAATAAAATAAAGATTACTGTACTACTATAGGTATTGTTTTTAAAGCAATGTAAAAAAAATAAATAAATAATGTTTAAAACAAACTTAATACATAGTATGTTAATATACACTATTGTTCAGTGTTTGGAATCTAAAATTTTTTTTATGAATTTTGTGATTTTATTCAGGAAGGATGCATTATGATGCATCAAAAATGATGAATGATAAATGAGAGATTATAAAAATTACACTGAAACATGCACACAAAAAATACTCTATAACATACAATATAATACTATATATACACTACCAGTCAAAAATGTTTTTAAAAAGTCTCTTCTGTTCACCAAACCTGCATTTATTTGATCCAAAGTACAGCAAAAACAGTAACATTTTGAAATATTTTTACTATTTAAAATAACTTTTTTTTTATTTGAATGTATTTTAAAATATAATTTGTTCCTGTGATTTCAAAGCTGAATTTTCAGCATTACTCCAGTCTTCAGTGTAACATGGTCGTTCAGAAATCATTCTAATATTCTGATTTGCTGCTCAAAACACATGTATTATTATCATCATTTTTATTATTATCATAATAAAAACAGCTGAGTAGAATTTTTTCAGGTTTCTTTGATGAATAGAAACAGCATTTATCTAAAATAGAAATCTATTGTAACATTATAAATGTCTTTATAATCAATTTTGATCAATTTAAAGCATCCTTATAAAAATAAGTATGAACTTCTATAACTAACTAATTTTATTCTAATTTTTATTTAGAATAAAAATTCTAAAAAGATTTCCATTTTAAATTAATGGTGTTCTTTTGAACTTTCCATTCATCAAAGATTCCTGAAAAAAAAATGAAAAAAGATCACTGTTTGCACAAAAATATTAAGCAAATATAAATTTCAATGATCATGATAAGAATGTTTCTTTAGTACCAAATCAGAAAATTATGTGACACTATTTTAAAATATACTGAAATAGAAAATGTTTTTTTTTTAATTGAAATAATACAGTTTTTACTGCATTTTTGATCAAATAAATGCAGCTTAGGTAAATATGAGAGTATTTTTTTCAAAAACATTAAAAATCTTATTGGAACAGTAATATATTATTGAAATGTTAATATTATAAGAAATGTTTCTTTTGTGTTCATAGTGTAGCATAAAAGATTCCGCATTCCTTTAACCTGCAAACTGTGCAAAAATCAAAAGGAAAGTGTAACATGAATTTACACTTTACTAATAAACAAATGCAAATAGTAGACTTGTAGTGTGTGTGCATATAAGCACATCAAAGATTGCGAATTCCCACTTTTTCGTTTCGCTCGGATGGGGTGAAATGAGTTTTCCCTCTGCAGGCTACTGTAAGCGACTCATTTACATACGAATTTCAGTATAATCACTGCAACAGGCAATTCATAGCAGCCTTTACCTTGAAAGGGCAGGCAAATGGAGCTATTTAGAGAATCCTCGCTCTCTCTCCCTTTTGCTCATTAGTATTCTAAACCGGCAGGCCAACTAATGGACTAAATATCAGACAGACATGGATCGTCTAGTTGCTATGGGAACTGCATCTGCAGCAGCGAGAGTGAGGTGAGGTGAGAAATGCAGAGGAAAAGAGAAACACATAGAGATGGAATGAGAAAGAGAACTAGTGGAGGCTGAGAGAAATAATGGCGGACCAAACAGAAGGAGAGGAAAAATTAGAGAACTAGAGGGACAAATGAGAGGTGACCATTTGGAGCCTGGAAAAGCGTTCGGCATGAAGGACGACCTTGCTGAAGGACACAATGATTGCAGCCAGCACCTCGACACAAAGTCGCTGGCAAACAGACTAATGAGGCCTGAAAAAAACGTTCACATTATTGTGTGCATTTATAATCCAGCACATTAGGCACAGAGCAGCTTCCTGTCTCAGCTCTATGCTGTATCATGCCCGCTTCTCATTACACTGACGCTATAACACACACTTAAGCTAGCAAGCGCCTTTGGAAATGGAAATCTGATCCCATCAATGAAGGAAATTCACTTATGCCTCTGCTCTAAAACTCTCCTCTCAAAATTATTGATTTATAAAGAATGAAGAGTGCTGCTGCACAAATTACTGTCTGGGAAAACACACTATTGTTATTGTCATATTTGCTGTTTTCTATACTGACAATATAGGTTTAACTATAAAAAGGTTTTTATATTCTGGGGGATACAACCATTTGAGAGGCTTTGGGAAGAGGCAGTGAAAGTAAAAAATAAATAAATAAAAATAAAATCTTGTTTTGAAATAAATGTATATTATTAATATTTACATAGTAAGGATGCATTAAATTGATGAAAAATAAACGTGTAACTGTTTTCTATTTGAAAATACTGTACTTTTAAAATGTAATTTATTCCTCTGATGGCAAAACTAAAATTTTTAGCAGCCTCCAGTCTTCTATGGAAGCCCGTTTCTGCCACTGAATAATTAAAAAAAAAGTAATGGCGACTTTTTATTGTCTTGAATTATGACTTTCTTTTCTCAGAATTGCGCGATACAAACTTGCAATTCTGATTTTTTTTTCTCACAATTGCAAGGTTATTGACTAGTTTATATCTCACAGTTCTGACTTTATAACATGCAATTATGAGTTAAGTCAGAATTGTGAGATAAAAACTAGCAATTCTAAGAACATTTATGAGTTTATATCTCACAAAAAAAATAGAGAAAAAAAGTCAGAATTGCAAGATACAAACTCGCATTTGTGAGGGAAAAAGTCAGAATTATTTTTTATCTTGCAATTCTGACTTTATTTCTAGTTTTAATCCCACTATTCTGACTTTATAACTATTCTAACTTCACATTATAATCCGCAGTTGCAAGCTTACGTCTCACAGTTGTGAGAAAAAAGTCAAAAATGCGAGTTTGTAATGAATTGCGAGTTTACATTTTGCAATTCTGAAATGTAAACTTGCAATCTTGAGAAAAAAAGTCACAATTGTGAGGTAAAAACTCGCAACAACCTTTTTTTTATTCATTATTTAGTGGCGGAAACGGGCTTCCATGGTCTTCAATGTTACATGATCCTTCAGAAATCATTCTAACATGTTGATTTAGTGCTCAAGATTTTTTTTTTTTTTTTGGTGCTGCTTAAAAGTTTTGTATCAGGCGTGATGCATGTCTTTTAGGATTTTTTTATTTCAAATGAAACAGCATTCATTTGAAATAAAAATCTTTTGTAACATTATAAATGTCTTTACTGTGACTTTTGATCAATTTAATGCATCCTTGATATATAAATATTAACAACAATTTGTTCTAAAACTAGATTTTATTTTTATTCATTTATTTATATTTAGTTTTGCATTTTAGTAATAGAAAGTGATTAGATTGTAATTGTCAAAATGAACTTAGTGTTCAGAACAGCTCATTGTCTTCACTTTTAGTGATGTGACAAGACCTTGTCAGTCTTTGTCACACATGAAGCATGTCAACTCAAATTTATTTAACTGATTTGCTTCCCTCTCAAAAGTTCACAGCAAGGACAAAACCATGTCTTTTTTTTATTATTTTTTTTTTTAATCAACATATCTCTATTAATGTCTTCTGAAAACATTCTAAAAAAATCTAAATTCACTACAGCATAGTTTAGTTCAATAAGAAACAAAACTGGGGTTTGATTTAATGTATTACTCATAACAGAAAGTAAAAAGAACCAGCATGATGCCTATCCCATCATGCCTATCCACTTTATTCTTTGACGCAGAAGCAAGCATATAGGCGAGACTTCCG
The DNA here is from genome assembly GCA_036247105.1 of Cirrhinus mrigala. Lineage (NCBI taxonomy): Eukaryota > Metazoa > Chordata > Actinopteri > Cypriniformes > Cyprinidae > Cirrhinus > Cirrhinus mrigala. The sequence continues at coordinate 13,275,473 of CM070018.1, read as the reverse complement.
GTTCGGGCAATAACAAGAAGAATAAAAATGTGCAGTAAACGGTAAAACTGTTTGCACTACAAACCAGTGTGTTCACAATTAAGGTAACACATTAAAATAATATGGTAAAATACACCAATTTGCAATATCAAGCAGCAAAACAAGCTGTTTTGCACAGCTAAAAATTCCTGGATGGATGAGACCAGAAGCCAGACCCATAAAATTCACAAATGGCTGTGCCCGCTTTTACAGAAAAAATAAGGTGGATAGCAATCAGACATCAACCTCAGAAAAACTATTGGACCACTATGGGGATTGCTGTAAATTCCCCCTCTCTCACACACATAGACACACATATTCAGACTCTTTGTCTCCACTCCTTTGCAGCACTGCACATTAACAGCATTACAGAGAAGTGCAGATTGGAATCTGGCCCAGTTTTGTTAGCGAGGGCATGGAGGTCATTCTGAGGCACTCTGGCTATTAAGCACACAGAAAGTGATCAAAGAGCAAGTTGGGATCAATAGAAAGTAATGGCATGTGATTTTGCTGAGTTGAGAGAGTAAAAAAAAGAGAGAAAAGATTGATCATCTGGATATTTCGCGGTGCACATGAAGGCAATAAAGCGAAGCCCCAAAGCAAAAAGAGGACTAAACCTGAAGGATGATTTAATATCAGTAAGTGATTACTGTCAATGAGTTTTTCAATGACCTATCGACCTTCTATATGCATGTCAATATATAATTACAGTCACAGAAAGATGCAAAGCCCCCCATTTGCTTTCCTACCGCCTGAAGCACAAGTCTTTGACCCCGAATCCTTAACGCTATAATGATGTCAGAGGTTCAGAAACGACACACTAAGACATCCATCCAAACTCCCGCTTACTCTCCCAGGAGCGTTGAAACAGGATTTGAGTCCAAAAGGCACCATTCATTCCTTGAGGGAAGCGTTAAAAGGAGACAGACTTAATGAATTCCTGTAGAGAACTCTTTCATTTAACTTCACAGAGCCTTTTAGTTCAAACCACAGTGATCAATAGAGACAAGGGTCCTCATTCAGATGAGACACTAGCAGAGCTGACACCAACACCTTTGTTTCAAGCCCAATTTAAACAGATTACACAAACACACTGGAGTTGGCATCTCACAGTGGAATTCCCTCTTTTGAAAGAATTACATAGGCTAATAATGGAGACTTTTCTTGCTGCAACAAAGTAGTCAACAGAATCTCAAGACTCGAAATAGTCCAGCTAATCCTGACCCGGGTCTTCACACGTTCTATTTAGTGCATGAGTGAAGCGCTCCTTGATAACTCTGACAGGTTGAGTGACAGCTAGAGTGATGCAGACAGATGTGTCTGAGTGTGTGCGCAAGTCGGACTGGGATTGTGTGGGTGTGTATCTGTCGGGGCTGTAGTTTGAAACTCTTTGAATAATGCTTAAAGGCAGGTGTGATGGCTGGAGCGATGAGGTATTCCCTCTGTAGAGGGAAAGAGGTGCAGTGCTTCCTGTGTGCTGTGCATGCCAATGAAGAAGAGCCTGGTTAAAAATAGAGCTGCAGTCACACAACTTTAAATATTTAATCTCCTACATCGCTACGCTGGAAAAGAAGAGAGAAAGTAGGGAAGGATGAAAGAAATATTGAGCCTCCACAGGCAGCATTTTAAAGGGATGGTTAAAAAGGGTAATTCTGCGTTTCAAAATATAAGCCGGGCTATATGGCCAAAAATATTATCATTAATAATCTATCATCAATAATGATAATTTATATTTTTCCCTATATCATACGGCATCAATATTTATCATGGTATTCATTTACTATTAATGACTAAGGAAATGAATTTCACATGTTTGTTAGACCTTGAATATAAATGTAAACATAACTTGTTTGTTCACAATTTAATTCCACAGAGTAAGCTACCTTTTAATTTAGGGCCCCATTAAATCAGTTTTATTGCCTTTTCCATTTTATTTTTGGATTCTGTGTTTTATGATTTAATACAAACATATAATCAAAAATGGCTCCTAATGAAATGCATTCATAAAACCTTTCAAAAAGTTTTAATAAAAAATTTAATCAATGTTTTAAAATGTAACCAAATGGAAAAAAAAAAAAAAAATATATATATATATATATATATATATATATATATATAAAATTTACATCATATTTGATTTTTATATATATATATATATATATATATATATATATATATATATATATATATATAAATCAAATATGATGTAAATTACTGCATAAATTAAAAAAAAAAAAAACTTTGTTGTATGATATTTCTTAAAAATAACAATATTATTAGTATTTTTATTACTTGACATTTTAATACACAATAGTACCATGTGTCATAATTTCTTCAAGTGAAACCGAACTTCTATTTTGCCAGGTTGTGATGAGGATTTTTAAATTTTTGGTGTGTACGGTAGTTTTTTTTTCTCAAATAAAATGGTGAAAAGCTTGTAAAGTGACTCTCGGAGCAGCTCTGGAGATGAAGTTTGCGTGTTCATGTCCTCATATTGCGAGACTGCAGATGCAATTTGTCATAATCTCAATATGATATCATTTATCCCTATTCAAAATCTGACTTTGTCTTTTTTTCTAAGGAATCCAACCAGAATATTTTGATAAATATATTAGCTCTATTTTCCACCCAACTACTGTACAATGAATAGGGGAGGCCTTTTTTTTTTTTTATTCATTTGCATTAGGAAAACATGGAAATTCACAAATATTGAGAAATGCAGACGGAATTTAGTTCTAATTTAGTTGTTAACTGAAATAGCTGAAATAAAAATAAAATATAAATAGATGGAAAACTTGAACTGAAAATTAGAAATGTTGCCTCGGCCACTAACTGACATAAGTTTCAGCTTGAGCACGAAAATTACTGGAAACGGAAATAAATAGGCTTTGTTGTGCCACAAAGCCTATTTTATTCCATATTTGTGTCTATCTATATTTATAATTCTTAAGATATGGCATAAAGGAATAGTTTACCCAAAAATAAAAATTCTGTCATTAATTACTCATCGTCATGTTGTTCCGAACCCGTAAGACCTTCATTTATTTTCGGAACACAAATTAAGATATTTTAATGAAATCTGAGATAGACAGCACGCAAAAAGTATTCTTGTAGCTTCATAAAATTCCGGTTGAACCACTGATGGACTATTTTAACAATGTCCTTACTACCTTTCTGGGTCTTGAACGTGTCAGTTGTGTTACTGTCTATGCAAGGTAAGAAAGCTCAAATCTCAAACTATCAAAAATATCTTAATTTGTGTTCCAAACTTACTGGTCTTACATGTTTGGAACAACATGAGGGTGAGTAATTAATTACAGAATTTTCATATTGGGGTGAACTAACCTTTTAATAAACCAATCATCAAATTAATGATAATCCAGTTCACCTGTGTGCTTCATGTGTGCAATTTGTACGAATAATGTTTAAGACAAACAGTGAAATATGACGAATGATGGTGTAGGATAAACACAAGGCAGGTCTCAGATTAAAATAAAGATGTTGAGAGAGAAAGTGGGCACTTAGAGAAATAATCCTCTCTATTTATGTAGAGCCGAATGAGTTATAAGAGACTTTGTTGACAACATTCTTAATGCAGATAAGAGGGTTACGATTTTACTCGCATGTGGCACAGACTGTGCCAGTCAGACTGATTTTCAATACATGGGATGTTCTTCCGATCTATTCATAGCACAGGAGAAACAGTTATGTCTGCAGTTTTCCCGTAAAGCCACTGTGGCAGAAAAGTCAAACCAGTTCAGTGTCAAACCTCAGAGAAACGTGCCCCGAGATCCTAACTCACTTAACAGCAACATCATAATGTGATAGGTTCAGTTTAATTGAAAATGATTTAAACAGACTACCATTTTTGTACCACTAACTCTCAAAAGCTGCTACACAAGCTCTTTCCTAGGCGTCACTGTTGAAATCGCAATAGGAAGTGAACTGAGAGACGAAGGAACAGGCTTCTCTGCGGTGGCTAGTGTTCAGGCTGCTGTGCAGGACAGCAGAGGAGAGATAAAGGTTAAGTACGGATCTACAGGGAGAGGAAAGCAGCAGAATACAGCAGCCTCAGACCCTGGCCTTTTGTTCAGCGAATGGATCATGCTGATGGATGGATCCAGAGAGAGCTTACGGCTGCAGGTCATTAGCAGCGAAACGTTAGCAAGGTGTTTTCTAAAAAACACTCTGCTTGGAGGATACAGGGGTTTTATTTACAGAAAAAGCAGTGAAGCATCTGTGTAAGGCAAGTCGATATCAGTCAGTACGTTTACATGCAGTTGTTTTAGTAGTCAAGCTAGTCTTCATCTGTCTGACCTAGAACATATACAATAAGCAATCAAATATTTGAAGGATTAAATACAAAGTTCTATCGTGAAACTCTAGATGGCGCAGACTGATGGATCATTAACGTGAACTAGGGCTGGACGATTTTTCAGATTTTATCGATTAATTTGAATTTAATGTTTTGCCATGATTTCATTTCTTAGAAATCGAGGAATCACAATTTTAAATAGAAATATTACGTAACAGGAAAATTAGACACTGACAATTTGCTAATAATAACAGTAAAGAGAAAAGAACGATCCAACCGAATGTCGGTGCACATGATTAACCGTTCACATGTGATGCGATTACAGTTAGGCGCAACACAACTGACACATTTAAGACCCAGAAAGGTAGTAAGGACATTGTTAAAATAGTCCATCAGTGGTTCAACCGTAATTTTATGAAGCTACAAGAATACTTTTTGTGTGCTGTCTATCTCAGATTTCATTAAAATGTCTTAATTTGTGTTCTGAAGATGAATGTGTTTTTGTGTTGACAAAGATGCGACACGGCAATGGAAAAGGAAAAACATGCAAAAAGATGGGAGTGAACATCTTTTAACTTGAGCGCTGCATTTTTAGAATGCCGTTTCATGCATGGGACGCTGCAAGATACGCGAGTGCAACAGTCAAATGCGTCCGTGTTTACACAGAAAAAAAACTATGGAAAAGCAGCACAATCGAATAAAAAACCTGTGAAGAAATACTTCTGTATATCTGATATTTCATATTTGCATCATGGTGACAGGCTGAAAGCTGCTGTTCATTGTTTTGACAGAACATTTATAGTTATTAATAGTCTACTGGTGTTATACCTTCAGTCATTTTGAATTTGAATTACCTTGACATTTGAGATTTTTTGAAAGCATTTTCCTTGTATTATTTCTTAACATAATATGTATAGGACAAGTTTGTACAAGGTGTAGTTGTAGTTCATACATCTTTTCTGCAAAGATATCTAACAAGCGATTTGTTTAACATATACATCATATTGACAATTTCATGTGTGGTGCACCTGGAATAGAACTTTCGTTAACTACGCTCTGAAAAATGCTGGGTTATTTTTTTACCCAAATGCTGGGTTCAACATGTTAAGTCATTTTATTGGCTTATGTTTAATATTTTTTACCCAGGTGCTGGGTAGTTTTTCTGTAAGTTGCTGGGTGATTTTTTTCTACCCAAACGCTGGGTTAAGCCTGTCTATGACACAAACAACCCAGCTGCTGAGTTACAGTCAGAGTGCAGGCTTTTTGAGTCCTCTACAGGAGAGAGCAGTTCTCAGCACCACCGATTTGGTGCACTTCTTCAGCGAAATAAAGGTTTGTAAACATTTTATTTCATTTCTTAAGTCTTCACTGTGCTGTATATTATATTATTTTATGCAACGCAACATTCAATGACGAGATGTCAGTCAGCTGCATTAGCAGCGGTTACTTTGCATGATGGAAACGCCTTTTGCTCTGCATAAAATAAATGGATTTTATTCGTTATAGTACCAAGTTTAATTTAATTTGATAATAAAATATGTTCTTTACTCTCAGTACTGTTTGACTTTGTTTATGGGCAGGTTTTGGAACAGCAGCCCTTCACCAGCTCAGATTTCGGTGACACATCGGCACGGAAATTAGCGCTATTTCGGTAAAAAATTATTACAGAGAAGGACCGAATACACTAAAATTAAAACGGTACTTTTAAATGTTACATTTTTTAATTTGGTTGTTAAATGAGTTTAAATGTAAGTAATACTTGTAAACTATGCTGTATTCACCAAAATAAATTTAATTTGTCTTGTATTTCATCCATATGTTCTTAATAATAAATGTTTTGTTGCCTCTAGTAATTCTGTGTCTGTTCATTTCATTTCCAGTCCATTTTAAGCCAGCAATATAATATTTTTTTAAACAATAGTTGACTTAAAACAACCCAGCATGTTTGGTAAAAACATTTAACCCAACCAGCTGGGTCAAAATAACCCAGCATGTGTTTTGTCCAATATTTACTCAGTGATGGGTTGCCAAATAACCCAAGTAGTGTTGTTTTTAACCCAGCATTTTTTAGAGTATATAGGGTTAACAAAGAAAAAGTTACTTGAATCAAGTTGTAGTTACATTTTCAAGTTAGATAGATAAATAGATGAATGAATGAATGAATGAATGAATGAATAAATAAATAAATAAATAAATAAATAAATAAATAAATAAATATCAAGAATTGGTCAAACGTTCTGAAAAAAAAATAAAAACATTTTTTTAAAAAATCGACATTTTAATTTTTTGCCATATCACCCAGCCCTATGCAAACTGATGATATTCACAGCGTTAAACTACTTAGCACAAGCTGATGGGTTTATGTTGCATATGCAGCCAATAAGCTTGCTGCTTTACATTTAAATGGCTGGTTAGCATTCACTAGAGCATTTTGTAGCGTGCTTTCAGTTTTCCTCTGAAACCCTCAACATCCCCAGCTCCACTTGTATAGATTTGCTACGGGTTATTATATATGCTATTTGTGCAGTAACTGTATGTCTTAAATACTCACAGCACTACATTGACTTAAGTATTGGCAGTAGCAAGTTCTTATGTAACCGTAATTTTATGAAGTTAAGAAAATACTTTTCTAACTTTTCATTTTCTGAATGCATGTCAATAACAACGTCCTTACTATGTTTCTGTGTCTTGAACGTGATAGTTGCGTTACTGTCTATGCAGGGTCAGAAAGCTCTTGGATTTCATCAAAAATATCTTAATTTGTGTTCCGAAGATGAACGAAGGTCTTATAGGTTTGGAACGACATTAGAGTGAGTAACTAATGACAGAATTTTCATTTTGGGGTGAACTCTTTAAAAGATGTGGTTCCAGTGTGTATTTTTAGGTACACTCTGAGTGAATTTTATTATGGTGTGTTTGTATTTTAAATCATAATCGGCTCTGTTAGATAGGCTCATTTGGTTATAAAAACACACAGACACACATACACACAAAATGCAAACTTTCATTCAGACTGCCCTCATCTTACCTGTATCTCTTGGCTTTCCTCTAATCTCAGTACACAGACAGACACACTTTACATACCCCAGATAACCTTTAGAGTCCATCTCATTTTTCTGATTCATAAGCCCTACAAAATCATCAAACGGCCTGTTATAGTGTCTACCGCCCGTCGATTTCAGGAAGTGTAACCCCTCAGCCATCAAACTATCACACACCAGGGCATAATTTAGCAAACATCAAGCAGAGCATATTGTATCTCCTCTCTGTACCGTCCTCAGCTTGTGCAATCATTTGGCAGATTCTAGGAAGCTTAAAGTAGCTCTCAAATGTAGAAGACACAAATTTTTCTCCCGCTTCATAAAAAGCCACGGGGGGGTACCAATCCAACAGGGCTAAGCTGGCTGCTCTGTCCTTAAACGCCCTGAACTGGCACCGCAGACAAGAGAGTGGATGAATTATCATGGTTGGCACTCTTAGCCTTATGTGCCCTGGCCCTGTCCCCAGAGTCCTGCTATCTCTCCCAAATCGCTCTCAGGAGCGCCCCCTGTTGGTGTCACCTTTTGAAGTGGCTGAGCAGGGTCCCAACCAGCTCTCCGATGCGGCTGTCCCCCGCTGGCACCATGCCCTGCAGGCACACGATTAGGTCCCGGTTGTCTTTGGTGTGGAAGACGACCAGCTGGTCTTTCCCAGGGGAAACGCTCACTCCGGTCACCTGAGACAGGAAGAAAGGGCGATGCGAGTTAAAACAGCACTCATACAGACACACAGCAGGCCAGCGTGCACTAATAAGCTCTGCCATAATTTAGATCTCATTATCGCAAACCTGCAAACAAGGGCCCTGGGTTTTGGAGGTGCACTCACAGGAAACATTACACATCTGTTTGTACATCGAGGTGTGGGAACAACTCATAATTTACTGTGTTACAATGAACAAGATGAAACACACACTTCCAGAGCAGATGACCTTCAGAAGCAGCTGTATTTTAGTATACAGTAATTTATTTACTATTTATTAATAATTTGAATTAGCTTTTGATTTTTATGTTTTCAGTTTTATTATTTTTGCTTTTATTTTTATTTCTGTCTTAGTATGAACTGAACTGAAATTTAATTTTAGCTAGAGAACATTTCAAATGTTTATGTTTACATTTTCTAGACTTTCATCAAATGTTTGTATTTTATTTCAGCTTTATTTTAATCAACAATTTTTTTTTTTAAATAGTTTTAGTTAACAATAAAAACACTGTTACAAACAATAATTCAACATGAGGCTCATGATAACTAATGGGTTATTAGTAGGGGGTGGACGATATGTGTTTTTCAGGGACAATACCAATTAGTACAGATCAAGTAGACCGATAACCAATATTTAGAACCGATATATATGTCTGATGTAAAAATAAAAAATAATGACAAAATTAAGTATAACAAGGGCTCTGACAAAAACTGTCTTCAAATGCTTCTAAATTATTTTATCTGCAAAAAGGTTTTGAAAATGAAAATATCGATACCGATAACCATAAAAACATTTAATATCGGCACCGATAATCTGTTGACCCCTAGTTATTAGATGTTTGATTGTGGTGGGTTGGTGTGTAGGACCTTTTTGGGAGTTTTAATTCAACCAGAACAGACTGCATAGGTCAATGAGGTTACGTTATTTCTATTGTATGCAAAAATAAATTTAAAATGCTAGTCATACAGACAAGGACTTAACTTGAATACTCCTCAACTATGATTTTTTTTTTTCTTCAACTAATAATTTTTTAAATAGTTTTAGTTAACAATAAAAACACTGTTACAAACAATAATTAAACACGAGGCTCATGATAATTAATGGGTTATTAGTAGGGGGTGACCGATGCCAATACCGATTATTACTGATCAAGTAGACCGATAACTGATATTTTGATATTATATACCAATATTTATGTCTGATGTAAAAATGAAAAATAATGTCAGAATTAAGAATAACAAAGGCTCTGACAAAAGCTTTCTTTAAATGCTTTTAAATTAAGGAAATTAATTAAATTAATGTTTAAATTAAATTAAAAAAAAAAAAAAATATATATATATATATATATATATATATATATATATATATATATATATATATATATATATATATATATTTTTTTTTTTTTTTTTTTTTATTTTTTTTTTTAAATTAACGAAATAAATTTTAAAATATTGAATGAAAGCATAATAATAAAAGTTACAATTTGACAAGAAAAACATAACAGGAAAAGATAGAAAGGACACCTACAGAGACTGGCCAGCAAAAAATAAAAAAATAAAAAAATCTTTTATTGGAGTGACAAAACAAACTTAGAAACAAAAAAAACATTCATAATTCAAAAATTCATGATTTTTTCAGTTGCTCTGAAAAACATGTTTGAAAAAATTTCTGAAAAAAATATTAGACTGCTTGTTTACAGTCACAAGCATTCATTTTCACGGTCACCGCTTGACAATTTCTTTCTCAAAGAAATGTAATAAACATTCTTTAAAAATATCTTAAACCAACATGAATAAAAAGATTACATTTCCAATAACTAATTTTAAAAATTAAACTCCCAGACAATCTTATTTGACCCAAAAACAATAGCAAGCCTCTACACACAACTGCTCTTATCAAGATGAAACATATGAAAATGCAATGCAGTTTCCTTAAGGGAAAATTTCTTTGTCTTTCATCCTCATCTTATTCACCCAGATAAGGGCTAGAGTTCAACGAACACAGTCTGGGCTATAGGGCTAACAGCTAGGGGGAAATCGAGTGCACTGACTCCCCCGTGGACCAGCTTTCTCTGGCAAAAATCACTAGCTGAATAGATTAAGAAACCAAGGACTCTACACCACACTGTCAATACCATTTATCTCGCCCTCATTTATCTTAAACGAAAGCTTGGCTGGATAGGAACCATCTCTACCACATCTAAGACCTCGATGATGGTCTCATAGAAAAAAAGAAGCAGGATGGCGACAGCTGGTGTGACCAAATTAGGACCAAATGATAATATGGTCATTATGAGATGCCGGATATGAGCAATTTGTCACTTATGTGTAAATATTTAAAGAACGGTTATAAAAGACAAATGCGAGCAGTCAAACATGACACTGATGACCAGGCCAGAACAAGCTGTGGTATCCTGATATCCACATAATGCTTGTGGAAATATGGATCAGGCACCCCAGGTCTCTCTAATCGGTAGGGAATGAGTCACATTACCACTGACTTCCTGCGTTCAGATGTGATTGAAGGAAGTGTATTGCTCCTGCTGTCTAGTCAAAGATTCATTATGTGATCTAAGTGTGATTTTGTGCACTATAAGGTACATATTTTCTTTTTCCCCTTCTATAGTAATATTGGGTAATTTTATTATCATTTCTTATTATGATGCTGAGATAAATGACCTAAACAAAGCATTCAGGAAAATAAAGTAGACATAAAGAAATAATAGAGACTTCAACAGGAGAGTAAAGAAAAGAAAACAAAGAAAGCCTACAGAAGTGTGAAGACAAACACAAGCCCGAGCAGAAGGAACACACCGAGGAGGCAAATTTGTGCACATGCCGGAACGATACTAGACATCAGCTGATCTCCCCTCCCGTTCCGTCACCATGACAACCCCATCCCCTGGGATGTTGGCATGACAACAGTGGAGAAGGAGACGGATGAAGGAGGAGGAGCGTAGCTGAGTTGCAGAGTGGATTGTTTTGGGGGGGGAGGAGATTAACGTGGTGTTTATTTATTTATTTTTTGGATAATATCGCCGTAATGTTTTTTCTAGGACATGGCTGTCCCATCCCAACCATTCAATAATGCAATCAGTGTCCTTGATATCCTTTTGTCTTTGAGGTGTTAGCAGTCACATAAATCATTTTAGCCATTTCCCTGACCTGTGCATTCTGTGACACTGGAGCAATAAATAAATGTGAGGGGCAGGGAAGGTTCAGCTGGGCAGCGACCTTTCCCGAATCAAGAGATGTTAACTGCTCTTTTTCGGCATCCAGGAAGCAATCAGAGATTTACTTACATAGGCTTTTTCTTATTTGATCTATGCACATAGTAATAACAGCAATAAAACCCTTTAATGCTTGTATTATATGAAGAAAAAAGATTTTTATTGAATTAAACTCTGGTAATAAATTTTATTTTTGCATCTTTTTATAACTCGCTTTGCCGACTACTCCAGTTAAATTAGATTATTAATTATATTTTTTAAAAATTGTGAAAGAAATGAAATATTTTATTCTGCAAGGATGCATTATATTGATCAAAAGTGACAGTAAAGACTTGGATTTTAGTAACACATTAATAGAAAATTTAAAAGAACATTTTTAAAGGTATTTGTTTGTAATTATGCATCACTTTCCACAAAAAATACAGCAGCACAAGAATTTTTAACATTAATAATAAGAAAACAAATATATTTCTGAAAGATCAATGTGACATTGGAGAACGCAACACAGCTGATGAAAATTAAGCTTTGCCATCAACATAAAGTCTAATTGTCACAGTAAGCTTAGAATGTCTACATAAATATACTGAAACCATATACTGGAAATATAGGATTCAAAATTCAAATTAAATCTAAAAATAAGGAAAAAAACAGAACGTTTTCTGGTTTTAAAAAGTGTAAATAAATCCAAAAGTCCAAAAAATGACTAAAAAATACCCCCTGAAAACTCAATAATAAAAATTTGCATGTTTGCAGTTCTCCAATTTAAGTTTTAACGTTTTAAATTTTACCCAAACGTTTTCATTTTTGGGTGAAGTATTCTTTTAATGGTCACATGACATGTATATAAAAATTAAATGTTTAAATGTTTAATAACTTATTTTTAGCAATGTTTTTTGGCCGCTATTTGATTGTCTTTTTTGTGTGTAATTTTACATTTTCCTGATTTGATTAATTATTAGTTTTTCATGTAGTTTTTGCACTGAAGTAAAAGGAGGACAAACCAAATGCTGAGAAATAATGAAATTCATGTTAACATCAGGTGATTTTTTTTTTTTTTTTTTGTAATTTTACATTTTCCTGATTTGATTAATTATTAGTTTTTCATGTAGTTTTTGCATTGAAGTAAAAGGAGGACAAACCAAATGCTGAGAATTAATGAAATTCATGTTAACTTCAGGTGATTCTTTTTTTTTGCTTGTTTGTTTTTGTAATTTTACATTTTCCTGATGTGATTAATTATTAGCTTTTCATGTAGTTTTTGCATAGAAGCAAAAGGAGGACAAACCAAATGCTGAGAAATAATGAAATTCACGTTAATTTCAGGTGAATTTGTTTTTTGTTTTTTTATGTTTGTTTTTTTGATAATTTTACATTTTCCTGATTTGATTAATTATTAGCTTTTTGTGCAGTTTTGCACTAAAGAAAAAGGAGGACAAACCAAATTAATGTTAATTTCAGGAAGATTTTTTCACTCAAGCTGTTATGCTGATAATACAATATTGAAAAAAAAAACAAAAACAAAAAAAAAACAAGAAATTACTTTAAAATAAAGTCAAATAGAAAACTGTTACAATAATACAGTATTTTTACTTTTTACTATATTTTTGATCAAATAAATGCAGCCTTGGTGAGTCTGAGACTTCTTTCAAAAACACTGAAATTTTTTTACAAAAATATATATGTATACAATAAAAAACACTATATTCAGTATAGTGATTCAATATATTTACTGAATCATTCACTAAGAATAAATAAATAAATAGCTCAGGGCTCAAGTGGTCAAGCACTAAAAGTCAGCATTACAGGTCTAAACCCATGTAAAGCTAATCCCTGAGACAAAGTGCTTGACCTGAGCTGTTTCAAGCAAAATGGATAAATAATTTCATGTAGAGCTACATTATGTAAAGTGACCCTGAACGAAAAGACAAGATGTTCTACGAGTTTTAGCTCAGGATGAAATATTTTAGGCTAACAGATTAAAATAGACTTTATCAAACCTGAAAGAATATAAACAGAATCCAGTGTGATTTAACTATGAGGAAAACATGTGAAATAACTGTATTAGAGTACTACAATCTGAATAATCTCTAAATAAATTCTTGATAAGAACTGTTCATAAAGTCCAATTGCGACTTCTGGAATTAAATATTCAATCTCTTTAATCACTAAAATGTATTTGCACTCCAAATACGACTGACAATCATATTCTGCTGCTGTGTGAATGCAACTTATGATATCAAAAAGGTAGATATTTACATTATAGAGTGGGATGCTCTTCATGGGCTTGTACTGCTTGACAGGATCCATTTTGTAGAGGTGGCGATCAGTGATGAGCAATGCTCGGTCCTCTGCTTTATTAAAGCGATTGATCTGTCGAGACAACAATATTGCATAGGTTAACATTACATGCAAAGAAAACATCTGACACTGGAGCAATGATTCACATAATTGTCAGTCAGAGAGGATTCGATTACAATGAGGGATATACCTTGCGGACATTGCAGGAAAAGAGGACTCTCATAAACTTATCTTTCCTCTGCAGATCACTGGAAACAAGAGTAAAGGAAGACGCTGTCCCAGGACTGTCCTTTTTCTAACAACAGAAACAAACTTTGTGTTAAACATTGTAAACTAAATGTATTATCATTTATTGAAAATCAGATGTTTTAAACACTAACCAGGTAGTTGCCCTCCCAGGCTCTCTGCAGTCCAAGATCTGCTCTCTGCCCCTTCAGACACTCTAATGTGGCCACTTTAGCCCTGATCTGCACCATATCCTCGGGAGACAGGTCTTTAATGAGCGTCCAGGCCCACCATCTAAAATATATTTAAATAAATATCAAACACACAGCCATTGCCTGCAACATAAATTGGAATCGTTACAGTATAATGCACACTGTAGCTTAAAAAGTCCACATACTGAAACCACATTGGAAATATGAGATTCAAAATTTAAATTAAACCTAAAAATAAGCAGAAAGCAGAAAGCTTTCTGGTTTAAAAAGTGTAAACAAAAAAGCATAATCAAAAAAACTAAAACTAAAATATTTAAATGTTTAATAGCTTATTTTTAGCATTTATTTTATTATTTTGATTGTTTTCATTTTAAAATTAAGGTTTTTGTAATTTTACATTTCATGATTTTATTAATTATCAGCTTTTCATGCTGTTTTTGTCTTGAAGCAAAAGGAAGGACAAACCAAATTTTGTCAAATAATGAAATTTATGTTAATTTTAGGTAGACTTTACACTCAAGCTATTATGCTAATAATTTAAGCCATATTGAAAAACTGCTTTTTTTTTTAAATGCTGTAGGTGTCATACACTAGCTTTGTGACTAGTAATCTAAACATCAGTAATATTTTTATTTTGAGTGCTTTTTGTTTTTTATTTAGATTTTTTTTATTTATTTTAAAATTAGGGTTTTTTGTAATTTTACATTTCATGATTTTATTAATTATCAGCTTTTCATGAAGTTTTTGTCTTGAAGCAAAAGGAGGACAAATCAAATTTTGAGAAATAATGAAATTCATGTTAATTTCAGGTAGATTTTTCACTCGAGCTGTTATGCTGATAATATAAGTTGTATTAAAAATAGTTTTTTTTTTTAATACTGTAGGTGTCATACACTAGCTTTTGTGACTAGAAATCTAAACACCAGTAATATTTTTGTTTTGAGTGCTTTTTGTGTTTTATTTTGATTTTTTATTTTAAAATTAGTTCTTTTTTTGTAATTTTACATTTCATGATTTTATTAATTATCAGCTTTTCATGCTGTTTTTGTCTTGAAGCAAAAGGAAGACAAACCAAATTTTGTCAAATAATGAAATTAATGTTCATTTCAGCTAGACTTTTCACTTAAGCTATTATGCTGATAATTTAAGTAGTACATTTCATGATTTTATTAATTATCAGTTTTTCATACAGTTTTTGTCTAGAAATCTGAACACCAGTAATATTATTTTGACTTTCAGGTTGTTTTCTACACTGTTTTCAGGGTCAGAGCTGTGTTAAGGCTCTTGTGAATAGATCTCCAACAAGACTTTGATCCAAAGATCAATAAGTGCTTCTGGCAACAACAACAGCCCTGTTGAACACAAGAGAGCCTTTCCTTACTTAAACACCCAAGAAATACACAACCCCCCCTCCAAAAAAACACATTTCCTTGTCCAACAATGATAAAGAACTGAAAGCATCGGAGTGAGTCAGAGACATTACATTGTTATGGTAACATTAGGCCAGACTGTGTTCCCCGCCATACGGCTGACGTTAACACAGCACAGCTGGAGTCATACATGACTACCCCATGAGTCACACAGGGCACCAGTGAGCCTGTCCACTTCCTGTCCTCTGCAACTCTTACCTGCTATAGATGTTCCTCAGCGCCTCCTCAAACTTGCGCAAGACCTTGGGTGGTGTGGGCCACTTCACATGTTTGCCGTGATCCTTCATGCCACGGACGTTTTTGAAGCGCCGGTTGACCTCGCGGATGTATGACTTAACCTTGTATCTTCTATATGCCCGGATGATGATGAGGGCTGCACGCATGCGGCGGTAACGCATTCTGGCCAGTGTCCCACGCCACACCTGTGTGAAAGAGTGAGAGAAAAAGTGTGAAAGATCCGAATATTTCAACCCATTTCAAATATCACAATATGAAAAATAGAAATAACAGACTATCTCTAGCCAAAATAAACAATTTTCACTCAAAAATTAAAATTAAAAAAATTAAATTAAAATTTGACTAAATTCAAATGCTATTCAGACTACAATAAATATATATGACATGAAATAATATTTACTACATTTAGAGTTTAGACAAAAGTAAAAAAAAAAAATAAAAATAAAAAAGTTTTAGAAAAAAGTACTCTAACCTGCTAAAGTTCATTGTTTTAAGCTGTAACTGAATACAGTTACCTTTTTTCTTGCATCCAGATGCATAATCTAAGTATTTCTGTTATTTCAAGTCTAAATATAGCATTTTTTCGTTGTTTATTTGTGAATGAGAATACCCCTGGTAGAGGTACAGTATACCATGATGCCATATATAACATCTGCTCCTGTGTGGAATATAGCTAGACTCTCTAATAACACATATAATATGATCTGTGGCACCCAAAGTGCATTTCCAAGGGTGTAAGGCCTGTCTTAGACATCAATAATAGATGATAATGGACCTCAGGGGAGCTGTTTGAGTGGCTCAGTACTCAGTAAAAATCCTAACCATATGCTGAATCCACTTTACATTGACTTAGGTGGGAAGAAGTGAAAGAAGTCTTGTGTCTGGCAAATATGCCATCATGAACGTGGTTAAACTTGAAGTGTTGTCCAAAGACATCAATTCCAATGTCCTTTTCCATAATACTATCTTAAATATTACAAAGATGCCTCGAGCACGCATTACACTGTATTCACATTAAAATTCAGTGTGAAACGAAATACAAATCAGCACTGTAGTGTGGGCGAGTATCCCTACATGGTCTCTAGTCTTTGCCTGTGTGCTAGCACTGACCTCAAGGAAGAGCTTGCTTTTGAGGTGCTGTGCTACAGTGGCTGAACCCATTACGTAACATAACTATGACTAATGCAGAGGAGTGAAGAAACAACAAGGCTCCACATTCATACTCAGCAAATCCGCTAGCAGAGGTCCTACATCACTAAAATGATGTGATGTACATGATGTACGCTTGTCATTTCTAAACACAAACCAATCAATCGGTCTGACAGAAATGTAGCGCAATTCGGAGAATAACTTATTGATTTGGCATTAATTATGATGTATTATCGAGTGCATACGGGTAATTAGCTTTGCTAATTAGAGGTCGAGGAGACAATTTCAAAGGCTTACAATGCTGCATGTTTCCCAGATTTGCTTTAACTCTGAAATGTGCGTTAACTAAAATTACTTTTTTAGTTTTAAAGTGGATAGAAATGCAGCTGGTGATAATTTGCCATTTTAATGTCAAAACGTATTTACATATTACATAATAAAGAAAATGCTTATTGCATAACCTATTGCTTTTGTACATGCACAGCCAGTAAATGCATGGAAATTTAAATTGAGTTGCAGAAACAACTCCCTTCATACACTGTGTAATTGCACTCTGCCGTGGATTTTTATTTACTCATGTATATGTGTGCGTGCGCATACATATATATGCATGTATCAAGGGCTTTCCTCTGAGGAGGCAATATAGGATGAGAGAAAAATGTAGTACAAAAACAAAACAACGGCAATATCACAAAATATAAGATTAAAAAGTCTAAAAATCACTTGTTTTTCTAAAGAAACTGTCCAACATTGATACCAGCAGGTAGAGTTACAGCTTGAGTCCACATCTCTCTTGCCTCCCCTTAGCCCATTGAGTTTTAACAGACCCGCTTAAGCATGCAGCGAGTTTTGTGGGGGGTAACTGAGAATGAATGGCGGAAAATCATATGAGAGGAGGCAAAGCCTCCATCGCGATATGACTGGACATGAATGGTTATGATCAGCTATGATTGGCTCATACGATAAGTCCCGCCTCCTGTGTTCATGCATGTTCCATGTTCACAAATCAGTCTGAATGAACAATATAACGGTGTTAATGGGAAGCCTAATTTAAAAAAAGTAAGCAAACAACTCACATAATTAGATATAACACCTTTGTTACAACAAAATAACACTTAAAATGGCATGAAAACATGATCTGTGGGAGTTTTTAGTGAGTAATCAGTAGAGGTCGACCGATGTATCGGTTGATTGGCGGAACTATCGGTTATCGGCAAAAATCCATGCCGATAGTTTTTTCCGGTTGGGTCCATTGCTGGAGCGGCTAAGAAGGTCATTATTATACAGCAAAATCCCTATAGTCTTTTTTATACTGCACGAGAGCGGCCTCTAGTGGCGGAAATCACTAACAGCACGTGCCGTTTGTTAGACACGTGACACTGTGCGCTGCACAGAGTGGGACACTTCAAAGGCGGATTTAAAACATCAACAATGAAACGGTGTGTACAATATACTGTAGTACATGTTTTCATGTCATTACTAAGCAGTAAACTTGTTGACTAGATGCTGCATTAGTGGAGAAAGGACAGCAGTATACTTTTTCCTGTTTGGTGATCAAATAAAGTCTTGTAGACCGCCGCTTGAATTAAACGCGACGCGCCCAGTGTGTGTGATACCGGATAATTGCGAGTTCTTCTAGATGCGGCGCTGCACTTTTGCCCGTTGTGTTTTTGTATTTTGATTAGATAACCACAAATGTTCTAGAATAGAAGCAGTTAAACTGTGAAAGTACACAATATCCATATGTATGCAATTTCAATACTGTGGCCTTTCTGTAGATATTTAAAGATGGCCATCTTTAGCTTGATTGTTGATGTAATGGTAACACGTCACAATATGACTCCATTTGTAACATTAAGATTGATAACAGCTGTAGAATAGAAGCATTGTTCCTTGTTAGAGTGTGTTAGTTTCAGCATTTACTGATATATTTAAAAAAATTGAGTTGCTTTTGTTGACATAAATGAACAATGAACTAACTGTAATGATCAATATATAATTAATGTTAATATTCTTATTCATTAAAGTATTGTTCAGTAGGCTTCTTCTTTTTTTGTTAAATAGTAGAGCACTATTTATTTTCCGTTCAGTATCCATTTTAAAAACTATCGGTCGATTAATCGGTATCGGCCAGTGTGGTCCCAACCTAGTCATCGTATCGGTAAAAATCCAATATCAGTCGACCTCTAGTAATCAGCTTGGTGAAATTTAAAGTAAATCTCCATGTCTGTGACCAATATTTACTGAGCTTTGATTACTGATGTTTAAAAAAAAAAAATAGTTAAAATAGTAAGTCAACTATTAAAAAGAATAGCTGAACATAATTTAATAAAATATACTGTTTAAATTGTTACTGCTTTGAATTATTATTTTGGAATACATATAAAATGCTTAAAAACAACTTGATGAGATTCACACTTGGCTTTAATAAATAGAATACTGATTACATTGTTAATGTAAAAATATAAAATTTTTTCCTGATAGTATAATGTTTGTGTAAACAAGAAAATGTGACTAGAACATGAATTTACATTTTGATTAAAAAGTATCAAATTAACAAATAAATGTTGCAAATACCCAATAATACAAATAATCCAAACAAAAAATCTATTTAATTTCAGTCATAACCAACATAGCAGAATGTCTGAGTGAAATCAGCCTGAGCTGTTCAAATTGTGTTTATGCTCATTTAGAGATTCGCACTGTCCATGCTGATGACATTGGAAATGCTTAAACAGTGGGGTGGACAGACGGTCTGTGTTTGCTTTTAGAGAGGATAGTGGTAGTAGACAACACCCGGGGGAATGTGGGTAAATCAGGCCAATAACAGGACCTCAACTTACCCCGCCCCCCTCAGTCAGCTTGTCTGATCAGCGTTTAACAAACCCAGCACAATACCACCTCTCCGCAGCAGATTTACACACTCATCAAAGCCAAACTGGAGAAAGCGAAGACAAAGAAGTCTGATATAATAAATAATTAAAGCATAAATCTTTCAATCAAACCCCACTGTTTAACACTTTTTCTTTTTAATTTTCTTTTCAGGGCTGCCGAAAAAATTTGATTGAAAAGAACGAGTGTGACAGGATAAGATCTACGTATTTTAATGACTGTGCAAACAGCTTCTTTATTGAGGCGAAATGTAAAAATGAATAAAAAGAGGCTGTTTGAATCTCTCACCCTGCAAAAACAGGACAAAGAAAGTCTAGCAGAATCTATTCAGATGTGCCATCAGGTGTCAAAAGGCAATTACAGATGGCTGACAGAATGTGAGGTGACTTATCATTAATCAAAGAGGAAGGCAGGCAAATCCCACAATCCCTGAACACACACAATTTCACACACTGGCAGGACGGAATCACGGTCAGGGTATGTGACAGAGTTAAATGCATACACAAAAGATCCAAACCACAGACAACCCCACGAGACGGTGGGGGAGGAAGACACGAAGGAGCCATTTTCATAAATCAATACCATGTGCTTGGCAAACCATTGACTTGGTGATGGAAGCCTCCATCTACTCTGTGTCCTCTGGCAGATTGTTGGACTTAAATGTGTGTGTGTGTGTGTGTGTCTGGGCTAGATATTGGGGTGCTGCCACTTTCTCAGCCAAATAACAGCAAGCCTCCTTTTGCAGCTGTCACTGCCTTCATATTTGACTGCTGTAATACTTATAAATTTTTTTAGATTTTCAGAATAAAATGCGAGTGGTGCAAAATTAGGGTGCTGCAATGCATTTGCTACCACATACAAAATCCTTACTACCTTTTTGGCCATCGAATAGTGGCAGAGAATGATACAAAAGAGAAGAATTGTTAAATAAAGTAGTTATTTTTGTTTTGTTTGCATACAAAGGTATTCTTGTGGCTTCATAAAGTTACAACTGAACCACTGATGTCACAGACTATTTTAATGATGTCTTTACTACCTGTCTGGGTCTTGAACGTGTCAGTTGTGTTGCTGTCTATGCAGGGTCAGAAAGCTCTCAGATTTCAAGTCAAAGCGAGTTTGTTTTGTTGTCATTGTCGCAAGATGATGATGTAAAGAATCAGTGGTTCAAATTAATTTTTTCCATGATAAAATACCAATACAATTCAAACCTTTAGTTGTGTGCTCACCATTTTACAGAGAACTGCTTCTCTAATCTTGGCTTTTATCTTCGTTGGCTTCTAATCTTCTTTATTTAGACTAACAAGCATCTCCGAACCACAACCTGTAAGTACGATTGATACGTTATGTGTACATTTTCAGCTGAGTGCACAAAATATCAAGGTTTCTGTATTAATATGTGATGTATACCTAGTGCAGCTTTAGGTTTCCAGGTCTTACTGAAATAGTTCTAAAAATTTAATGTGAACCCATTATTTACATATCCACCCTCATTATTTAGTCAAGTGTTTACAGTTTTGCAGCTGAACTTTAGCTATTGGCACAATTTGCTTGCATAAGCGTTAAACAAAATGTTTTTATGTCATTATTTTAAGAATGGATTGGAGCACTATATTATTGTTTTGGTGCATGCTTTGATAAAGGTAGCCTGGGTTGCCAGGTTATCACAACAAAACCTGCCCAATTGCTACTCAAAACTAGCCCTAAACTAGCCAAATCGCATTTCAAGGGGGTCCCCATTAAAAATAACATTTCGGGATACACATTTTTTTTGTCAGGGCTCCCCTGGAAAATTCACATTCCAGGTGCTAAATATGATGTTACTGGAGTTGATTTGACCGCGGACATCACAAACAACCGCGGACTCAGCAACACAGATGGTAGCACTCGCTAATTTGCTCGAGTACTCCTCTCTGTGCCAATTACAACAGACTTGGCCAGCTGACCAATCAGAGCAGAGTAGGCTTTTGGAAGGGAGGGGTTCACGCTCTGAACTGATCCAATGAATTGTTTCAAAATCACTGAGAAATGACTTACGTATAAATGTATATTCTAAAAAATTACAATGTTTTCTGACCTTAGATTTATTTTATTTCTTGTAGGGGACTCCAACACAATATTAGGACACTTTAAAATACCATACGACCTGCTCTTTAATTTGTGTGGATTTGGAGCACCATGAGGGTGAGTAATTAATGACAGAATTTCTACTTTTCTTTTTCTTCTGGGAAACTTTTTACTTCACTTCGCTCCAAAGCATAATATTGTACATTTTACTCCACTACATTTTATAAAACCATATCATTACTTATTTCAAAATGAAGAAATCAACATTCCAATTTGTGAATGAGCTAATTGCACTTTGTGACTGATTCACAATTTTGACTAATCTGACTAAAGCTGTCCTCGAGTCAACAACTGATTCAATGATCTTGTCAGAGCGCATCTCCAGATAAAAAAAAAAACAGAAAAATTATTGGTACTTTGTAGTTCTAAAGTGGTTCAAAACTACTGTAAGATATATTTAAAATATATTCTGATATATTTCTTCATTATTTGCCCAGATTAATGATCTTGGACACATCCAGTAGCTCTTTTCAAGGACAGAATGGTAAAGTGCCTTCATTAGATGCAGTACATTTCCATTTCCCACTTTGCCAGTGATGGCGTGTCCCCATTAACTGTTGTCTCGTGAGCCGTCAGGATGGGGATATTGCAATCGTACATCACAGAACCGGGCTTACATTTCACAAAAACCTATAGTTTGACATGGCAAGTATAAAAGCCCCAGTTGACCGTGCTGAGTAAAAGCAGCTTCATTTTTCTATAATACAGTGTTTGCTTACCACTGCAATCCGACACAGCAAAAGAAAGAAGATGCTGCAGAGAAGATCTGAGCAAAAACAAACAATCCTAGAGGAGGCATAAGGGATTTAAGGGAGAAAATATAAGAGATTTATACAGAGAGTCTGACATCTCTGTGCATTGAGTGTTAGTTTGCCTCAGCAAATGCAATAAAATCCACATTGTGTTTGGCAAGGAGTCTTAAATCTGTTCTATCATTTTAGAAATTAGTGATATGGGATTTAACTCAGTCCATAAAATAAACAGAGAGCTTCTCATAGCAGAAACCACAACTAACATAGCCGATGATGTGGATGCTGGGACTTGAACGTATTAAATATTAATTAAAAGGGAGGAAAATCATGAATAATGTAGTCACCCAATGTTTGTGTTTTGTACAGCTGATCCGATTTGCTTCAAATTGCCTCCATTCAAAGCCACATCTTGCTGATGAACCGAACAGAGGGTCGTACAACGAGAGACAGCACGGCATCTTGCGTGTGCCCAAAGGAGCTCGCCGGCAGAGCAAAGGATCCTGGGTATTTTCATCACCTACGGGAAAAGTGCTAAAGCGTAACGGCTTAGAAATGGCAGTGGAGTGAGGGGGCGGAGGAAGGCAATGGCACAGAAAAATGGCTGGGAATCTGTGAAGGAGTGGTGGGGTGAGACAGACAGGAAATCAGTGAGGAGAAAGTGGGAGGTGAAGAATAACTGAGCATTGATTTGGGGATTGTGGGTTCTTTCGGTTTACGAGCTTAAAAAAGATGAAAGATAAATGCATCCCCATGAGCTACGCGCTGAGAAATGAGACTAAGATGAAGAAAGAATAAGACGAAGCAGAACTCAGAGGCCTATGAACAAGGAGATTCATAGAGATGAGCAGTAGCAGTTTTAAATTGGGTTCACTGGGAGCCTTTGGCACAAATGTTGGAACCGCTGGCAAAACTGGCAGACTTGGCATAAGTCAAACCAGTCTGCCATATGCTGATAAAGGGATTGTGCGTGAAAGAAAGATGATCCAAACCTTAAGACACACATGTGAACGGTTTCAGTGTTTAGGGCCAAGTGTAAGCTGTTTTTTGTGCAAAATAGCACATTAGCGCCTGCCGCTCACCGTAGATCGACACAAGTGATTTCAGCTCTGCTGGGACGCTCGGTTATTGCCTGAAGGTATACAATGTGATTAATACACTGACAACATTCCCACAAATACCTTTTTTTCCCCCCCTTGGGGAGCCCAAAATGAACCTGTGTCAGGATGACACCTTCATTCATCTCGGAATCTATACGAATGTTCAAACAATCAATCTCTGATTCAGGAACAGCAAAAATGTAACACTTTGATATGTGTGTCTGCTCACGAATGTAGCAGTCCGTTGAGACTATGAAATGGAAATACTGAAAACTAAGAGTTTGATACTGAGCACAAACGTAGTAGAAAACCATGTCAGTTTGTGTTTAAAAGCATCTCGATAACGGATACCCCCTGATACATCTTTTGAAATAGCGAATAAGATCTTGTAACGGGGGGGTGGTAAAAAACCACTCAATGCGCAGACAGGAGCTGACAGAATAGATGCTTTGATTTCTAATAACTGTCAGTCACTGAAGACAGTAAAGCGAGAGTGGGGAATATACACTAAGAACCCACAATCATTTTGTGTGACAGTGAAATGATACTGGCAGTCAACAAACCTGCCATTCAATGTATTCTCATGCTCCTGAGGAAAAATAAAGGTAGAAAAGTCTGTAAAAATGCCACAAAGTAATGTGTGTTGTGTATTTATACAAACAAAATAAGAAAATGCTGTGAGTGGGAGGGATTTGGGTGCCATATTGTTTTATTGTTGCCTTGTTGTTCAGTCTGCTGTGGTGTGAGGTCTGTTGTTGAAAAGTAATGGTGTCAATGAATCACAGGAACGGAGGGTGGTGTGGATATGGCACCTTGCTGTCTCTGAAGCTGATTAAGTAAGTGCATGAGTGTGTGCTGTAATGAAGTCTCAAGAAATACCGGATCAGATTTAATTTTTGCAAACCAGCTGAATACAAAATGAAACAGAATGAATGTCTTATGAAAAATTGGATGTCGTCCAGTTGTGATTTTTTGAGGAATTTCACATTACTGTTCAAAAGTTTGGTGTTAATATAATTTTTTTAAATGCATTTATTCAGCAAGCTACATCAAATTGATCAAAAGTATAAGTAAATACATTTAAAATGTGAAAAAAAAGAAGATTTGTATTTTAAATAAATGCTCTAGTTTTAAAAATATTAAGATAGAAAATTGTAATAATATTTCACATTACTGCTTTTATTGTATTTTTAATAAATAAATGCAGTTTTGGTTCAACATTTTCTTTCAAAACCATTTAAAAAATCTTCCTGACCCAAGCTCTTGAACGGTAGTGTATAATGAGTTTAGATTAGGTTAACTGAGGTTAGCCTTAAGGCCTAAGAATTTTATCATGACTCATGGGAGCAAGCATGAAGAGTCTTGCACTTTGTGGGAGGACATTCAGTTTTCAAAAGCATATCTATTTATATGGTGCCCAAAAGTGTATTCGGACACTTAAGTCAAAACTAAAAACATTTGTCAATGCATTAGGTAACAAAATATTAAAAAAAAGTAATTGTAAAGCTTTTTCAGAATGCTGTTCGGAAAATAAATGACACTGGTCTGATATATTTGTAATCCATGCAATGACATTCATGTGTCCAAACAGCCACTGTATCTGAAGAGTTCAGATGCAGAACCAGCTAAAAGCCATCTCGGTCAAAAATGAGATAATGATACTGAGTGAATGCTCCTGACACAGAGTATACGTCCATCAAATACTTTTACTTCAAACTCGCTAAATTCCAGCTTCAGCCCATTCAGAAGTACCATTACTTACATTGAAACCTATACAAAGTAACCAGAAAGAAATGCTAATTTTAAAGAAATACGTCGGATGGATTTAGGGGCTCTTGCATCTGAACTCTTCACACAGATGAAGTCAAAAGTTTACATACATCTGCAAAATGCTAACAACAGAATCTGCAAAATGTTAAATATTTAATATATTATTTATATTAAATATATTATAATATATTAAATATATTATTTTTTAGTACTGACCCGAATAAGACATTTCACATAAAAGATGTTTACATATTGTCCAAAAGAGAAAGTAATAGTTGAATTTATAAAAATGACGCCATTCAAAAGTTTACATACACTTGATTCTTAATACCTGAATGATCCACAGCTGTGGGTCTTTTTTTTTTGTGTGTGTGATAGTTGTTCATGAGTCCCTTGTTTGTTCTGAACAGTTAAACTGTCTGCTGTTCTTCAGAAAAATCCTTCAGGTCCCACAAATTCTTTGGTTTTTCAGCATTTGTGTGTATTTGAACCCTTTCCAACAATGACTATGATTCTGAGATCCATCTTTTTACACTGAGGAAATATGAGGGACTCACTTCTGCAACCATTGCAGAAGGTTCAAACACTCACTGATGCTCCAGAAGGAAAAACAATGCATTAAGAGCCAGGGGTGTAAACTTTTGAACAAAATGAAGATGTGTAAGTTTTTCTTATTTTGCCTAAATATCATAATTTTTTTATTTAGTACTGCCCTTCAGAAGCTTCAGAAGATACTTGCATGTTTCCCAGAAAACAAAATAAGTTAAATTTACCCTGATCTTCAAATTTCACTGCCCGTCTCTCAATACATCGTTTTTCCTTCTGGAGCATCAGTGAGCGTTTGAACCTTCTGTAATAGTTACCCTCAGCAGTCCTCAGTGTCAAAAGATGGATCTCAAAATCATACAGTCATTGTTGGAGAGGGTTCAAATACACAAAAATGCTGAAAAAAACATTTTTCTGAAAACCACCAAGCAGTGTAGCAATCACTAAACAAAAACACCCACAGCTGTGGATCCTTCAGGTAACAACACAGTATTAAGAATCAAGTGTATGTAAACTTTTGAACGGGGTCAATTTTATAAATTCAACTATTATTTTCTCTTGTGGACTATATGTAAACATATTTTCTGTGAAATATCTTATTTAGGTCAGTACTAAATAAAAAATAACATGCATTTTTTATGATCTCTTTTAATTTGGTAAAGTAATTAACATTTTGCAGATTTTGCAAGGTCAGCAAGTCTAAGTTACACATAACATGTCTGAGGTATTGAGCTCAAACCTTTTGCAGAAAGAGGACAATCCTCTTCACCATCTCTGCTCTCTGCTCCTCCAGGCTGAAGATGGTTCGTGGGGTGCGAATGAACACTTTGGTCTTGCCGTAGGCCACGTCGTGTTCGAACCCACAACCCTGCAGCAGACGTTTCACCGCCTCCTTATCAGACGGCAGGTCGTGGTTGGGCCAGGTGAACTCGGAGATCATCTTATACCTAAAAGGTGAAAAGGAAAGGATATATTTACTAAATAGTTAGACATAATTATCGTTTTATTGTTATTATTAAACAGGAAGAAAGTTACATCTAGTGTCAATAATAATCAGGCTAAACAATTCTTTTGTCAATATAATATTCTGTAGTTCAACAGCCTGTAGGCTGTTTATGGCAATGTACAGTATTAATTTTCCAAATTAATAAAGGCTTTAAACACAGCCTGTCTAATCAGAAGACAGAGTCTGAACTATCTGTTTCATAACAAATATTATATAACACAATCAGTGCTTATTTAAGAGCAATCAGAGGCTGGACCCTTTGGATCAAATCCTCAATTTTCCAGTCTCGCCTCTTAAGTAGTACATTATATTCCATGCACATCTGCAGCTGTGACAGAGACACAAATCACTCCTGTGAGTGCTGTTAACACTGCATTCTCAATTAGTTGAAATTCATCCTAACTTCCTCTCAGCAACAGATATTTTGTCAACTCAGGTGTTGAATCTCATCAAGTCATAAGATTTGTGGCAAATGTGTTTGAGAGTTTTTTAGGGGACTATTTGTTTTGAGCAATATGCAGAGGCCTCAGAGACACTTCATCTTAAAGAAAACTGAGACTTCAGGAGAGTATCTTATAGGTTATGCTCAAGGATTCTGTTCCATATATATATAGAGAATCACTGTATATTGAGTGACAGTACAGTGTATGCTCTACTAACTCTCAGGGCTTTTAAAAAGGACTCAGCTTGTACGTCATTGTTACATAAAACCCTTTAGCAATTATGACACTTGTTGAAGGAGGGACTCTGGAAGATGACAGCTTTCACACCAACAGACGTTGCATAAGATCTTCACAATCTGATTGATCAATCTGTAGTTTCAGATGTCAGTAGCAACCAAAGACGCAACAGTCTCACACAAGCTGTCACAAGTTGCAATTCATGAGCTCAAACCATACACAAATGCCACATCATGCAGAACATCAAATATAGAGACTAGTGAAACATAAAATAAACAACTAAATTATTACCATACAAATGGAAAAAAGAGGGATATTCACCTTTGAAGGAACCGTGGGTAGGTTTGTCGGTTAGCAAAACCAGCTCGTCGCACCCGGACGTTCTCCAGAAGGCCCAGGTACTCCACTTGGTGCTTGCAGCGCTCATGCTCAAAGAGCAGCGGTGATTTAACATCATTCGGCTTTATGCAACGCACGTAGTACGGCTCCTATATGAACCAAAAGAGGATTCAACTTCCTACATAGCTTTGCTGTCTATTTCCTCTCACATAAAAAAAAAAAAAACTGAAATCAATATTTATTGCCCACATCTGTATTTATTTGCTAAGCTGGCTTGTAAAAAGCACAATAATATTCATTCATTGGTCATTATTGCAAAAAACTCTATATATTCCAATGGCCGTCTGAATTATCACTAATATATTATATAAATCAGTCATGCTCTACCAAAAATGTTTCAAACACACCCACCTTGCTGGCCAAGTTCTCCACCAGAGAGATCATAGAGTTTTTGAAGAGTGTGGCAGCGGTCAGGGGTCGTTTGGTGACCTCTGTGATGCTCAGTTTGCCCTCTGGCCACATGGCCTTCAGCACAGGGTTTGAGCTGTGAAACAAGAAAGGAGAAGGACAGATATAAGTCATGGATGTTGTGTGGCATCTGGCAGGTATGCAAATAAGACTGAATGGATGTACTTTATGCTAATACTGACCTGTTGTAAAGTAATCTCTTGAAGTCCTGAAACAAGGTGTCCTTGTTCTTGTCAATAAAGCCCACAACAGAATAACTAAAACAAAACACGAACACACCAACTAAATTACACAAATATACACAGATAGTCTGCACATGTCAAATTGTTAGAGATTTAAAAGGATAGTTTACCCAAAAAAAAAAAAAAAAAAAAAAAAAAGTCATTAATTACTCACAAAGTCATTAATTAAGTTCCAAACCTGCATGACCTTTGTTCGTCTTCGGAACACAAATTAAGACATTTTGGATAAAATCCAAGAGCTCTCCGACCATGCATAGACAGCAACGCAACTAACACATTAAAGGCCGAGAAAGGCAGTAGGGACATTGTTAAAGTAGTCCATGTAACATCAGCGTTTCAACTGTAATTTTATGAAGCTACGAGAATATTTTGTGTGCAAAGAAAACAAAAATAATGATTTTTTTTTTTTTTTAACAATTTCTTCTCTTCCGTGTCAGTCTTCGATGTGCGTAGACGAGAGTACCACGATGCACAACGTGAACTTGTGGTACTCTTGCGAATTACGGTTGAACCGCTGATGTCCCAAGTACTATTGTATTTATGTCAATACTACCTTTCTGGGCCTTGAACGTGGTAGTTGCATTGCTGTCTATGGAAGGTCAAAAAGCTCTTGGATTTCATCAAAAATATCTTAATTTGTGTTCTGAAGATGAACAAAGGTCTTCCAGGTTTGGAAAAATATGAGGATGGGTAATTAATTACCCAAATTTTCATTTTTGGGTGAACTATCCCTTTAAATGTGAATTGTGCAATTTCTTTGCTTATATCAACACAAAAAGAATTTCAGATATAGTGACTGTTTTAAGCAGGTTTCATTGTACACTCCCTCCATCTGCAATAAAGTCCAGCATTTGAGTTTCAGAAGTAAAAGTGCCATTCCTTTTTTTATTGGGAAATGTAATTGATAACTTAAAAACCTTTAAATGCATACCTACTGTGAGGTACAAGTTTGTTAATCATGGTATATGCTTTTATTGAAGCCATCAGCCCACATTATTTTAACTATTTTTTTATTTTTTATTTTTTTAAATAATCATGTTCAATCATGCTTTTTCCAATCCTATTGGATTGGAGGCCAAGGCTGATGAACAAGTGGATGGCCACTACGTGATTTCTATTGGTCAATAAATACATAACCCCGCCCCCACACTCATGCGTCTATGTTGCTGTGTTTTGAAACCACACAGAGATGCAAAACATATTTTTCATGGAATGAAACTACAGATGGCTAACCTGAATAGGATATAGTATTTTATCATTGGAAAAAATAATAGACTTCACCTTTAACATGATCTAAATATGAGTGCTACAGTAAATGCTCAGGCCTCCTTGGAGACGAGCATTATTATAACTGACACAAAGGGAGCCCATTAATTGAAAATATAATTTTAGATATCTTTCCCCTACCCATTTCTCTCTTTCTCACACACACACAAAGGAGCCTGAACATCAACAAGGCGTTTCAATGTGGTGTCACATCACACTTACACCCACAGAACTTTGGGAAATAACTGACAGCCTGCAATCTGGCAAACCGCTGAAGTGAGAACACAAAACTGCATTCACATTCGGAATCAACTTGATTTGGTAACCAGCATTAACATCATTCAGAGTGACTAATATGCTTGCGTCATTCAAATGTTTATTTACCAAACCTTTTCAATCCGCACCCAAGGGAAGAACTAGATCTCTTTCCACTTAGTTAAGCCTTCTGTGGGTTACTAACGGTGCTTTTTAATTACTGCATTTAGGGCTTATGGTCCAAAACAGCAGAGAGTGCACTTACACCACATCTCCAGCATAATGACGGATGCGGAAGTCTCGGTCAAACTCCAGGTTTTTGTCCGTGGGGGAAAGCTGTGGAGATAAGGATGGGAAATTAGAGGTTTTTTAACAGAAAGTAGGCTATCGAAACTCCTAATAACACTTGAAGAGCAACAGCAAATTTTTGCAGTAAACAAGCCTGCAAAAGTGCAGCAGTGTCAGAGAAAGAGCGAGGCAGCTCAAAATCTGGGAGGGAGCTTCTAAGTAACTCTGCGATTATGAAAGATAGATGAGATGCGCACTTCTATCCAGCATAAGACGGCAGAGCTAAAAAAAGCTGTGCTGAAAGAAGTTCAGTGAAAGATTGTGAAAGAGATGGTGCCCTTTAAACTACACTATTTAGTCTTGAGTGGCAAGTGTGCCTACTTTAATTTAATTTAATATCAACTTTTAAAATAGTTTAAAAAAATGTATGCATCATAGAGGGAAACTTAAAAGTTTAACATTATTAAAAGTATTTTTCTATAGATTTTTAAATGCATGAATAAATATATTTTAAACAAATCAGTTCTTAAATGAACACCTTTTTAAATAAACATCAAAGTTAATACTGTTATCCATCTTTTTTTCAAATTTTTTTTTTTTTTTTTTTTTTTTTTTAACATGAAACAGTCTGAACACGACTGATTTTTGAAGACTTCAAATAATCCAAAAAAACCCATGTTTGGTAATGCATATATAAATAGCCTTTAAATATATTTTTAAAAAGCATTAAAATTTGCAACTGTGCATAAATTTGCTCTAAGACCCTGTTATCAGTGCAAGATCACTGTCCTCCTTGAGGAGACTCAGTATGCTATGTGAGGGCAGCTAGTGCAGTTATATAAGACTCACTGTCATTCATAAAATACAGCAGTGACATCAAAGGCAAGCAGCCTCAGCTCTTATTAAGATACAGAATGCTGCTGATCCACTGCATGAACAGGGACGCCCGTTTCTGCGGATTAAAGCAGAATGGAACAATGACACTCCGCATCCCTCTAGCCACAAGCCGTCACATGCCCACACGCCGGATTAATTAAAGGATTGAGTATCAGTAAGTTTTAGTGAGCTTTTGTGTCGCAGTCTCTGTTGTGGTAGACGCCAGCATCTCTATTCTGTGTCGGGTGCCACTTTATGGGTCTCTGTTTGGTTTGTGTATGTGGTGACTCACTCGGCTCATTTTAACTGCAATACAGATAAAACGGCCCTCTAAGGGAACGGATGAGAAGCTACTATCTCCACCAGAGAGGACAAACTCTGAAACACTTCACCCGAAGTGGAAAAGCAATCAGAATCAATTTGAATGGATGGCTGAAACTGTGTTGAAAAAAAAAATTGCAGTGGAGATTTGTATTTGATGTGGGACATCTGAAGACTGCATTTTCTAAGTGTTTAAGGTCTTTATGGGTACTACCCAGACTAGGCTCCAAACACACTCACTAGGTCTCTTAAAAAACATGATACAGTATATCTCAATTAGTCATGCCCGGAAACACGCAGGCAGATGCAACAACACAATGTGTGCATAAAATGAGGTCTCTCAGTGTAATTATTGAGTATATGGAGCCACACTGCATATGCCATTTTACAAAGTAGAGCACAGATGACTGAAAGTCAAAATGGAGATGAGTCACAGCAGGATATGAAAAGCATCTAAACAAAAAAAGCAACGGTGAGAATGGACAAGCTTACACCTTTAAACCTCAAGCAGTTTTAATAGAAAGAATCAGTCATTTAACAGTATTTCACAACCTTATTTTTTGTCTTATTTATGCACCAAATGTGTTTTTTACTTCTATTTTAATAATATATTTTAATAATTTACTTCTATTTTAATAAGGGCATTTAATTGTAACTGCATAACATTTGTAACATATAAAAGAAAAAGATATGCGTCAATTTAAAAACGACCATTTTGTTATTACAGATTTGTTTTTGCATTTTCTATTTACATGAAAAACATTATCTGTATTTGTATAACTGCATTTATTGTGATTTTGATTTCTGTGCTTTGGAATTTTAGAATTGCAAAGAAATTTAGAATGATTTGAACGTTTCAAATCAATATATTAGAATTATTTGGATCATGTGATACTGAAGACTGGAGTAATGGCTGCTCAGCTTTGCCATCAAATGAATAAACAATATTTTTTAATATATTAAAATAGATTGAAAAATAAATTTCACAATATTACTGTTTTACTATATTTTTAAGCCTTGGTGACTATAACAGAAGTCTTTCAAAAACATTTAAAAAATTTTATCACCCCCCAAATTTTGAACAGTAGTCATTGTTTTACGTCGTAGTACAGTCTTAAAAATAAAGGTTCTTTATTGGCATCGATGGTTCCATGAGGAACCTTGAACATCCATGGAGCCTTTCAAATGCAGAAAAGGTTCTTTGTAGTCGAAAAAGGTTCTTTAGATTTTTAAAATGTTCTTCAAAA
The DNA here is from genome assembly GCA_036247105.1 of Cirrhinus mrigala. Taxonomy (NCBI): domain Eukaryota; kingdom Metazoa; phylum Chordata; class Actinopteri; order Cypriniformes; family Cyprinidae; genus Cirrhinus; species Cirrhinus mrigala. The sequence goes on along the minus strand of CM070018.1, from coordinate 13,242,449 downwards.
TGGTTATTTTAAAGGAGAACTTCACTTTCAGAACAACAAAAAATTTACTCAGCCCCTTATCATCCATGATGTTCATGTCTTTCTGTCTTTAGTCGTGAAGAAATTATGGTTTTTGAGAAAAGCTTTTCAGGATTTTTCTCCATATAATGGACTTCATTGGTGCCCCGATTTTGAACTTCCAAAATGTAGTTTAAATGCAGCTTCAAAGGGGTCTAAACGATCCTAAACGATTACAGTTTTAGAACGACATGGGGGTGAGTAATTAATAATTTTATTTTTGGGTGAACTAACCCTTAAACCAACGACCTTCTACTTACCAGCCTCAAGCTTTAACCACAACAAAAAGAAGAAAATAAAATGAGTTTTAGCCACCAACACTAAATGTAGCTGCACTTAAGTATTTTTTGGCTTGTTTACTTTTATTTGTACAATCCGGATTCAAATTCACAACATCTACACAGTTTGGGTCCAACTGTGCTAACCTCTACAAGCACTCCAATTCTACCCAGTCCCGATTTACAGAGTTAAAAAAAAAAAAAAGCTTGATTGTACAGACACGTTTAATCCTGGATCCTGCTGGTCGCACAGATGCCTCCCTGTCCTCCTACTCCAAGCTCTATTCTCACCCCCCAGGACCACACCATCCTGTCTAACACCTGTGCTTCTCAATACAAAGTGTTGGGTAAGCCAACTAAACAAACACAGCAAACATGGCAAAGGCACCTGCCAACAAATCCCAAAATCTGCCATTCGCACATCGACACAGCCAACAGCAGCCAGGCATCTAAATCACAGTGGACTCTAGATGTCTAGATCAAACAGAGGACAATATAACAGTAAACTGTGAAAACATTTGAGTTTATAACAATTTTTTTTTAAATCCTTGCGACTGCGTCGATATGCAGCAGAAAGAAAAATAGGACTTATCAAATGTGATTGACAAAACCTTATTGTTAAGTTTAAATCAGTTCAAGAACTGAGGAACAATGACTGAAAGAATAAAAAAGAAACTGAGGAATTCAAGATCTCTTCATGAAGTCTGAACGTTTTTAAACTTGGCTTGTTTCATCATACTCCAAAATACACAAGGCGTACATCATGGATATGAGTTGGCAAGATAGATGCGTCATGCAAATTGGATGCATTTTGAAAGGTTAGCGGCAAGCAAGGTGTTCAATGCACTGGTCAACGCTAACATGAGGAAACAACCTCAAGAAAAACAACCTAGCTAATGCTAAACTTAAAAAGCTGTGTCCAAAATCCAGGTCAATTGACGTGTCAGTGCATGTCGCACTGGAAATTTATGCACCAGTTATCCGGTAACATACGTGTTAAACGTGTGTCAGTGCTTCACACGTCAGCACAAAAACAACATAATTACTTCCACTACGATAGAAACAAGTCATGATCTCTTCCTAATGAACAGTTCTGCAGAAGAGCAGGCCACCGAGGCCAGCGGAGCTCTTCTCCGGGAGCAGAAACCAACAGCTAATTGGCTGGTTGCTTTGGCCTACACAAGCCTGATCGTATAATGAGCCTGCTCTCGGCTTCACACAACCAGGCATCCATGTGCTCCCATGGCAGCATCCACTCACACGGCCACACCTGTAATCGGCACGTGATGAAGAGAGGGAAAACAAGGGGTGGGGGAACTGGGATCAAAGAGAAGAACTGGAGAAAGGAACGAAGCCCCTGACGTTTACCACTTGTGTCAGCAAATAACAGTAATTAAAAGCTGATGGAAAAAGAAGCATTTTTATAACACATCTGCAAGGATCAAAGCCATTTTAAGGGTGCGATGAGAAAGTGGGAAACACGGAGAACACCAAGAGCCTGCGAGGCACATGAAGGAAGACGTAAACAAGCTGATAAAGCACAGAAGGTGAAAGTGGCTGTAAATGAAGCACATTATTGAGACGGATATAGCAGCTTGAGGCTAGATCTGCCATTGCATCTGATGTTTTTATCTCAGATAAAGCATATAATGTCTATACAGACTGAGGCAAACTCTTTATTCAAGCAATTAGATATAAAAGTGGGGCTTCCGCCATCAAAACACTGTTTTACAACTAAATTTCTAGGCCTTGAACGTGGTAGTTGCATTGCTGTCTATGCAGGGTCAGAAAACTCTCGGATTTTATCAAAAATATGTTAATTTATGTTTTGAAGATGAATGAAGGTCTTACGCATTTTGGAACAACATGAATGTGAGTAATTAATGACAGAATTTTAATTTTTTGGTGAACTATCCCTTTAAAATAGAAAACAGTTACTTTAAATTTGAATAATATTTTGCAATATTCATGTATTTTTGCTCAAACAAATGCAGCCTTGGTGAGCATAAGAGACTTCTTTCGATAACAATTTTTAATGGAATAACAGTAGTATTTTGTACAATGGCATTTTAGTGCCACACTAAAAAATAAAAAAAAATTACGAGAAAAGTCAAAATGTTTTGAGAATAAAGTCGAAATTTTGAGAATAAAGTCAAAATATTACGAGAATAAAGTCAAAATGTTTTGAGAATAAAGTCGAAATTTTCAGAATAAAGTCAAAATTACGAGAATAAAGTCAAAATTATGAGAATAAATTCAAAATATGAGAATAAAGTCAAAATATTATGAGAATAAAGTCGAAATTTTGAGAATAAAGTCAAAATTACGAGAATAAAGTCAAAATATTACAAGAATAAAGTCAAAATATTACGAGAATAAAGTCTAAATGTTTTGAGAATAAAGTCGAAATTTTCAGAATAAAGTCAAAATTACGAGAATAAAGTCAAAATTATGAGAATAAATTCAAAATATGAGAATAAAGTCAAAATATTATGAGAATAAAGTCAAAATATTATGAGAATAAAGTCAAAATTACGAGAATAAAGTCAAAATATGAGAATAAAGTCAAAATATGAGAATAAAGTCAAAATGTTTTAAGAATAAAGTTGAAATTTTGAGAATAAAGTCAAAATTATGAGAATAAAGTCAAAATATGAGAATAAAGTCAAAATATTACGAGAATAAAGTCAAAATGTTTTGAGAATAAAGTTGAAATTTTGAGAATAAAGTCAAAATATTAGGAGAATAAAGTCAAAATATTACGAGAATAAAGTTGAAATTTTGAGAATAAAGTCAAAATTACGAGAATAAAGTCAAAATGTTTCGAGAATAAAATCGAAATTACGAGAATTAAATCGTAGCAATTAAAGTTATAATATTTTGAGAGCATAGCCTGCACATGCAAATGGCTCAGATTGGGAGCACTGGGAGAAGTTGCCAGGCCATCTAAATTTATTTGAGTATATGTGGGATTATTAACAGAAACCATACATTATACTCGCAGGGACAGTATGCTTGGAAATAATATTTCACGTCTTCAATTGCATTCATTAGCCATTTTTGTAATGCGCCAGCCACCCAATAATAGCAATAAGCTTTGTGCTTTTAACACAGCTCAGCTTTCAAATTCTGACAGTTTTTTCTGAAACACAAATTATAAGTGTTTTTCCTCTTAATTTCAAGTTTATAGCATGATATAAACGTGAAGAAACATGATAAGGAATAAAATCCAGGCCATTTGCATGCACAATAGGCTAGAATATACTCTCAAAATATTATAACTTTAATCTCGTAATTTCTATGAATTAATTCTCATAATTTTGACTTTATTCTCTAAATAATTCGATTTTTTTTTCAAAACATTTTGACTTTAGTCTCATAATTTTGACATTTTGACATTATTTATTCTCATAACTTCAACTTTATTCTCAGAGTATTTCAACTTTATTCTTGAAATATTACAACTTTAATCCTAGTAATCTTAGATTGTTTTAGTTTTTTTTTTTTTACATGGCACTAAAATGCCGTTGTAATTTTATAATCCATCTATAATCGCCAGAATTTAAAAGTCCAAAAAGAGTGAATTTATGAAATAATGAATCATTCATCTCTTCCTCACTGCTACTATGTACAGCCAGTGCAGCTTATGGCAGAGCAAGCTCCATGTTTCCTGTCAGACCCAAGTTAAGAGAAAAGAACTCCAATGAAAAGAACTCCAATCCACAGAGCATACATTTGATACTTGAAATCAACCAAGGGTAAAACTTTCCCTCTTAAACCAAGACTGCAGAGGAAAAGATCAAAGCAAAAAGGGTAAAAAACCTGAAAGAAAAAAAAAACCCACAGCCACAGCTTTTTAACAAGCAACCATTAATTATGCTGTTAAAGTGGCCTGCACATTTTGTGTCTCCCAGAGAAGATGTCTATCACCACAAACAAGCCTGGAAACATCTCAGAGGTGGCTGTGAAAGACGAAAGTGTCACAGCCTGGATCTAATATATGAGATAAACACACACCTGAATATATTAGAGAGCTTTCCTTATCCATTTTACCCTAGTGACCCATCACATGCTCATTTCACATGTCAAGTTTAGTGCGAGTGGCCTTTACTTAAATAGATTAGCCATATCTAAAATATACACTATGAAATGGATGCACGCATGCAGATGTTTGTGCTCACGCCCAGCAGGAGAAAGACACATCATCTATCTAGCTAACAGGCCTGAGATTCCTCCACAGTGAGGAGTAATCCTCTGCATTACAAATGAGCTCTGAAGGACACTTATTATTCCTGCATCCAGGGAGACTTTTGATTATTCACACAGCCTGACGTGGGGGAATTATCGTGGGGGCAGGCGATGCCTGCTCTCTTCTCCTTCCCCCCTTCGGTGTAAATGCAGCATGAGGACACATTCTGAGTGCATTTTGATAAAGTTGTACCTAAACTCACCCTAAGCTGGGTCTGTGCCCAGGGCAATGCACGAAGGGCCGATAAGTGTCCTGAGATCCCGTCTGTCTAGAGCTCTGCAAGGTGGGTTATGTTTACATTTCGTTCACTGCCTTTTTCTATCTTTATCTCAGCCTGTCTCCATCCATAACTCTCCTACTCCCTCTCGCTTTCTGACACTTTGCCAAGGCTGTGAGACATCAGTCTTACTTGCTTCCATTGGTTGCCAGTGACATCACCGTAGGCTCAGCACTGAGAAATACTGGAGGACATTTTTTTGCTGACCATTACTGCCTCCTTGTGTTGGTTCAGGGTAATGCATAAAATTCAATTATGTTCAGAATAGCATACCACACTACCAGTCAAAAGTTTGTTTTTTTTTCCTCTTCTGCTCACCAAACCTCCATTCATTTGATTCAAAACACGCCAAAAGCTGTAATACTGTGAAACATTTTTACTATTTAAAATAACTGCTTTCTATTTGAACATATTTTAAAATGGAATTTATTTCTGTGATCAAAGCTAATTTTTCAGCATCATTACTCTAGTCTTCAGTGTCACATGATCCTTTAGAAATCATTCTAATATGCTGATTTGCTGTTCAAGAAACATTTTTTATTATTATTAGTATCATCATCAATACTTAACACAATTCAGTACTTTTTTCAGGATTCTGTTGAATAGAAAGATCCAAAGATCAGCGTTTATCTGAAATAAAAAAGCTTTTGTAACATTACACACTATGCCATTCAAAAGCTTAGAGTCAGTATAAATTTTTATAGATTACAGAAATGAATACTTTTATTTAGCAAGCATGCTTTAAATTGATCAAAAGTGATGATAAAGACATTTATAATGTTACAAAAGATTTCTATTTCAGAAAAATGCTGTTCTTCTGAATTTTCTATTCATCAAAGAAACCTAAAAAAAAAATCTACTCAGCTGGTATCAACATAATAATAATAAATGTTTTTGAGCAACAAATCAGAATATTAGAAGAATTTCTGAAGGATCATGTGACTGAAGTAATGATGCTCAAAATTCAGCCTGAAATCACAGGAATAAATTACATTTTAAAATATATTCAAATAGAAAACAGTTATTTTAAATAGTAAAAATATTTCACAATTTTACTGTTTTTGCTGCACTTTGGATCAAATAAATGCAGGCCTGATGAGCAGAAAAGACTTTTTGATCAAATATAAATGCATCCTTAAGTAATTAAGTTATTTTTAATACCTTGCGGCTGGTGTAGTGGGCATGTTTTGCCAGTTTTCCATTGAGAGCCTGCAGGAACATCTCATCTGTCACCTTCCCCACATTCATGCACGCCTCATCCAGGACCGCAAAAATGCCCTTATGCTGCTGTTCCACCAGATCCACGATGATCTGATTGTTGAAGTAGTCAATCTGTAGTCAATCCATGAACACACAAACACAACAAAGCTTATTTAGTTATTGCATTAAATCCAAAGAGATTCTTGCGAAATGATAATATAAACAGCGAAGATGTGAAAACTTTGAGAAGAAACAATCAAATAAAACCCACGTGTTTCCAGGGGATGCCCTCTCTTTGATACTCCTCCTGCTCTTGTTTCAACACCAGCTGAATGAAAAGCTGCTGTAGTTTCTCATTACAGTAGTTTATACAGAATTGCTCAAAGCTGGATAAAACAAGGAAAAAATTGGAGAGACATTCTCATTATACTAATCCAAGCAGAATAATACAGATCCCCATATCTGTCTGGTAAATCATATGCTCTCACCTGTTGTTCTGAAAGATCTCAAAGCCATAGATGTCCAGAACTCCAATGACCGTGTTCTTTCCATGAACCCTGGCGTCATAGTTTTTCACCTCAATGATATCATTGATTCTTCCAACAATCCAACAGAAAAGCCGCTCATAAATGGCCTGTGAGAAGCAAAAAAAAGAGTGAAAGTGAACTGTTAGATGTGGAGTCTGAATATCAATAATTATCAAAAAAAAGCTGACATTTTGATTTACAGTCACTAAGAAGCGCCAAAACGTTTGAAGTGGGCCAAACCACTTTTACACTAATGGCTATAACTAGTGAACAAATTGAGATATTTTTACCAAACTTGGTACACATATGTCAGAGCTCAAACTGAGGTCACAGCAAAAAACAGCAGTGATTTGCCACTAGGTGGCGCTATAAAATGAAAAAAACATGAAAATGGCTTTAACCACGCGAGCGTTAGACCAATCGACTTGAAAGTTGGCATGCAGTGTCTTTATCCAAGGTGTCATGAGCGTCAGTGAGGACATCTGCGTGTCTCAAAAAACATGGCCACAATCAAACAATTAATTTCGGGCACCTATTAGACAACGTTAACAATGGCCACTTGAAATGAAACTCGGTGGGCCTGTTAGACTCATGAACCTACAGGTCTTTAAGAAATTTTAAACAAATTGGCCATCAGAGGGCAATGTCAGGTTTTACGAGAGTTTAAACAATTGTGTGTTACACAACGTTTCACATATACCCAGAATAGTCATATCATATGATAAATGTCCTCATTCTAAAAAAAAAAAAAAAACGAGTTCATGCAGACTTAGATGAGCGTTTGAGGTTAAAAAGTATATAAACTGTCAATGTGTTTCAAAATGACCAATCGTTTTGCTAGATGGCTGGCATCGTTAAAAGCCATTTGAAGCTGCATTTAAACTGCATTTTGGAAGTTCAAACTTGGGGGCACCACTGAAGTCCACTATATGGAGATGATTTCTGAATTTTTTTTCCTCAAGAAACATAATTTCATATCGACTGAAGAAAGAAAGACACAAACATCTTGGATGATGGGAGGTGAGTAAATTATCTGTAAATTTTTGTTCTGGAAGTGAACTCTTTTAAATATTCTCAATTATGTTAAAAACCTACCAGCGAACTGGTCCTAGGTTTTTCACTTAATTTAAAAAAAAAAACACTGCGGTGCAATTCTGCAAAATAGTGTGTGTGAAATCAACTATATCACTAATATTAAGGACTTGTAAAAGTTTTAATTCAGACAAAGGCACATAGTTCACATGCAACAGTTTTATTTACAGCTGTGTTACCACAATTTTGATAGTAAGTCTCCCAGAGTCCCAATTCTTACCTTGGCCAAAGCATCCCGGCCATAACTAGCCTCTTGATGAGTGTGTTGTTTGTCAATGACATCGCGTCCGGTGGCCACAGTGCGATAGAGCAGAGCTTTTTCTACATTCTCGTCTTTGGTGGACAGCAAATCCCCCAGAACGGACACTAGCTTAGAGTTCTCAATGAGAGTCACATCTCCATCACTTCCAAACTTCAGATTCCCCTGAAAAAAATAATTCAACAATCAATGAGTTTGGGCTACAGCAACTAGCTGCAGTTAGTAATACTTTTTAAACAAGCTTAGGAAATACTAAACCAGATGCAAGATGGTAGCCAGGATCTTGTAGACAGTCTGAATCTCCTCTGCAGTGAATCCAATGACCTTCATGGCATCACTGACAGCTTTAAAATCAGCACTGTCATTTATAGACGACTGCGAGATTGAAAAGACAAACTGAGTGAGTTACGGTCACACACAAAAGCTGAAAGACCCTGATAGATTACATAAAGTTAAAACATCCCCTTCCTGACAGTGCTATTAATTTAGCTTTAGGGATAACAGCCTGGTTACCTAAATTTGAACTGGCTAAAAGCCATTCATTTAGTGAAGCTAAATAAATGTTTTTGAAATGGGAGGTCATTAAAACTATTACATAAACATCTAATTTATAGCCAACCAATTAAAAGATGAAATTTGCTGACAGAGCAACTCCCTAGACTTCCTAAAACAAGAGCGCAACACTCAAAACGGTAATTATTCTGGCATGCTCATAGCTAACAGCTACTGCAGAGAAACTCTGATTTCATACAGCAGGAACCTTTTGCAGCCACAGTTGTGCTGGACAGAGTGTGAAGTTTAGCCAGCATGTGCACCTATAAAAGACTTGGGAACTGGCATGAAATGTTCAAAGCGCTGCAGGCTGTTTGTTTCAGACCTCTGTGAGCTCAACAAACCAGCCTGTTCCATGACGACACCTTGTTTGTTGCTTTAAATGTGTTTTTGTGCCCACTCATTAAACTCTCCGCAGAAGCAATGGAACACTGCTAAGTCATCACACTTTCTCACTCAACAGGCTAAAGATATGAGGCAATTGCAAATAGGTTTTAATATGCACCAATGGCTACTGTACTCGTAAACAACCATAATCAGATTCCCTGCACAATCATGTTGTGATTGCCCCAGAATGGTTATATTTTCCCAAGACAAAATTTTCAAATAATATTACACAAATATTACCGCCCATAATAGTGTCTTTTAATTTGCACACGGTGCAATACCTTTATCTGGCCTCCAACTTTGATGTAGGTGTATGCTGTGGGATCTCTCTGAATGTGCAGGGCCCGCAACTGAGCGTCTGGAGCTCCTTTCACGAGCTGAAAAATACATTTAAAAACACTTTTGACTTTCCCCATTGGATCATTCTTCCTGTGTTGATATGAAGGAGCGTGTAAATTATAGTCTTGATAATAATGGTTTGCAGAGCATCAACAATCAGATGGAATTGTTTTGATGTTTGCACATGTTTTGAAGCAACGGGACATTATTTTGTGGGAGCAATGAAAGTGAGAGATTATTGGGGTTTGAAGGCTCTGACAGAGGAGAGTCATAAACACAGGTTTAGTGGGATTTCTCAGGTGTCTGGAATGGCTGGCAAAACAAAAACAGCTTTTTAATGTCTGCGGTGAGTTTGTCACTCACCTGGTAGAAAGAGTGGAAACTCCTCTCTCCTTCCTGCTGAAAAATGACTCGGGACTAAGAAAGAAATTAAAAAAATTATTAAGGCTGAAGATCCTATAAACTAATAATAAACATTTCACAGCATTTCCAGCACATATGTGACCCTGAAATCACAAAATCAGTCTTAAGTAGCATGGGTATATTTGTAGAAAGGGCCAAAAATACATTGTATGGGTCAAAACTATCGATTTTTTCTTTTATGCCAAGTAAAGATCATGTTCCATGAAGATATTTGTAAATCTCCTACCTTAAATATATTAAAACATAATTTTCGATTAGTAATATGCATTGCTAAGAACTTCATTTGGACAACTTTAATGGCGATTTTTTCAGTATTTTAAATTTTCAGTATTCATACTTTCAAATAGCTGTATCTCAGACAAATATCGTCCTACTTTAAACCATACATCAACGGGAAGCTTATTTATTCAGCTTTCAGATGATGTATAAAAATCAATTTAAAAAAAAAAAAAGACCCTTACGACTGGTTTTGTGGTCCCAGGTCACATATTATATAAATATCCATGACAAACGTAAGTGGTGAATGCCCAAGCATAATGCTCTGTATCTTTATCTGTGAAGTTTTTTGAGTGTTATTAATAAACATAAAAAAATAAACATTATAATTAATAACAAAATGTGTTATTATTATAGTCTAAAATTCAAAAATATAATCAAAATGCATATTGTGGTTATTACCAACTAATTATAATTACTTTTTTAATATTTCACTATAAAATAAAAATCAAGTATTTAATTAAATTGCAGCTTTTGCAATGACATAATCACACTCCTCTTTAGCACCCCCTACCTTCTCAAGCAAGTAGTTGCTGATATGGCCGCCAATAGGGTCTCCCTTAAAATCAAAGTTGATATCCATGTACTTGCCGAACCGGCTGGAGTTATCATTGCGGTTGGTCTTGGCGTTCCCAAAAGCCTCTAGGACGCAGTTGGACTTCAGCAGCATGTTTTTTACCCTGTATAAACACACACTCTTTTCATTTCTACTGCATTTATTGGCCACTTGTGCATCAGTTTACCACTACAGCTGACAAGTGTCAGTTTCAATATACGGCTGATGGATCTGACTGCTCCTGACATTTGGTATTAGAGTAAATACACAAAACTGCCTGTATGAAGCCTTTACGAGCAAGTATAGATGGTTATATCTGGCTATTTTAGTGTATATAGTATCACCATGTGGTATCCCAGCATGGCGGTTAAGAGTGTTTCAGTGGATGATTTATGAGGCCTGCTGTACGGGTCAGACCACATAATGCTCAGCATTGGTTCTCCTACCGAAACGCCATGCATGACCTAAACTGCACATTGGAGGAAGCTGCTCCGCTCTGCACTTGACAAGCTGAAAAGGTCCTAACCCTACTGTTACGAAGCTTTCAGGCATTAAGGTACTTTCCTCTATTTTGTGACCCAAATACCTACAGCATCCTGAAAAATTCCACTTTGCTTTTGCTTTGGACTCTTCTGCCCATGCTGCCCATCTTGGTATCCCAACAGCCACATTAAAGTTAATTATTTTAATTATATTTTAACGGTCGTAATAATTCATTTATTTTAAAGCCATTATTCCTGTTTTATAGGTTTAACAAAGCAAACTCAAAGTCTTTATTACCCTCTAAAACCTGCTTAAGTGTCCCCTCAAGTATGTTATCCTAGTTGGAAATCACTATGGACTACAAAAAACTCCCATCAGTGATGGATGCCCCTGTGTTTTGGCATAACTTTAGATGTACTTCCTGGAAAATATTTTCCGCTGATCAATGCCCAGTTTCCAAAGAGCTTTAACCTTTAGCAAAAAAAATAAACCATATCTTCTGGGTGCAATAACACTGATATGAGATAAGCTAATAGCACAAAGCACTATATCTGACAGGGGATAACAGCTGCACAGCATGATTTTATTGTTATTACTATCACTGAATAGTTAAGACAAAAGAATTTAAATATCTATATCTTTATAATATCTATCTATAAAGATCTTTATGATTAAACATGACATGCCCTACATATTCCTACACTGGGTGTTATATTTGTCATGCTACACAGTTAAAAGAGAGATAACAGTAGAGCCTCCTATCATTTATTTATCAAGCTCGACTTGGATCCGTCATATTGCAATTAGCGTGACCCAGCGCTATTTTAATCTCTGCCCTACATTTCACTTCTATCTCTACCCGTGAGGAAATGTATTATTCATTCACTTACTACCAGAGAATTTCGCTTTGAAAATCTGCTTTCTCTTAGTAACTAAGCAGTGATTCACATGATTATGAACAGCATCTACATAAGCAATATAAAATGCTGAAATGCTCAGTGGTTGTTGATTACATCATTAAGGAGGCATGCTATGCAGCATGGTCTTAATATGACTCATCACTGCAGCAGTGAGGAGAGAGGAACAGAAAGGCTTTTGTTGTACGTACCTCTCCACCTCTGCTCTTTGGCTGGGATTGGTGATAGCAGCAATATATTGCATAATATATTTACTAGCCTCCGTTTTTCCAGCTCCACTCTCCCCTGCAAAAGAAACAAACAATGACTAATACTTACATACAGTATATGAGTATATATGATTTAATAACCTTAAGTAACTAATTATAGCCATTACAATCTAGAATGAAAATCAAAAACCTGAGACCACTAGTAAAAACGCTTATGTTTTGCATCTTTTTTTAAATAAACATTTATTTTTCTAATTTAAGATTTTTTCTTACACTACTAATAAATGTAACTAATCGAAGCAAAAAAAAAATAACTAAAAATAATTTTAGTATTTTTCATTTTGATCTGCACTGTACACTACTGTTCAATATTTAGGGGTGATTAAGATTTTTTTGAAAGAAATTTATACTTTATTCAGCAGGGGTGCATTACAATCATTACACCGATAAAAAGTGGTAGAAATAAATGTATAAATATTAAGCAGCATAACTGTTTATATCATTAAAAATGAAATTATAATTAAGTATAATTATTTAATTAAATTAAAATATATTAAAATAGAAAACAGCTATTTTAAAGTGTAATATTTCATGATATTTTTCATGTTTTTTTAAAGAAGTCTTTTCTGCGCATAAAGGCTGCATTTATTTGATTAAAATAATGAAAGTAATATTTTGAAATATCATTGCAATTTACAATAATGTTTATATATATATATATATATATATATATATATATTATATATATATATATATATATATATATATATACTTTAAAATAGAATTTATTCCTGTAATGCAAAGCTGAATTTTCAGCATCATTACTCCAGTCTTTAGTGTCACATGATCCTTCAGAAATCATTCTAATATACTGATTTATTATCAGTGTTGGAAACGGTTGTGCTGCTTAATTTTAATTTGTATTTATTTATTTATTTATTTAATTCTTATTTATTTATGTATGTGTGTATTTATTCATTTATTATTTATTATAAATGGGGGGGGGGGCTGTGATGTGTTTTCAGAATTCTTTGATGAATAAAACGTTTAAAGAACAGCATTTATTTAAAATAGAAATGTTTTGTAACAATATACACTACCGTTCAAAGTCAGTAATTTTTTTGTTTGTTTGTTTGTTTGTTTTAAAGAAACAAATACTTTTATTCAGCAAGGATGTGTTAAATCGATAAAAAAGTGATAGTAAAGACTTCTTTTGTCTTGAATAAATGCTGTTCTTTTAAACTTTTTATTCATCAAAGAATCCTGAAAAAAGCATCACAGATTCCAAAAAATATTAAGCAGCACAACTGTTTCCAACATTAATAATAAATTAACTTTTTTTTTTTTTTTAATTCTGAAGGATCATGCGACACTGAAGACTGTATATAATGTAGTATATAATAATATTTCATAATATTACTTCTTTATGTATTTTTGATCAAATAAATGGAGCTTTGACAAGCATAAGAGACTTCCTAAAAAAAAAAAAAAAAAACACTAAAACTTTTAAACAGCAGTGTACATTTTACATTCCCCTGGGGCTAAGAACAAGTATATGGGAAAAGGGTACAAACAAAAGAAATTAAAAGCTTTCACTTTTCTGGGTTGTTTTGTAAGGCCTTTAACCTGTTTATCTGATCAGACAGTATTATTCAACCACACAACCGCACTCATGGAATTTACTGGCTAAGCAGAGATATCAAATGATGATTTCAGTCTATTATACCTCACACTAAAAAACATAATCATGTTCCTTTGTTGCCACAAGATGGCACCACATATACCAAATATTTTTGTAGTGTAGTCACCACCTGTGGTCACTCACTGGATAATAATCAATGTTTTCTTATAGAGGCAACATCTAAGTGGTCACCAGATTATTTCCCTTGAGCTATGTGCCCCACCTCGAAATAGTTCCACTGCATCCCAGACGGAAAACAAACACTGTCTCAAAAAGACGTTTCTGTAGAAATTGTGAAACAACCATATTGTCGTTAATCTTTTTCACACAATGAGCATGTCTTGAGAAAGCAATTTGCTCATTCACTGAACTCTATTGTGAGCTTCAGTCCTCTGCGACTGGGAAACCACACACCACGTCAGTGCTGAGCTATTCTCATCTGACCACAGATCTAATCACATCATTCCCAGTCATACTGCGGCCCCACAAGACGACCCCGAAAGCCTGTATTCCAATAGAGGCAAGACAACAGGCTGTTTTTAATATTATTTGAGAATGAAGTAATGCTTTTTTGTCCTTTAAATGCAATATTACTTTAGTGTCTGCTCCTGGTGAGTTACAACACATTTAGACATAGTCTACCTGAGATAACAATGCAAGTGTCTTTGTTCCTTCTCTTCATGGCTTTGTATGCAGCATCAGCGATGGCGAAAAGATGTGGCGGTCGCTCGTACAACTCTCTGCCTTTGTACTGCTCGATGGTGTCTCGTCCGTAAATGTTCATGGCACGGTAAGGGTTAACCGACACCACCACTTCTCCGATGTAGCTGTAAATACGACCCTTTTCAAACCTGCAGGAGAAAGAAGAGCACATCTTTGATTTGCTGTATTTACATTCATGCATATAATGGAATATTTATTTAACCATGAGTCTAACAGTTCTGTTTGGATTGCGGTCAGTGTGGCTTGTATAATCACATTTCAGAGCTTTATGTAAAGAATGGGCAGTGTAATGAATTATCTCTGTCTGGAATCAAAAGCAAATAAAAAAAAAACGCAGGATAGTCAAGGTCATGTTTCATGAGCTGCATAATCTGTTTGCGCAATAATAAATCCTGTTGAAAAGACAAGACCAGCATGAATTTCTAAGCTTGTTAGTTCTGAACCATTCATCCAGACACCTATTATATCTCCATACCGACTCTAAACAGGTTACATATAGTCAGCAACTGACGTTTACCCTGCTTTGAAAAAGCTGGCTGTTCTAAGCTCCATCCTCGGGGGAACCTCACTTCCTTGTTCTTCCGAGCAGACCTGGGTCATGCCTAGAATAAGGCATCCTTTCTTCTCAACCTGTGGGTTTGCCAAGCCTCCCTCAGCTCCATCCTGCCCCAGTCAGTGTGCTTAGAAGTTTGAGGCATGACCTCATAGTCTCATACTGAAATATATTATTGTGCAGTACTGAAGGTCTTAATGGAACTTTGGTCTTTTTACTTTCACTTTTTAATTGACTCAGTAGTATTAAGAACGGCTGCAATCCTCCGGGAGTACCTTACTTACGCCCTACAGAGCAGAAATGTACCATACAACAACATTCACACAAACAAGTCACAGAAACAGGCCTCAAATCCCTCAGGTCTTCTCACAAATACATCATGGATTCACAGAATTAGCATTGGCTATGTTTACACTGCACCCAAATCCGATTTTTTTGCTCACTGCTGCTCATGACAGTGTGAACAGCACAAACCACATGTAATCTGATCTTTTCAATTCTGATATGTGCCACTTCCATATGTGGTACTAAATCCAATACAGGTCAGATGCTTTGCAATGCGATCGCAGTGTGAACAGCCATATCGAAATTCATGCGACTTTTACGTCACTCTAGATCAACATTCGTCACCATTCTGCGCTCATGGGAGTCTCTTCAATGATTTTACATAACTAAAGTTATCAAGACAGTTTTAAAAGGTAGTCAGTGGAAGTACAGTGATGTGTCAGAACTCATAAGTATTACAGTGACAACTGTATATACAAGTAAAATGAGAGCTTATATCATAAAAGATTCAAAACTCTGCTCTTGTTTGTCACATCCTTGTCTTAATTTTTCATATTGCCTGTGCACAATTTTAGATCACATGATAAATAAAAGCATAATCATGTCACGCTTACTTCACGTCCTCCGTGTTTACTACCATATGAGAGCGTACTACACAAGTGTTGCCAAGTCCACAGTTTTCCCACGGAATTGGACGACTTTTTCACTGTTGCCGCAGGGTTTTTTTTTCCAACTCTGTGGGTTAAAGCAACCCTACTAATGCAATATTTCCTCGCCCCCACCCCTCCCCGGAATGTGTTTTGGACCAGTTTCGAGAAAAAAAAATTTGGGTTTGTGAAAACCTGGCAACCCTGTTTGTATTGTACTTTCGCGCATCCGGGTTATTTCAGAACCATAATCTGTTGACACTGGAAATCCGATACTGGCTACATTTAAAACTAAAATATGAAGAGAGCTATACAAAAAAATAAATAAATTGAGCACTAAGGCTAAAATGGATTCGGTCAGATCTAAGTGTGCATTTGATGTGTGTATTTTAAACTCACCCAATTTAAATCAACCAAAAAATCAACATTTTGTTGACATTAAGTCATTATTTTGTTATAAAATGCCTAGTATTTCAAATAAATGTTTTTTTCTTTTTTCTGAAGGATCATCTGACATGAAAAAATGATGCTGATTTGCCATCACAGGAATGAATTACATTTTAAACCATATTTGTGACCCTGGACCACAAAACCAGTCATAAGAGTCAATTTTTTAAAACTCAGTTTTAGAAGTCGTACTGCATTCTTGATCAAACAATTGCAGTTTTGGTGAACATGAGAGATTCTTTCAAAAACTTTTACAAATGCCAACACCAAACTTTTGAACATTACTGTAATTATATAACTGTAATCAAATCAAATTAATTCGTCCATAAAATAAAACTTTTGCTACTCTCATGTCTTTTTTTAAACCAGTATGGTTTTTTTTTTTTCTTCTGCGGAATACATTCAGGAGAATTTCCAAGCTACTATTTTTCATACAACAAAACAACAGAAAAATGAGAATCACCCAATGATTTACTCATCCTCAAGCAATCCTAGGTGTATGTGACTTTCTTGTTTTAGACAAATACAGTCAGAGTTATATTTAAAAAAAAAAAAAAAAAAAAAAAGCCCTGGCTCTTCCAAGCTTTATAATGGCAGTAAATGGCTGTTAAGATTCATTATAAAGCTTGTAAGAGCCAGGACATTTTTAATACAACTCCAATTGTATTCGTCTAAAAGAAGAAAGTCATATACACCTCTTTTTCCTTTTGTGAGAAAGATAGTTTGGAAACAGTTAGAAAACTTCATTTGTGGGTGTACTGTCCCATTAAGTAAATGTAACAGAAGTTTTAGCTCAGTCAAACAGATTCAGCATAGTATGTGTACTGCTATATATCAGATGTGATGTCAAGGGATGAATGGCAAGCAGGGTGGCATGGTAGTGATGCTTGTGCCTTTAGCAGCAACAGCCTGTCAGGCCAGCCCTGGAGCAGCCTGCATGAAAAGGCTCTTTTGTGCCAGCCTGCGGAGTAGGATACTGCGGTGTACCCGCACCATTGTTCTTCTGTCAATGTGAAGTCTGTGTGTAAGGAGCACAGGCCAAGCCTCTACACCCCAACCCAGCAGGCTGGCTCTACTCACCCACATCAGCCCCTCAGGCAGCACAGTGTCAACTAATGATAATCACAAAGGAATCATTTTGATAGATGACAGTATTATGTCTTAGTTCTAAAATAAAATATGATGTAATTTTCAAAAAATAGAACACGTAAAAGAATACAGGGCAATATCGTACATTTTTAATTAATTTTCTTATCTAAAGTCCAATTAAAATATTGTAGCAAAGCAGACATAATTAGCTTTTCACAAGCATTTTCCATCCTCTACTGATCTTTAGCATGAATTTGAGTTCTGAAAGTTATACTATGTTTTCATAATACAGTTAACTATTTTTATCTGTAAAGTTCAAGGAAATTTTTCCAACTTTATATGAGTTATCAAAGGCATGTGGCCATGTATGAAACCTATGCCAAAAATATACATTTTTCAAAAACAGTCTATTATAAAATTCATTATTCAGTATATGAAAGACACTAAATGATACACCACAAAGTCACAGCCAAAACATATTGTTGTGATTGCTTTCATTAATGTCACAGCACATGACCATTAACACAAATCACTGAATCCCCCATTGGTCCTCTCATCACAACTCGGCCAGTCACAACTCCAACACAGAAACTGTCAGCAAATCTTGCTAATTCCATCATGTTTCACTTTCATCAAAGACACAACTAACTCTTAACCCTTTAAGTTCACCCAAGTCCCAGAGAACAGCTGCCTACAGAGATCTATTGTGTGTGTAACACAATCCCAGCATGTCGTGGGGTGTGTGTGGGAAAACACAGAATCGTCATCTCCCATCTGCCTCTGTGATCAGATTATCAACATCTGATAAGAAGCCCACACTGAATCTGCTCTTTCAGAAATCAGCAGCTCCATAGATTTAAACAGCTCTAATTTAACCATATTTACAAAATGCACCAGATTTACCCTAAAAATCAGTGTCGAAAATTTGTTCCTTTCACATATCATAGAAATAGTTCACAAAAAAATGAAAATTACCCCATGATTTACTCACCCTCAAGCCATCCCATGTAAATGACTTTCTTCTGTCAGACGAACACAGTCGGATATACATTTTAAAAAAAATGTCCTGGCTCTTGCAAGTTTTATAATGGTTGTAAATGGGTGTTGAGACTTTGAAGTCCAATAAAGTCCATACATCCATCATAAAAAGTGCTCCACATGGCTCCAGGGGGTTAATAAAGGCCTTCTGAAGTGAACCGATGTGTTTGTGTAAGAATAATATTTAATTCCATATTTAAAACTTTATAATCGTAATCTACAGCTTCCGCTAACTGTTGTACGTGCGTTTACAAGAGACTGGTGTTCCAGCGGTAGACGTAGTATGTAGGCATAGCTTATGTTCCGGAGAGAATTGACAAATGCAGAAGCACAGAGGACAGAGCAAAACAAAACACCAGTCACGAATTAGAAGTGGGTAATTGCATATAAAAGTCAACCTTACCATGAAAAAATAAAGTTTTTACCAAAGGTTTTTACTATACTGATAGAACAGATGTCAATATTTGGTGGTTCAAATACCCATGTGAGGTCTCTCTTAAAGTTTTTAAAGCATTTTTTTATTTTTAGTGCATGATTTTTCATAGTCTGCTATTTTCAGGCTTGTCACATCCATAACAGTACATATTCCTCATAAATAGACACATCAAAATTAAAATAAAGTAACAATTATATGTTCTGTGAAGAGCCATCGTTTCCCTATTTGTTGGGTATTATTGCGTCTGGTTTGTGCATTTTACTTTGCAGAAATCACAAAGTATGTAGTCTCGCAAAAACTGTGTCCTTTTGTGTCCAATCCATAACGCATGATTATTTGCCTTTTTTAACATAGAAAACTTGTGCGTAGACTGATATTTTTCTGATGTTTAGACTCTATCAACAAGGGTTTATTAAAATATAAACAGATAGTTCGGTATATTGGTAACATACATTCTCTAAGCATGTATATGTCAAATCCATAATGCAAAATGTCACATCCATAATGCTGGAATAAAAATGTGGTATGATTTCAATATAAGCCAAAAGGAGACTGGTTTTCCTTTTCTGTAAACAACACTTATATTTTTCCTGGAGTTTAAGCTATGCCTATGTCCTACGCCATCCGCTGGAACGCCACTCTCTCATGAATGTGCATATGACAGTTAGCGGAAGCTATAGATTACAGTTTATAAAGTTTTAAATATGGATAATTTTCTTACATAAACGCATCTATCTGCTTTAGAAGGACTTTATTAACTTCCAGAGCCATGTGGAGTACTTTTTATGATGTATGGATGCACTTTATTTGACTTCAAAATCTCAACACCCATTCACTGCCATTATAAAGCTTGGAAGAGCCAGAGCATTTTTTTAATATAACACAACTGTATTTGTCTGAAAGAAGAAAGTCATATACAGGATGGCTTGAGGGTGAGAAAATCATGAGGTAGGCCTAATTTTCATTTTTGGGTGAACTATCCCTTTAAATTTGAATCAGTTTCCTACAAATTTCAGAGTGATTTTAAACAGGCAGGTCAACATAAATAGACCAATATGAAGTGTTTTAAAAGAGGAGGTCTTTAAGGTGGGGTCCAGGTTTTCTTCCAGCTTTTCCTGGTAGTGTGCACATCCCTTCTCCTCTGTTTCCCAGAAGGCCTAGGGAGGGGTTGCTGCTGCATGAAGATTAAGGATGTGTGTCAGACAGCAACAGGCCACTTCCTCTAACAGCTGGATCTACTCCACAGGTGGAAGCATCAGCATTGTTGTCCAGGAATTTATTCCTCTGAACAAAAACATTGCTGGTGTATCTAGCATCGTTTTCGCTCACAGGAATAAACTAGATTTATTAAAGGGATATTTCACTAAAAAATGAAAATCTGTCCTCATATATTCACCTTCATGTTGTTGCAACCTGTATGACTTTTTTCATTCTGTGGAACATGAAAGAAGATCAGTTTCAGTGTTTATTGTTTGCCAATTCAACAAATGTCAATGGTGGCACAATTCATAAAAGAACAATATGAGGATGAGTAGATAATAACAATGATTTTGTCAATGACTTTTGGTCCTGCTATTACTTTAATTGCTCCATACCATTTGAAGAGTTGAAGAGCTTGCAGTCAGAACTACACCCTTCACCATATAAAGACCAACCTTTAAAACACTAGGGTTATCCGAAGTCCCAGACAATAAGAGCTTGACACCATTTTTAGAAAGAGATCACTTGCCAAGCTGAGGATAACTACTGGTTTCAGGCTTGTTTGGGTGGGTCTCTTGCGGTTATTTGCTTGTGGTTGACCGGGGTGGGGTGTAGCCTGTAAATTCCCTCGGACTAGTTGCAAGTAGGAGTAAAAAGTGAGAGGAGTGAAAATTAACTGAACTGGACAGCAGTAGAGGATAAATAAAAGAGGAACAGAATATTAAGAGACGAAGAGATAGAGTAAAACAAAGACAGAACACAGGAATATGAACATACAAGGCCTGCACACCAAAGCATGGACTTATAAGTTGGTCCAACTCCTAGATAGCAAATCAAAGCCTGTGTATTCACAACCCCAGCAATGAAAAGATAATCTGTCCCTGATCCTTGCTTATCCCCTGCACACAATTTACCACCAAGCAATCAGTGTTACTGAGTTCACAGCTTAGAGCATGCAGGGTATAACCTGATAGTGAGCTGTCTTCTGGACTGTCTATCGTGCAGAGACACTTCAGCACGTAAGAATTATTGAGGATCTCATTTATGCCTCAGATGAAGACAAAATATACTAAGAAAGACAACCTGATATCATGACAAAAACTTACCTGTGGGAACTTTTTCACAAGACGCAAAATATGTACCACCATGTACGTTTCGTGATATATTCGAATTGAAATGTCCATTGAGTGGGGCTAAAAGAGTGTTTGGCTTTTTTCCCCAGAACAGATGAACATACATATTGTACGTTTTATGTGACTTTGGTTTTGTACGTGTCCCTGCAGTTCTGACTTGAAATGTCCGTTAAGTAGCACTACAACTCTAACGCTCCATGATGTTTTAAAATAACGTACCATCTGCACAACACCAAAACCTACCAGATGGTATGAACAAGAAGTGAATTTGACGTAAAAACGCAATCGCAAGCATGCCGTTTTAGCTTGTTTTTCGATCTCTCATATTTAAGGTCTTTCATTGTGAGTCATGTTTTTCACGGGATTCATACCCAAACATTCCGCATCCTAATTCTGTGCCAGCTGAGCTACCGAGCAAACTTGTGACATCCAGAAAGCGAAATATATGGAGCTGTAATCATAACTGTGTACGAAAACGATTATAAGTGCTCACTGTTTTACCTCCTCTAGTGTTTATATATATATATATATATATATATATATATATATATATATATTTTTTTTTTAGTAGTGCTAGTCAACAATTAATCATAATTAATCATGATTAAACACATCCAAAATAAAAGTTGTGTGTACATAATGTGTATGTACTGTGTTTATGTAAATAAAGACACACATAATATTTTGAAAATATTTACATGTATTTACATGTATATATTTATATTCATATAATTTACATTATGTATAAAAATATTTAATATATAAACATTTTTCTTGCATGTGTATTTATATATACACAAAAAATATACACAGTACACACACATATATTATGCACACAGAAACTTAATTTTGGATGCAATTAATCATCACCCAGCACTTATTTTTAGACTAAATTATTTGTTTTTGAAGACATCAAGAGAGCATAAGATGGCATCAAAGGTACTAGAAATGCAAAAATAAAGGAAATGATAATGCTCTATTAAATGTCCAATATATCCCTCATTGTATGAGACAGCTGCCATTCTCTTGGCCTGTTAATTTAATCTTTGAAGCATCACGACGCTCCGACCACAACAAATCTTCTCGCATTTTCGAAATGAGTTTCTGTGCAACTCGTACATTTGTTTGCTGTTAAACACCAGCTGCTTCTGTACTGCTGACAATCCTTTAAAGCTTAACACACACATCCTTCAATGGCAAAAAAAACAATTTTTCTGGAAAGCTCTTTATGCCCACTGGACTCAATTTGACTCAGTCTTGTCAAGCTCTAACCTCCTTTACAAACATACTACTGTGCATAAAAGCCTGAATGAGGAAAATGTGTGTCCCACTTGGCAAAACTTCAAGCCATGTCTTAAACATGCAGCTTTCACACTAACTTTCATTAGCTTTGCACTGACTACTCAGGAAATGAGAGCCAGGTGTAAATATCAGAGCGCGCCAGTGAGCTGAGGTTTTTGTTATTTTGGCCCACTCCCTTCATTGTCTCCCTGAGATCACAGGCGCTTTTTGTTCTCCCGTCAGGATGAGGTAAAGAAAATGAGGGAAAATGGAGGCATGTTTTGACGATTGTGTTTCAGAGGTCAATGGTAAAGTGACTAGACATGGCCTTGAGCCAATCTCTAACTCATCCGAGCTTTTAGCACATGGTTCGGATCCCAATATGATGTCACTGAGCAGTAGCGGATGAGATGACGGCCAACTTGAGACAAAAAGACAAAACTGGCTAAACGGAGTCAGACATTACTCAGCAAGCTATTTCAAGAAGAAATCTCCATCAGGGTAAAAAGAGGGCAGGGATGGAAAGTACAAAAACAGACATGAGACGAGAAAGAGAGAAAGTACAGTTAATGAGGTAATTGGCTGAAAACTAAAGGAAAGGGAGAAGCAGAGTGGAAATTAGTGGGAATGTTACTGACACCTGGCTGTAACACGGTTCCACCGACACAGCAGGACACTGACCTGCTTAAAAAAGGGTTGAACCGCTAGAGAAAAAGTGCATTGAAATACATGACACATCCATCATTGTGTCTCATCTAAATGTCATTACCTAAAACAGATTATATATAATCTGATTAATGTGTCTATGTAATGTAATGTAATCAAACCACATCATCGGCTGGAGAGAGGAAATGGGTTTCCAGCAGTGGCGAATACACAATTGGGGAATTATTTAGGAGTCGCTCATGTGCGTTAAGGAAAAACAGACTCATGAAATCGTGGTTATGGATGTGGCCTGTTGTAAACACCAGAGAGAAAGGGGTTATGAAGAGGGTGAGGGGTCAGTCAAGACTGTAAAATATATCAAGGCTATAAACCCTAAACACAGTGAATGTGAGTGAGAGAGCTCCTCTAACATGCTTAGTGGTATCAGTGACCGCCAGCCAAGGCACACAGTCCGCAAATGAGACGTCTGTGGAGCTTGAAGCTTATTCTGGGGGGAAAAAAGGCCAAAAAAGCAACAGCCTTGTTTATGTAGGGCCGGTGATATGTTTCAGATTACAGGGGGTTGTATGGAAATTCTTGAGGGCAGACAGGCCCTTTTCTTCACTGGAGAGTGAGAGAAAATCAGGCTGGTTTTTGAAGCCATCAAACTTTAAAGCAGACTTTTGAGGGACAAATCTGACCATGAATGAGTGCCGTCAGATTGAAAGTTAAAACAGCTGATGAAAACAACAGGACTGCAGTCCATCAATTAACATCTTGTGATGCAAAAAGTTGTGTAAGAAACAAATCCATTTTCTGGCCAAAATACACAATAATGTTTGAAAATAACAGTGAAAAAGTCCAACCCCTGTTGTTCTCTTACATCAAAATCTACCAACATTTTTGTTTAGTATTGTTTTGGACTGTTTAGCATGTATACTTGATCTGTGCATACTTCTCTCCTTATTCAGACTAGATGGTTTTTCTGGTGTTAAGTTCAAACATCTTAACATTGGATATATTACAGACACAGCTTTTTGTTTCATAAGACGTTAACTGATGGACTAGATTTGTATGGATTACTTGTGGATTTTTTTTATCAGCTGCTTAGACTCTCATTCTGACGGCACCCATTTACTGCAGGGGAGCCACTGGTGAGCAAGTGATGTCATGCTCAATTTCTCCAAATCTTTTCAAATGAAGAAATGCAGGATGAGCCTGAGGGTGAATTCTCAGAATATTTTTATTTTTCGTATCTTAGGAAATAACAGCAAAAATTCAGCAGGGAAATTATGAGAAGGGATAAGATCTGAGATGTTATTCTAAACAAAAATAGGAAACAATCCTCCAGAACAACAGGCACAGAGCTGAACCCAGAAGTAAATTCCTAAAATAAAATAACAAAATAAAATAAAATAAAATAAAATAAAATGCTGATTTAAAATATTATTGCAACATACACTACCATTCAAAAGTTTCTGAACAGTAAGATTTTTTTTTGTTTTTTAAAGAAGTCTCTTCTGCTCACCAAGCCTGAAATTATTTGATCCAAACTACAGCAAAAGCACTAATAATGTGAAATTTTACATTATTATGATGATCAATATTTTGTTACAAAAGATTTTGTAACATTATACACTATACTATTCAAAAGCTTGGAGTCAGTATATTTTTAATAGAAATTATAGAAATTAATACTTTTATTTAGCAAGATGCTTTAAATTGATTAAAAGCAAATATGCTGATTTGCTGTTCAAGAAACATTTATTATTATTATTATTATTATTATTACTACTATTATTATTTATTATTATTATTATTATTATTATTATTATTATTATTATTATTATTATTAACAATAATATTATCAATATTTAAAACAGTTGAGTACATTTTTTTCAGTATTCTTTGATGAATAGAAAGATCCAAAGATCAGCATTTATCTGAAATAAAAAGCTTTTGTAACATTTTAACCTATAGCATTCAAAAGCGTGGAGTCAGTATAACTGCTTTATTTATTTATTTTTATTTATTTATTTTTTTTAATGATGATAAAGACATTTATAATGTTACAAAAGATTTCCATTTCAGATAAATGCTGTTCTTCTGAACCGTCTATTCTTCAGAGAAACCTGGAAAAATTCTACTCAGCTGTTTTCATCATTATAATAATAATAATAATAATAATAATAATAATAATAATAATAATAATATTATATATATATATACACAGGGGTTGGACAATGAAACTGAAACACTCGCCAATATAGTATTGGAGGTTTCATGGCTATATTTGCGCTGTCTGGTGCCCAATCTTCACTTATTGTACATTACACCAGTTAGAGCAGAGTGTAAAGTTTCATTATGTGCACCCAATGGTTCAAACATTGTACCCTGAAGGTAGTGCTCTGTATCAGGATAATAATGCACCAATACACACAGCAAGACTGGTGACAGACTGGTTTAATGAACATGAAAATTAAGTTGAACATCTCCCATGGCCTGCATAGTCACCAGATCTGAATATTATTGAGCCACTTTGGGGTGTTTTGGAGGAGCGAGTCAGGAAACGTTTTCCCACATCAGCATCACATAGTGACCTGGCCACTGTTCTGCAAGAGGAAAATGGCTCAAAATCCCTCTGGCTGCTTTGCAGGACTTGTATTTGTCACTCCCACGATGAAATGATGTTGTATTAGCTGCAAAAGGAGGCCCAATATCATACTATTTGTGATCTAAAACCAGGTGTTTCAGTTTCATTGTCCAACCCCTGTATATATATATATATATATATATATATATATATATATATATATATATATATATATATATATATATATATTTTTTTTTTTTTTTTTTTTTTTTTTTTTTTTGAGCAGCAAATCAGAATATTAGAATGATTTCTGAAGGATCATGTGACTGGAGTAATGATGCTAAAAACTGAGCTTTGAAATCACAGGAATAAATTACATTTTATAATATATTCAAACAGAAAACAGTTATTTTAAATAGCAAAAATATTTAAAAATTAAAAAATATTTAAAAATCTGTTTTTGCTGTACTTTGGATCAAATAAACGCAAGCTTTGTGAGAAGAAGAGACTTCTTTAAAAAAAAACCAAAAAAAAAAAAATATTAAAAATCTTACTGTCAAAAAACTTTTGACTGGTAGTGTAATCCTGGCACTTTTCAAAACACTTTTGGATATTTTAGTTTTTCTGTATTCAAGTACACAAGCTGTACTTGCAAAAATAGCTATACTTCAATATCAATACGCGTTTTGTAAGCGAAAAGGTACAAATCCCATCTACTGGGAATACCGTCTGTTTTTATTGGTAACAAAAAAGATCCCATAGCTGCCACACAAGATCCCATAGCTGCAAGCAAGCATGGAAGTCAAAGCAGGACAAGATGTACCATGCATTTGGTCAGGATCTATAATAGCATCACAGGACAAATCCTTTGGGCTTGTAGCATTTTTATGGAAAGTATTTTTCCAGTGGCATTCTTTCTTCATCTCTTCATCTCTACCACTAATGACCTTTAAAAATAAGCAGTGCTGGTCAAAGTACCTAAATATAAACATAAGGCACTGACCATAAAAAGATTTGTAAACGTATCATTCTTCCTTACAGGCCAAATCATGTCTCTGCAGCTCCATCTATCCTTACAGGATAAGGAAATAAAAACTTCGACCTTGTTTCTGGCTCTGCGAAGTGCACCTGAGCTCTGAGAGGACTTTGATCCCTGTGCAGTTCGCTGTGCAGGATGGGAATCGGGTTGCCATGTGTCACAGCTGGACTCCACGTGGCCCTGCTGTTAAGGCAACAAGCGAGCTTTTATACCGTTGATATGAGAGAGGCTTAGGCTTATGCAGCCAACAGCTTCACAGAACTGAAATCCTCAAGATATAACTACGACAGGAAGATCAAATTCAAACAGCACTATTACAAATGGCGTCTTTGTGATCTTCCCCGTGAGGACTTATAAAAAGTTAATTTCATTCAAAGACACATAGAGGCCGGATTTCATTTCCTTGCCCGAGTTTATATTTGTCTCCAGTTTGTATTTGTCCAGTAAATATGGAGCAGAAACAAACATATGGGTTCAATTTTCACGAATTCCTGTAGCGCTCTTTAAACCTAACCTTAGACCCCTATTTATGGTTATCATCCGGCTGATTTTGCTCAACAAAGACCCTGATAAAAAGCTGTGAGGAAATGGCAGAGATTTACAGCCTTCTGCTTTAAAAGTTTCCCTCATTCCACTCTATGACCACACAACACAGCACGTCAATTTTTAAGCAATCATCTGCACTAGATGTGTAATTATTTTTAGAAAAAGGAGAGAAATAGACCCCTGTGACTATAAACCTGAAAAACAGATGACTAGAAAGATATATTACAACTGTGGTTCTTGAATGGTTTTGCTTTAAAATGCAGATTTTACATCTAGTGACAAAATAAAGTCCTTTAAATTTAATATAAAATTAATTTCACCATGAACTCCAAAATTATTAACGTTAACTTACACTGTACACACTACAGAAATGTTTTGGGGTCAGTAACATTTAAAGAAATTAATGCATTAAACTGGTCAAAACTGACAGTAAATACTCTTGCAAAAGGTTTCTGTTTCAAATTATGTTCATTTAGATTTTTTATTCATCAAAAAACCTTAAAAAATAAACATATTGTGGATCCCAGAAAAATATTAAGCAGCTGATTTCTGATTTTAACACTGATAATAATAAGACATTTTACTTGACCAAAAGGATCATGTGATCATGTGAAGGATAATCAACGGTTTGCCGTGCATTAAAGGATTTTAAATGCACTTCGGGGAGGGCGAAGCCTCCACGGCAAACCTTACATATTAATTGCGATCAATCCCACCTAACGTTAAAGTTTTAAATCATATCATAACATAACTGTTTTATTATACCTTCATGTGTATAAGTGACTTCTTTCAAAGGCATTAAAAAATGGTCCTGACCCCAAATGTTTATAGAGTAGTGTGTGTGTGTGTGTGTGTGTGTGTGTGATATATATATACATATATATATATATATATACACACACACACACACTATTCTATAAACACTTGCACTACTCTATAAACACTAATCTATAAACAAGACAGTATATTTTTTAATATTTGTTTAATGGCATCTTTTTTATGACTGAAAGCCAGTATCACTGATAGTTTTCTACTGATGTCTCTATGAAATTTTCTTTTTCCTAATATTTAACCATTGACTAACATTACAGTAAAACCGAGCTATCAATTTTAACATTTATTAGACTTAAAAAATAATAATAATAATTTAAGGGAAACTAAAATCATTATGTAAACCCATTACAATAAATATCATATTTAGCTACCTGTGCCCTTCAGCAAGCAGGAAATATACAGAAACTGAACGAAAATATAAGCTATAAAACACTAAATTCTAAATTAAATATAAATGAATCCTGAAAGCTGTAAAAGCCATTGATTTCCTGATTAATAGACACCACAGTACCTGGTTATTAGGTTATTTTGGCTGCTGTTACTTTAAGAGCTGCCGCTGCTGAACGTGATGCAAATCTGACACGCATCACATTTTCATATTTTCTATCATAAGTCTTTACCTTTTCTGACTCACTTCAGGTCTTAAACTCTCTATAATGAGCTGAAGAGTAGAATCGGGTGTTTTAGAAGAGGGAGACAGTGCTGGGGTGCTCCAGGACAGTTCTGAAAACCACTGCATTTCAGACACATCAGGCGAAGTTGGAGTGCGCGTCTGAAAACTATCCCCTTTGATGTGGTCATAAAGATGTTCTGCAACTAACTAAACATGATTCTTGTCAAGAAAAAGAGACAGAAGCATCAGTTGTGAGTGGGGTGCCCAACCTTAGCTCCGCCCGTGTTAACCGTGTTAAATGTTTTTTACGCCGTTAAACTGGAAAAATTAATCGCCTTAAAAATGTAATCGTTAACACGCTCATTTTGACAGCACTAATAATATATATATATATCTATATATATATAGATGTGTGTGTGTGTGTGTGTGTGTGTGTGTGTGTAAACACACAAAACATGAGCCCTAATATATTCTGCCATCTGAAATATGCAGGATTATATGGTTAGCTGCATTTTATTATTTGCATTCAGCATTGTTTTCTCCCTGCTGTCTGTGACCAGCATGACGCACAAGTTGAGAACCACTGCAAGATACTATAATAAACATTCTATCAATTGGTCTTTTTTCTTTCGTTTTTCAATTTTAGAATGCCCAACACAAAGACCTTGGAACAACCAAGCCAATTACACTAGCTGCAAGTGCCTTAGCAAACTGTTAGGGTCAGAGTTTACATCTCTAGTACAGGAAAACGTCAATAGGAAGAGTACTGAAGCCTCATAAGTTGCCAACACTCTTTTCCTGAGCCCATTCTTCCTGTCACTTCCAGCCACAAGAGTCAAAGGTTAAACTAATCATCTAAGCAAACTGAAAATGTTAAGACTATCAAGAAAGGATTCAACTATATATACAGTACATAAAGTATACAGTACCACAAGTTCAAACTATGAAAATTACTAGTTTGTTGAAGACTTTTTTAGACTTGACTTTCATCTGAATGACACATGAAAGCTGGAAGGCTCTGCTACGGCATACTGATTATCAACTATTTCATCTGCAGTATCAGAGCCAGTGTCTGGAAGAATTTGGAACAGGGTCTCGGGCAGCATTTGTAATTGTTTTTGGAAATGTGCAGAGGATTGCCAAAAAATTCCCCAAGATCCTAGGGGCAGACAAAACAACACTGCCATATAAAGTCAAGCCCTCAGCACACATCAAATTAAGCAGTTATTTCAGAGTGCCCACACAAAGTCTTGTTCAAAAAAATTACGTTGTGTAAACACAGTCATGGGCAGAGTTCAAATCACGCTACAATGTACAGTACATGTCAGCAGTCCTGACACTTGTTTAACTTTGACACCTAACTGTAAAGAGCTTAAACCCTCACAACTAAACACACACTGACAAATTCACTTTACATCTCTTGGTTAAACATTCTGTCATAGCTTTGCATTTTGTTACATTTAGGAGCTTCTTTGGCAGAGCAAACCCCGGCTGACTGTAAACACACCTTATTCCACTGGATAAAATGCATCTACATTATCCAAATGAGTTCAACCAAAGTTTTGCTTTGACATCACATATGTTCTTCCTGAATTCAAAGCGAACAGCCTTCAAAAGCCATCACATAAAAAGTGATTTCGAGTTCAACAGCACTCTTCTTTATCACTCCAGAGGGCACAGGATGTGATCTGGCATCACATAGCTGCTGCTCTTCCAGCTGAAGCCCCAGACACAGATGTGGAGACTGAAGAAGCAGGAAGCTGGCCTGGTCACACCCTCTGCAAATAACAAACTGCACACGCCATCTCCCAGCCAGCGAGAAAATCAGGCCATGGCTGAGAGGTGGGAAAAACAGACACCCTGTGCTTTTTGAGCCACCAGTACGCATCTCCTGTTGCTAATTAATGGCCGAGTTGTTTATCCGCACCCACACGGTGTTTGAAAAATGGATTCATTGTTATCTATATATCAGATACACTACTGTTGAAAAGTTTTGGGTGAAGACTTTTTTAAATTTTATTCAGCGAGGCCGCATTAAATTGATGAAAAGTGACAGCACAGACATTTATAATATTACAAAGATTTACATTTCAAATAAATTCTGTTCTTTTAAACTTTTTAGCCATCAAAGAATCTTGAAAAAAAAAAAATAAATGGTATTATACGTTTCAAAAATAATGATTCAAAATAAAAGTTTTTGTTTACACAATATATGTATATATAAATACACACACATTCATATATATATATATATATATATATATATATATATATATATATATATATATATATATATATATATATATATATTTAAAATGTTTATATATAATATCAATTATATCAATACAAATATATACATGCAAATCCATTTACATTTTTAAAAAATATATACTGTATGCATGTATATTAATATATACATAAATATACACAGTATACACACATATAATAAGTAAACAAAAACTTTTATTTTGGATGCGATTAATCACAATTAATCGTTTGACGGCACTAAAATAAATATTAAGTAGCACAACTATATTCAGCATTGATAATAATAAATAATGTTTCATGAGCACCAAATCAGCATATTAAGATAATTTCTAAAGGATCATGTGACACTGAAGACTGGTGAAAATTCAGCTTTGCTATCACAGGAATACATTCTATTTTTGAATATATTATATCAAACAATTATTTTAAACAGTAATCATATTTTTCAAATATTACTCTTTATACTGTATTGTTTCTGTAGCAATATCATGAAATAATCATACTGACCCTAACTTTCTAATAGTAGTGTATATAATTTAAAAATTAGCTTAATTTTATGACAGACTTTAATTTCAATGTTATTCATACATTTGAAAGTATTATTATTTATAGTGTATTATACGATCCAAAAATACTTCCCTCAATTAACTGGAAACACCTGTAAAATCACCAGAACAATAAGGTAGTTTAGTGTTCTTGTGAGACATCCACATATAGGTCACTAGTTAGGTGACATTTGATGTACAGAGAAGCTACACTTGATTTATGGCATTGTTACATTAACCATTAACAAAAAGTACTGAATTTTCAGATGACATTCACTGTCATTTTCATCAGAGCTAGCAAGTCATTTATTGACAGTGTGCTGATGAGGAAATGTGATCCACATCACAGAAAACATAAAACACAATAGCAGGATATCCACTGCAAACTTGTTTGAACAATAAGGGCTTATCAGAGGGGGGTGTTACTATGGCCAACAACACACCTCTGAGGCTGTCAAGACAGCACTCTGGATCAGCAGGTGCAGCCAGTTGTATGAAGCTATAATAGACACAGCAAACAAAAATTCCATGAATTCATTTAATGTTGCCGTGTAATTCATTGTTCCCCTGACCTGAAAAACATATGGCTTTACTCCAGATGTATTGTGTACTATCTAAAATATGAGTCAAGTACTGTATGGTTCAATCTAAAAGATGTTTTGAATAACTCCTTCAACAGACAGATCCTAGATAATAAAGCATTATGCAATAAGGGTGATTCAGATTTGTAGCCTATTACGGTTCAGAAACACAACTACTGTGAAACTATGCATCACACTAACCTGCATCAGCCATTGATCTGACAATCACAGAAGTTAAAAAGTTTTTTTGTCCTTCTTTTTTTAACATAACTGTAAATTTACTTCAAAACCCAAACCAAAAATTCAGAATACAGTTACTATGATACCTGTCCCGTACCAAAGCACATGGCAAGAGGGAACCCAGAGGTGAATGCTCTTACCTGAGTTTGAGGTTGGCCATAAACTCTTCCAAAGACACATTGTCCAAAAGAACAAAGTCCGCCTTTCCATACTCCAAACTTTCGTGTTCTGCCATATTAACGCGTTAGTAATAAAAAAAAATACACAAATGTAAAGCTAACTGTTGAATATCCTACGAATACAAAAGTCAATTCGACAACACCAGACCGGAGGGATAATTCATCTCCATGAATTTGTTTACATTTGCCTAGCGCACTACTCGTCGGCTTCTTTTCATGTTATTAGTAAAGGAATATATAAACACGCTTTGTTCGTTAACTACAACTTCTAGTCGTCTTTTTAATGGTTGAAATTCCTAAAGCTACACGCTCCTCGATCGCCTGAAAACTTCAGAAAACTTTTCGAGCCTCCCGGTGTTTGAGTGATAGTCCGCTACATCGAGCGTCGCACCTCTCATCCCTTTTTCCACGAGCTTCACGCGTCTCGCCTAAACACACTGTGGCTTCGGTCTCTTGCCCGTCTCGCGTAAGCCCCTCCCATCTCGGGAAAGAGCCAAACGGTTCTCGCCTACCTCTAAACGTCAATGAATAAGTTAAAAAGGTAGATACATTTAGCGTCGAGTCGACTACGGCAAACGGTATTCACATCTGTTACTTAAACCTATAAACTTTTTTGTTACTAGTAGCGTAATTTTATTACGCAATCCAAAATTTCACACTAGCCAGAAGAGTAAAACTGATCGGTGAAACTCAAATCACAGTTGAATTCAATGGCGAAAATGTGCGTTTGTTACCAGTAACAGCTAGAGGAAATAACATGTCACTTTGGATAGCGACTGCTGGATTGCTAACTAATAATTTAAGAATATGTTTATGCAACATACACTAGTTAGTCTAAAAAAGCGGTAGGCTAAATGATTTGCTAAAGTTAACGTTATTATTACTGGTAATTTGAAGGGGATAGTCACATTTGAATTGTGCATAGTTAGCATTCTTTTTAGAATGCTGTATTAGTCATCATCAGTGAGTTTCTGAATATCCCTGGAATGTCCGTCTGTCCTCTGGCCATATAAGGAAGTGGATAAAATCCCTTTTGAGCGAAATGTCACAGGGTAGGGCTGCATAATACTAACTTAATTACAACAAATATGACATTAGAACTAATCATAACCACATTTAAAGGTGTTCACATGTAAGCACAATAACCTTTTAGATTAGTAAAATGCATTTAGATTAATAAAATGCATTTACTTGGTTTATTACATGATTATGTGCTGGACACGTGCTGTCAACGTGTCTGTTGTGACCTCAAGACACAACGTGTTTAAGTTTAATGAGGACTGAAGATGGCTTCAGGTTGCTCTGTTCAGCTATCTGTGGCCAAGTGACATCCTGCCTGATTAAACACAATGGGATGACTCTGCTGCCCCCACCTGTGTCTCTAGGAGACTGGGACAATAATATTACTAAAAGTTGCATAATAGATTACCATAATAGTTATCTACTACAGAAAAAATTATAATACTGTAAAAAAAAAAAAAAAAAAAAAAAACATCAACAACATGTATTTATAATACTAATATTATATATATATGCCTGATTAAACACAATATATATATTTGTAAAATATTTTGTAAATATTTTTTAATGCTTAACAATAATACTTCAAAATTTTCACGTTTTTAAAAATGTTCAAAAATCATGTTTTATTTATTTTTTTTTTTTTTTTATTCTGCATTTCAAGTAATAGCAATCAAACTGCAGTTGGGTTGTTTTGTTTAAATAATAAAGACTCAAAAAATACAGCTAACTAACAAAAAAAACAAAATAAAAAACAATAAAAATATGATAACACAATAAAAAACATGATTTATGCAAATTAATAAAAATCTTTTAGTTTTAGTTATCTGTTTTTGCAAATGAACTCTTCATATATATATATATATATATATATATATATATATATATATATATATATATATACACACACACACACACACACACACACTCTCTCTCGCTCTCTCTCTCTCTCTCTAAAATATGGGTGAAATATGGACCCAGCGGTTAGGTTAAATGTTTAACCCAGCCTTCTGGGTAGTTTTATTTAATTCAACAATTGCTTAAAATGATTTTCTTCCTTGCCTAAATAGGTTGGAAATTAACATGCTCAGTAAATGAACATTTATTAATAAGCTGAAAAAAAAAAACAATTACATAATAAACATTTTTTAAAGTGCTTTTTAATAAAATGTTCACCTTTTGATTATCGTTGATGCAATTATGTGTCTGATTTTTAATTTACAACTTATTTTTTTACAACTTATACTACTTAAATATACAACAGTTTAAACAATAGTCGCTGGATTTGTCCATATTTCACCCCGTGCTGGGTTGTTTTTAACCCAGCATTTTTTTAGAGTGTGTATCTATATATATACACAAACAAAAATATGGCAAAACAGCAAATGTTGCATTGGAAATATATCTTTCAACAAGAGATTTTTCATAAATACTGTTTTCTTCTACAGTATTAATATTAATATATTCATATTATATATCTATATATAAATAATGACAAAAAGTTGTTTAGTCTTAAATTCAGAGGTTTTATGGCAAAGTACTATTAAAGAAAAAAGCACTTAGGAAAAATATTAAAGGTATTTGCATTTAAAATCTCTCAGCAAGACACGTTTAAAACAGTTAAAGCAGTGAATAAACAAAACTAGCAGAACATTTTACCATTGTATATATTATGTAAGTCAAACCAACTAGTTGGTACTATTAAACTGACCTCTAATTAAACTATGAATGTTCATAATTTTGCTTCAGATTTTTCTCACCATAAGCAATGAACCCCCAAAAACGATGGTGTTGGATGCACTATTGGCCCAAGAGCGGCCACGGTTATGGGTCACGTAAACCGTAGTACCCTTGCGCAGAGTCGTCATGTACGTAGAGAGATTCCCAACCGAGCTGGGGCTCTGAACATTGCTATGGGACACAGCCACCCAGTAATCATTTACAACCAGCCATAGATCAGTTGGCCCACTCCCCCCAGTCTGCGTGGAAAAGAAGAACTGATAGACGCCAGAAACTGGAACTCTGAATATCCCGGTGCGAGTGTTGAAAGCCCTGCCTTGATTCACATACACTTTCCTGTACATAATCCTGTTCGCTTTTCCTGAGATGTTGGCCGGGTAGGTGACAAAAAAATGGACGTTTGCTTTCACTACAGATCACAAAGAAAGAAAATCCTGCATTATTTTCTTTAAAAAGTAGATAATTGTAACAAGAACTAAATTTCAGTGTTTGGTTTTTTAAATACTGATAAAGAGAAATGACTCACCTCTCATTTTGTTTTTCTTACACATATAGGTGATTCGGTCTCTGCTGATGCAAGACTCAGATTTTTTGCACTTTCCACAAACAAGTGTGTTAACATCTAAAAGGATGGTGTGTAACAGTCACTATCTTATATATATAAATACCTAAAATTCCACTGAAAATCCATGTGCATTATATCTTACCTGCACAATATGCCAAATGGCAAGCTACCGGTTTGACAAACTTGTAGACGTAGTAGTTTCCCCTACATGCTTTCACTTGAATGGGAGGAGATTGGAACAAACAGCAGTTGTTTTTCCAGTGTCCACACACCTTGCGGGTGACCACCCCATCTCGTATTCGGGGATGAGTGCCAACGAGCCACAGCGGAGCGTGCGTGCCACACATTTCTTTCTTCACACACCTCTCAGGCATCTGGAT
Source organism: Cirrhinus mrigala (assembly GCA_036247105.1). Classification (NCBI taxonomy): domain Eukaryota; kingdom Metazoa; phylum Chordata; class Actinopteri; order Cypriniformes; family Cyprinidae; genus Cirrhinus; species Cirrhinus mrigala. The sequence goes on along the minus strand of CM070018.1, from coordinate 13,206,067 downwards.
GGGTTTCCCGCGGTAAAAAAGACGGTACCAGCCCTTCCACTGGACGTGACGGTCACAAACAGTTTTCTTGGTGGTGTAGTTTGTGGCTCTCCAGGCTTGGTCCAACGCGGTATAGTGATTGCAGGGGTCGAGGGACTCGTCACTGTCATCCTCACCAGAACCTTCATCTCCATCTCCATCCTGGGTGAGGGTATACAGCAAATGGCTGCTGCCTATCAAAGACAAACATAAACAGCCCTTTTTTTTAAAAAAAACTGGATAGTATAAATAAATAAATATATACTAAATAAATAATATTTGGTAACACTTTACAATAAGGTTCATTAGTTAACATTTGTTAACTACATTAGTTAACATGAACTAAAAGTGAACAATACTTCTACAGCATTTATTAATCTTAATGTTAATTTCCTCATTTACTAATGCATTATTAAAATCACAAGTTGTGTTTGTTAACATTAGTTAATGCACTGTGAACTAACAAGAACAATCAATGAATGACTATTTTTATTTAACTAACATTAAACAAAGATTAATAAATAGTGTAATAAATGTGTTGTTCATTGTTCGTTCATGATACATTAACTAATGTTAACAAATGACACATTGTAAAGTGTTACTGAATTTTCTTTCTTTTTTATTTTCATTTTCTTTTTGTTACCTTTTTGTAGTGATGTCAAATTCATTTCCACATCTGTATCAATAGGCTTTTGTGAACAGTACGGTAATGCCTGCAACACAACATTTATATTAGTTTCTGGAGAAAATAGTTTGTCCCACAGTAGAAAAAATTTAATAGATTGGGTCATATTTTGACATTGAGACTTATATAATAGCACACTTATTCTGCATACATATTCATTATATACACTACCAGTCAAAAGTTTTTGAACAGTAAGATTTTTAATGTTTTTAAAGAAATCTCTTTTGCTCATCAAGCCTTTATTTATTTAATCAAAAGTACAGCAAAAGCAGTAAAATTCTGAAATATTTTACTGTATTTTTACTAATAACTGTTTTCTATTTGAATATAGTTTAAATTGTAATTTATTCCTGTGATTTCAAAGCTGAATTTTTAGCATCATTACTCCAGTCACATGATGAATATTTCTTTGATGAATATAAAATGAATATAGAAATGTTCTGTAACATTATAAATGTGTTTATCATCACTTTTGATCAATTTAAAGCATCCTTGCTAAATAGAAGTGTTAATTTATAGAATTACTTTTCCAAAAAAAAAATAAAAAATTATACTGACTCCAAGCTTTTGAATGATATAGTGTATACTGCTACAAAATCTTTTTATTTAAGATAAATGCTGATATTTGGATCTTTCTATTCATCAAAGAATCCTTAAAAAATTTACTCAACTGTTTTAAATATTGATGATAATAATAATAATAATAATAAATGTTGTTTAAACACCAGATCAGCATATGAGAATGATTTCTGAAGGATCTATGACACTGAAGACTGGAGTAATGATGTTGAAAAGTAGTAGAATAGTAAAAATATTCCACAGTTGTACTGTTTTTGCTATACTTTGTATCAAATAAATGCAGGCTTGATGAGCAGAAGAGACTTCTTTAAAAACATTAAAAATCTTACAGTTCAAAAACTTTTACTGATCAGCTTTAAGTTTACCTGGCTGAAGACTTCTTGCTTTTGTTTCATTACTGCTTGCTCATGTTTCAAGCTTTCCATCTCCTAAATAAATACAGAGAAAAAAATTACAATGCTCATACCACTCTTTCATTAGAAATGTCTATTAAAAGTCAACATATTTTTAATTCATCACTACCTTATACACAGCAGCAAGTTGCTCCCGTAAAGGCTGGTCAACCATATTCCAAGCTCTAAAGGTATACTGGAAGAAATAACATGATTGAAGTTATTTGCAATTACTATACCTGCAGTTATAATATGAGAATATTGTCAAATGTTGGTCTTATTTGTTTATAACATTATTATAACAACCAAATCAAGGCTTACTGAAATATCTCTGCGCGCAGTGTCGGCTGCACAGACAACCAGGATGGCAAACACTTGAATGCATAAGGAAAGCATCTGTGGGTAAAAATAAAAAAACATCATTAGACTTTGTCTTATTTATCTATATACACAAAACAAAGAAATACATTTTTAAAAAATAAACATTTAAATAAGAATTTTTAATTTAAAAATGGATTTACTATTTGGTAGAAGACAAACTCGTCAGATTTTCAGATAAGTAATTGTAAGTGATTTGATTTGTTTTTTTTTTTAGAGGTCACAGATAAGTGATTTGATTTTTTACATAATCTTTTTTTTTTTTTTTTTTTTTTTTTCAGAAATTATAAGCATTTGACGCTTACCTTTTCACAAAGAGCAGATCTCTATGCGTTATGCAAGTTAACTATATAGAATAGAGTTTATATACTGCACCAGATTATGGGTGGACACTCATGCCATGCAAAAGGAAGTTGCTGGTTTGACTTTCACACCAATATTCTCTTACATGAGACTGGTGACACTCTTCACAAAGAAGGTGCTAACATGTACATGAAAAATGGCCACAGGCAGTTTTTGAGCTCATGAGGTCAGCAAAAAAATTGTGCAAAAATGTATTTGCATATGTGCAGGCAAACTATTATTGAAATAGGTTGCATGGGTCAAACGTGTAGAATGTAAATACAAAACAAAAACAAACAAACATAATGCATTAAAATATTTAAAAGAGATCAAGGTCAAGGGTAGGTTAGTTTTTTCTTTATTTGAACTTTTGGAAAAGTCAATTAGCTTTTTATGACTGACAAGTATTTAGTCATGAATTACCAAGTCAACCATTACTTACACTCACAACGCAATTTAAAGGAACACTCCACTTTTTTTGCTAATATCTTAGCATAGATTATTGAATCAGATTAGACCGTTAGCATCTTGCTTGATCTAACGGTCTAATCTGATTCAATGATCTATGCTAAGGTATTAGCAAAAAAAGTGGAGTGTTCCTTTAACAAGTTAAATTTGACAGTTAGAATTATGCCTTTGCAAGTATCATTCAGAAACCACATGTCAAGTCAATGGTTAGAGAAAAACCTATTCTTGCATCATCAGCAGAATAGTGACAAGAACTAAAAAGTACTCCTTTTTGTGCAAACACGCATTATGTTTAACATATTATCTTAAATAACACTTTAAATCTGTCCTGCTTTGCTGTCTAATGTGTAAGAACAAATGATTATTACATTCCTGAAGAATAAATGAGATGACTTTCACATTTAAAACAGCAAAAAAAAACTGTTTAAAATGATCAGTTGGGAGAAATACAGCCATTGAGAAAGATTTAAAGAGTAATAAAGCATAAATGATAGTAGGTAATAGTTTCATGGAAAATATGCACAGTGATTCAAAGACACGCTTGCTTTGACTAATAGAAGTGACTGCCAGTGTCTGGGGGAAGGATGCAGTAATAACTTCAAATAATAATATGTATTTGCAACACCAAATGCCACCACTAGGTGGTGACCTCTAACCTACTTCAAAACATGGGCGATTGACTATTTTACTGGACAGGAAATTGTAAATTACAAACCTGGTAATGCATAACCATGTACCATAACTGTGCACTTTGATAAAATGTATGTATGTATGTATGTGTGTATATATATACATATGTTTTGTTTTTTTTCTGTCAGTTGTTTGTGTGTGTGTTTTGACATCTTGTGTGTTTTGACACTTTGGCAAGATTATATAAAACAAACATCCCACTAAAGTACTGTAATTGTAAGAATCAAATCAAACAGGTTTAATGAGTAAAATGGGAGTACTGAGTTTCACTGGTGGCTCATTAAGTGACTACACACTCAGAAAAATAGGTGCAAAGCTGTCACTAAGGCGGTTCCCTAAAATAGAAAAGGTAAAAGGTACATTTTTGTACCTTATTTACCCCTAGATGTTACGAATTAAAACCTTAAAGGTATATATTAGTGATTTAAAAGAACCTGAAGTGTACAAAATAATACCTTTTGAAAATATACTGCTCTAGTTTTGTACCTTTATTACATAAGAGTGTAGAGGTTTTTTTTTTAAAGCTGAATCCATTCTTATCTCCTCTGGGTTTATTAATGGAATAGAGTCAACAGAACATTGTGCTTTCGTTCTCATTCCTTAACTGTAAAAACCATGCCACACATCGTTTGGTAATGTATTAAAGCATTTGGCAGCAACCTCAACACTCACTGTCAACAGAGCAATAAGCAGTCGATTGTGTGATTAGGTAAGACCAGTCCATTCGGTACAATAGTCCACCCAGAAAAACAATGTCCATGTTTTGATGTGAAGCACGGGCCTCAGCCTTTTTACATAATCAGGAGACATCATAAACAGCCCTGGGAAATGACAGGCATGCCAGAAAGACAACAGCCCCCTGGACAAACCGATTACAGCCTGTTGTGGACTGTGATATGTCTGCATACATTACTCACCCCTACCCCACCCGACGACCCCTCCATCGCCACTCACCCGCAGACGAACACGTACACACCATCGTTTATGGCTTGCTTTAAGGGCTGTACTTTTCCTATCAAGGTTCCTGGAATTGCATACGGTTGCTCACTGCTGTTCTTGCACGTCTCTGTAGATTCTAGCACATGAGGGTTCAGTCTTTAACAGCTGCGTAACAGGGCACTCTATGAAGGGAAGCCATCTGTTTGAGTTTCTTTTTAATGCTTAGATATTCATGCAGTCTTCTGCACCTGTGTGGGTATATATAGCAAAAAAGGCAATTAATGTGGGCACAAATATTACCAGAATACAATGGTAAAGTACATAGTTTATAATAGTATTAAAAAAAGTTTTATTAAAAGTATTATTTACTCACCCTTGTGTTGCTCCAAAAACATTTGAAACATTACTCAAATTATCTTCTTATGTTTCCAATGTTTTTGTCTCTACAAAGCCAATGGGGTACAAAACAACATCAAGATTTTTCTTTGTATGGACAAAACACTGTGACATTCTTCAAAATATCTTCTTTTGCGTTTTACAGAAGATAGTCACGTATGTTTACAATGATATGAGGGTGACTAAAGACCTGTTCACACCATTGCTTATGGCAAAAAATGCCACCAAAATTAACAAAAATGCCCCATGAATTCAAGGCAAAGTGGCAAAAAATGCCTCTGCACTATTAAACAACGTATCACGGCTGCCACGATTAAAATGAAATCTGAATAAAAAGTGTCAATTCGCGAAATTACATTTAGATCCGCTCACACTGCATCTGATTGCTTTTACGTGCTGATTTGTGCAGAGTTGAGCCTTATAACCAATCAAACGTGTTTCTGTTCATTTTTGAAACACAATGGCCAATTAGAGGCGTTTAAATTAGTCAGCGCTGAACACACCGAACTGTGTTGATTGCGCATGCTCGCGAATTGCCCCATCATAAACAACACCGTGCAGATACGTACATAGCTAAAATATAAATTTCGTAGATTATAACGGAGTATTTGCATAATGTGCGATAGACTATAGTAATGTCATGGACCGACGTGTTTGTCTGTAGAATGTGAAAATTAAAAGTTTTTATACAATCTATTGTTATTGACGGCAGGTTAAAATATTGATTAAAGAAATTGGGTAAGTATTTGACACTAAAGACAACATAGTATGGTGATTATCATACTAAGGTTATTATAAAAATTGCCCTCACGAATGTAAAAATGCCCCTGGAAATGAATTCCAGGGGGGCAAATATAATGGAAATGGGGCAAATCCTTAATGGAAAAGTTGAGTTCTGACCCTGGTTCACAGCAAGAATGATAAATACATTAGCATCCACACCAAAAGATGATCAGTTCCGTTTTTTTTAATTATAGTTTTAGTATATCAAGCTTTTTAAATTCTGGTGGATTCTGATGGGCTGTATTGGCTTTATTGTTCATCAGCTTAAAAAAAATGACTGTGAAATTGATTTTAACAATATCATTCCTCTCTAGCTTGAGACAGTAATAATTATAACAAAATGTAAAAGTACGAAACAAAAGGTAAATATTATGACATCAAAACTCACTATGACATAAAAAGCCTAAATTATGAGATAAAAAGTAATGATCATGACAGTAGAAAATAGAAAAAGTTGTAAAAAAGGTTTGCTTTTTATGTCATAATTATACTTTTTTTGTCATAATTATGATTTACAAAAGCATGATGATTTTTTTCTTTAATTAAATTTTTTATTTATTTTATTTTATTTAGTGTGTGAGTTTGTGGCAGAAAAAGCATTTATACTTAAAGATACATATTAATACCTGAAATATTAGTATGAGTTTACTGTCCAAGTGATAAGCTGTTTTATTCCTTTTTTTGTAAATTGTTACTTTTTCTGAGTGTGGAGATGTGCAATATATATCAAAAAACAGCATTCAAACATTAATTGTGGGCAGGAGCATTGCATGATTGCTCAAAAATGAAAAGTAATTAAATAAAGGAAAGGTTGTCACATTGATTTAAGGTTTATCTAGGCCTGAAACATTTCAGAGACTCTAGGACGTAAACAAGCTATCCATCTATCCTTCCATGGAGTACCACGTAGCATGTGATTTATGGTATGTGATATATTGTAAGAGGAGCACTTGTTTATCAAGCACTTCTTGAGAAGGCTAATCCGTCAAGAACACAGTAGTCTCTACTGACACAAAATGATCCTGATGTTATTTTTACATTCAGCAGGAAGTAATTTTGTTCTATCACTGGAACTACATTTACTGCAGGACAGATTTGCTAAGTACGTTGTTTTGCCCAGGCTTGTTGTCCCATTCATGCCTCTCATTGTTGGGCAATGATCTCACTTTCCATGTAACCTTTTGACCTTAAGAGGTATGTTGTTTACTATGAAATGTAACCTTTGTCTTACTGGGCAATGGACCAATGTGTAGTATCTCGATCCACACCTGTCAATTATCTTTGTCCTCTTTACAATCCAGCTTAGCTCTACAAAAAAAAAAAAAAAAATGCTGCTTCTGTCTACTTTTTTTTGACAAGAATTGTGTTTATTTAGACCTTGAATGTCTTTACAACCACATCAAACAAGAGACTTTTCAGACGTGCACTCCACTTCACCTTGGAGACAGGCACTAGTCAAACGAGCCTATATCATTTCATATCAAAGTGCTAATGAAATTATGAGCATGCGTGTCAGATCTACATCATGTTCAGCAGAGCCAGCTCTTAAAGTAATAGCAGCCAATAGGGGTGGGAATCTTTCGGTACCTCACGATTCAATTCATATTGATTCTTGCCCTGTTGAAAAAACCAGCATATGCTGGTTAGGTAGGTTTTGATGCTGGGATGCTGGTTTTAGCTGGTCCTTAGCTGGTTTATGCTGGTCGTCTGCTGGTTTATGCTGGCTTTTTGCTGGTCCTTAGCTGTTTAAGCTGGTCCTGGACCAGCACATGACCAGCTAAGGACCAGCATAAACCAGCTAAGGACCATAAAGCAGCTAAAGCAGCTAAAACCAGCATCCCAGCATCAAAACCTACCTAACCAGCATATGCTGGTTTTTTCAACAGGGTGGGGTCAAATTATTTTTCTTTTTTTTTCACGATTCAGAATTCTTCATCACATTTTTTTGTGCAAACTGGACATCAAACACACCAGTATTTTGATACAAAAACACAACAGAACTATAGTACGGGTAGTCCTCCCTGGTGAAAAAAACAGCATATGCTTGTAGGTATGTTTTGATGCTGGGATGCTGTTTAGGTATGTTTTGATGCTGGTTTAAGCTGGTCCTTTGCTGGTTTATGCTGGTCATGCAACCAGCAAAGGACCAGTATAAACCAGCAAAGGACCAGCATGAACTAGCAAAAGACCAGCTTAAACCAGCATCAAAACATACCTAACCAGCATCCCAGCATCAAAACATACCTACCAGCATATGCTGGTTTTTTCACCAGGGCTGACTCAAGAAATGAGTATTTCCTATTAACTATCAACTTTCTAACAAATAAAATACATTTTACAGTTCCCATTAGGGATGTGCCCGAATCCAAATACCTGTTCAGAAAGGAAATGACATATACAGAACACCTAAAGAGAATAAATACGAGATGGGAGAGAAAAATATATTTGTAATATTTTCTCTGGCAATTATATCCTTGATATCCTTGGGTAATTATATTGTATATACATCGCGGGCATCGGGGAACTGCTAATATGCAGGGCACTGAAATGGCTTTTGAATGCGTGTTCGCTTTTTACTTTCACTTTGGAGATCTGCAATCACACACATGTACTCAATACTATGAAGCAGCAGTACTTACCACACATTTTACAAGATTAGATGTCAGTGGTGCTCAGGATCTGCAAATCGGTCGCCATCGTCCTATCAGTCATCTCTCCTTACTCTGTATGTGGTAAGTAAAATTTCATGTACTGTAATATAACAGGCTACCGCTAGCAAGCGGCTTAGCCATGTGCCTTTAGTGGCTTTAGAAGGCGTTGTTCCTTTTCCGTGCCTTTCCAAATACAGATTCACTATTCAGCCCCATACCTACTCCCCATAATAACAAAAGATCAATAATTAATATAATATTTTTCCAAACACTTGGATCCATCTGTTGTCCAGCAAAATCCACCAAAATATTTATTGAAATATTATGGACTGTTTTCACTTGTAAACAGTGCTTGATCTGTGCATATTTCTCAAGACAGTCACTGGAGAAAGCAATATTACAGATAGAGGACTTTTATTTTAGCTGAAAGCATCAGACTTATTAATGATGACGCAAACATGTAGCTTTTCGCTTTTACAGGATTTTAATTGATAAACTAGGGTTGTGTGAATTACTTGTGGATTATTGCAATATTTTCTGAACTCTCAATCCAACGGAACCAATTAACATCCATTGGTGAGCAAGTGATGTAATGTGATTTCTCTAATACGTCCCAAAGAAGAAACAAACTCATCTACCTCTTGAATGGCCCGAGAGTATTTTTATTCTTAGTTGAACTATTCCTTTACCTCATAAATGACGTCATTTCAGTGTAAAATTGACACAAAAATTGTTTATTTCCATTCTATACACATCATTTGCATAAGATGAAAAACGTATTACAAAAATAAAGTTTAGATTTTCAAGGGTAACACAACAAAAACAAAAATATAAATACACAAAATATGGTCCTTACATGTAAGGTTATACGGTGCAAGTTCAAAGCAGATGGTTGATTTAATACAGTAGGCATGCTCTCAAAAGAGAAGGCTTAAAATTAGAAGCTCTGATTGCATGCTATATAATATCACAGAGAACTAGTGGCCAAAAACCCACAAAACTAAAAAAGGCAACAGCTTTTTTTTTCAGCAAAGGTCATCAAGTTGACAAACTAACTTCAGTCAATGAGGTATCTAAAATGCTTCAGCATGTTTAAGAATAAACATGCACAAAACACTGTTTCTGAAATGCTCGGTGCATAAGTTGTAAGTATTTCAAGTTTAAATCAATGAGACTATTGGTACATTCTGGTTTTAACTGGTTCTAAACACAATTACTTATATGATCCCCTTATTAAACTTGTGTAAAGAAAATCCCAGGGAACGCATTGACATAATTGGCCACGCACTAATACAGTCGCCATTATGCCCTCCAATCTCTTTCTCCTCTGGGCATTTTAAATAGAAATACTCCTACACTAGCAATCAAAGTCATTTAATTAAAAGTGTTCCTTGATTTCAGCATTGCAACATACTCTCCTTGTAGACATTAACATAAATGATCCATTGTGGGTTGCATATTGGTTTTTATCACCACATCTTGGCCCTTGATCTCTGAATTCATGTGTTCTTAAGTTTTTTGGCACAAGCCTGTTGTTACGTGCTGGTTCCACTAGTCTAGATGCCCCTTTTCTCCAATGCAGTGAGCATGACCTCCGTGAACTGTCTGTCTGGCTCACTTCACTGGCTCAGTCTTCCAATAAAGGAAGAGCTGTTCAGTGCAGATTAACTTGGCACTTTGTCCCACTTTATACAAGTTAATATTGTTTACGGTAACACTGTGACAAAGCCTAGTTTCTCAAACCAAAAAAACTAATGATAGATTCATGGTGTAGAGGAAAACCAATCACATGCAACATCTACGGTATTGCTGAGAAACTACGCGGCTTCACAGTGAGTGGTGAGTGGGGGCACGGCCATGTGGACGCTATGGCCATCCCCGTTCACTCATGTCAGTTGGTCATGGAACTGTCCTGTATCCTTCCTGGAGGCTGAATGCTCGCTTTCACTTGGCCAGTCTGAACACGGCAAGGTCCAGAGGCTCTCGACTGGGGACGCACCAGTCATCTGCCCCCTGCGTGACTTCATAGTTTCGTCGAGCGGTCTTATTAAACACTGGGAGTCTCTCGACTGAGTCAGTGGATAAAGCCTGAGGGAGAAAACACATGATGTAATCTGTTACAACAATGGAAGTATCTCTCATTTACAACAAGCGTTTGTAAATGTAAACAATGTGTGCCGAAGACTTTCAAGGAATAAACCTTAATCAGGGTAGCACCATATTTAATTTCTGACTGAAATGGAAATAAAGGCTGTAAATGGGAAGAAGCGTTTAGTGGATTGTACTGTTCCGCAACGTGGGAAACACGGATGGAATCGTGGAATTCAGTCATAAAAATGGAATTTAATGTATAATGCGGAATGTCACAGAATTTGACAAATTTTGGTTGAATAAATCAAAAGTAGGTCAGAACACTTGAATAAAAACATAATATGGACTAGTGTCAGTGAACTATTTATAAATGAATCCTGTGTGTTCTGCGTGTCTGTGTGAATGAATGGTGCAGACGCACGGTTTCATTTTCTACACACATATTGAGGGGTGTGTTTTCAGCTTCTGCAGCCTCAATATATCAGTACAATGTGAAAAAAAAATTGTGGCATCAACTTAAAATAATTTCTTACCTTGTTGCCTTCAAATTTTAAGTTTAGTCAACTCAAATATGTTTAGTCAACTTGAAATGTTAAGTTGTACTAAGTGACAACTTAGATATTTGTGTTGACTAAACTTAAAATTTCAAGGTAGCCAGGTACAGTGACATGAACATTAAAATAATCTCTAGAACTAATCTTGAGTCACTTCATGAGCAGTTTAACTAAAAAAAAAAAAAAATGTAATGATAGTACTACTGCTTTTATTAAAATTATTAAAACATTATTTTTAAGGAATATTTACCAGAAAAATTATTTACCATGATTTATATAATACACAGCAGTCTTTCTGAAAAAAAATATTAATAATAAAATAATGTTTATATTAATTGGAGATGCTTTTCATTATTAAACTTGAGTCTAGAAAAAATTTTAATGGAAAAAACAGAATCCAAACAGATTTAAATTTGAAATTTAAAAAATAAAAAATTAAAAAAAAAAATATATATATATATTTTTTAGTAGACAAAAACTTGAAGCAGTGTTTAAAGATGTGAGTTGTGAAAATTACATGACTGTAGACCTTCAATCAGCACATGTAAAGACTGTAAGATTATCCCTCTCTGCCTCATTTTCATCTGTGTAAAATTCAATATGGCATATAACCTGACTAAGGTTTATACTTCGAAATGTGTCAATAGTGTCGTTCTAAACCTGCCAATGAGATAAAACAACATTGGACCCCACTGATTTCTATTGCATGGAAAAAATTAGCTGAAATATTATCTTCTTTTGCATCCCACAAAAGAAAGAAAGTCATGCAGGTTTGGCCTGACATAAATAATTGAATGTACCTTCAGGTGAATGACTGCATCAGTGCCATGGCCCTCCATAGAGTACAGCTGAAGATCACCCTGGAAGTACTTGGCATAGAGTCGAGAAATGGGCAACCCATAACCAAACCCAGCCTGTGGACAAAAAGTGGCTAATATTACATTGAGATACTTTTGTAGTTTTTATTAATATTTTGTATTTTGTTTTATTTTTATATTTTCAGTTGTTTTAGTTAAAGTTTTAGTAATTTTGTTGTGTTTTTGTCATTTTTACTAGCTTTTGTTTTTTAGTTTTAGTTAACTATAATAACCCTGTAAAGTGGACACTTTAAATTATGTCCCTCGCAATCCTATTTGTATTTAATATGTAATGCGGTGAAAACTTACTAGGGGAGCCCTTTGTTTATCATCCATCTGGGGTTTTGGTGCTGTGGAGTACATGTAACTAAAGAGGTTCTCCATCTTCCTGAAAGGAACTCCACCACCTCGGTCACTCATCTACAAAGACAAAGATGACATTTTTAGAATGAAAAAAAAAAAAAAAAACGTGAACGAGTGACAAACAGACAAAAACTGGGTTAACAGTAAGGGCGTGAGATGCCAGACAGACACACAGGCATTGGCCGTGACTCTGAGTCTGACCCCTGATGACTGGTTAACATGTACAGGACTTAAATCACCATAGTCAAGGTAACCAAACAAGATCAGTACTATGTTATGCAACAGCAGGTGTTTCACTGATGGGAAAATGACTGATGGCTCTAGTTGCATTAGACTAGAATCACAACTTTTTTTAAAAAAAAAAATTATATATATATATATATATATATATATATATATATATATATATATATATATATATATATATATATATATATATATATATATAATTAAATTAAAATTAAAACTTAATTAAAATGCTCTTAAATGTCCTAACTTTTAAAAAATATTTTCTTATAATTTCAAAATTTAATAAACCAAGAAACTCAAAATTAAAAACGCAAAATAATGAGAATTTACTGGAAAATGTGCATAACTGCCATGAAAATATTTAACATTTTGTTTCAGATAATTTGATTACAACATACTGCAATAATGCTTCTGTGAACTATTCATTCCAGTCTTTCAAATTAAAAAAAATCACCTTGATAGTAAGGTCCTCTCCTCCTATAGCCACCATAACTTGAATGGGTGGAAGATTACTGCCTTCTTTATTATTCTCAATGGTCGCCCTCATTGCATTCTGGGGAAAGAAGCACATTGTCATGACAACATTCAGCCTGCCTTAAATAAACAGCATTAATTCAGGACAGAATATGAGATGGGCTACAGCTCACCTTGAACAGTTCAAACAGCATATGGTACAGATGGGAAGGCACGTACACTATGTTAATAGGCTGGTTCCTGTTATTAGCTGTAAATAGAAGAACAGTGTCAATATTGTCTATAGTTGCTAAAACATATCACTGATAAGCTCTGAACAATTCTGCATGAAACAAATAGAAACAACAGATGGAATAAATTTTGTATCCGAGCCAATATATTGTGATTTTCCATGCTATCTAATATAATGATATTCATATGTTCTTACTGTTGAGTTCCTGAAGCAACAGGTCAGGTGAGCTGAGGTAGTACTGGTCACACAGCATCTTGGCACTTTCATATGCATCTGCATTAAAAAAAAAAAAAAAAAAAATATGTGATGATAAAATTTTTAGAATAATAAAAGAGTGCATATGTATATATCTACAGTGCCTTGCGAAAGTATTCATACCCCCCTCATTTTTCAGTCTGATGTTAAACTGCTTTAAAATACTTTTTTTCCACATTAGTCTATACTCGATACACTATAACGGCAAAGTGCAAAACAGGTTTGTAACAACTTTGCAAATTTATTAGAAATAAAAAACTGAAATGATTCTATTGCATAAGTATTCATACCCTTTTCTGGGATGCTTCAAATTTAGCTCAGGAGCACTCATATTACTTGTAGATGTTACTACACTTCGAGTGGAGTTAACCTGTGACAAATTCATTTGAATGAGTATGATTTGGAAAGGCGCACACCTCTCAATAAAACGTCTAACAGCTGAAAATGCATATCAGAGCAAAAGCCAAGCCCTGAGGTCAAAAGAACTGCCTGTAGAGCTCAGAGACATGACTGTCAGAAAAAAAAAGTCTGCTGCATTGAAGGTTCACAGAAGAATGTAGCCTCCATTATCTATAATGGAAGAAGTTTGAAACAACCAGGACTCTTGATGGTCACTCCAGTTGAGCTCCATGATCATATATGCAAATTGGAGAAACTTACAGAAAAACAAACATCACTGCAACACTCCACCAATCCGGTCTTTATCCTCAGTAAAGACACATGAAAGCCCACTTGGATCTCGCAAAAGCACCTACAGAACTCTTAGACTGTGAGAAACAAGATTCTCTGGTCTGATGAATTTCAATTTCAAGCGTCATGTTTTGAGGAAACCAGGCACTGCATATCACCTGCACAGTATCGTCCCAAAAGTAAAGTGTGGTGGTAGCAGCCTCACGCTGTGGGGGTGTTTTTCAGTGGCAGGGACTGAGGGACTCATCAGACTATAAGGAAAGCTCAACAGCAAAATATAGAGATAGCCTTAATGAAAACCTAGTTGCGGAGCATTTAGATCATCCGACTGGGCAGAAGGTTCACCTTCCAACAAGACAATGACCCTAAGTACACAGCAAACGTGGCTTATAGACAACTCTGTGAATGTCCTTGAGTGGCCCAGCCAGAGCTTGGGCTTGAGCCCAATCAAACATTCATAGAAAACCCTGAAAATGTCTGTCAGCCCCCATTCATTCTGACAGAGCTTGAGATGTGAAGAGAAAAATAAATCGTAGATAACTGCCAAATGCAAATGTGCAAAACTTGTCACAACATACCCAAAAAAGACTTGAAGCTTTAAGGTGTTTCAACTAAGTACTAAGTTAAAGGTATGAATACTTATGCAATGTACTTATTTCAGTGTTTGATTTGTAATAAATTTGCAAAGATGTCACAAATCTGTTTTGTGCTTTGTCATTATGGAGTATGAAGTGTAGATTCATATAGGGGAAAAAGGTCATTTAAAACAGTTTAGCATAAGGCTGCAATGTAAAACGTGAAAAAATGAAAGGGTATGAATACTTTCGCAATGCACGGTATATGTATTGACTAAACAAATGGGTCACTGATTTTGAGTAGCATATTAGCAACAAACACCCACTCTACATATCTGTGCTTTCATCAGATTGAAAGTAGATAGATTCTGCATACTATACCTTTAACAACTTCTGTCACCTGGCAGTGAGGGTCTATACTGCCAATGGTATTGGGGTGAACTGGATTTGTAGCACCATCAAATACAAGAGCTGAAAAATCCAATAAAACGACATAAATACAAGCAACTTAAGAAACAAGAATTATTATTTGGTCTGAATATTGTGCTTACTGTGCTGGTTAATGAGCATTCTGATTGATATCCGGCTCAAGTAGAAACGGTCCAGGAAATACTGAATATTCTGACTTGTGACTGGATCTTGACCAAATACTTCTTTATATTCAATCACACCTTGGGCCATAGTAGGTACAACATCATTGTGCCTGTTCCGGATGTTGACTAGAGCATTCACAAACCTGTGTGCATATTCAAGAGTGTTAAAATGTGCAATGAAGAACAAATATCTGAGAGAAATAAAAAGTATTTTTAAGTAAGAAAGAAGTAGTTTGACAATGTAACAGTGTATGACAACTCCTTCAATTCAATTAAAAAAAATAAAAATAAAATTTTGTATAATTTCTTGTTTTTCTTTTGATATTGAGGTCAAATGTAAGATTTTTTCTTCTTTTATGAAATTCACCCATTTATTTCTACTTACTCTCCTAATACACTTTGGTCATCTGGACTTTTCTCCAAGAATTCCAAGATGTCCATTAAACTCTGTATATACCTTAGCAGACAACAAAAGAAGTAAGATTTAATTTCTGTGAAAGAAATATAATATTATTATGAGATTTTAGATAAGATGAAAGATAAATGCGTTACACTAGTAAACAGATGCATTTACAAGAACACTGACCTAACATCTGTGGAAAAACAACCGTTAAACAGTTGCATATCATGCATATTAATGGAAGACTGTTTTGTTGTGGCTATGCCTGAGTTTCCAAGTTTCCACTCTTCCTAAAAGGCAACAACGAGGGGAAGTGACGCGTTTAAACACAGTGAAAGTATGCCAAAGTTCACAACAGAATCGCTCCTTGAAGACGAAGTGTAAGCTCCTATCCTGAAGCTGAATATAGGGCAAAGTTCACAGGCTCAGCAAGTTCAGCGTTTGGCCAAGTCTCAAGTAGACCGCGGTGTTTACGTGTCATACTAAATATAAACACCACGTCTCTGGCAACCTAATCGCATTTTAAACACTATGAAGTTGCTAAAACAAATCTGGTCTAGGTAGATACGATTATAAAAGCAGTAAAATGTTGTAGAACTCACCAGCTTTGAACCATTTGTACAGAAGGTGTGGCAAGTAATCTTTTGGGGAGCAGGTTTATTTCTTTCATGATGTTTGACAGACGTACAGGCAGCTCTTGTCTCAGGAAAACAAAAGACGTTTTCTCGCATGCATTGGTAGAACCTGGAGGAAAGCAACATGTAACATAAATAAAGGGCACCTTGGTAAACACACGCGCTTTGTTATAAATATTAATTAGTCTAATGGTATGGGTTTGGAACTAAAATGCTTTATGCACGTTGCTCATAAATAATGCAATTAAACAGTCGAATATAGGTGCATAAACATGGCAGTGATTGCAAACAAAGCCAACAGCCGTTAAAATGATGCAACACTTCGCGCCTATGAACAGTAGGATGGGAATTCCGAGTCATTTCACGCGAATCGGTTCTTTCGAACAGAAAAAGAACCGATTCAAAAAAAGATTGAATCACTGCGTCGTCACTTCGTCTTTGACGTGCTGTAAAAAGTTTAAATTTAATAAAGACTTTATGTTGGAAAATGTCAGCTTTGACGATTAAATTGTATTAATAAGGATGCTGAATGGCATTTATTGTGTCCTAGTTGAGTTTGTTGCAGCCATGATTAAACTCCTAAAATTAATTAAAAGAACACTAAAATTTATTTACATCTCCTGCATGAATTTTATTTGTAACTCCATTTATTAAAAAACCACAAAACAACATAATCAGGACGAAAAACTAGCTCCAGTACGTTTTATTTTTAGGCTTTCTGCTGTTTAGCTAAGTAATTTGGCAGTTCTTGGTTTACTCCTAATTCTCTTAGATGCTCAGTTCAGGTTTAAATTATAGAGTTGTTAATTTAGTCCGATTTATAGTTCAGTCAGATTCGTAAACAAATTCAGACGTGTGAGCCGATTCAGCGAATTCACTGAAAAGATCCGAATCTAAGAACAATTTGTTCCCGAATCGGACATAGCTACACACAGCTGGTAGAGCAATACCAAATCATTTATTGTTAAATAACACATGCAATGGCGCTACATAACTATGCACGTAATCAGAAACGCACTATAGTGCACAATAATAATATTTAGTTGCATTAATGCAACTGTCTGTTCTGCAACCACATACGACCACTTTCATAGGCAATAAACAGCGTTTATATGAAGCTATTAGTTATGCATACGATTGCATAAACGAACAATATAACACAGTAGAAAAAGCACTCACCAAAATCCAGAAACTGTTTCATAGAAAGCGGAGAAGGTGAAAATTTGGAGAAGTGTTCAATGTGATTAGGAGCACTGGCCAAAGCAGCATTCTTCATAATAAACCTGACGAACTTCATTTTGATGCCTGGGCTAAAACCGAAATATACCAGATATATCAGCTGCAAAGATCCAGATTTTTCAATAGCCACTGTGTTTATAATGCACGTACTGAGACGGCTATATGTTGGTCTAAAAGGCAGCTGTTCCTCCAAGAACACTCAACAGCCAATCAGAGCCCGAGGTTCCTATTACTAATACAGATCCGTCCAATAGCATGTGGAGGCGGGGTCATACGCTGCTCTTGGCCCTATAAATATAAGCATTCAGTCAGGACGTAAACACGTGTGTTTTGACCACTGTGTGGTTTGTGACATCTGTTCTTCCCATCCTAAACTATAATGCTTATAAAAAATTATTACAGCTAAATGAATATTAAAATGCCACGTATTGCGTTTATAATAATGTGGGATACCTATTAATTTTACCTCACTATACAAAATCACTAGTAAAACTGAAAAACTTAAGTTTCATCTTTAGGGTAAACAAGTGCAAAAGTTACAACCTGCTGTAATAAATTAATAACACTTTTGCCAAGTCATTTGAATTGAATTAGTCGACTTAAACTCAAGATAAATCTTTTCAGGAAACATGGGGACAAATCCATAATGTGCATAATTTCCCTGGTCAGAGTCTTCTGTTTTTTAATGGTCAATTAGTGGTTCAGGACATTATGTTCTATGAAAGACTAACATGCCAAATCCATTCTTGCATAACAAGGACTCGATAAGAGACAACTCAGTCATGAATTTTTCTCTCTCCTTCCAGCCAGCAGTCACCTGAGTAAATAAGAAATTTCCTCATTTGTATGGGTTATATGTGCTTAGATGTATGACAAATATCTTTCCTTAAATGTGCATCTTAAAAAAATTAATACACTGAGATTAGTCAGCAGATTCCCATATGCATTTGGTATAATTATGGATTGTTCGGTGATTCTCATCAGATGATTTCTCACAATGGAGACCTAGATAAATCAATATGTAGTGGCTCTTTCCATGATTAAATCATTATGAATAACGTTTCCCATATGTTCAAATATACAGCTCCACGCTAGTGAACAACTGCGCCACCTTGTGGAATTTCTTTCAACCTTCCACCACCATTAATACGGGAGTAAATTTGTTTTAGAGCATAACATTTTTTATGTTTGTGATTGTTAAAGGAAATCAATAAGTGTCAAAACACTTTATATAGCCTTAAACAGTTTATTTGTCCTTACAGTTTTGAAACGCATAGTTATGCTGTATACAGCATAATATATAATATAATAATAATATATAATATGTATATTGTGTTAAATGAAAAGAGCATTTGTAGTAAATTTTCTTTCCGTAAATTTTAAACTCCAAAGTATTCTGTCTATGCAGAAGTGATGGTATAGCCATTAAGAGCTGAGGGCCTGGGGACACGAAAACATGCCCAGTGGAAATTTCCTTTGGTCAGACACGGGCCATTGATGTGCTGTTTTGTACCTTCATTGAATGGAACAGCTCGGAGCCAAATGTCATGGGCACTCTCAGTCTGTTTCTTTTCAGAGGCTGTTTTCATAACAAGTAAAATTTGACAACAAAATTCACAATAAATCCATTAAAATCATTTATAAATCCAGAAATTATATCCAAATGCATCTATATTTTGAACTATGATAACTACAGTAATTCTAAAGATTTTAACCTTTTAACTTTTCAAAAGTTTTTTATTAAAAAGTTAGAATACTGTGGCATGTACTCTCACTGACCTCCTGCCATAAACCATGAATAAATGCAACAAATTCTCTGATTACTTCTCTGCACCTCGCGGCCTGTTCTCATTTTGGACTGACTCACACCAGAGTTGTGTGAGTGATGCAGAAAAAAAAAGCAGAGAGAAGAACAGTTTTTTGGGCCCCTGAGTCCAAATATGCATAATTCCCAATATAGAGTATGCAAAAAGAAGTGTGTCAAATAAGTAGGATCTGACAATACGTATTCATGAAGGCAAACAATACAGATGACCGTGGTTAGAATCTGAAATCTATAACCACACTCTCAGAATACAAAACTGCCACTGAGGTGGTACCCTTTTAAAATATTATGTACACTTTAGGTACTGATATGTACTTTTATAAAACTAATATGTACTTTCGAAGTATACGTACCATTTAGGTATAAATATCGTACAGCTTTTGTAGCTTTTGTACCTTATGGTATCATCCCATTGATATCTTTCAAACCCTTAACCTAAGAATTCAGCAGATACTTTGCTAGAGAGCCATCAGATTTTAAAAGATGAAAATGTATTTATATTACACACCAGCAGACAAGCAACATCACTTACATTCATGCTGTTATACTGAATGTGCGGCACAGTGAATCACAGTTATCACAGCTCATGCATGTGTGATATTATTTTTTACTGCATTTTTCAACAGTGTTCTTGTAGGGCTTAAAACAATTTGTTTAATGTTTTACTTTGTGTAAAAGGTTACAGCTTCATGAATATAAGTATAGTAGGGTTCAGTAGATAATTATGATGTTTTGGGGAAAATAACAGGATGATATACTATTATAATGATTATTATTATTATTATTATTTTATCCTTATGAAAAAAAAAATACAATAAAAACAAAAACATACAATCTAAAGCAAAATATTAAGTAATACATTTTTCGTATATGACAATATATATATTAGTGCTGTCAAACAATTAATCGCATCCAAAATAAAAGTAATTGTTTATGTTTTGTGCATATTTATTATGTGTATTATAAGCATTTATGGCTATATATATATATATTATATATATATATATATATATATATATATATATATATATATATAGTAGTGCCGCCAAACAATTAATCATATTTAATCGCATCCAAAATAAGTTTTTGTTTATGTGTACTGTGTATATTTATTATGTATATTATTATGTATATATCAATACACACACATGCATGTATATATTTAAGAAAATATGTTATGTTTATATATTAAAAATATTTATATACAGTATAATATCAGTTATGGTTATATATATATATATATATAATTATAAATAAATATAAATAAAATAAATAAATAAATAAATATATTTAAATATATTATTATATAAATATATATATAACTAAATATTTTCTGTATTTATTTATTTATTTGTAACATAATATTATACTGTATGTGTATTTTTATATACATAATAATAAATACACACACACACACACACACACACATTTTATTGGGACATACAGTTAATTACTTTCTCTTTTATGAGTCAAGTTAATGCATGTTTACATAAAGCTGAACACATATTCATAGACTTTTATCTCACGTTATTGTTTATAGTTACATATTTCATATATGAAAATATGTTACATAAGAATATGCACATACATGTGTATATAAACACACAGTATAGTTTATTACTCTATATAAAATCACATACATTACCATATACCATATAAGTAAATATATTTTCTTTTTTTTTTTTTCAATATATGTAAAGTGGCAATTTCTTATGCATTATTCAATACATTGCAATACATTAACACAATAGCCTATATTATTCTCTATATTTTCAATAACTATTGAATAATTCAATTGATTATTATTCATATTATTA
Organism: Cirrhinus mrigala; assembly: GCA_036247105.1. NCBI lineage: Eukaryota > Metazoa > Chordata > Actinopteri > Cypriniformes > Cyprinidae > Cirrhinus > Cirrhinus mrigala. The sequence continues at coordinate 13,184,897 of CM070018.1, read as the reverse complement.
ATGTTGGTTGCTAATACACATATAAAAATATATTTTCTTTGGATAAGGGTACCCACGGAGCACAGGAGTCTCTAGGACCCGAACCAACCAGGAAGTAAAGCCCATCTGAACAGGACATGAGGGTTATGTAGTGCTGTCTCGGTGATGTTTTATATTGAATCTTCAGCAGTGGCGCTCAAACTCTCTCTGATCCCTCACTGAGAGCATCTGAACCAACAACAGCAGCGGAGAGCAGCGGGCATCAGCCTCACACAATTAACCAGCACTTCTGGGGTGCCTGGCCCTTCACTGAAGACATGTCAGCAGAGGACGGCTCTATGACACACCGTGAGTGCTCTTTCCCTTATTTTATCGTAGAATGTGTGATTTGGTGTGTATGGTTGGAGTATTGCAGTGCGGGTTACATCATTACGGGCTCTACAGTGGCAAACAGCGCACAGCCATGTTTTACAGAGTGCTCTACAAATGTCCGTGTAAATACAAGGCAAGGCAACAAGGGAAGCGTTGCATGTCCGATATGCATTTTGATGTTTTCATAAAGCTGTCTTTAGGATCTCTACGTTTGTGTATGTGCTATAAATACAGGCAGTTTTTGAAACAAAAGAAGACGCTTGCGGTTTGACATCAGCATTGCTCAGCCGCTGCAAGTGGATCGTCAAATGCAACAAAAACTGCGCTGGAATGGATGTGGTCTTTACAAAACCACAGTTGATTAAGATTAACCGACAGTGGAAATTATATTTAATGACTTGTTTGACGAGATTATAAATCTGACTTCATTATAGAATAGGATAAATAACCAGTCTATAGGAGGAAATAACAGTGGATGGTGTGGTTTGTCCCGTACAACACTATAAATAACTTTTTCCTTACTGTAGAGCACCCATGCACGAAGGATGATGCTAAAGATGACATTCCAACACTCGGTTTTGTCATTTATCGAAGGGAGCATTAACCTTATGATAAATTACAATTGGTATGTGTTTGAAAATGTGGGAAAATATACAACTTTAGCCATGAAGGAATATATATCACTGGCATCATCAGCAGGTTCGCTGTGTTGTGTAATGAGACAACAACAGTCCCTGCACAACCGCATTATAGTGAGCTGATGTGGCGAGTGATAGGTAGGCTAATCCCACTTAACGATGTAATTGTTTCAAAGCACTGAATTGTTCAAGGCTGACAGCCTTTAATGCTTAAACGACTGTTGTTAAAATGATGAAATACGGTTTTTGTTTTAGTTTTGTGTAGGTTGTGTGTATTGTGGTTTAGCAGACGGTCATTTGTAATTATGCACTGGACAGCTCCAAGTGCTGAAACGCTTTTAAAGAGTGTGGTCGCTCAAACGTAGATAATAAATGTAAGATTTAACTTTGATAAACAGGAATGGCATGCTCAGAACTGGTAGAGCTTTATTTTGAATGTGCACAAAAGAAACAGGATTAGAATTTATTTGTATTCATTTGTATTCATTTTTTAGATTATCTTTATTTAAATTTCAATGAACAAAGAATGCTTAAATGATCCAGTAAAAGACTGCAGGTTAAAACAATATTAATTGTGAAAATGATACATTTGAGAGTAAGAGATTTGTATCAGCTTGTAATTTGGCAAGGGAAGTCATTCCTTGGGATTATTGTGTTATTCTAGTCGTAGGGTCTTGTAATATCTGAAACATTATTACTGTGTTTTTAAGTTCTGGAAGCTAGCTGGCAGGTTAACAAAAACAAATGAACAAGTTTTAGTGTGGAGTGACAGTACAATCAAAAGATGCTGCCTGATACATTGTTATGCAAGCGTTTAATGATTTCTGTAATAACAGAACAGTTTCTCTTGATCTCTGCATAGCTGAACTAATTTGCAATTTAACAAAACAAAACTACGCACACGGTGCTGAATGTGCCACGAAACAATGCTTCTAAACAAGCTTTGTTTTTGAAAAGCTTGATTTCCACTCCTGACAGGCATTGTGTTTTCGCAGTTGCGTTGCGTGTTGAAAAGTGATGTAGGATGGCTGACTACATCATGTTTTATTAAATCCTTGAAAGGGAAATTAAAAATAACTTAATAAATAAAAATAACTATGGACTGCCCCATGTCGTTTCATTTTTCTACTTTCTGTTTGGACTCTTGACTTGATTATTGTGCACTTAATTAGCAGCACCGCCTTTTTTTTTCCTGGTGGGAGACTGTCTGCAGGAGCTAATTTAAGGGTCTGACGTTGGGAGGTGAATCACGTTAGCCTTTCAGCTATTCCCAGTCACAAAGCACTTCTCATGTTGCTCATTGTTGCAACATGTAATTATGATTTATGCTGCTTTGAACTGGCTTTTGTCAGAGCTGTAAAAAAAAAAAATACATTGTTTTGTTCTCTACACTCTGCATTTCCTTTATTTATTCACCTATAAGAAAATAGCCAGCTGTGAGCAAGTCAAAGCTGATGAATTTCTGAAGAGGGTCATTTGTAAGTGGCGAGAGATGAGCCTAGCCACCTGTCTCCTCTAGAAAGACTCTCAGACCGGAATGTGAAGTCCTTTACCTCTTCTTGATCATACAAGCAAGTGGCATAATTTAGTATTGAGCTATATAACAACAAAAAGCTAACCAGAAGAACATTTTCGAGCTGCGTGTTTTAGATGTGCTAGGAAATTTGTGGCTTTCATCTTTTAATCTTTTTTAATTTGATTGTCTGAAAGTGCAGTCACAGTCAGTCCCACAGGCAGGCCTTGATTGTCTTCTGATGTACTCCTTTGATAATAAAACAGCTTAACCTTGAGTGCTAACCAGACATGATTTGATAAAATCACTGCCATTTTAATGCGTTTTTGTCCCGGCTGACCATGACAAGCAATGAGTGACAGGACATTTTGTCATCTTTATAGAGTGCAACATGGCCTTGATTCTGGAAGTATTATTTATTTATTATTATATATTTATTTTATAAGTCTTCATTAAAGCATCGCAAGCCATGAACCAGCCAGCTTTAAAGGAGTAGATCACTTCCAGAGCAAAAATTTACAGATAATGTACCCACCCTGTTTTCATCCAAGATGTTCATGCCTTTCTTACTTCAATTGTAAAGGAATTATGTGTCTGAGGAAAACGTTTTAGCAATTATCTCCATATAGTGGAGACTGAACATCCAAAATGCAGTTTCGGTGCAGCTTCAAAGAGCTCTAAACGATCCCAGCCGAGGAAGAAGGGTCTTATCTAGCGAAACGATCTGTCATTTTTCTAAAAAAAAAAACAATGATTAAAAATTTGTATATTTTTTAACCTTAAATGTTTGTCTTGTCTAGCTCTGTGATGTGCATGCATACTCTGTGTAATCCGGGTCAATACAGTTAGGGTATGTCAAAAAACTTCCATCTCATTTTCTTCTCCATCTTCGAAATCGCCCTACATCGCTGTTTTACATTTTTTTGTAAAGGGCCGTTTGACCTTCTTTGCATGTTCACTTTGTAAACGCTGCGTTGGTACTTCTGCAGCGATGTAGGGCGATTTTAATGTTGGAGGAGAAAATGAGATGGGAGTTTTTCGACGTACTCAACTGCATTAACCCGGATTACACAGAGTACGCATGCACATGGCAGAGCTAGACAAGACAAGCATTTGAGGTTAAAAAGTATATACATTTTTACTTTTTCTAAAAAATGACCAATCGTTTCGTTAGATAAGACCCTTCTTCCTCGTTTAGAGCCTTATGAAGCTGCATTGATATTGCATTTTGGACATTTAAACTCACAGGCACCATTTAAGTCCACTATATGGAGATAATTCCTGAAATGTTTTTTTCAAAAACATAATTTTTTTTACGACTGAAGAAAGAAAGGCATGAACATCTTGGATGACAACGGGGTAAGTACATTATCTGTACATTTTTGTTCTGGAAGTAAACTACTCTTCTAATGGAAGAAGGAACTACAAACCATAATCAAACTAAAAACAACGGAAAAATATAAAATGATTAATTTGTCTTTTGTGGTGTTTGACGGGAGTGGGCAGAGCTCAGCGCTCATTTGGCGCAATTTGCTTGCTGCAACTCTCTGATTGGTGAAATTTTCTTTAAAGCATCATGGGAAATGTAGTTTTTCACCACTGTTGAACATGATTATTTAAAACATAAGCTTAAATAATGCAAACTGATGGCTTAAGCAAAAGCAAATACCTTCGATTAACAGCCTCAGAGCTTACATATAGTAAGTTTGTCTTTAAAAGTTTATAATTTATAAAAAATTCATTTTCTCTGTGAAGAAAATGAATGCCATTTTTACTTCTGAGAACCTGACTATTGCATTCTGTATTTGCCACATCACTTTTGTTAGCCCTGCCCACTGTAAAATTTCATTGGTCCAAAATCTTGTTCCTCATTATTTTACAGCACTTCAGAAAAAAAATTACGATATTTTTTAAATCCGAGAGCTTTCTGACCCTGCATAAACAGCAACACAACTACCACGTTCAAGGCCCAGAAAGGTAGTAAGGACATCATTAAAATAGTCCATGTGACATCTGTCATTCAACCTTAATTTTATGAAGCTACGAGAATACTTTTTGAGCGCGAAGAAAATAAAAATGACTGTCAGTCTTCGACACGTGTTCACTAAAGTACCACAACGCAAAGGAAACGGGCTGTTTCAGACCAAAGTTTTGAGACTGTCTTTGATACACTGCCATTTTAAGGAGAAATGCTCTGTTGACTGATGAATTTGCACGAGGTTTGACTTTAAGCGTATTAAAACCACCAGACTGATATGTAAACAACGTCAAAGGCTTGAGTTTTGAACATGAAATATCTTTTGAATGACTATAAATGTGTCGCATCTCAGCAATTTTAAGTGAAATGTTGTGAGGAAAATAGCTTGTCGCTGGAAATTTGTCACGCTTTGGACTCGCATTTACTGAATTTATTTTTACGTTATGAGTTTTGTGCTTCAAACAGGTTAATTAGTTGTCACCTACTTGGGAAAAAAAATGCATTTTGATTGAAGTGATCACACAATTATGTTTTGAACCAAAAGGTGGTTTCGAGTCGTACTGAATTAAAAGTGATTTCATTAAAAGTGGAGCATTTCTTGTTTAAGATCTTTCCCAGTGGGATTCAGTTCACTGAGCCATGAACAATACAGAGCTAAGCACTTCAGCATGCGCACTTGTAATACACTTACAAAGTACTTCAGCACCCCGTGGACAGATAATCATGATTCATGGCCAAACTAGCATGATTTCATTACTTTCTCCAGTTCTTTCATACCTCCCATGCATAATTTAGGGATACCTTTATGTAAGGTACTTGCAGCCTGGCAAACTTTTGCTTGGGCCATAGCAACTCACAACAAGCTCTCCATTAGGATGGAATATTCATGAAAGCCTGGCCAGGTCATGCTTGATGTGAGAGCCGGAGAGATACGTCGAGATTAAAACGGAAATAGAATGAGTCCAAGGTGATTTGTTGCTTTTTCTTTATCCTTCAGGCTTTTGACAGATCTCACAAAGCTGTCAGAGAATTCAGTGCCCTCTTCCTGTTCCTGTTCCTTTTTTTTTAAACAGCCTGAGGTCCCTCAGTATAGAACAGATGGTAAAATGTTCCTTTTGATCTTCTTTTCAGGTTTCAAGAGTTTTCTGGCTGTCGCATGAATCACAAACATACTCTGGTTGTTTGAAGACACAGTCTGTTTATATGTGCAAAGCATGAATTGGCAATAAGTATTCGGATGCTTTTTATAGTTATCGGGGCTTCTCTTGCTATCTTGATGGTCTGGCACTGTGCAAATCTAACCTGGGCCAAATTCATAAAATGTTTGTAAATGACAAACTAAAAAGAAATGCCAAACTCAGCCAAAATGTTAGAGTGTTTCAAGCCAGTTGATGTAACCGTCACTTGCCTTATTGGGCTAGATTACGATAGATATAGTTTTTATGCCTTGCAAATGAAACATTTTTCCGATATATTGAACATTACTGTCAAAATAATCTTATTTACATATGTCACCAAGGTAGGTTTATTTATCTGGCTTGTGAGAATTTTTTTAAATGGTAAAAATGACTTGTGACCCCAAGTGATCTATGAAGGTAGTGCATTAAAGAAGATGAACAAAAAATTTACTTTTTTTATGAGTATTATCTAATGATCTGGGGCTATATTCACAAAAAAATCTGCTTCTTGCTCCAAATTCATAAATTTAGAAGCAACTCTTAAAAATCAGGGGCATGCCACTATTAATTTTAGGACTTATGAAAGAATAATTCACTTTTTTTTTTATCTAAAGACTTCTAAATGAAGAGAAACTGATCCGAAAAAAGAAAAAAAAAACAACTTAAGGCTGTTGTTTTCAATCTGCATTGCAAGAAAGAGAACATTGGAATATTACAGGATATGGTGAAGGTGTTTTCTTTTTAAGTTTTAATTTTCAAGTTTTAAGCTTAGTTCAGTTTGCTTTCCTTTGATTTTTCTTTGGCGGTTCTGTAATATCCACTGCTATATGCTTACAGTAGGCTACTTTTGAAACATGGTTTCTTTGTGAATATGATCCCTGACAAGCATGTTATGGCTAATAATATCACCATTTAGCAGTTAAAATTCTATATTTTTAGAGCTGTCACGATTCCTCGAATCAATTCGAGTATTTAAAGAAAAAAATCATTGACTGCAATTTGCCTGTGTGAGTAACGGGCAAAATACCGGAAGTGGCACATTCCACGGATGAGAATCCATGAAAAACATTTTTAGACCGTTTTCCAAGGCTGCATGATTCCTATTTAAAAGATATGAAGAAATGGCCCAACATTAAATATTAAGTGGATATTTGAATTAAATATTGTTTAGCCAATATTAGATAAGATTAGATCGCGTAGGAAAGTGTAAAAACAATCGTCAGGCCGTTGGCGCCCTCTGCAGTCGTTTATTATAATGCGATATGTACATTAGTTCTATTGTTTATTATACATTATTTATTTTAAAAGTTTTGTTCAATAAAACCATATGATTAGTAGCTTTTGATACTTTATTTGAACTAATTATTATTGCCCTTTTTGCTCTTATATATGTATTTAAGTAATTTTAAAGTCTTTTGTTCACTTCTGTTTGGTCTATTTTTATTACCACAAAAAAAAAAAAAAAATATATATATATATATATATATATAGCATAATTATCCGATTACTCGATTAATCGTCAGAACAATCAACTGATTAATCGATTACCAAAATAAACCTAATTATTTTGTTTAAATACATTAAAAAAAAACCTGAAAACTGAACTGGCACTTCAAAACATATCAGATTTTCAAAGATTACATTTAACAATGTTTTTATATTAATAGCAATTAGACAATCTTCATTTTAAGTGAATGTTTGATGATGGCAAAATGTATTTAATTTAAAAAATAGGAAAATGAGCATGCACAATTAAATATTCAGTATCAGCCAATAGCGATAAAACAACTCAGTAATATCGGCTAATTTGATACCAATATATCATACAACCCTCAAAGTTAGGTAATGTTCCTTATGAAAGTTGCAGTAGATAGAATCTGTACCTTTTTATATATTGTGGATAATTATACCTCTGTTGGCTGAGAGTCTTCAGTGAGGTTGTCTGGGTCAGTGATATAAACAAAACCCTTGAAAAACCTGTTAAATGCCATAATTCTCCAGCATTTGGAAAGTATGTTTATGAATTTATCTTTTTTTTCTTCAGCAAGAACAATAATAAATGTTTACTTCAAAGTATAAATATGTTTTATTTTCTGACACATATGTTGCTACTTACCATATCCCAAAAACATGTTAGCATGACAAGTAAAAATCTAAACTGGCCTAGTCAGGCCTGCAGAAAAAGTCTTCTAGTCAAGAGTTAGACTGTTTTTTTCTGCAGTTTGAAGCCTTTTTGACAAAACTGATTGATTGCCGGATTGTCAAAGGCCCGGCTGCTTGGCAGGAAGCAGTTTTTTCTCATTTGTGAGTACCTCAACATATCAGAGTCAAGCACATGGAGCAATTTTTCAAAGATGACATCTTCATCCTGCCCCCATCCTTATGCCGTTCCAGCAGTTTGCATTCATCACCGTGTCACGATAATGCTGTGTCCACACACTCTGAATGCAGGTCAATAGCAAGGTTACAGTCATCTGATTGAAGCCTGACCAAATGTTCTGCCACCATTCTGTAGCTTTAAAGGTAGTAATTTATCACGTAGGACAGTCAAAGGATATTCAGAGTACTTTAGAATGACCTCTGGATGCGATTGGGTGGACAGACAGATGGCCTTTGTATTCTCCCTTTCAAAACTCTGACGTTCGTACGGATATTTTAACTCCCCCCTCTCTTTCCATTTCATTCTCTTCGTTTTGTTATCTACAGTACCTACCCATTTTGTCTTTCTCTGATAGGCCTCGTTTGTTGTGCTCTGTCATTTTCCCTCCACATCCCCACTGTGTATTTCCGTTTATCTTACATAACTGGAATCAGAGGTGATGACCTTCATACTCCTTTATGCAGTACAGTCTCTCTCTGGGAATTGCCAGCCATAAGCAAACCAAGGAAACTGATGGCTCCTGTTTGCTTTCTTATCTGAATCTGGCTTAGGATGTTATGAATGATATACCACAGATAAAACTAAATATTTACATGCAGAAAAAGCTACATGTTTTCAGGGTTATCTAGACTATTAGATCTTAAGTCCTTCATAATTTGTGGTTTACGTACAAATGGATGGCTCGTTTAATAAGCAGCTCAACAAATTTTCTATTGAAATATAAATTCAAATATAATTTATTTCTGTGATGACAAAGCTGAATTTTCAGAATTTTTAATATGATCCTTTAAAGGGGTCATCGGATGCAAAGTTTACTTTTACATGTTGTTTTAACATTAATGTGTGTTGCCAGTATATGTACACATCTATAATGATAAAAATCCATGCAGTGGTTTTTAATTAATCTGTAAAAAATAATATCCCCTTTTTCACACCGACAGAGGCCACTCCCACGATAGTTGATTGACATGAGCATCTTACCTCAGACCCGCCCTAAATCAGCTGTAACAGTCCGACCTCCATTGTTTCGATGCTGGAGCAGGGATGTAAGTTAGACAAGAATATCTTCGATTGAGCAATTGAGGTGTTGTGTTGCTGAATGTAATGATGAACATAGTGGTCGTCATTTACTCCTGACATCAGAAGATGCAGTGGATTACGTTTGTTTGTGAAGGGAATGCGCCTTCCGATCTACATAAATGGTGATCCAGCTTCACTTACAGCTGAAGTGAGTATAAGGTTTTTTTTTTATGAATCTCTGCAATCACCTTTCCTAATAACGTGCTAGTTAGTAAGTTTCGCAGCGGCTAAAGTAAACAATCTCTCACAGCACAGCTCACCCAGAGAGGGGCGGGGCAAGCAGAGCTCATTTGCATTTAAAGGAGCAATCCATCAGAATGGGTTGATTTTTGCAGAGCTCATTTTGACAAGGTAAAAAGGGTGTTGTTTTACACTACCATTGAGAATTTTTAACCAAAGTATATTATAGCCTTTTCATCCATCAATTTGTGGAAAATGGGCATCCGATGACTCCTTTAAAAATAATTCAAATATGCTGATTTGGTGTTGAAATGCTGAAAACAGTTGTGCTGCTTAATATTTTGTAAAAAACATGGTAATTTTTTAAGGATTCTTTAATAAAGTTCAAAAGAACTGCATTAATTTAAAATAGAATATTTTTGTACCTTCTACTTAAAAAAAGGTGGATTTGACACACACAAAATAAATGTTTTAAAAGGTATAAATCTAGAAAAAAAAATTCTGAAAATGGTTTTACAATTTTAACAGTCCAACAAATTGTTAGAATGCTAAAGCGCTTTCCGAGAAGTTGTGGCTCTAAATTAATCCCTTCTTAATTACTGTTTTTTTTATTAAATATTATATTAACAGTCAATGTTGGGAAGGTTACTTTGGAAATGTAATAGGTCACAGATTACAAGTTAACCTATTTAAAATGTAGTAAGTAGTGTAACTATTTAAATTACTTTATTGAAATAATTGAACTGATTATATTTGATTACTTTTCTAAATTTCTAATGAATGTTTTCAACTGTTATTCATTTTCAAACATTTAAACCTGGCAGGGTTAACACTGTTTACTTTAAAAATCTTTCATCACTTGAATTAAGATGATAAAAATATAAAGCACAGGCACCACAAAATCAGACTTTAGCATCTTTTTTTTTAACTTTAAGATCATTCTGAGATTAAATACTGATTTAAAATCATAACAAGAAATAGTTTAAAGGAGTTGTTCACTTCCAGAACACCCATTTACTCACCCTCTCCTCTTGTCTAGGTCTGCGTGAATTTTGTGTATTCCTGTTTAAGACAGTTAGGGTATGTCAAAAAACTCCCATCCCATTTCTTCCCCAACTTCAAAATCATCCTACATTGTTGCAGAAGTACCAACCCAGTGTTTACAAAGTGAACATGCATAGAAGGTCAAACGTCCTTTACAAAAAAAGGTAAAACAGCAATGTAGGACGATTTTGAAGTTAAAGAAAAAAATAAGATGGGAGTTTTTCGACATACCCTAACTGTATTGACCCGGATTACACAGACTACTAGGGATCTTGCGAGATCTCGTGACGATATCCTAGCAAAACATTTTGCAGTGTTTACATTAGAGCTGCAAGATTAATCTTTAAAATATTGATTCCATTCAAACACCCATGACAACGATTTAGCTGTGTCTATTAGGACCCTTTCACATCGCGCGTGTCAGTGGAGCGTGAGAAGTACGTTTTGTCGCTGCCCATGGTAATGAATCAGAGTGTCTGGGTAAATGTGAACACTGAAAGAGCAACACAAATAGTCTTATAATCACATTATAATCATTATTTCTGTGTTACAGACATTTAAATAATAGATGTACTGGGATAAAAGTGTATAGTTCGGGTATAAACACTTATTGTCTACAGTAACGATCAAAACGAAAGTATCTTAACACTGGTATGTATTGTAACGGTTATCCTCTTCCGCCAGGAGGTGGCGACAACTGCCCGTTTAAAAAAAAATTATGTCATTGAATCATTCATTCAGGAGATTTCAACAGTCAAACAAGTCTTAATGAAGTGAGACACTGACTCCTTCATTGAATGTTTTTTTTTTTTTATTATTTTGTTTAAATGAATATATGTTTTTAAAAGACTTAAGCAATGAACAGTTTGTCAGAACCACTAGTAAATTACATTATTTTGTTTAGTTTTCTAATCTTTTTTTCTCCAGAATCGTGAGAGAATCATGGTCTCCAATTTATTAAAAACAATGGGGATTCTCAATTTATCCAGAATCATGAAGCTCTTGTTTAAATGTTGTTTATTGCTGCATATAGTTCATTAAAATGGAAGTTTAATTTCATAAAGTTCAAAATGCACCTACATTTTTTTGCATTTTGTCTTTTTCAGTTGAATAAAAGACTATTTTCCCTATATATTTCATCACTGAGAATTTCTTAAGAAAAGTTTAAAAATCTTGTCTCGTCTCGTTCTCGTGAACCCAGTCTCGTGTCTCATCTCGTGGGATAAGTGTCTCGTCACACCCCTACAGACTGCGCATCGCAGAGACGAGACAAGACGCGCGTTTGAGGTTAAAAAGTATATAAATTGTCATTTTGTCGAAAATGGCAGATCGTTTCGCCAGATAAGACTCCTTTTCTGTGACTAGGATCGTTTAGAGCCCTTTGAAGCTGCATTGAAACTGCATTTTGGAAGTTCAAACTTGGGGACACCACTATATGGAGATAATTCCTGTTTTCCTCAAGAAAGATAATTTCTTCACGACTAAAGAAACAAAGACATGATTTTGACACTGTTTAAAATAAGTTGTTATTATATGTAATATTATTTATTAAATACTTAATTTTTTTGTTGTGGTTGTGTTTTAAAATGAATTAATTGTGACTATTCGACCATCTTGACCAATCCCAGGCCTTTATGTGTGCTTTTGTGCATCATCGCAGGAGGTATGGATTGTGTTGTTGCCTGCATGACCTTTAAAATGCATTCAGACACGTTTCTACCCAATGCTTTTAAGTTTCAACAGTTAGAAGCAGTTGCTAAGTGTTACGAAGTTGCTTAGCACTGTTGCCCTCAATAATGCCATGTTGTGGTTGTAATGTCGTACATGCAAACCCAAGCTTCTGATTTTCCAATTATCAGTAAGAATGCATGGCTAATGGGTTGCCTGTGTGAAAGTGATATTGCTCTGTGAAGTGATGGCTTCGGAAGCCCACACAAAGCACAAGGCCTTACTATGGAGGCGTAACGTAATATATCCGTGTATCTATAAACGAGAAAGAGCGAGAAGAGCAGGTGGGGGAGGGCAGGTTTATGAGACGCACATTAGGGTGAAAAATGAATCTAGGGAGGAAGTAACGAGATAAGGGGAGAGAGAAAATCGACAGAAGTGGAATGAGGTGGAAGAACGAGAAAAAGAAACGCAGGATGACAGTGACAGCACGTGTTTGCTAGACATCGCTCTGGATATATTCTCATTGTGTTTCTCTCTCAAGGAAAACCAGGTTACCCACTTGCATTGCTCTTGCTGCCGGACTGCTATAATTCCCCCAGGTAGCCCTAAAAATAACAGAGTCCACTTTTCCACAGCGTTTCCTCTGTCTTTCTCACTACCCCTCTGGCAGTGCACATTGTTGACAGAGATGTTATCGGGGGAATGAAGGATATTGCAACCACCAGCGCACAGAAATAAACTCGCAGAGTTATTAGCAACCCGGGCTCACTGGAAATGGGTGCATATGGTGACATTTCTACAAAGTGATTACACTGCTTCTTGCACATTTCAAAATGAAATGTTCATTGAGTGACACTAAAAGCGTGTGCAGTTCCATCCAAAATAGATGAATCTGATGATGTTTTATTACGTTGATTGTTGTATGTATCACAGTTCGGAAATGAAATGTCTGGTGAGTGGCGCTAAAAGGTTAATGCTTTATAGCATTCAAAGGCCAATTCAAATTGCACCGGCAGAAGCAGACCAAGGCTGACAATCACCAGAAATCAGAACGTCATTTCAAGCGCCAGTTCAACATGTTCGATTAGCAAAACCAAGCAGCGACCGATGGCAACAGAAGGCGATGAGGTAAAACTCAGGCCTGAAAAAACTTGACGAACATGTCTGGTGTTATTTGTCTGCGTCTGTCTGTGTCGAACCTGAGATAAAAACGCATTTGCTGAAACAGCCATAGCATTTTGGCTTGCTTCTACAAGTCTTTGAGCTCTTTTATCATGATTTATGTCTCATAAGACTCATACCGAATGCTCTGTAAAGCATGTGCAATGCTGAACCAAGCAAGTTTACCAAGTCAGAAAAGTCATACATAGTTATGTTTTTTTTGTTGCAGAAATGTCTGTAAAGGCACATATTTTAAAGTGAGCCTTTGTTGGTTAATGGCTATTAGCAAATGGCCCATAAAGAGGAGGAAAGTACCCTTCTGTATCCAGGAGTTGCTGTTTAGACTCATTGTAATGGCTATAGAAGAGGAAAAACATGCTACTTGAGTGAAAAAATGTGGATGTTATGTGTGTAGCAATCATTTCAAAAAAGAGAATATTAGAAAATCTAGTGAAAAAGCACAGCCGCATGAGTCTTTTTAGAGCTGGAGCTCGAGTAAATTGAACATTGTTTGAATGTAGTCTCAGCCTCAACCCACATCCTGATGCAAACTTCACACAATACTGGGAAGCAAGTGGCAAGCTGTAGATTTTACACATTTTTTAGTTATTTTGTTCGATTTTTCATTCTTTTTTGGATTGTGTAAAGTGTGAACTGTTCAGTGAAACATATTGTGATGTTCATATACATGTGTAATATATGTGATATATATGTAATATATTATCAAAAAAAAATGCAGGGTGGGGACTTTGTGTGCTAAATGATTGGAGATCCAGTTTAATTAAAAGAAGTTCCAGACATTTTCATTTAAGTGGTTGTGACAGATTTTTTTGTATTATTTTAAATATGTTCCTTGAGGTTTACTTACAGATGTGGCCATTAAGAATGCATGTTTTTTCACACGGCAGCCTGCAATTCGTCACGCATGAACACAGAGTTGTATAATGTTAATAACGTTTTTGCACAACAAAACCAAATAAATATGTGGAAAAATTATTATTTTTAACCCTCATTCTGTTTTAAGGGGTGGCTTGTTAGTAATCGGCCACTGTTATCATTGGCTGACTTCACTGCATAGGAAACCTTATCAATGCCCCTTCGCAATTGCATGAGTGTTTTGACAACATGATCACAATAAAACGGTAATTTTCGGACAAAGCATTATGAAATCATTTACTTACAGTTTGTGATGCAGCTGCAGTCAGATTTTATGAGGCGCCACGTAGGATTTAAATCAAACTTCGCTTATCAATACATACATAAAACACGTGCATATACACCTAGAAATTACTTGCATATACATGTATACTGTTGGATGTTCAATATATATATATGAAATACACGTGCACACTATTATGAAATCCATACCAATACATCTTTTATTAGTAATGAATACATATACACTTGTGAATAACTTGTATATACATATAAACTTAACGCATGCATACGCTAAAAAAACACTCGCTTATACATATAAACTTGATCCATGCATACACACCTACAACAACACGCACATATACATATAAACTCGCTGCATGCAGACACACCTGTACATACTCGCACATACATATAAACTTGACCTATGCATATACACCTAAAAACACTCGCACATACATATAAACTCGTTGCGCGCATATACACACATAAAACACTCACGCAAACATACAAAATAAATTTCAGGTAAGACGCATGCTTGAGTTGTGTATATACATATATGCAAGTGATTTCATATGTGGATGTGCGTGAACTTTTCAGTGCAAACGGAAGCAGCGGCACTTCCGGCGGAATCTCTAGATGCCGGGGCATTTTAAAACGCTTAACGTGACTTAATGCATTAAAATAGTGTTTTAAAAAGACCTTTAATATAGCATGCGATGTACCATGGGCGAATTTCCACTGGGCACTTTTCAAAATCCCGTTCAGCACCGCCGAGAGTTCGCGCGATCGTTCAAACAAAAGTAAAAGTAAAACGCGCACGCGCCTTCAAAAGCAATTTTAATACTCCGCGTTTAGAGCGCGACTCCCCAATGCCTGCAAATTAGGCTACATAACATATTTAGGATGTTATTAGTATGTAGGCTATAATAGGTTGTGTAGTTGTCTATAACTCTCTATCATGTTTGAAAAGTGTAGTCTCTGTTTGCACTTTGAAGACTGAGAGAGTAGCCTACTATGGCTGCATTTATTGTTCGCACTTAATACGATTAAGAAAGGACTGTTTATATATATATATATATATATATATATACTTATATAGACTTATGAAATCATACAGGAGAGAATAAAGCCAGTCAGTTGAGTTTGTAGCAAAACTTTTTATGGTGCTTGAGTGTTGTTGTCTTTTACTCATGGGCGTCGGAACCATTGAATGTGGGTGGGACAGGACCCACCCACTTTTAAAGACCAACCATATCGGACCCACCCACTTTTACCGTCTCTAATTCGGCGAATATGTCTGCGCACTTTTTAGAGCGCAGTTAGTCAAATCCACTCCACGTGACGAATGCACATCTGTAACACAGCAAAGTAAATAAAGCATCTGAGTGTATCTGCTGCTCAGATACACCTAATCCTGCTCGATACTTTATTCTAACATTTAGATTAGTTCCTTCATTTTTATGTTTATTGAAAACAAATGCCTTTCCGATGTAAAATGAGATGTGAAAAGGCAGAAGAACGATTTCGGAAATAGGTGGACGCGAACTCGGGTCGTTTGCGTCAAAAAAAACACTGGATAATCGCTTTATCGCTTACGCCACTAGAAACACACTTCAATTGCCCCGTTTTGTAGTGTTGTCACGTTAGTGCGCAGAGGTAATATACATAGTAAGGCACCACACTACAGAAAATGGCATATACTCCCCACCCACATTTACTTTGCTTCCGACGCCCATGCTTTTACTGCATGTGATAATTCATACTCAGAAAGTAGAACAGAACATAGTTAAAACAATTTCAATAGAGACCAAAATTTTTCAAACTTTATAGAGAGCTATAGACAACTACACAACCTATAATAGTGTAAGGCGTGGAGTTTTAGCTGCCCGTGGGTGGATGTAAATAAAGACTTGAAAATACCGACGACTAGTATTTTTATTGAGCAAAGGCCTAGAACTCGGGAAGAGATCAACACTAATCTCTGTGCCTGCCACAATCTACTCTGCTCTCCTCCTTCACATTATAAGACCCTCCTTCTCAGAGGACGCAACACAAAAATAAAAGTCCTTGACAGAAACATGCAAAAATAGAATACAATTAATATTAAATAAACAACTTCACAATAGCCTGCATACTAATAACATCCTAAATATGTTATGTAGCCTAATGTGCAGGCATTGGGGAGTCGCGCTCTAAACGCGGGGTATTAAATTGCTTTTGAAGGCGCGTGCGAACGGGATTTTGAAAAGTGCCCAGTGGAAATTCGCCGCTGGTACATCGTATGCTATATTAAAGGTCTTTTTAAAACACTATTTTTAATGCATTAAGTCACATTAAGCGTTTTAAAATGCCCCGGCATCTGGAGATTCCGCCGGAAGTGCCGCTGCTTCCGTTTGCACTGAAATGCCTTCCGTTTACACTGAGATGCCTTCCGTTTACACTGAAAAGTTCACGCACATCCACATATGAAATCACTTGCATATATGTATATACACAACTCAAGCATGCGTCTTACCTGAAATTTATTTTGTATGTTTGCGTGAGTGTTTTATGGGTGTATATGCGCGCAACGAGTTTATATGTATGTGCGAGTGTTTTTAGGTGTATATGCATAGGTCAAGTTTATATGTATGTGCGAGTATGTACAGGTGTGTCTGCATGCAGCGAGTTTATATGTATATGTGCGTGTTGTTGTAGGTGTATATGCATGGATCAAGTTTATACGCATAAGCGAGTGTTTTTTAGCGTATGCATGCGTTAAGTTTATATGTATATACAAGTTATTCACAAGTGTATAACAATATGTATTCACAATATGTATTCATTACTAATAAAAGATGTATTGGTATGGATTTCATAATAGTGTGCACGTGTATTTCATATATATATTTTGAACATCCAACAGTATACATGTATATGCAAGTAATTTCTAGGTGTATATGCACGTGTTTTATGTATGTATTGATAAGCGAAGTTTGATTTAAATCCTACGTGGCGCCTCATAAGATTTAGTACCGTTTCATCTTTCAACAAATGTTTCTTTGTGGACTCTCCACAACACTGTGCCTCGATTATAAAATCCTTCTGATATCTGTGCAAAGACACAAACAAGCTGTGTAAACCAAATGCGTCAAAACGAATGTTCTTTCACTCTATTTGTCCTATTGACGACTGACTCACGCACGTGGACTGTGTCAGAAAGCAAACACGCATCTGTATACTGTATCCAGTGTAGACAAGATAGCAGAGTTGATTGTAATTTCTATTTGCTTTTGATGCGACACTCGCATTCAGCGTAATCAAGGGTTAGCCGTTAAGCACTGAACGCCAGTGGGCGGGGCCTATGGTGAGAAGATGACTATTCGTTGATGTGTTGCTCTGGAGGCAGTGTTTATGCAAATGACTGTTTTCATATCATGCCAACTTTAAGGCAAGAAATAAATATAAATAATGCATGATTGCTTTTGTTTACTTCCTAAGGCTATGGCTATGCTAATGTTTTTGCCCGTTTTCTGTGACTAGCATTAAATGCTCATGCTTGTTATGAACCCCTCATCCTGATACTAACTAAACACACCTGTCTGAAATTTTCAAGCAATCTTGAAGACTTTAGGTATGTCCGGAATCATACACTATACTACATTTGACGAGGAACGAAAAAGTATCTTTTATATAGTATGAATGTGTGTGATGTATGCTGTTAGTTGCATTGCTTCACCGCCATTCACAACCTCTTTACCATGGCCTCATGTGATATTAAAGTGTCTGTAAGATGTCAAATTCTGAAATCTCAGCGAAAGTAGTAGACCATCCGGGGACTGGCAACTGTTTTATGAATCCACTTTATTCTTCAACGCAGAAGTAAGCCTATGGGCGAGACTTCCGGTTCATTACTCACTATAGGGAAATAATGAGAAGAATAACAACGTGCAGTAAAGTAATTAAGATAATACATTAAAATAACATGGTGAGACACACAAATCTGCAATATCAGGCAGCAAAACAAGCTGTTTCGTACAGATAAAAATAGCTGGACGCGGATAAGACCGGAAGCCAGACCCATAAAAAACGGCCCTACTACTGTATATAGTTGGGAAGTAGGCATGATTCAGATAAATCTGCTCCTAAATGGCTGTGAGAATATGTGTCGTCTCAGTTTGTTTACATTTAATGAAAAATGCATAACAACAAACATTTCAGTATGCAACAGCTTGATTTGCCAAAGTGTTATTTTGCCATTATCTTTTAATAAAATAGTGTCTGGTGTTGGCATATGCAAACTACTATATATATCTTTATATATGTGTTTATGTATATGTGGGTGTTTGTTTGTTTGCATGCACACGTGCTCACACGTGTTCATGTATTGTGAAACGGCTGTCACACTTATTTTTTTGCGTGGGAATCAGAGAACGACCATCATGATGCTGCCACTCACACTTCTCCAATCACTGCGTGAGTTTCATCTCCTCCACTCCTTGCTTCAGATCTTCATATTTCTTGGAGTGTTGCACGACCAGCCATCCCCGGGCCCCCTCTTTCACATTCCTTTCAGAGAAAAAATAAAAAAACGACAGAGCAGATGCTGATCACCCCTTCTCTCCACATGCGTGCATGTGACGTCAGAACCCGCCTGCCTGTCTCTGATTGTCTCGGAGGCATTCACTGCGATGTGTTGATCTCTGCAGGGTTCACTGGTGTGGGTGTGAGACTACAACATCCTTTTTGTAACACCCATTTTAAGGCTGTTTAATCAGAGCCAATTGTTTATTTCTTAGCTCACGTCATTCTCTTTTCTCTCCGTCTCTATACTCTGATTTCTAGCGTGAATGTTTTGGAGACATTCACTGGAGGTGTTAAATGTCCTTGCCAAGGACATTTCAGAGCTTTCATTTTGGTAATGCAGTAATACATCAACACATATAGCGGAAAAATTGACACACACATATATGAAGAGAGTGCATTGTGCTAGAGCAAGCCAATGTTTTTCGATAATTCATTCCTCCGCATGCCCCTCCTCTTTGCTGAAGTTGCTATGTGACGGAACAATGAACTAGAACACCTAGTGAACAGCGCTCAGGTTGCTGTCTTCTATTATTGAATTTGTATCTTCACAGAGATGCTGTTAGGTGTGGAGTGGAGGCCGCTAATTTTATTTATGTGTGTCAGTGCTGAATATATTACATTGGTTTTGAATAATGTATCCATGAGGTGCATGTGTTCTCCACCTAACTTTCCATTGTCCACCGTCTTCATTTCTCACGTCTTTTTCAGCCTTGTAGAATCTAGATGGATGGACGGTCAATCAAAATCAATCAATCAATCAATATCTATCTATCTATCTATCTATCTATCTATCTATCTATCTATCTATCTATAACATGGTAACACTTCACAATAAGGTTCCATTTGTTAACTATATTTAATGCATTAACTAACAATGAACAATACATTTGTTACAGTATTTAGGACCCAAGCACCTATTCAATCCGTTGGCATTCCTATTCTTCTTCTTCTTCCGCTCTGGAAGTCTATGGCAGCCCACACAACTGCTTGTGGGAAAGTTATGAAATTTGGCAGACAGATAGAGGACAGTCTCAACATTAACCATAGCAAGTTTGGAGTCTCTAACTCAAAATCTCTAGTGTTCTAGATGGTTTGTCTGATTTTCATCAAAATGGGCTCAGATCATCTATTGACCACGCTGGCAAAAAGTTATGGAATTCAAGTTGATCAATGTATTCTTTGGGTCATGTGAGAACATGGATACAAATTTTGCTATCATCATCCAAACTTCCTGTCCGCCATTTTGATTAATGTTGAAAACCTACTTTTTCTAACTCCTCCTAGGCCGTTCTTCCGATTTTCACTAAATTTGACTATGATTGGCAAAAAGGTATGGATTTTGTGTTGATATATGAAATGTTTATTGTTTAAAGCATCAACAAATTTGCTGGAATGATCTCAAACTGCGTCTGAGACTGTATGTATGCAAAGCTTTGACACTGAACTCCACATCAGTTTAGTAACAGCGCCACCTATTGGCCATTCATTAACCATTAAAGGAGAAAACAAAGATTCGCATAAAATGTACTCACCCCTTTGTCATCCAAGATGTTCATGTCTTTCTTTCTCCAGTCATAAAGAAATTATGTTTTTTGAGGAAAACATTTCAACATTTTTCTCCATATAATGGACTGATATGGCGCATCGATTTTGAACTTCCAAAATACAGTTTAAATGCAGCTTTAAACGATCCCAAATAAGGTTGTAAACGATCCCAGCCGAGGAAGAAGTGTCTTATCTACCTAAACGATCGGTTATTTTCATTTAAAAAATACAATTTAGATACTTTTTAATGTCAAATGGTCATCTTGTCTCGCTCTCCCTGAACTCTGTGTATTCTGACTCAAGACAGTTACAGTATGTCGAAAAAATCCAATCCTATTTTCTCTCAACAAAAATTATTTCAAAATCATCCTAGACTGGAGAAGTACTGACACAGTCTTTGCAAAGTGAACATGCAAAGAAGATGCAGTCCATTATATGGAGAAAAATGCTGAAATGTTTTCCTCAAAAAACATAATTTCTTTATGACTGAAAAAAGAAAGACATGAACATCTTGGATGACAAGGGGGTGAGTACATTATATGTGAATCTTTGTTTTGGAAGTGGACTTTTCCTTTAATAATGAAATTTCCAAAACTGCTAATAATTTTTGACTGCGTTAGCCTATTGTAATTAAAAGGGTCTCAAAATATTCCATGGTTAATGCTGAGAACATAGATACCAATTTTGAACTTCCAAACTTCCTGTCTGCCATTTTGATTTATGTTGAAAACCAACTTTTTCTAACTCGTCCTAGATCATCTGATTTTTACCAAAATCGAGTCAGATCATCTTCAGACTGTGCTGTGACACCTCACACAACAGCAACACCTACTGGTCGACAGTGAGAAATCTTTCAATTATTTTGCTTCTTAAAATCTTAAATACATCTTGAATTGCTCATTGATACAGTTGGTCATATGCTGCCAGCAATACTTTTTTGCTTTCTTTGTGCTTGGCCCCTTAATTGCTGCTTGCAGCTATATCTATCTTTGTTAACATTAGTAAATAAAAATACAACTGTTCATTGTTAGTTCATGATAGCTTAGGTCAATTAAATAACATTAATAGATATAACTTTTGATTTTAGTAGTGTGTTAGTAAATGTTGAAATCAGCATTAACAAAGATTAATAAATGCTTTTGAAGTATTTTTACTCATTTACAGTTTATGTTAGTTTTTGTAGTGAACTGATGTCAAGAATTGGACTCTTATTGTAAAGTGTTACCAGATAGTCTGTACTTATAACATTTGAGTTTTTTTTTTTTAAACATTCAAACAAGGTTTTACAAGCTAACATTTAAAGTTTGTCTTTGTTTACACTGTTACAAAATGGAAAATGTACAGGTAATTTTCTGACATTATCCATTATGAAAATTTGTGTATTTCTGAATACAGGTAAAACAACTGGAAAAAAATCAGTATGGAAATTTTAATATGTACATTGTGTCCTAGTTTTACAGATTTTTTTAGGATCCAAGTTAAAAATTTGCTTTTTTTGTCATGTAATTCTATAGACAGATAAGACAGACAAATAGTCTGTACTTATAACTTTTATAATGGGATAAATTCTGATCACAGAGTCTGTATTTACAGTTATTTTTCCTAGATTCCTTAATCTTGTAAGTGTACATGATTTTTCAAAAGCACCATTCTTGTCTTCAGGGGTAAAACTTTTTAATGAGGAACATTACATACAGAGTGCTTCATTAGTGGCTTATGTAAAATTTTCTCTTTTCGAGGTATTGCTGAACTTTTAATACCACGGGATGGGTTTTTTAGTTGCCAAGGATGGAAGGAAGATAGAGGCTAACAGTTAAAGAGGAAATAAGCTTAAGAAGAGGAAGAGCTGGAGGTAGAAAGGTCAAGATGTCAGAAGATGAATAGAGAGTGTGAGTAAAAGTTAAACCCGGGAATACGATGACGAGAAACAGGATAGTTAGGCAAGCTACTGTATATAGTGAGCTGTAAAATTTTGCTTAACCTTTTTTTCTTTCTTCCCCACCATCAATCTTCAGTTCCACCTACAGATGCAGCACCCACACCTGCTGTGCCTCGCTTTCACACCGCTCACCTTCTTTATTCATTTCTCTGCCCTGAATGCATCACACATGCATCCGTTTGTCTGCTTAAAAACCCAATCTAACAACTTCATTGGTTTGCATTGTTTGCACACACGCTATTTTCAATGTGAGACACATACAGTATCACACTTTCACAAACTTCCTTTATGCATCATATGTTTGTGCATGAGAACGCAGTTGGTAGTTTGCAGTTGCTGAATCGATACCTTTCTTACTCCCACTGCGTGGTAAAAATACACGTGTATATGCTCTGATTTGCCCACGAGGCTCAACCACAGTCCCTCTGCAACACCCACTCAATTGTGTTGCTGCTCGTGCCAACTTGTGCCAGCCCAATCTTCACTCCAAATGGAGGCGTTTTGCTATCAACAGTCAATACAGCAGCCCAATGCATAGTGAGTTATTTGCAGGCAGCCTGTTTGTAACGTAGATGCACCAAAAATGATAACACAGCAAGATTGTAAAAAAGTTTTGCTTTCAGGTTAGCCTGAAAGTTACTACAAAACTGTGATGAAAACCAAAAATATGACTAGGTATTTTCTGAGAGTGTCATAACATTACAAATGTAACTAATTAGGGTTCAACAATAAAAATGGCCACAAAAATGCTCTATTGATTTGATGCATATTTTTACTTATGCAAACGTTTAGACTTAATCAAGCATTTCCATTCAGGTTTATTCAAGACAAATTTGAAATTTGCATTAAAGGTGACAAAACATGAAAATCAGACTTTTTCCATGGTTTAGTGTTGTAATCAGATCCCCGGTGCATCTACCAACCCAGAAACCATAAAAAAGAAACCATGCGACAACAGTGCACCAGTTCTAACGCCATGGCAACATTTCGAGCAATGCAAGCTAACAGTTTTGTCATTGGTTGCACAGATGAGCACAGACATTGAGTGAGGGCTTATTGATTTATTTACTGTATATTACACTGCTGCCACACCGATCTAATATATACATGCCATTTTCTTGCCCAGCTGTTTACCTTCACAGACATAACCAAATGTTTTTGTAACGCCTGTGTGTTTTTAACATAGACTTGTTAGTATTTGACAGTTTAAGCGCAGTAAGACATGAAAGAGAACTTAGTACTCACATGCCTTTTTGTGTGTTTGCTTTGGATGTGTGCACTCAGAAAACTGTATAGCAGAATTTTAAACTAATATGGCTTCAAAACATAATTTTAGTGCGATAGACCTGATAATCAAAACCAAACAGATGTTTTTTTAGCACAGAGTTACGAGCTGTAAAGGCATAGCCCTATTCTGGAAAAGGAGCTCATTTGCATTTGCATTTAAAGAGACATGCACAAAAACAGCGTGCTTTTGCTTTCACTCAAAATAGGCATTTTCAAAATTATATAAAAAATTATCTGTGGGGTGTTTTGAGCTGAAACTTCACAGACACATTATGGGTACACCTGAGACTTATATTACTTCTTGTAAAAATGTGCACAATAGGTTTCCTTTAAAATACTTTTATGGAAACCCATATTTTGTATGCTCTGTGACTTTATATGGTCTTCAGCTTTGTGGCTGAAATGCTGCTGCTCCTAAATGCTTCCACTTTCTAATAATACCACTTACAGTTGCCCGTGAAATATCTAGCACGGATGAAATTTCATAAACTGGCTTATTGCAAAGGTGGAATCCCAGTACCATGCTTAAATTCACTTAGCTCTTCAGAAGAGCTTGTTTTTTTCCACAAATGTTTGTAAAAGCAGACTGCATGGTTTTATACACCTGTGGTAATGGGTTTGGCTGAAAACCTTGAATTTAATAAATAAGAGCTGTGTTCCAATTTTGTCCAGATTATGAAAAAATATATATTTTTTATTGTGGTGTAGCCAAATGTTCTCTACTCGCTGGCCTTTAATAGCTGTGTTTTATTGCACCAGGGCTTTTTTTGTTTAATATGGCACAAACAATGGATAATGTTTAGTTTGGCACATACATTGTGTTTTGGGTTTTAAAATATGTGATTTTGCTCTTTTATTGTCATTCCATCTCGAATATCCCATTACATTTTTTCACGCTTGTGTTATGGTTGTTTCTCTCCATAAAGTGTGGGATGCATAGATGTGTGTGTAGGCATATGTATTCTTGCTTGTGTGTATGTGTGAAGACACACCTGTAGAATCGCAGTGGTCATTTTTTTTTTATCACGGGCAGTCACACCTCTCTTGCAGCCCTGCTAATCGTCCACCAAGTGAGGGGCCATAACCCATGCCAGAAACACACACATACACACCCCACTGAAATAACAGGTGTGTGTGTTTGTTTGTGTGTGTGCGCCATGATATCTGCAATATAGCAGCCAGATTCCCCGTGACAAAATGGGCTCGAGTCCGATACGAGTCCTGCTGTCTGTAATTGCATGCGGCTTGTGGTAAATGTTTAGGATGCCAGCCAATTTCATGAGCAAGTGTGACTGAGGGAAATTATGCAATAGCACTGCTTGCAGAACAGAGTTGGGTGCTGGTGTTTCGTAAATTTTGACAGATTATTAAATAATTCAGAGGTTGTATGTGTCAATCTCTCTTGAGAGTAGCATCATTTCAACACAATGTGATGCGAATGATGTTCATTTCAATCTCATAATGATTTGAGAGACATGCACACATTTTAACCCCAAAAATGATGTATTTACATATAAATTCAGGTATTATTTAATTACCATTACATCTCAGATTGCAGTGGTGTAACATAATTCAGAACAGAGCTTTAAAGATTTTTTTTGTCATTTAATAATGACGAACTGCGAATGAGTTGCTGAAAATATCTCTGCTGAAATATGTGTGTGTGTGAGAGAGATCGTGTGTGTCCGTGTCTGTGCCAGTGCCATCTAGGCCCCAGGTAACAAATGACTTCCTGTGGTAATTGCTCTAATGAAGCAGGGAGGAGAGCTGTGGAATTCTTAATAGGTGTGCGCAGAGTGTAAGTGTTCACAAAATTAGGTGCAGAGGAGAGCAAGACAATAGGTGAGATGGAGTGAGATGGGAAGATAGATGTCTGGTGAGCTAGCCATGGAAAGAGTGTCCCGTTTGTCTGTTTTCTCTTGTATCTTGCCAGGGTTTTGAGCCCTAACAAATTGTCAGAGCCATGTTATAATCCCTGTGCTTAAATTCTTGTTTTCACTGAGACTGGGATGGCTGTATGTTTGTGTCATGCAGCACGATTGTCAATAGGATGCAGGCGTGTGATGCACCTGTTTGTTTTAGAGGGGAACCAGTGGCAGGAATAAAATCATTTTAGTAACGTGGTAGTTTGTTTATATGTGTAAGATGTTATTCCAGGTGTCGTTTTAGCAAACAAAGAGACTCAGATTGAAATTCTGGTTGAGAAAATATATTATATTATATTATATTGTTTAGCTTATTTAATTTAACATTAATTTTACAGTCAATATAATTCATTAATAGCTTTTCATCAACTCACAAACCCCAGCTCGGGAAACATTATATTAAATTATATTATATTTTTTTACTGTAACCACCTAAATCCATGATTTAAAAAAGCATTTTTGGCAAATCCAGCTAATTTACCATAGAAATATTATGTTTTTTTAATGTTTACAACTGTTATAGCACTAGCTCCCCAGCAGCCGATCCCCTTTAAAATTTTCCACATGTGCTCAGCAGATTTTGTGAAGTTTTGAGTTTTCCTTTAAGCTTTATAGGATTTTTGGGTAAATTTGGACAGGCCCCTTGTTTAAACAACCCCGTTATAGCTTCTCAAAGGGTAAATTTTAACATTGTTTTGATAATTATTGGCCTAGAGAGTCCAGAGAATTATACACTCTAAAAAAAACGCTGGGTTAAAACGACCCAATTTAGGTTATTTTGGTAACCCAACGCTGGGTCTGATATGGACAAACCCAACGTTGGGTTATTTTAACCCAGCCAGTTGGGTTAAATCTTTGACCCAACATGCTGGGTTGTTTTAATTTAACTCAAATATTGAATTAAAATTAATACTGCTGGTTTAAAATGAACCAAAAATAGGTTGGAAATTAAAAAACACACACAGAATTACAAAAGGCAACAGTATTGTTAAAAATGTGAACATATATCGTGCCAGTGCCAGTGTCATTGAAATCTGAGCTGGCGATGGGCTGCTATTCCCCAGGGAAACTGCAAACTTCAGACCGCTGCCTCGCATTTCACTCGTAGATAACATCTCGTCTGTATGTTGCGTTGCGTAAAAAAAAAAAACATTTACAGCACAATAAAGACTTTATAGATGGAATAAAACATATACAAACCTTAATTTCACCGAAGAAGTCCACTAAATTGGTGGCACTGAGTAACCCAACACTGGAAAAATAACCCATCACAATGACCCAAAAGGCATAACACAGCAGTTGGGTTTAAAAAACAAAGCAAGCTAAGCTTAGCTCGCAAAAGTAGGTTTTTACATCTTCTCAAATTATTTAACAAATGATTTATTTGACAGCAGTGGTTCTAGAACCTTGTGACGTACAACTGTTTATGCCCTTGAAAAATTCGATATTGCCCCCCAGTGCCCGATTTCTTTAAAATTTCTCTCAGACCTTTGGGGCCGACCAAGTTTCGTTCTGATCTGCCTCCATTAACCTTGTCTAACATGTGCTCAAAATTTGTCGGCCAATGAGATACACAAATGTCCAGACCTTTGTGGCACTTCGGACCAAGGCCGTGCACACTGATTTTCATGTTGATGGGACAAATGGTTGCGCAGTTATAGTTATATTTTTTCCCTCTTATAGCGCCACCATGTGGCCAAGCTCCGCGATTTTTTTTCTTGTAACCTCAGATTGAGCTCTTACATAAGTGTTTAGAGTTTACCCAAGATATCTCATTCCGTTCAGGAGTTATAGCCTTTTGCCTAAAAGTGGCCCTGCCCCTTTCAAACGTTTTGGTGTCCCTTTGTGAGGGTGAGTGGAAAGTTCAGCTAATTTTGTTAAGTACTGATATTCACTCTCCAGAGAATCTTTCTACACTGGTTTGGTTCCGAACGGGCGAAAAACCTAGAACTAGTTCGCAAAAGTAAGTTTTCGAAAAATGTGAAATACCTACATGCTTGAACCCCTAATGATTAGTTGTAATAGTAGTTTGTTTTAACTAATTATAAAATAAAGATGAAAATATATTTCTGTTGTAAATTACAGTTGTACTGGAAAAAAAAAATGAATATTTGATAATTATGATAATGAAATATCCTGCATGCCTCAGTGCATCAGACTACAGTTATTTAACTGATTTGATTTGACATTAATTCTTCAGTCAGTATAATTAATAGTTTTTCATCAACTCACGAACCTTGTATAGAATTATTATATTATATAGTTATTATATTCTATTTGAATAAAGAAATGTACGTTTCTTAATTATAATAAAATATTTATATTTAATTTTGTATAAAAAAATATTTACTTTAATAAAGAAATATATATGTACTGTATATTTATTTTTTTACACCAAGCAAAACTGCATTTTCATAATTCATTGTTTTGAATTTCACAGGGAATTTCCAAATTTACACATTTCTGATTGCTGAGCTTTAGCCAAACATTTTTTTAAACTATGATAATCATGCAACTTCATTATCAGAGATATAAATATATGTGCATGACCTTTCAAGATATTTGCAATAACATAGATGCCGAGATAAGTACATTGTGCTGCAGCTCCTTATCAGCACAGAGAGAACCCTGGGTGAGAACACACTTGTATTAATGTAGTGGGTCGGAATGTCTCTAAAGTGATATTCTTCCACCTACACACATTCACACCTTCATCAGAACAGCAATCTCTCCCCCCATGGCCATGCTGCTTAGCCATGCCTGAGCAAATGTATCGGTGTGAGTGGGTGTTTTTCTGGATTACCCTGAAGGATGAAGAGAAAGAGAGAGAGTAGAATTGAGAGAACACCCAGGAAGAGGTCCAAGGCTTCTTTGTACGTTTTTGAGCATTGGTACGCAAGTGATTAAAAATAGCTCACTAAGTAAGGAGCATCTGACTCATTTTGTGTGCAGTAAAATCTCCTCACACCTCCGTGCTGTATCAGATGGCCAACCTGATGCTGCACCCATATCCATATCATCTTACGAAACACGGTTTACAGTGAAGATGTTATGTTTTTTCTGCTTACTCCATGTTATCTATCCATGTTTGTGTCCTGCCTTGTTGCTGAGGCAGTGCTGTCTGTTGTGAATGAGTGTTGGCGAGAGCAGCGGAGCGATTCGTCATGGTGTGGACAGTGGGCTCTGGGGACTGAAGGGCATGAAGGCTAAACACAGGGGAGTAATAAAGCTACACCTCTACAAATATGGCTGTCTGACAGCATGCGTTCAAGTGCACTTCTTTTACTGCACTTCTGTGGTTTTATTTGGACGCTATAGCTTGTTTCCAAGAACTTCATATCACCATAGACTTCTGATGCAAAAGTTGTTTCAAAATTTTGGCACCATATTGGTTATTGTCCAATATTATAACATATAATAATATATATAAACAAAATTCCAGAAGATCTGGCCAAGGTCTCTCAGCGCATTCATGAGTACTGAACTGCTGCTGAACGCCCTGGAGCTCAGATATACGAAAACATTGAAGAACATTTTCAAATAGACATTATCTTCATTAACAAACCACATTTTTGAAGTCTAAAGAAGTACATTCTTGCCTAAAAAAAACTCATAAAACTACATTCCATGACACAAAAAGAGTATTTATAAATTATAGACGTACAGTGGTGGATTAAGGCGTCCACCATGACATTCGCTGTGAGAAATACCGCAAGCGGATTGATACAAACGGTGAAACGGTTGGAGTTACGATATCACTAATATTGGGGTGTGTGATATATGAAGTCTGAGACAATATCGTAATTGTTTTTTTTTTAACAATGTTTAAGTTGTCATATTCGAACATATTACGAAAAGAAAACAAAACACACCTACAGAGTGCACACATACATTACGTGATGAGGTCTAGTAAGTTAGGTAAAACTAATACACGTACGCATTTACAGTAGAGTGCCTTCTTTCACTGCATGATTCAGACTATTAAAATGCATTTAGAATGACCACCAAATTCAATATATGGGGACAGAAAATGTATACATTTATATCATTTCATACAGTTAATCAATATTACACTAAGAGTGCCGTTTTTATCTTCAAAAATTAGCTTGATTACAAATGTGATATTGAACCGTTTATTAAACAACATAGGCGGAGCGTGTGTAGGCTGGGCTAGCCCTTCACCTGGCCACGGGGACTTAAGGTGCGTTCACGCCATATCGGAATTCCCGTAATTACGAGATTCCAACTTGTAAAAAGCGTTCATGTCCTCGTAGAACTCGTAATTACAAATTTCGAGACGACAACATGTGAGCTGTTCACGTCTTCAGATTCGGAATTATGTTTTTCTATGGCAACACTATCAACGCCTAAACAGAGCCTACGTTGGTCAGGTGGTACAGTGGTTATGTGGTACAAGTCGTAGCTCTCAGAAGACTCCCAGTTCACAAGTTGTAATTACGAGTTGTACGAGGACGTAAACGCTTCTTACAAGTTGGAATCTCGTAATTACGGGAATTTCGTGTGGCGTGAACGCACCTTTCGAGCAAAAAAATGCCACTAAATTGGACAAAAATCCCCCTGCACAAACAAATTAAATCAATTACGTCTGTTGGTAACAAAGTGAAAATGAAAAATAAGTGTCGATTACGCCAATTAAGATCTGCTCATGTTGCACCGTAATTCTTTTTAGGTGTTTTTACAATGTTGCCGAGGAATGCAATGGCCAATCACAGGCAATCAGATGAGTCATCGCTGCAACTATATACACGTTATATACAAATTCAATCCTATTAAAAATATTTTATTAGCCTACATGACACCCATGTCTGGTTCTTACCTAAAAAGACAAGTTTATGATGTTTGTGCTGCTTCTAGCCTTACCCTGGAGTTGGTTCACGCTCTGTTTAAATATTAAGAGTCTTAGTTTGAGACACATTTCCTGTTTTTGCTCTATTTCGCCTACAAAAATCATTCGAAACACAGCCACACCACTGTTTTGCATCTTTGAGCATCATGACGGTGTTTCCTTCCTGAATGAATTAAGCCTTTAAATGATTCGGTTCAATCGCAATGGCTCACTTAACAGTGATTTGCTGCCACCTACTGGCGAGTTTAATTACACGTTTAAAGTATCTTTTCATTTTTAAATCATTACAAATATCATTATTTGACGTTTTATGTTTAAAATATCAAAACATTATTTGTGTATTTGTAACTGTAGGTTAAAGCATGTCCCTCAGAGCTGCTTTGCACAGTTTGTAAATACATCTAAATGCCATTTAAAATGCAGCTTCTGTGTTTCCTTTGCATTGCAAAGATGAATTTTGTTGATACAGACTTTTATTTGCTTGGTACCAGCCTAAATGTCTTGTCATTCTAATTGACTGGTTAAATGTAAAAAAAATTGACTCAAATGATGATGCACACTTTTAGAAAAAATGGCTTTATAAAGGTAAAATGCCCATAAAAGGTAAAAAAAAAAAAACTGACCACCTAGAAAATGAAGAATATCAAAAAAATGTAGGAGTCAGCTGTCCACGGTAGTCTTTAAGATACCAGCACAATAACACATTCAGCAACATATATTCTAATTATAGTTATCGATAAAATCCCTGAAAATATTGAAATATATTTTTTGTCAGTATCGCACACCTCTATATCGCACTCCTCTAAGCCAGTCAGATTCAATGTATGTAAAAAATACTTCAGTCTAAGACCAATTGGGCCAAATAACAATTTTAAATATATACAGTGTTTGCTTATGGCTATGTATTGCATCATTAGCTTAGCAACATGCTAACAGCAAACTATTGCCATCAGTTATGAGTCATATCTCCTGTGTGGTGTGTGAGGAACACTATTTATATGACGCACAGGATTACTGCCTATGTAGAGCGCTCCAAATCTGTCACTTATGAGGTTTCTTTTCAGTTAGGATGTTTAGAAGACAGCTAGGCAGCTCATTAGTTTTCAGAACACAGTTTCGATGTACCCTATCAATAAAAAATTTAAATCATAGCAGATTTTTGAAGCGCATTTTTTCTCTTCAGCAAATTTACCGTCAACACAACGCTGTGTTCACAAAATTTGCTGACCCTGGAAGAGCTTGTAAGAAATGGCAGCTATACAGGTGATCTCAGGCGGTGTTGCTAGGCGGTGATGTCATTCTCTTAGCAGCACAGCGTGTACTTGAATCAGGTCATGCAGCTTGGCTCTTTCAAGTATCTCTAGCCTTTGTCTTCCTGAATAATGTATAATGTCTCATTGACTGTGGTCAGTCCACATTGTAACCAAAAAACCAAACATGTCCAGAGAAGATAAAAGAGAAAGATAAAACCTCACTGGCATTTTTATTTTTGTTTGGTGTGGTTTGGTGGTTTGAATAGACAGACAGTGGTGTGGATGTCAATACTAATGAGAAGAAACATAGTTGCGAAAAGAAATAATTATCCTGAGTGCGGTGAAGAGGAGCTTGTGCATGACAACAAAACCATTGAAGAAGTGAAAAATGACGCTCAAGATGAAAGAGTGCATGTCCCAAAGCTGATTAGCTCACCTTTGATTCGCATAAACAATCTTTTTCTTTTTCTCTCGCATCTCACAGGTTGAGGATCAGGGGTCATGGAGTCTCTCTTCGGGGGTCAGTTGGGCCTGCTGGGAGGTAACGAGGGTCTGAAAGAAGATGGCTGTGGGGTAGGCTGGTCCAACTCTCCCTTATCAGAAGACATGTACTCTGCCTCCCACTTCGCCCTCATCAGCGCCTACCAAGACATTAAGACCCGACTGGCCGGCCTTGAGCGAGAAAATGCAGACATCAAAAGAAAACTCAAGATTTACGAGATAAAGGTACAAAACGCCCTAAAGATGCTTTAGCCTTTGATATTGTAACAGATATCAGTGGAGGTCACCTTAGATGTTGGTCAGCGGCATAACTACCAGCAGTGTGGGCAGATCAGTTAACTAAAAATTGAAAAAGATGTACTTTTTCACAAAAAAAAGAGAAAAAAATTACAAGTAGCACATTTAATTGACCCTTCACCTGGAATTTGATTGACAGGTGATCTGACCAATTATAACACAGAACCTGCCATTTTGTCTGACAAACAAACCAGACACCCAAAAATTAAAATTCTGTCATTGATTATTCACCCTTATATCATTCCAAACTTGTAAGACATTCGTTCATCTTTGGAACACAAATTAAAGGAGCACTCCGCTTCCAGAACACAAATTTACAGATAATGTACTCACCTCCTTGTCATCCAAGATGTTCATGTCTTTTTTCTTCAGTTGTAAAGAAATTATGTTTTTTGAGGAAAACATTTCATGATTTCTCTCCATGTAACGGACTTCTATGGTGGTCCCGAGTTTGAACTTACAAAATGCAGTTTCAGTGCAGCTTCAAAGGGCTCTAAAAGGTCCTAGCCAAGGAAGAAGGTTCTTAGCCAGCGAAACTATCTTTTCTAAAAAAAAAATTACAATTTATATACTTTTTAATGTCAAATGCTTGTCTTGTCTAGCCCTGTGTGAACTCTGTGTATTCCAACTTCAAAATCATCCTACATTGCTGCAGAAGTACCGACCCAATGTTTACAAAGTGAACATACATAGAAAGTCTAACGCCCTTTACAAAAGAAGGTAAAGCAGCAACGTAGGATGATTATTTTTTAAAGTTGGAGGAGAAAATAAGATGGGAGTTTTTCAACCTTAATTTTATGAAGCTACGAGAATACTTTTTGTGCACAAAGAAAACAAAAATAATGACTTTATTCAACAATTTCTTTTCTTCTGTGTCAGTCTGAGTCTAGTGCTGCTTATGCAGGAACCTACAGTATTAGTCAATTAAATGTTTTTTTTTTTTAAAGTAGAAAGATTGAAATATACTTCCTGCACTCCAGTAATTTAACAACTTTGAATAAGTTTTTTACATGTACTGTACAACAGTATATCTTTATACAACCTTTACACTGTACAGTATATCTTTATGTGTTTAATGATTAAAACACTAAAAGTGTCTAGCGTTACTGTTCTTCACTGTCTCCTCTATAGCTACATTCTCTCATACATTATGTATATATCATTCACCAAGGCCACATATTCTAAAACCATTAAATTATACATTGGGCTCCAAAGTCCAGTGAAAATGCTAGAAAATTCATCAGCAATTATTTTATATGATTACACTACTTGATCTGCATAAACTCCACAAGTTTGTGTAAAGCCAGATGATCATGTTATACAGCTTGATTTGAGAATGATCCACA
Source organism: Cirrhinus mrigala (assembly GCA_036247105.1). Classification (NCBI taxonomy): domain Eukaryota; kingdom Metazoa; phylum Chordata; class Actinopteri; order Cypriniformes; family Cyprinidae; genus Cirrhinus; species Cirrhinus mrigala. The sequence goes on along the minus strand of CM070018.1, from coordinate 13,151,039 downwards.
AAGCGTCTTGTGCTTCAGTGGAAGCACGCATAACTTTTGATTAGTGACCTAGAAATAGTGCAGAATCCTAAATTACCATTATGTAACTTTCCTTGTTTAAAACTGCATCTTATTTCGAGGTTTAAATAAAAAACATCCCAGATTTTCAATGCAATGTGGTCTTTTAGACTTGTAGATAAAATAGTCTGTTAAACATAATTAAGCTATTTGAAATATAAAAATGACTCATTTTCAAATGCAGTGGCCTATCAAATTATCCTGTAGCTTTTACTATACGAGCGTGAGCAGTATTTTTTTTAGCTAGTGTCGTATATATGTGACAGAATTATCCAGCTAAAAAATGGGGTGTAGACATCCTTGTTAGCCCCGAACCCTATCTCCTGCTCCTCACTTCCTCGCTTCCTCATCTCACATTAATGCAGAGACAGTGACACGGTCACAGATGTACTATATAGGGCATTTAATTGGAGTAGAGCAGAGTGGACGCACACAGCGAGAAATAATATGGATATCTAGCACACAGAGAAATGGACTGAAAAAGAGCACAAAGCAGTAAATAAATAACCACTTCCTGTGTCAAACAATTATAGTTCGATAGATCAAAAAGACTAAGCCAAACTACGTTTCTGATAGGTCTTTAATATGTCGCGCTGTACCATTTTAAGAAAAAGTGAGATGCTCAAACATAAAACTTGAATCTGTAGATAGATTAATCATCAGATTAATCTGTTTATCCTAAATATAGCTACAGTAAACAACTAAATCTAACTAATTAATGTAGCCTGTCAGAAGAAAAGACACATTGAGAGTTGAGACGTATAATGTTGATATGTACAAGTTATATTTTCATGTATATAGACTGTTGTTTGTAACGTTTTACTCTATGTTTGATCAAATAAATGCAGTTTCGTGAACATAAGAGACGTTTTTTAAAAAATATGAAAATCTCACCAACCTCAAACTTTTAAACAGTTGTGTCGTATGTTTGTTTTTGTAGTCTTAGGGATGGTGGAAATGATGAAGACCGATCAATTATTATTATTATAATTATTATAGAGTTTCTTTGCAGTTTCCGTGTGAGAAAATGGTGATCTATGAGCGTTCAGCAGCTGAATACTGTGGCTGGACAGCACTTATTAAGAGCTGTGTTGCTTCATGTCTGCTTTATGAAAGAGCTTTATTTATAGCCCAGCTGACACGTGAGTCGAGCTGTACATAAACAAGTACGCATGCTCTCTATAATTAACATGCCAGGCTCTCACATGAAAACACACAAAGCCACTTATACACAGAATTGAAATGCTTCTGATGCAGTTTAGATAACTCGATTGTTATGTAGATCACGTCTCTATTAATCTTTTAACATAACTGAGTAGCTTTTCTCTAATCTCTAATGATCAGTAAATTACAGCAATGAGTGAGTTTGAAAACACTATATGATATTTTAGTATCATATCAGTTATCTGCCAATATTAGATATATTTAAATTTATGTAGATAGGCGAATGTTAAACATGTTATTGTTCATTTTATACATTTAGACTACTTTAGCCATCATCTAATGCTCACTTAAAATTAATATTTAAAAAACAGTAATGTAATAACATTGTTAAATGTCATCTTAAATCAAATCTTAACGGAAACCCTGAGTATTAAGACTTGTATGGCTTTATATAACATAAATGATGTTTCTTACTGAAGTATGTAGTAGAAAAAAATGAAAGATTTGCATTATTTAAAAATCCACATCGTTTTACACATATTTTGGACTATGGGGAGGCACCATTATTTCGATGACGTGAAATGGTTGCACTTGGTGAGCTACTGGCGCTACCTGTTGCTATTTTTACCACAACACAACTCAGAAAATACTTATACGATGCCACATCGTGCAGCTTTTGGTTGTCATTTTCAGTCGAAAGGGAAACGAGAAGCAATGTTAGTCTTCACTGCTTTCCTAGCAATAAGAAGAGGAGAAAACAACAGGAAGATGCCGGTGGACGAAAAAAACTTTCTAAAGACCTGCGTCTTTGTTCTCTCCACTTTAGCCCTGATGCCCTGAAAGCTTTTAGTAGACCACAGCTACTGAAAGAGCTTACAAACGGCAGACAAGAAACACTAGATGCCATCCTGGCAGGATGTAAACATGCCGACACCTGTCATGACGCCGCAGCCACTAAAGGTGTTTCTTAGCGTGGATTTCACTCGATATCCGGGGTCGTTTAGACTCTTTGTGGGGAAAACGATGGTATGGCATTTGGTTTAAGCCTACACTTATATTCATCACCACCTATAAGCTCTTTCAGTAGTTGCGGTCATCATATAAGTATTTTATTTTCTGAGTTGTGATGTGGTAAAAATTGAAAAAATAGCAAAAAAAACAGGTAGTGGCAGTAGTTCACCGAGTGCAACAATTTCACGTCATCGAAAGAATGGCGCCCCCATTGTCCAAAATATGTATAAAAAATAATGTAAAATCTTTCATGGGTTGTCTACTATATATCATTTACCTTATATTAAGCCATGCAAGTCTTAATACCCAGGGTTTCCTTTAAAATGAATATTGGATTGACATTAACAACCGTCAAGTATTTCACTTATATTGGAATCATTACAACCATTGTGTCTGCTTAATTGAATGCATGATTTTTACTAACTACATAACTTATAGCTGCCATATGGTCATTACTTAGACACACTCATCTTTGGCTGACAACAAAATACTTCTCCTACTGTTGAAAACAGCATTTTCTGTTAAGCTGCTTTTGAACATTATGCGTTGTGAAAAGCACTGTACAAATAAACTTACAAAACTGCTGGTTCATTTGATGTAATCTTTAGGTACAGCTCGGTAGTTTGGGCAGCTGCCAGGCCTCTGGGGAGCTGCAGGTAGAAGATGCTCCAGATTGAATATCTTTAAAGCTTTTTGGTTTGGCCCTGCCCAAACATATGCATGTATACGCACCAACGACGGCTAGCCTCTGAAGAGCAGCTGTTTTTGCAGAAGGCGAGAGAGAGAGCGCCTCAAGGGTTCTGCATTCAGTGTGGCTCACTGCCTGGTAAAGGGCTAAACGTGGGGAACTAATGCACACAGCTCCTAAAGCTCGTAGGAGTGAAAATATATGAGATCCTTCACATCAAAGCAAACAGCATCTACTGATGCCAGTAGTGAGGTAGAAGATGATGTAGGAGCTGAACTTGGAGCCTACAAGAGCAGACCTCTCTAAATACAAAGGATTTTTTTCATAAGTGACTAATAATCTTAGTCACCAACTTGCATTTATATATATATATATATATATTCTATATATACTCTGGCAGTTACCTGAAAAACAACTAATACTGATGTTTTTGAATTGTTAATCATATATTAGTGACTTACTAATCCCATCTGGAGGCCATTCAAGGTCAAAAATCTATGTCATTAGCATTTTTTCCTTTCACTGTTGCCATGCACTATTATTCAAAAGTTTTGGGTTAGTAAGATTTGTAATGCTTTTGAAAGATGTCTCTTATGCTCATCAAAGCTGCATTTGACCAAAAATACAGTAAAACTGTGATACTGTGATACTGTGATTTTATTACTAATTTAATTTAAAATAACTTTTAAAATGTAATTTATTCCTTATGGCAAAGCTGAATTTTCAACAGTCTTTACTCCAGTCTTGTCACATCATCCTTCAGAAATCAATCTATTATGCTGATTTGGTACTCAATAAACATTTCTTATTATCATCAATGGAAACATTTGTGTCGCGTTTGAAAATGTGATATTTTTTTAGAATTATTTCATGAATAGAAATTTCAAAAGAACAGCCTTTATTTCATATATAAATATTTTGTAAGATTATGATATTAAGATAATGTATTTTATTGTCTTTTATTGATTCTAATGTCTATTAATGCAGCTTTACTGAATAAAAGTAATATTGTTTTCAATGAAAAGAGAAAAAAGTTTCCTGAATTTTTCCCATGAATTTTATTGTATTTTATTTATAATTATTTATTTATTGTTTATTTATTTATTTGCCTTTTGCCTTTGTTTTTATAGGAAAGTAAGTATGGACAGTAAGGCTTTTCTCAATTCTTTTACACAATTTTTTTTTTTTGAAAATGTAATATTTTTTCTGAATTATTTCATGAATATAAATTTCAAAAGAACAGCCTTTATTTCGTATCTAAATATTTCGTAAAATTATAATGTATTTTATTGTCTTTTATTCATTATAATGTCAGTTTAAGGCATCCTTGCTGAATAGAAGTAATATTGTTTTCAATGAAAAGAGAAAAATGTTTCCTAAATTTTTCCCATGAATTTATAATTTTTTATTTATTTATTTGCCTTTTGCCTTTGTTTTTATAGGAAAGTAAGTATAGACAGTAAAGCTTTTCTTAATTCTTTTACACTGTAATATTTATTATTATTTTATATATATATATATATATATTTAAGTTGTAAATAAAAAAAAAATAAATAAATAAAGATTATTAGAGTAGATTTTCCAAGAAAATACTATCTGTTACTGTCAGACATTATACTTTAAAATTTCATGTTTAATTCAGTGTTACTTGCTGTTTTTTTATAATTATTTGTGCGATTTAATAGCAATTTCAAATTGAAAAAGGAAGTCCTACACCATTTTTTCCAGAATAGAACTGCTAGAGATTTGTTTTGAGATTTGTTTGAGATCTGTTTTAAAATTGTTTACCATCTGCTTTCTGTACAACTTTAACTGTGCTGAATTTGGTGAATAATGTGTAATCTGTAGACCTCGTTTGCATATTTGTGCTGAAAAGAATGACAATGCCTTCATTTGAATACTCACAAAGCAGCGGTAAACCAGTGCAGATAGTGCCTTGTTAAACCAGAATGCAGGTTGTTAGTAAATATGACATTTTTTGCTCCAAAAATGGCACAATGTTTATTATACCCATAACTGATTCTACCTCTGTTGACCCCTGTGTCACTTTTTCGCATATGTGTGTGTGCAGTTCCCCATGATAAGCGAGTTTGGAGATGACAGAAACTCCTACTGCTCCTTTGAGCCCAAAGACACAGCGCTGCTCCAATCAGAGAATGGCAGTCTGCAACAGAGAGTCAACATGCTGACCCTCGAGGTGAGAGGACACACACAAATACACACACCTCTCTCTTTCTGGATGGTATTTCATCTGACGTTCTGCTAATTTCAAACAACCGCTTGTTATGTTATGATAACATCATGGCTATATTGCGTTGTATTAAATCTGGATTAGACGTCACAAAATGGAAAGATTATAGAGGTAATATGATTAGTAGGGAAATGAAAGACAACTTCAGATGCCCAGTCATTCATGACCAAAGACGTTATGTAATCTAGACCACGAAGCGTTCGTTTTCGCGTGCCTGAAGCCTGCTCTCAATTGTCTCTCCCGACTGGCTGTGATGTGGAGTGTAAATGGGAAGATCATACTCTCTCTCTGCATCTCTCGGCTCATTGCCTGGCGAAGCGTCTCATTAATTAATGATGCTTGCTATGTGTTTCCATAGCCACCCAGCAGCCTTCCCTCCGTCGAAGAGCCAGATTTCTCTTTGTCATCTGTTCTTTTCTCTCTCCCACACCTCCCTCGCTTTTGCTGACGTTTGGTACTTTGTGTGTACGCTCCTTATTCTTCCCCACCCTCCTCGTTTGACTCTGGCCTTCCTTTTCGATTCGTGTCTTGTTGTGTTTCATTCTTCACTTTTTTTTTCCAACACTCAAAGCTTTGCAGTCATGAGCTATCAACGAGATCTAATGCAGAGCAATTGAAAGTAAATACCCTGTTCTGTAATTTTTTCTGAAAATAAGCTACTATTATCTGTGAAGCTAAAGGATCACAGCAGAGAGGTGCGTTATATGATAATTGAAGTAGATGCTTATGTGTGTCTGTATTAAAATGAAAGTGCAGTGAACAACATGAGCACATTTGTTTCACTGTATTATTATTTTTAGTTTTATATATCAGACAGAACACCACCTGTGTCTATAAATGTTTTTATTCTTTCTCACTCCATGTCCATCCGGTTTCCAGAGACAAGCAATTTGTCAAAGAATGAAACTTGTTCACAACATGACCAGTTGACAGAACAGTCACTTGCCCTTTCGCCACTCAACTATTACATTTTGTTGATCTTGTAACATCCTTTTTTTGCCTTGTAAACCTGATTTGTCACCAGCTAGATTTTTTGGTTTTGTTGAAACTGCAAAATCAGGGTTTGTACAAGGTGCTTAAAGTGCTTGAAGTACTTGAATTTGACTTTTTGAAATTTAAGGCCTGGAAAACCCTTGAAAATAGCAGCATTCCTGATAAGGTACTTGAAAAGTGCTTGAATTATTGAAACACAATGTATCTACGAAATAAGTGTTTAATTTTGTCAATACCCTGATAGCACGCGTACATCTCGGAGACGTCTATTTGATTCTGCATTTACATCTGCAAGACGTATTATTTATGTAGGTTGCTCATCTGCAATATGTCTATTGGACGTTTCCTATCAGATGTCAAATATACGTCTACTAGATGTCTTTAAGATGTTTATGATTTAGAATGTATGTAAAACTGACATCTTACAGATGTCTGCCAGACGTTTGTACACAGCAGATGCTTTCCAGATCAAGAGATCTTTAACAGACATCTTGCAGACGTACGTGTGCTACTGTATCTGGGTAAGAACATATATTTTCACACTAAATTTCCACAATTCAAAAAACATCATACCTTTTTTGCTTATTTCAGTTAATGTCAGAAAACAATTGAGCTAAGCAAGTAGTAGTACTGACAGTGTCATGTAAACAGGGCTGAAGATGCAAAAAGAGGAACAGATTAACCAAATCAATTGAGTCATTTATGCTGGAACCACTCCGATTGATTCAAACTCGTGACTTTGATCATTCATTTCAAGCGATTCACTAGCAGAAACCAGGTCAAATTAAAAAAGCCATTCATTTTCGAATTTCGACATCACTTGTAATGTTTTTTAAAAGTACGTAGTGATGGGTGAAACAGAGCTTTTTAAAATTCCAAATCAGATAAACCAGTCAAACCAAATTATTCACTATTTCAAAGCGCTCCAATTGGATCGCGTATCGTGTATTGCAAAACATTTGATTTAGATTGGAACTTCACGTATCGCAAATTTATCTCAATATTTGATTCAGATCGGGACTTCGGAGCGCCTATCGTGAATCATTTGAATTAGATCGAAACGGGTTCGTGAATCATTTAGCGAATCAAATGATTCAAAATCAAATTCAGATTGGAACTTCAGAGCGTAGATCGTGAATCATTAGATTTAGATTTGAACTTCGGAGTGCGGGACTTGCGGGGTGCGGTTTCACAAATCATTTTTTCAGATCAGGATTTCGGAGTGATTTCGTGAATCTTTTCGTGAATCTTTTTTTTTCCTTAAACAGTAGAAAACTTCAAACCATCAATGCAGTACAGTTATTAAAAACAAACAAACAAAAAAGAAAGTATACACAAATACAAATCCCTGTCACTCCCATTTTTGAACACGGACATAAAAATGCACTATCCAGACTTAAATTATTATAATTCATGAATGAAAACATTTTGTGATGTGATTTTGATGTACATTTTCCGTGGTAATGCTATGTCTGATTTTAAAATGATTTTATAATCTTTCAAAGGATGAATTTTGAGATTTCAAGTTTTGAACTGATATATAATTTCTTATGATTTCTAAAGTGTGATAGGGAAAAAGGCAACGATGAAAGTCTTTTGTGACAAAGGTCAAAACTCATGTTATGATGTAGATTTTTTAAGTTGCACTCTTGACATATATTAATCTATTACTTTTCCTACATAATTTGCAACACAAAAATATGGTAAAATATCTATTTAGGAGTCTTAGACCTTTCCAACGATATATAGTTTGTCATGATTAGATTAGGATTTATTTTTAATATGGTGACGTAAACTTAGGCGTCCCACAGGATGGACGGTGACAGTTAAAGGGTTAAGTAAATTAAGTAATACACTTTATTTTTGCCATTTTCTATTAGTATATGTTTATCAACTTTTTAGAATCTGAAATAGAAGACGTTGTTTTTTAAGTGAGATCTCTTATTGAAGTCCTTGAAAATCAAAAAAAAGAAGTGCTTGAAAAATCCTTGAAAGTCCCAGAATTTTTTTTTTTACAGTATATGTACAAACCCTGAAAAATGATGGCAAAAATTTAAGGGTTAGTTCACCCAAAAATGAAAATTCTGTCATTTTGTAGTACTGTAATTACTCATTGTCCATATTCGGAACACAAATTAAGATTTTTGTGATGAAATCCAATAGCTTTCTGACCCTGCATAGACATCAATGCAACTACGACTTTCAAGGCCCAGAAAGGTAGTAAGGACATCGATAAAATAGTCTAAGTGACAACAATTTCTTCTCTTCTGTGTCAGTCCTTGCTGCGCATTCACAGAAGTAAAATAACGCATGCAAGTGGTGCTGCTGATGCAAAAAAACATAAAAAAGTTAAAAAAGGAATAAGATTTAGGTCATGTGTCTAGAACCAGACAGCTGTCAGCAGAGCTGATATTATTGGCCTACTAGAAAGATATAAAATCTAAAACGGTAATAAACAAGGCAGTAAAAAGAAACGTGACAAGAAATAACTGACAAAATGGAAATGTTTTTAATATATTTTTATATTACACCTGCTTTATACCAAATGTTACAACAGCTTGTCATTATACAGCCCGAGGACATCCCAACTGTCATTGTAATTCAAGAGCGCATACGCACTAATGTAAAAATGCAAAAAATGTCTGTGAGAATTACAGATTTTAAAATATCATTAGGTGTTTATAAAAGGAAAGTCCTTGTAATGATACGAGTTTGTGTTCTCCAGCTTCAGAAGAGCAAAGAGCGAGAGGAGCAGCTTGAAGATGTCATTCAGGCCTATGAGAAAATCCACATGGAGAAGTCCAGTCTTCAGCGAGACCTAGACAAGATGGTGAGAACTCTCCTAAAACATTCATTCCACGAGATCCATGCTAAGTTTGGCTGCCGAGCGGATGGGCAGTTGCGATAATTAGCCTCTCCATGTGCTTCAGGCTTTAATCCAACCAGGTGTCCACTTGATTAATCTTGTACTCTCGTACGTCCTAACAGGGCTGTGTGAATGTAATTGGACTCTTATATTAGCCAGCCAAGCCCTCATATAAGTGGATGATGCTGGATATCTGTAATCATATATGCGCATTTGCATCCTCGTTTTAAACACGTTCTCGAATGGATTTGGCTGGGACTAAAAGACTAAGTTTTTGAAAATTGCATGATGCAAGCGTTTGAGCATCTGTGCCGTTCGCCTCTCTGAAACACTCAGTCGGCTATCAGCTGTTACATCTACATGTTCTCATCTTTTATTGCTGACAAAAATTCCTCACGGACGCGAATGTCAGAAGAATCTGCATGGCGAAGTAATGGCCTCTTTGCCCTTGTATATCTTTTGATCAGTCCCTCATTGCCTGCTGTATTCTCTGTACTTTCTCTTGGTGTTTCATTTTTAATCTTTTATAACCTTTTACTTTTGTGCCCGTCTCTTTCCCAATCTTTCTTCTCTCACTCATTTCCGGGCTCAGACGTCTCTGGTGGAGAAACATGTTGAGCGGATCCACAGTTTAGAGGCGGCTCTGAGGCAGAGGGAAAGCTCACTACACAAACTCAACACACAGCTGCACAACAAAGACATGCAGTATCTGCAACTACACAGCCCTGACTCCCATAGTAAGTCTTGTTTTGTCTGTACGCATGCAGGTGTTAATTTATAAATCACTCAGTGGTCTAGGACCTGCGGATATGTGCCGCTACCGTTGACTCATTCACTGCACAGTAATTGTCGCATAGGTCACTATACAAGGACAGAGTGAACATAAGTGAGTCTATTTGGACAGTGTTGCACTTTGTATAAACTTACAGTTTTCTTCATGTCCTAACAGCAAGAAAACTATTTGAAATTTGTTCAGACTGAGATGAAATAAACATCCCACATGATTTAGTTTCTGCTTTCAGAAGTAGAATTAAAAATATATAGTGCCTTGTGAAAGTATTCTTTTTTTCACGTTTTATGTTGCAGCCTTATGTTCATCTGCTTTAAATTATTTTTTCCCACATCAGTCTACACTCCATACGCCATAATGACAAAGCACAAAACAGGTTTGCAACAACTTTGTTAATTTATTACAAAAAATAAAAAACTGAAATGATTACATTGCATAAGTATTCACACTTGAACACTTGAAATTTAGCTCAGGAGCATTCATATTGCTTGTAGATCTTAATATTGCTTGTAGAAGTTAACCTGTGGCAAATTCATTTGAATGAGTATGATTTGGAAAGGCGCACACCTCTCAATAAAAGGTCTAATAGCCGAAAAAGCATATCAGAGTAAAAACCAAGCCCTGAGGTCAAAAGAACTGCCCTGTAGAGCTCAGAGACAGGACTGCATCAAGGCACAGATCTGGGGAAGTGTTATGAAAAAAATTCTGCTGCATTGAAGGTTCAGAGAAGCATGTATTCTCCATTACCTTTAATGGAAGAAGTTTGAAACAACCAGGACTCTTCCTAGAACTGGCCTCCTGGCCAAACTGAGCAATCGATAAAAAAGGGCCTTGGTTAGACTGGTGACCAAAAAGCTAATGGTCACTCTATTTGAGCTCCATGATCCTATACTGTATGCAGATGGGAGAAACTCACAGAAGGACAAACATCACTGCAACACTTCACGAATCTTTATGGTGATGTGGCCAAACTCAATCCCCTCCTTAGTGAAGACACATTAAAAAACCCACTTGGAATTTGCAAAAAAGCAATTAAAGAACTGAGCAGGGACTAAGGGACTCACAGCAAAATATAGAGATGGCTTAGAAGGGTCATGAAACCCCAGAACACATTTTTTGAGATGTGAACAGATATGTACAGACTGCATTTCAGTGAAAACACTAATAGCACTTATAAATGTTATCAAAAAATGGAAACTGGTTATTTTTTCATTTTTCTGAGCGGGTTGAAAAGCAAAGTCGAGGTTACGTCTCGAGATGTGAAGCTGAAGCTTGGGTGCAGGCGGTTGGTTTTCTGTGTTCCATGACGATTTGCACGTCCTGTAGATGTACAGATATAATATAGACATGATCTGCACGTTGGACAGATGTCTCATGTTTGTTGGGAATATAAATTTTTGTTTTTTAAAGTAATGACCAAGCGGCCAGCGTGACAGTGAGATGATCGTAGTCTATATTTGATCAATTTTGCCTTCTCAAATCATCACGACTCAACACAGCAAAATCTCAGTCTCAGTCTGGGCAGAAAGTTCACCTTCCAACAAGACAATGACCCTAAGCACACAGCAAGAGTGGCTTATAGACAACTCTGTGAATGTCCTTGAGTGGCCCAGCCAGAGCTTGGGCTTGAGCCCAATCAAACATTTATGGAGAAACCTGAAAATGTCTGCCAGCCCCCATCCAAGCTGACAGAGCTTCAGGGGTGACTAGGTGAGGAGAAGAATGGCAGATATTTGCAAAAAGCAGATGTGCAAAACTTGAGGCTGTAAGGGTGCTTCAACTAAGTTAAAGTTAAGGGTATGAATACTTATGCAATGTACTTATTTCAGTGTTTTGTTTGTAATAAATTTGCAAAGTTGTCACAAATCTGTTTTGTGCTTTGTCATTATGGTGTATGGAGTGTAGATTGATGTGGAAAAAGCACATAACTTAAAGCAGTTTAACATAAGGCTGCAACATAAAACATGAAGGGGTATGAATACAGTACTTTCGCAAGGCACTGCATATACACACACATCAGGTTGTTTATTGGTATACAATCTTGTTCATTATTTGTCATTTTATGTGCCTGCTTCATTTGTATTCCACTCCAACAACAGATTGTGTATTGGGGTCTTTGAAGTGTCCTTTTTCATTATATATGCATCACATTTTCTATCCAGTTTTCAATCTAGCCTAATTTAGTTTTTTCAAAGAGCACCTCTCCTATGAAGGACTTCAAACAGGGCCATGTGTCGGTCCTCTTGTCCTTTTGGTCCTCTTTGTTTTTTTCCCCTGATGACAGTGTTGTGTTGCATCTCTCTCATTTTACCCCATTTCCCCTTTCCTTTCACCGTCTCTGAGGTTCAGAAAAGACTCTCACCACAAAGAGACTATGTAACTAAATGGAAAGCATATTTGCGATAAGAAGGTCATACCTTTCCCCTGTGACCCCGGGATCTAAAACGTTTCAAACTCAAAGGCGCTCAACAGGAGTCAAATAATCCCAGAGAACTCAAGCAAATTATGTATTTATGTAAATTACGCAACAGAGATGTTCTGTAACCCTGTCAGAAAATAATACAAGAATGATGTCAATTTTGTGTGCGCTCATGAATACAAATATTACATGCAAATATGAAGAAAAAAAGAATAAAAATCATTTCACTGCAGTTTCGGTGCGAGATGTAGGCGTGCAGGGGTGTGTGTTTTCAGCTTGCTTATTGCTGAACTGTCACAATAGCTGCTGGCTCAAGGACGGCTTTTCTATGAGCTGCTGAATCACCATGCCCACGCCGGGGGTGAGGAGCAGGACGCTCTGACAGGAAATAGTTCAGTCTTGCATTCTCCATCTTCAAGGTTTCAAAGCTACATGGAGTAAAGGACGTGTGTAGGGGGACTTTAGGTTGGATTTCAGCCTTGTTAACAATGTTGGCCCTGAGGCGGCCACCAAACCTCCTGTCCAGACATTTGTAAGTTGGCGGCGGTTTCTTTTGGCTGATGGAGGAGAGAATTACCCATTACGTAACACATAGAAACACAAATGAAGTATTTGTTGCTTTGTTTTGAGTGACAGATGAGATCAGAGAGAGATCTGTTGCTACGAAGACATGCTGTCGGACAATTTGTCTGCAGCCTCATGTGACAGAATGTTCTGAGAATATTTGTTTGAGAAACACCAGAGATGTATTGATATTCCTCAGACATTATACTTAACCATTTTTTTCTGTGATTTATTACCTGCTATCCTCACCAGACATTGATATTTATTCACTGATGCAATGTTTGGCTTATCTAATCATAATAATCGTCCTATATCCCTAGTGCTAGACTGCCCCATGACTCTACAGAGCTCCCGAAGTCTAGACACCCTCTCTGACCTCAAACTGCAGCGTCTGGAGGCAGAGCTAGAGGGGGCGCGGCATGAGGCTCAGGGGGCGTGTCAGAGGGAGGAGGAGCTAAAAGCTGAATGTGAGCGGTTACGGGAAGAGCTGAGAGAAATGCAAAGCAACCAGAGACAGAGGGTCAGTAACACAGACACACATGCTTAAAGACTCACATTTGAACTACACATTGTCAAAATAGATTTTTGCCTGAAGTCAGGTCTCTTAGACTCTGATATATACTGAAACAGACAGTTTTGTCTCGACTATTCTCTGATTCAGAGTAAACAGAGTGTGATGAGTAATAAACCAATCAAAAATATTCCCACTTTGATGGCAAAGTAACTGAATTTTGCCTTTGAATTTTGTCTCAAATCCAGCAGTGACGTGACCTTTCTTGCATTGCAGGCTTCAGATTTACTGTAAGATTTCAAGCCATATATTCTACAATTTTAAAGTTTAGGGTCTGTAAGAGTTAGGTAGTTAGATAGTTAGGTAGTTAGAGATTTATATTTTTTAGCAAGGATGTGTTAAATTACACAGAAATATTAAGAGGATGATTGTTTTCATAATTTACAATAAGAATGTTTCTTGAGCACCAAATCAGTATTTAAGAATGATCTGAAGGATCATCCCTAGTGTAAAATAAATGTACTAAAATGTATTTAAAAAACAATTATTTCATGCTAAGTATACTACAAATGCATTTACGTATTATGTACTTAATAAAAATACCCTGCAGTTGTACTATTAGTATATTAAACTGGTTTATTTAAAGTCTGCTAAATTGGAAAAAACTAATTTTGCATTTAATGCACTTTAACTGTGCAGAAGTAGTGCTGAAGTCAAAACTAAATATATACTTAGGTATATTTGATTGTGCTAAAGTGGAACTATTGCACATATACTTTAGGTACACTTTAAATATTTTGCATTTAAAGACATTATTTAAAGAACATACAATCCTCATCAAGAGTGACATTAAAACATATTTTAGACTTAATATTAAGAATGTGCATTGTGCACAAGTAGTACTTCAAAACAAGTTTAATTACAATTTTTATATTAGTAAGTCTTAAGCGATATGTTAGTAAATATGTTAATAGACTTGAACTACACTGACCAAAATTATGAACGCAACACTTTTGTTTTTGCCCCCATTTTTCATGAGCTGAACTCAAAGATCTAAGACTTTTTCTATGTACACAAAAGGCCTATTTCTCTCAAATATTGTTCACAAATCTGTCTAAATCTGTGTTGGTGAGCATTTCTCCTTTGCCGAGATAATCCATCTACCTCACAGGTGTGTCATGTCAAGATGCTGATTAGACAGCATGATTATTGCACAGGTGTACCTTAGGCTGGCCACAATAAAAGGCCACTCTAAAATGTGCAGTTTTATCACACAGCACAATGCCACAGATGTTGCAAGTTTTGAGGGAGCGTGCAATTAGCATGCTGACTGCAGGAATGTTCACCAGAGCTGTTGCCCGTGATCTGAATGTTCATTTCTCTACCATAAGCCATCTCCAAAGGCGTTTCAAAGAATTTGTCACTACATCCAACCGGCCTCACAACCGCAGACCACGTGTAACCACACTAGCCCAGGACCTCCACATCCAGCATCTTCACCTCCAAGATCGTCTGAGACCAGCCACCCAGACAGCTGCTGCAACAATCAGTTTGCATAACCAAAGACTTTCTGCACAAACCGTCTCAGGGAAGCTCATTTGCATGCTCGTAGCCCTCATCAGGGTCTCGACCTGACTGCAGTTTGTCGTCGTAACCAAACTGAGTGGACAAATGCTCACATTCGATGGCGTCTGGCACTTTGGAGAGGTGTTCTCTTCATGGATGAATCCCGGTTTTCACTGTACAGGGCAGATGGCAGATGGCTTGTATGGCGTTTGTGGGTGAGCGGTTTTCTGATGTCAACGTTGTGGATTGAGTGGCCCATGGTGGTGGTGGGGTTATGGTATGGGCAGGCGTATGTTGTGGACAGTGAACACAGGTACATTTTATTGATGGCATTTTGAATGCACAGAGATACCGTGACGAGATCCCCCTGGTGAAAAAACCAGCATATGCTGGTAGGTATGTTTTGATGCTGGAATGCTGGTTAGGTAGGTTTTGATGCTGGTTTAAGCTGGTCCTTTGCTGGTTTATGCTGGTCCTTAGCTGGTTTAAGCTGGTCCTTTGCTAGTTCATGCTGGTCCTTGACCAGCAACATGACCAGCAAAAACCAGCAAAGGACCAGCATAAACCAGCAAAGGAGTAGCTTAAACCAGCATCAAAACATACCTACCAGCATATGCTGGTTTTTTCACCAGGGCCTGAGGCCCATTGTTGTGCCATTCATCCACGACCATCACCTCATGTTGCAGCATGATAATGCACGGCCCCAAGAATTGTGTACAGATCCTTGGAAGCTGAAAACATCCCAGTTCCTGCGTGGCCAGCATACTCACCGGACATGTCACGCTTTGAGCATGTTTGGGATGCTCTGGATCGGCGTACACGACAGTGTGTTCCAGTTCTTGCTAATATCCAGCAACTTCGCACAGCCATTGAAGAAGAGTGGACCAACATTCCACAGGCCACAATCAACAACTTGATCAACTCTATGCGAAGGAGATGTGTTGCACTGCGTGAGGCAAATGGTGGTCACACCAGATACTGACTGGTTTTCAGACCCCCCCAATACAGTAAAACTGCACATTTTAGAGTGGCCTTTTATTGTGGCCAGCCTAAGGCACACCTGTGAAATAATCATGCTGTCTAATCAGCATCTTGATATGCCACACCTGTGAGGTGGATACATTATCTCGGCAAAGGAGAAGTGCTCACTAACACAGATTTAGACAGATTTGTGAACAATATTCGAGAGAAATAGGCCTTTTGTGTACATAGAAAAAGTCTTAGATCTCTGAGTTCAGCTCATGAAAAATAGAGGCAAAAACAAAGTGTTACGTTTATAATTTTGGTCAGTGTATATTTGTATAGTATTGTAACTATACTCATATAAAATAAATGCATTTTAAATCTATTACTGCTTTTTTTTTTTTACTAGAGTAGAGTCTGTGAGAGTTAGTTAGCTAGCTAGAAATTAATATTTTTTAGCAAGGATGTGTTAAATTGCACAAAAATATTAAGAAGGACAGTTGGTTTCAACATTTACAACAAGAATGTTTCTTGTGCACCAAATCAGCATAGCATATTATTATGATTTTTGAAGGATAATGTGACACTGAAGACTGAAGTAATGGCTGCTGAAAATTCAACTTTGCATCACAGGAATAAATTACATTTAAAAATATATTAAAATAGAAAACAGTTGAAATTATAATAATTTCATAATATTACAGTTTTAACTGAATTTTTGGTCAAATAAATGCAGCCTTGGTTAGCATAGGAGTCCTAGTTAAAAAAAAAAAAAAAAAAAAAAAAATATATATATATATATATTAACATAATTTATTTAAAACACATTTCATACTAAGTGTACTTCAGATCCATCCAACATATTTATTGACACATCACCTAAGACTTATTAATATAAAATTATAATTCAGCTTTATTTGGAGCATTTCTTTATTGCACAATTCACATTATTTAATATTATGCTAAAAATGTGTTTTAATATCACTATTAATAAGGACTGTATGATCTCTGTATAATATCACTCTTTAAATGCAAAATATTTAAAGTGTACCTGAAGTACTGTGTAGTTGGACCTCAGCACTACTTCCGCACAAATAGTGCATTAAGCACAAAATTAGTTGTTTCAATTTAGCAGACTTTAAGTATACCACTTTAGTATACCAAAAGTACAATTGCAGAGTATTTTTATTAAGCACATATTTATGAAAATGTATTTATAGTATACTTAGCACAAAATAAATGTATTGCAAATACATTTCAGTATATTTTTCACTAGGGAGACCTCTCAAAAAACATTAAAAAAATCTCCAAACTTTTAAAAAGGCGTGCAGGTTCAAATATACTTCAGATTGCATGTCAGTAATTTACATAAAGTATGAAGCCTGACATGCCACTCTTTTGCACAGGAGGTGAGTTCCATATGTGGGCAGTGTGATGTGGAGTGGATAAAGAAAGTTGGAGATGAACAGTAAGTGTCTGCATTGATTTAAAGCCTACAGCTGTGCACATTAACATTTAAGTTATTGCTTTTGTAAGTCCATATGATTCAATTTTGCTGTTATATTACTGCTGCAATTGCATGGCTAGTTTCCTTTGGATGTGTTGCCCATGTATATTTGCCAGTAGAGGGCAGTAAAGCTACTGGCAAGCCTCCAGATCACAGTCAAACAGAAGTGGTCTAAAGTGTTCTCTTAAACTGATGCTCAAGAGAATACAGGTGAACTGAAAGTAACCTGTCTTTAAGTGAAATGGGGATTCTTGGAAAAGAAGGTCGCGAAGTAATGCCTACGTTTCTTTTGCACCTCAGAGATTCACACTTTACTCCCCCTCCCCGTTTGAACTGCTGGTTCTTGTAAAAGTCGTGATTTAACAGAAAACGACCAAAACTTTACTTGCAGTTACTCAGACATTCTTATGCTGGTGGTTTTTTGGTGTTTTTGTCTTGTTTTCTGATGGAGGGAATTATTGGGAAAATATGTATTTTCATTTTCATACCACTGATTTTAAAAGAAAAGTGAAAAATGATCTACGGACTGAATAATTTACAGTGTTCAGGTTTAATTTAACCCTTTAACTGTCACACCCTATCTTGAACATAGACATGTAAATGCACTATCCAGAGTTAAATTTTTATAATTCATGAATGAAAACAGTTTGTGGTATGATTTTGATGTACAATTTCCATGGTAATGTAATGTCTGATTTTAAAATGGTTTTCAAATGATGAATTTTGAGATTTTAAATTTTCAGGTGAAATATAATTTCTTAAGATTTCTATTGCGTGATAGGTAAAAAGGCAACAAAAAAAAGTATTTTTGTGACGAAGGTGAAAACTCATGTTATGATTTAGATTTTTGAGGTGCACTCTTGTCATAAATTATTCTATTATTTTTCCTACATAATTTGTAACATAAAAGAGTGGTAAAATATCTATTTAAGATTCTTAGAGCTTTCCAATGATATATAGTTTGTAATGATTAGATTAGGATTTATTTGTAAAATTGTGAAGTAAACACACAGAGTGGACGGTGACAGTTAAAGGGTTAAATGAAACTGGCATCCCTAATTGTTTAATAGATGTGGATGTTATATTCTTTTTCTTAACAAGCAATGTAGAGATTATAACTATTTTCATGGCAACTTTTTGATATTAACCATGTACAGTTATTAACATGTTGACAGTGTGTGAAATGTGTGAAACCGTAATTTTAAATCATTGAGTCATCTGCACTTGAGAAATTACATCGATACGTGACATTTCCATCCGCTATGTAAACATTTAGATGGGTTAAATCTTTTAATGAAAAACAATCTTTGGATGGAAACCTAGTTAAAGCAGATACAACTGTTAACCAAGTATGCTGACCTAGTCAGCATCAGTGTGTGACGTTGTAATTCTAAATCATTGTTGAGTCATCGACACTTGAGAAATTGTACATGACATTTCCATCAGCTATGTAAGCATTTAGATGCGTTAAATGATTCAATGAAAAAAATACTTAGATGGAAATTTAGCTAAAACATTGCAAGTTAAATTGACTTAGCTGTCTTAGTGTGTGAAAAAGGTGTTGTCCCAACATGTCAACAATAAACCCGAGAGTGTCACCTTGGTATAAATATATATATTCAGTTTGCATGCAAAAAGGGCATTGAAACGTTAAAGATAGCTAGCATTCAGCATGTATTTGCTGACTTTTATAGAACTGTTTGATTTATTTACTCAAACATACTGATTTGAAGGCTTGAGAAGTATGTTTTGCAATTATTTTTATAATAATGCTCCCTGGGAAGGGGTACTTATTTGTTTCTGATTACATAGTACTTATTGTCTGCAGCGTGGGCTGTGCTGATTAAGTTATTTGGCTGCTTTAGACTGAAGTTTTGCTGAAAAATAGAAGACAAATTCATATAGCCAACATTTGTTTACATAAAGAAGACGAATATTATAGATACTAGTTTCAGCGCAAAGGTCAAACATCGCTCAAGCAGCCCACCTTCGCCTCCCACGCTAGATCATCATCAATATTCAGATGAAAAACACACAAATACACACACACACACACACACACGCACATCCTCCTACTCAATTTTTTTTTTTTTTTTACGTTTTCTTATTTTTGCACATTATAGCTCTCCAGATGCTCAACACAAACATTTTAGATAGAGCTATGATTTTGCTTTTCAGTGTACACACACACAGATAGGATGTCTTAAATTGCAAAAAGATATTAAGAAGAACAGTTGGGTTCAACATTTACAATAAGATAGATAGATAGTTTCATTTCATATTTCTTAATGGGAAGATGTTCACACATTTAGAGAACAGTCCTAAAGGTGATGCATTCATAAGCCGTTTCATAAGATTCATATTGTAGATTATGTGTGCAAGTGTGTGTGTGTGTGTGTCAGAGAGCAAGTATGTGTGGAGGTGAGAAAAAAAGTGTCACACATCATCTAAATCTGCTGTAAATACCTCTTTGATAGATAGTGTCTATCAAATGAGGATGACACTTGGACAGTCAAGTTGTTGCTCAGGCGTCGATAATGATGGAGGAGAAAGATAACTCATTACTGCTGAGTACCATGGCTGCTTGAGCCAGACTGTGGATGCTCAGTAGCCCAGAGGGCCAAATGAAGGACACAATGAGCACAATGGTAAGAAAATCTAATGCTATGGCTCACTGGCCAGCAACAGAAAACTATTTAGCAGAGAGCTGGCCTGTGGTTTCTTTCGACCTGTGGTCTACGAATACAAATTAAGGATGAGCATCCAGTACTTTGTCTATACTGAGGTCAGTTTGTTCTTTGGTATTAGGTATAGTCTTAATATAAACGGATACAAGGCAAGATTGCTGCTGGTTCTCTCTTACTCAGCTAACACAGATTTCTTTGGGTTATATGGTAACTTTGTGTGTGTGAGACTGAGAAAGGCAGAGAGCTAAGTCTTCCACTAACTGAGAGAGAAAATTGACTAGATGTGACCTTGCACCAGACCGCTTTGGTGGCAGATGACTCATTTAACTCTTATTAAAATGCAGCGTACTTCTTTATTAGTTTAAGTCTTGTGTTTATAACCCTCTTTGTGCCTTTTTTTTTAGTATTTAGTCATTATTGCCATTTGCAGTTAATCAAAATGGGCAGTATATTAGTGACATTATGTAGTCAAAATGGTAGTTGACCTTAAAAGCAGTGAGTGTTTTTTACTTTAATGTAATTTAAGTTACTCATCATGGTGTTGACTTGAAAAATGCAAATTAATTGAACAGCATGCTGTTTACACTACTTACACGATATACTTGTGGTTGTAAAATTCATGTGAATGCGTGCATGTTAAAAACGCCGGTGGTCACAAGTCCCTTCTGAAGTGTATAACTGAAATGTCTTTCCTGATATATCTAACACCATCTCAAAAACTATGAGTGTTTTTATAATAAAGCGCAGAAGGTTTTTGTGAATTTGGTCTGTGTAGAATCAGATAAAGTGCATCTGATGACATGGTTTCTGTTTCTGTGCATCTAAGTTAGCTGGCGTGTTTTACCATAAAACTTACTTTTTGATGACTATCATAATTGTGTCAGGCTTATTTGATTGTTGTACATTTGAACTGTGCATCTTTTGAGTAACCTAGATAAAATCAAGACACTATCTGATCAAATTTTCATTACAAATAAATTTGTGTCATCCAGTCATTAGTGCAATATAAACCACACTGATTTATTTTGTTTTTAATAATGAACAACTCCTTAATATGTGACTAGCAGGCAAGTGGACGTTAAATATTGATTATGAGTTAAAGTTATTTCATTACAGCATGAGTGCTGAGAAAGAATTGCAGAGCTGTGTAGGAAATCACTTGCCAATTTTTGTGATGACTGAGGCTTTTTAGAAATTTGGTTGCTATGGTGAGTGACTGCAGAGTCAGATGATTTGAAACTACACTGTTTTCTTCTCGGCGCCAGTCATGCGTTCTCACTGGTGGAGCGAAGCGTATCGCAGTTAAATAGTGTTAGCAACTGTGTCATGAACATAATTGTCAACCATTGTTATGTGCTAAAGCATATCACCTTATTATTGCTTTTATATGCTATACAGCTAAGTACTAAGGAAATGGTGCTGATATTGTCAGTTATACAGTAATGTGTTAACATGCTAAATGTTACTGCTGTGTAGATGAAGTGCAATTCTGTCTTAGCTGATTAGCAGACAGTAATAGTATGATGTTAATTACACCTGGCACATAGTTTTGTGAATCTATGTGCCAGCATAGATTTTTATATAGAAATTTTGCATAGAAAGAAGATGACAGTGATGACTGAGACTTAATTTAACCACTTGAATACAGATTTTTATGGGAGTAAAACTGTTTAGTTAATTGCCTCTTGTCTCTTTCTGACCCCTTCTCATTCTCTCGTTTTCTCCTGCTCTTTCTACAGAGTAAATCTGGCTTTGGCCTATACTGAACTGACAGAGGAGTTGGGCAAGTTACAGGCTTTGACCTCGAAACAGACAGAGATATTGCGGAAAGCCTCGCAGGAGCCAGCAAGCCCAGGTACGAGGACAAGGATCTCTTATATGTACTATATTACACTTTAAAGACTCATGAACATATGCCGTAGACCAATTTGGAGTGGACGTCACAGTTGTGGTAGCAGAAAAACACTGGTAACAAGTGGAGTAAAACAGGTAAAATCGATAGAATAAGTAAAAAATGTGTTGTTGTGCCTTTGGATGTCAGAATTGAAATGCAAATCATTTTTATAAAATACTGTCATTGACATTTGAAGTAAAACGCAGACGTTTAAATGGACAGACTATGGATGAAACTTGCTCTGATTACTCTGCTTTTAAAGCATAAATTTGATTTAAACAATAGCTCTACATAATAGCCCTACTGTTAAAAACCTATAACATTTTACATTTACCTATTTTATCTCACAATTCCTGTATATATATCCTGTATTTCAGAGTTTATAACTCAACAATTGTGTGTCAATTCTGATAAAGAAAAAAGCCAGAAGTGTTGGATATAAACTCATGATTCTGAGGCAAGCGGGAAAAAAAGAGAATGGCAATTCTGAATAAATCGGAATTGTGAGATATAATCTCAGAATTGCAAGAATAAAGTCTGAATTTTGAAATCTAAATTCAAACTTAGCTTTTTTTTTTAACCTTT
Organism: Cirrhinus mrigala; assembly: GCA_036247105.1. NCBI lineage: Eukaryota > Metazoa > Chordata > Actinopteri > Cypriniformes > Cyprinidae > Cirrhinus > Cirrhinus mrigala. The sequence goes on along the minus strand of CM070018.1, from coordinate 13,128,523 downwards.
TATTCCATGGCTTCCATAGACTTCTACTTGAAAACTGTCATTTTCTGCCACCAGACACAAAAAATCATCCCTGATTGCAAACACCAAATTGATCTATCTATCTACACAAGTCCTTCGGTATGAATCAACTACTAGCGCCCATCCGTACTTATGCTAATACTTTTTGCCATGTAGTGTAATGAAGACCTGGTTTAGGTAATAATCGTATTTTCATACTTTAATGAACCTCTTTTGTGATAAAACCAATTTGTCAAACTCATCAAAATTCAGCACAGTGGATGTGTAAACAAGCACTTTTTTTAGCACTGCATGCTCGTTTGCTGTCTTGTTAAATTCCACCAGGAATATTTTTGCTGACATGTTCTGATCACCTCTCTCATCGCCGTGCGCCTCTTAAGAGTTTGAGAACATAAACAACTCGCCCCTTATCTTTTTAGCACCTCTGCTCTCAACCACACAATTCGTTTGATATAGGAAACCAGACCAAAAAGCAGAAGCGGAGATGGAGGGGAAAAAAACCCTACTGATTCATAGATAGAAGGACTGATTTCTCTAAATAGCTGATTGCAATCTCGCGATTGCAGGAAGCTCAGTATATGCATGTTAGCTTATTAGTGAGTGACAAATGCAGCTTTAGTACAGGATCTTGGGTGCCTGTTGCTAGTCAGAAAGTTGTGTAGCAGTTGCCTACCACAGGTGCTGGGGTGAATGCACAGGAAAACAATATGAAAATATCTCAGAGAGGAAATGTGAGGGGAAAGAGGAAGTCATTACAGACGTCTATCTGTCCATTAGGGACTTTGCTCTTCAAACCGCCTTTTAAAATATTCTTCCGGTAATAAAATGAACCATGCTGCCTTCAATGAAACCAAATATTCAAACATTTTATATTTGAATATAGTCATATCAGTTTTACAGAAGCTACATGTCATTGCTCATGTTCTAACTCATAATTTAGTTCATTTGCGTGTGATTTTGTGCAAATGTGTAAGTTATAATATGTTGTGTTTATATGTATATATCAATGCATGTTAATATCTTGTGGTGGCATGTTTTTAATTAACAGTATTTTAAATGAAATTGTTCAAATATCGCCATGCTGCAACATGATTAATTATAAAGAAAAATGTAAGGTGGAAACTTGGTAAGGAGGAAAAAATTGAGGCGGGGCAAAGTTTAAGCGGACTAAATGAGGGAAAAGTCCAACATACATCACCACAGAGAAGTCTGACCAGTAGTTTGAGTTATAATATTTTGATTATATATGAGCAACATCACACGAGTAGCTGTGCGATATGGCTGTATATCAGCACGGTTGTGATTTGGCTGTAGGTAATCACACCGTGCCAATATACAGCCATATCGCACGGTTAAGAGTGTGATATTGCATTTATACAACAGTTTGATGGCATGAGTGTGTAAATACATCAGAAACGACAACAACAGCCTTCATTAAAGTTGCTAGGCAATTCAGTCAAAAGTACAAAGGATATACAGCATTACATTTACATAAAATAAAATGTGATGAACTTTTGCCCTCAGCCATTTGCTCTGGAACAATAATAATGATTAATAAGATCAATGACCGCACATTAGATTTACCTAAAATGACTTAAATCTCATGTTTAACCACTATAGAGACATCAGAGCCAGCGGCAAATTTCAGAAGAATTGGCCGAGGTAAGGCTGCCCTTGGCAGGTTCATGAAAGCTGAATGGACACTGATGCCCTGGAGCTCACATGTCCGAAAACATTGAAGCAAATTGTAAAATAGACATTATCTTTATTAAAAACTGCATATTTGAAACAAGTACATTCTCACCTAAAAAACTCTTAAAACTACATTCTGTTACACAAAAATAGTATTATTTATACATTTTTTGTGGATTTGGGCGTCCGCCATGACACTCGCTGTGAGAAATACAAACAAATATAAACAGTGAAATGGTTGGAGTTCTAATATCACTAGAATATCACACTACTCTCAGCCAGTCACATTCGAGGACCAGAAAGAACTGTTGTAAACATGAATGAGGTTGACTTTAAAGAGCAAAATCATCAGTCATTTTGTTGACAAGATCAACACTGATCTCAAGCATTTATTCAGTGTGTTTGTTTAAACATGTCTCATGTTATATATTCATTCTGCAAAACTTGTTTTTTCACTTTTTCCAATGTCCCGTGTTTATCTTCTAGTTCAGCGCCACTCTCCTGTTCCTCACCAGAGGCATTCACCTGTCCCACAGCGCCATTCCCCAATCCAACAGCGCCATTCCCCCATCCAACAGCGTCATTCGCCTGTTCCCCAGCGGCGCTCCCCTGTGCTCCAGCGTCTCTCTCCGGACATGCACCGTCGCTCACCTCTGCCTGAGATCAGTGACGGCCCAGCATCCTATTCCTGCAGGCCCACTTCCCACCACCTTAGGGCCAGTTTCCAAGGAAGACGCAGCTATTCTGAAGTAGCCGATCCATCGGCTTATCAACGGCCCCCACGGTTCACTCTGGACCCGGTGTCCACCCTGCCGAAACCTCGACCTTATGTCGACAGCTACCACAAGCAGCAGCAGCAACAGCAGCAGCAGCAACAACAACAGCAACATGGAGGAAGCCAGCACATGTTAGTTCAAAGACAGGGCTCTCAGTCCGGGGTTGGAGGTGATGGGGGATTGGCTGAACCTCCACGGCTGTCCAGGGAGCTGTCTTTCCACCACTCGGATGTGTCCCACTTGCATTTCGAGCCTCAGCCCAGCCCAGCACCTCTGCATCCATCCCCACAGCCTCCACAGTCCTCCGAGGATGAGGAGGAGTGGTCCTGCCCTCATCCCATCAGTCCTCCGCGGACACTAGGGGTGTCGAGCCCCTCATCGATCTCCAGAGGCCCCGCCTCTTGTTCCGCATTCCCCATTCCTTCTCGTCCCAACACCCTAAGCTGTCACCCACCTGGATACCTGCACGCAGAGCACGCCCAGTCTTGGCCATCCATCAATGTGAGTAGCAAATCACATTCAGTGTGCCTGTGTTGACATTTCTGCATAATGATGTTAAGTAGCTTCCAGATCGTTTTGCATCACTTTCAAAGTGAAATGTCCAGTTAGTGGTGCTAAAAGCCTGTTCAGTTCCAAAACAGATGAACAGATGAATCTGACTCGTACCCCAAACACGTCATATTAAAAGTGCAATATTGTACCGGGTGAGCTACCGAGCAAGCTTACTACATCAGAAAAGCCATCTACAGTTGAGGTCAAAAGTTTACACACACCTTGCAGAATCTACAAAATGTTGAAATGCAAAATGAGAGGGATCATATAAAATGCATGTTATTTTTTATTTAGTACTGATCTGAATAAGATATTTCACATAAAAGACATTTACACATATTCCACAAGAGAAAACAATAGCTGAATTGATAAAAATGACCTTGTTCAAAAACGTACATACCCTTGATTCTTAATACTGTGTTGTTACCTGAATGATCCACAGCTGTGCCACTGAATATGAAGATCAGTGTAAAAAAAAACATATTTTGTCTTCTGGGAAACATGTAAGTATCTTCTGTAGGTTCTGAAGAGCAGTACTAAATGAAAGAAATATGATATTTGGCAAAATAAGAAAAATGTACACATCTTCATTCTGTTCAATGAATGCATTGTTTGTCCTTCTGGAGGATCAGTGAGCATTTGAACCTTCTGTAATAGTTGCATATGAGTCCCTCAGTTGTCCTTAGTATGTTGGAAAGGGTTCCAATACACAAAAACGCTGAAAAACCAAAGAATTTGTGGGACCTGAAGGATTTTTCTGAAGAACAGCAGGCAGTTTATCTGTTCGGGACAAACAAGAGACTCATGAACAACTATCACTAAACAAAAAAATAAAAAATAAAAAATACAGCTGTGGATCATTCAGGTAACAACACAGTATTAAGAATCAAGCGTATGTAAACTTTTGAACGGTGTCATTTTTATTAATTCAACTATTATTTTCTCTTGTGGACTATATGTAAATGTCTTTTATGTGAAACATCTTATACAGGTCCGTACTAAATAAAAAGCAAAAAATAACAGTTTGTTTGTTTCCCCTTACCTTGGTAAAATAATTAACATTTTGCAGATTCTGCAAGGTGCATGTAAACTTTTGACCTCAACTGTAGATTGAGATAGTAATGCAAATCATGCATTACTGTAAAGGTGTTTTGAGGTCATAATATAGTATTGTGCATAGAACAAAAAGATAATAAGATAGATAATAAAAACAATAATATGCCCTGTAAACATAATCTGTGTGAAAAGGAGTATAAGTTATTGGTGTTTTTATGCTACAGTGTTCATCTGAGCTGGAAACTGCAGTGAATTGTATAAATAAATATGTTTTTGGAGTTGTAGGTGGTATGTAGGTAGAGGCACATTTTTCCTATGAACCTATGTTGAAATTATAAAGGTGAAGTGTGTAATTTCTGCACCATTTGTGAGACAGAATTACAAATTAATGTTGGATTCCTCCAAAGCAGCATTTAAAATTAAATTAAAAATGTTTTAACTTAAAAAGTTTAAATAGTGGCTTGACAAGGCCATGTCTTAATATTTAAAAGTCTTGAAGTTTTGGCCAGTTCAATTTCAAAGAGAATCTATGACTTGAAAGGGAGATTCCTAATGCACAACCGTGGTCTGTTATTGGTTGTAACCCTGCCCCCAATCGCATATGATTGGTTGTGCCACCGTTGCTGTGTCTGGCTGCTCTAACAAACAGAAATATTTTGAAAGCACCATGGAGACACAGTGTTTTCAGAGAATTCATATTCAAATGATTTACTTATAGCTGTGCCAAACAAGCTGAGAAAGAAGATTTGAAATTATTTTTAGATTTTAAAATGTTGATTTCAAACATTATGCCTGTCAAACATATCACTGTGGCCTTTACAGCTGTGGATGGAGACGGAGGAGGAGGGTGACGTCAGGAGCTGCCCGCTGTGCCAGCTAATCTTCCCTGTTGGTTACCCTGATGATGCCTTGATCAAGCACATTGACTCGCACCTGGAGAACAGCAAGATCTGACACCCACAGCCACGCCATGACCTTCTGTTGTTCCACAGTTACATTCATTCTTTGCTCCTGGTATTTTTAGCCAGGTGCCTTCAGACAGAATGTAGGCGATGCACCTGTGGCCATTCTCACAATTTGATAAGTCTATTTGATCTGTGATTATCTACAAAACTCACATCTGTCATAAATAGCTTATATCTCTATATATCGCTTCTTTTCAACACAAACTTCTTGAATGGTAACTTTCTATTTGAAACACTGTCTATTAGCAATTGCACACACTAAACCAAACTGACTGAGCATATTGCAATATTAAGGCTCTCATTTCAGCTTTTAACTACAGTTCCCATGATTATTTGCATTATTTACACTTGTGGTCACTGAATGTGATTTGTGGCCATTTTTTGGAGAACTGAGTATTTGAGAATATGAGGAAATATTACATGAACAATGGTTGCATCATTTGAATTTCAGCACTTTATATAAGCACTTAATATCCAGTTTACCTTTATCGATATTACTAACACTGAGGCAAAAAAGTAAATCCTTATAGATATAATTTATTTTTTAATACTCCAGGGTCTTACCCTTAAATTTATCTTCGTTTGGCAGGACTTCCCTTTAACAAAACTGGATTCTTTGTAACTATCTGTAATTATTCACAATCACATCTATTTTTGGTTTGTCTTCCGGGGTGTTTGGCTGTACAAAAAAGGGAAGATTTTTTCTTAAAGATAAAATATTCTTTAAAAATTTCCTCTCATAATATACATAACGATTTTAGCTCTGTGCACACAGTCTTAGCCAACCACTGACAAAACACCAGTTGCTGTTGTTTCTCAAGACAGTAATACTGTGATTTCCATAGTACACTTAGACAGTGGATGGTTTTTGATGTGTAAATTGCTTTAACTAAAATATATTTGTTCTTCTGATCACATCACAGAACGCAATCCGTTTTATCAGTTCGAACTTTTTTAATGTACTGTAAATGTATACCTGTATCTAAAGCCAATTATATGTATTAACCTGTAAATTCAGCTATATAATATAGATATGCATTTTTCAAGCTTGGATAAGAGCAAATGGTTTGCTGAAGATGAAAAGAAAACTACTGGAACTGCTAATTCACGTTTTGTACTGCTGTGATCCAAACGATACAGCGCCCAGTTGAGTGTTTAATTAGCTAAGTGTTACTATTCCCTATTCTTCCAGGTGTACCTTATGCTATGTGTGATAAAGTCTTCTTTCTTGCTACTTTCCCTGATTCTGCAGACTTTGTGAAAACGAGAGCACTGGATCTGCTACTAACCCAAATACAGAGGAACTAAAATGGGAAAGTAGCACAAAGAAGTCATCGCTGGTGCACATGTGCAAAATTACGAAGCCAAATATAGCAGAGTTCAAAATAAGAAGCTGTACACTGTCTATGAAATAACTGGGTGGAGGTTTTATTCAATTGGTAATTGCTACAATTCTGGAAAATATCAACCCAGATGTTGTAAATATATAAATCGTCTGTGATGTCACAATTCAGTATATAATGAAATACTAAAAAAACAAGTGTGGATAAACTGAAACGCCATCAGTACAGCCAAAGACACAACCTGCTTGTTTTTCATTTCTTTTCACATGATGACCAAGTACCATTTAAGAATATTACACTGAGAGAAACATTTTAATGAATAGTGTGCAAACGTGGAAAGATGCAGCTAGGTGTAAAGACAACCATTTCTGCATAATCACCAACAAGTTTCCATATATAAATATATATAACTTGTCTTGCACCTTTGTTCACGAATGAAACTTCAGCCACTATTCACAAAGATTCGCTCAGGAGTTATTTAAAGAGCTACTGCTGTTACCTTGCTCCTCAAGACAGTGTTTTTTTTTCTCATGCAAAGGCAAATTAGCAAGCTGAATGCTTTTCTGGATGCTCTAAGTATATGGTCTCTCTTTTGCCCTGTAGTGATTTCTTTGTGATATTCTTAAATAACTCAGGGGATAAAACTTTGTGAATATGGCTCCTTGACCATACACAACTAACCTCCACTGGGACAATGTGAGAACTCGCCAAATCTATTGAAGAGCCAAGAGGACACTAACGGGGTGCAGATATTTTGTGATACCAACAAGGTACTTTAAAGAAAGAAAAAATGGAAAAAAATATTCAAAAAGGAATGCATATTGTGTCAAAAACTATTCTGTAAATATTATGAAATAAACTGGAACATGCACTGACTTGGTGTCTGTTTATCTAATTAGGTGAATATGGCTAAAACTATCCTTTTTTTATGATCAGTCAGGTTCAAGAAGAAATACAAAAACATGCTAAATGAAAGAAAACAACATAACAAAAAGACTGAATCAGAGATTTGGTAATAATGCAGCACAATGAGAGATTTACAACAAAGGCCAGCAGGTAATGAATTTTTACCACAGTGCACAATGAATTGATCATTTATAAAACAGTCTTGTTTTCAAACTATATATATATATATATATATGTATCACCTCAAAACTCTAAATTGTGAATATCAAATTGCATTGGAATAATTCATTTTCACAAATGCATAGAGAACACACAATTTAGTGGAAAAGTTTGCTTGAAAATGCATGTTGCTTGGTTTTATATTTTGTTAATGCAATGACATGCAAATATTTTAATATATTTTGATGCATAATAAATACTATTTTTGTCAAATTTTATGTTAATAAATATGTTATAACTGAAGATTAGAACAAAACTGTATATGCATGGACATATTGATTTTTTTTTTTTTTTTTACATTTGATTTGATTTGACCAAAACTATGTATATATGATGTTCTCTTATAATAGATATCTTAGAAAGAATTTCTTTTTCTCTTTCTTCTTTTAATTCATTGAACTGATAGCAACAATAGAGATGGTTTTGTCAAAGTGCCGTTTTAAAACTCATATGTTTTCCTCTAATTCCCCCACCCCACTTCCGACCCTTTGTGTCATTTCTCTGTCACATGCATATACTCAGTGAGAGATGCACTTCTCTCAAGTTCACAGGATGGCCCGCCCATCCGCTCAAAACCACAGCTCTCCGTGAAGAGCTAAGTGCTCTCTCTTTCTCTCTTTTCTTTCTCCTTTTCTTTCTCTCTCTCTCTCTCTCTATCTCTCTCTCTATCTCTCTCTCTCTCCTTCCTTTTCTTACTTGACAGACTCACAAACACACATCACATAGGCAAATGCCTCCACCTCAAACATTTCATGAGATATGGGTCAAACATAGGTTTTAGGGACATTAGGTAAAACTAAAGCATAAGAGAAAATCAAACCCAAGTTGATTTATGAATTATAATTAATCTGAATTTACACTCTTAAAAATAAAGGTTCCAAAAGGGTGTTTTTGCACTGATGCCATAGAAGAACCATTTTTGAACCTTTCAGTGAGCAATTCCTAAAAGAACTATTTTGAAGAACATTTTAACATCTTAATGCTAAATCTAAAGAACCGTTTTCAATAAAGAACCATTGTTGCATTTGAAAGGTTCCGTGGACGTTCAACATTTTTAGAACCATTGATGCCAACAATGAACCTTTATTTTTAGTCAAACTTTATATTAGGTGGTCTTAAAAATAAAGGTGCTTCACAATGCCACAGAAGAACCTTTTCTGTCAAAATGGTTCCATAAAGAACCTTTAACATCTAAAGAACCTTTCTGTTTCACAAAAGGCTCTTTGTGTCAAGAGAAGGTTCTTCAGATTATAAAAAGGTAAGAAATAGATGGTTCTTTAATGAAACTTTGACTGAATGGTTCTTTGCAGAGCCAAAAATGGTTCTTCTGTGGCATCACTGTGAAGAACCCTTTAAAGCACCTTTATTTTTAAGAGTGTACATCAAAAAATAAGTACAATGTAATTATTGAGTTCATATTGTGTTGCAATATTTATACTTTTATACTTTTGCTGCTATTGAGGTGGGATCCGGGTAAAGTTAGGGACAGGTTTGGTGGTATTGATCGGTTTAAGGATAGGTTAAGGCGTAAGGCATGGGTCAACAATGTAATTATAAATGCAGTTACAGAAATTATTTACAGATGTAATTACATGCAGGGTTTTTTTATACAAGTACAACTTAAAAACATGTATGTGCACAATAAGTGCATTGCATTTACAATAATTACAATACAATAATTACAATAATTAATTTAAATGTAAGTACGTAGTAGTTAAGGCCACCTAATATAAAGTGAGACCGAATTAATTTCAAACATTACAATAAGTGCAGCGGAAGAAATATATCAGCTAGGAATTTCCAAAAAAAGTGTTCCTAGCCGTTTTTCATCTTTTGTCTGACGTTCCGAAGAAAATAATATAGAAACAACTTGATGCACCATGATAAGAGGTTAGTGTTAGTGGTTAACACAAATATTTCTTTTCTGATGTGTTGCTGCCGTCATCTTCACACTTTTGTTGAGGCCATAAAGGTTTCGAAAGTAAACAGTTGGATAATTCCAAAAACATTTTGCGAAGGCAGATTGGTATATACATGCATTAGTATCACCATGGATTTAAAAAAAAAAATAAATTAAGCATAAGCACACACTACTCAATAGGTGCTTTTTGAATATTTTATTCCATAACCATTGGCATAAACAGTGAGTTGGCCTTGCCTTTGCTGCTGTGAAGACTTTCCACTAGATGTTGGAAAAATGGTTGACGTGATTTGCTCCTTTTCAGATACGAAAGCATGAATGAGGTTCTTGAGTCACAGTAAGCATCTCATTTCATCCCAAATGTGTTCAATAGTGTTCACATTTTGGCTTTTTGCTGACCAGTCAATTCTCACTTCTGTATATTGTCCTGCTGGAATAGGAAAGGTGTACTGAAAAGTGTGCATGCTGCATGACTGATTGTATGCACCTGCTAGTAATGGATGGAGGTGAAATAGCCTAACCAGTTAGTTAAAAGAAAGTGTGTTTTATTAGTCTCTCATGATATTTATCTGAACTGGGAAATTATTTAATGGACCCTTTTCACAAGACTGTGATGATACGTTTCAACGGTCATCAATATCATGAATCCTTGAAAATTTTTCATATTTTATTTTTTTTTTTTAAATGTATGCACATTTATAACACTATACTTTGTATTATATCACCTTATCATCAAGTTACCAAAACTAGTTTAGGTGTTTCTAATGCCGCATCTATGGGACGGACGGTAAATTTGACATTCTTCACTCTTCTGACTGCCGATATTAGTCTCTCTCTCTTTTTTTTTCTTTGAAAGTCGTGAAAACACTATCTTGGAGTTTTTCTGTTTGAGCAAATGGGAATGCAAAACTATGGTGACTTCTGCTACGAGAAACCTGGAAATGTAAGAAAGCTCCATAAAAGACATTACATCTGAAGGTTCAGGGTGCTTGCTTGATTATCTAATCCTAGTGCAGTACCCTAAGGTGCAAAAGCTAAAAAGGTACATCTTTAAACCTTATTTACCCCTAAATGCTACATTTTAATAACTTAAATGCACATATTAGTACTTTAAAAGCACATATTAGTACCTAAAGTGTATATACTGGCTTTTGAAAGTGTTCCACCCCAGTGAAAGTTTTGTACCTTTTTTCTGAGAGTACTGTATACTGTTTCCACTCAGGACTTCACAGAACAAAAGGTACAGAAACTGTCACAGGGGCACCACCTTTTCAAAGGGTACTAATACGTGCTATTCAGTTACAAGTTTTAGGGTATTAAAATGTAGCCTTTAGGGGTAAATAAAGTACAAAGGTATACTTTTTGAAAATGTACCATCCCAGTGACAGTTTTGTACCCTTTTTGCTAACTGTTCACCGTTTCATCTCAGGACTTAACAGAAAAAGGTAAAAGAAAAGGAAAAAAAAACTGTCACTGGGGTGGCACCTTTTTTAACACATACTAATACGTACACTTTAGTTACAGATATGTTCCTTTTATACACTAAAATGCACCCTTTAGGGGTAAATAAGGTGCAAAGGTGTACCTTTTGAAAGGGTACCACCCCAGTGGCAGCTTTTGTACCTTTTTTTTTCTGAGAGTGTTCAAAAAGCTCTTATTTTAGAAAGCAAATTTTCAGTGCAACATACAGTAGGCCTAAAAATAAAAGCAGATTTGAAAATATATAACTACAGCATTAAACTATAGTATGCTTTGTGTTTTGCCGTTTAGTTTGGCCTGGCAACCCTGTTCAAAAATAAACTGCATGCTGTCTAACAATATCGCTATCTGTTTCCTTAAAACCACGTAGTTTCATTAGCCAAACAGTTTAAGTTAGCAACATACACTCTTAAAAATAAAGGTTCTTTACTGGCATCGATGGTTCAATGAAGAACCTTAAACATCCATGGAACCTTTCAAATACAGAAAAGGTTCTATATAGTTAAAAAAGGTTCTTGAGATTTTTAAAATGTTCTTCAAATGATTCTTTTAAGAACTGTTCACTGAAAGGTTCTTTGGGGAACCAAAAATGGTTCTTCCATGGCATCACTGCAAAAACACCTTTTTGGAACCTTTATTTTTAAGAGCGTAATATGCTTCTGTATCCCTGTGTATCCCACATTTTCCACTAGATGGCCAGGAAGATCACAAGAACAAGCACCATCCATGTGCAACATAGACAACATTCAGTGTAGAGAATGACACTGAGATCGATAGATAGATAGATAGATAGATAGATAGATAGATAGATAGATAGATAGATAGATAGATAGATAGATAGATAGACATTAAACAAAAGCTTATCATTTACATTTAAACAATTAATATTAAAAATATTTATGAACCACAAAACAATTCATGAAACACCAAAACTATAAACGATACCAAAAGCATTCTACTGGCCAATACATACTGTATTTAATATATTGTTTACAAAACATGTGACTTGACCCAGCCAGTCTACCTTTATGATATAGGTGTTTCCTAAACATCCTTAACCATATAGCTCAGAAAAAGTGTAAATGACAAGCTGCTCCCTAATTAACATTTACGACTTAATATAATATGCACTGAAAATATCGCCTGGTTTTACCGTTACCATCACAAATACACATGGCCCACAGAGAAACGACAATGCATTGGATTTCCCCTGTAAGTGCCTATATTTCCTCCATGTGAAACAAAATGAGTTTGATAGCACGCTAGAGGATCAAGCAGAGCAGGGATCAAACAGCGGGAAGCAGAAGTGAATCTGTTTGTGCAATGAGCCAATCAGAGCAGAGCGAGGCATTGACATGGAGCATGAGGCTGTGACCTGCGTTTGAACTGCTGACCTGTGTAACTCACTCCTATTGATGACGGGACACGCACTAGCACACTTACAACATAACGCTTCAGCAGGCACAGCGAGGCCTTGGGCGAGAGGGACGGAGAGGGGCAAGAGGGGGGAAATGGGAAAGGGCAACAGGATAGTGTTTGTCAGGATGTACGTTTATTTTGTAGTGTTTTACACTGAAATCTCTGGTCCAGTGACAAAGAAATGAGACCTGTGTGGTAAGAAATGTCAGCAAAAGTATAAAGGAAAAGATAATGTGTGCCATTGGTGACAAATCATCTGTTATTGATAAGTGAGTCAATTATTTTCAGGATGTTATTCATCCATGACTGATGTTCCCTTGACCTCAACTACACAACTAAACACAGCAGTGATTGTTTTTGGCCATTTCCTGATTTGCTCAAAATAAATGATGCAATATATTCTGTGTACAGCTTGTTTTACATTTAATCATGCACTGTAAGATGCTTTTGTTTTGTTTTCCAAAATACTTAACGTCATTTTGCTTCTCATGTAAATACTGAGAAATTTGTACCGGAAAACAATACACAAACACTGCATATTTTAAAACCGGAAATGTTGCACAATGCACTTGTATGAAAGAAACCTCCTTATGCTCAAACCTTTGCCCAGGTGACCCCATTTTTCTGGCAACAATATGACCTCATCAAAGGGATTTTATATCGCAGTACACGTGCCTCTTATTTGCAAAATCCGCAAAACACACAACAAGAAACAAACATCCTATTACATTAGCATGTCAACTGCTCAATTTCTTGATCTAAATCATTGGTTTCTAAAACAGATTAGAGGACTAGTCCACAGATGAAATCAATATCTCTGGAAACCATAGTGTTTTCATTAGGCTTTGCGGTGACACCTTGCAAGCTCTGTGGTTTTTTTACAAACCCCCTTTCCTTGTAGAGAAGAGCTAGTGTGACCATGAGTTAGTTTCCACTAACAGGAAGAGTGACTCACAGACCCCAGTCATGACTGCTGAAAACAATATTACAAACTAAACATTCTGAATAAATCAGCCCATTTCATATTTCATATTCAGTTTTCTCTCATTTTAAAAACTTTTAGCAATCAGCTATCAGGTGTTTTTGTAAGCTGGCTTCATTTGCTCTTGTGACTGGTATCGCGGCGGTGTCTGTCAGGACGAATTTGAGCTCAGTTTTTTGGCGGACATGTAGCGCAACTTAGCAGCGCTCATCATTAGCTGTTGCCGCATGGCAAACGGGTGGCGCAGCCCTTTTTTTCCATGCGGCAGTATCACAGCTCCGATCTGTCACCCTTTGCTCGCCTTAATGTGTGAAAGTAAGACGTGTTGCGCCTATTAGCACTTTCTGGCAAGGCTGGCATGCTGATCTGTCCTCCCTGGGGAGTCAGGCAATATGGTGGCCCGCACTCTGGGCCTGCCAGACAGGGCGCCCACTGTCACTCCACATCAGCTCGACATCAACTGCCCAGTCAGGCGGCTATAAACACACACACACACATACAAACAAACATAAAAATCAAATAATTTCAGACTAATTTCTAAGAATTTTCTGAAATAGAACCCGGATGCACTGGATCTTGTTTACAAATAGAGAAAGACGCACATTGTACATAAAATATCCTTCGTAAACATGTCTGAAGATTTTGCGTTCAAAAGGTTGGCTTGCAAATTTTTCCCAGCCTTACTTATTTCAAACCAGAATATACAGACATATATAATATACAGAAAGATGAACATTCGACATCAGAAATATGTTTAAGACCATATACATTCACATGAGATGAATAGCAGCTATTTTCGTCTACATGGAGCAGGTCGCTTTGTGGTTTGAGATCTACTAAAAATTATTTCTACAGGTTGCATGGCAATTCCTTCACACCTCTCAGTGTCGGTTAAAATTTCTGTTTTTTACATTTGAAATGTCACATAATGACATCACAACTATATATCTTGTCATACTCTATGGCTTTTTAAAAAAAATAATAATAAATACAGAAATTTAATTAAATCAAAATATGGTGTAAATATACCATCTACCCCACTTTCGCATTTTAAAGCTTATTCTTTGAAGTTTGTCAAAAGGTCTATAGGACATGAGCTCATGCTGTGTTGCCAAGTCTGTGGTTTTCCCGCGGAATTGGGCTACTTTAACACTGTTGCCACGGGTTGTTTTTCATGTTCGCAGTTTAAAGCGACCACAATAATATAACGTAAGGGTCAAACGTTGCTTACTAACTTGTGGCCATGTTTTATTAATTTGTTCCTTCACTTTAGTTAAATCATGGCCTTTTTGTACTAATTCACTCTGTAGTTTTAAGGTAGTAAGGATATTGTTAAAATAATCCATGTGACATCCGTGGTTCAACCTTAACTTTATGAAGCTACGAGAGTACTTCCGTTCCATAGATGAACAAACGTATTATAGGTTTGGAATGACATGAGGGTGAGTAATTAATGCCAGAATTGTCATTTTTGGGTGAACTATCCCTTTAAAAATTAACGGAAACCATTTACAGCTTTTTTTTTCCAGCATGTCATGTTATTTTTGTCATGTCATAAAAATAATACATAATACAATTGTGAACTGTTGATTTGCTTTTGTATCTGTACTCCAAATCAGACTTCATGGTGTTTGAATCAGTGGTGTGAAAAGGTTAAGTACCTGCCAGTGAGGTTAGCGACCCTCATGCTGATCTCAGCATGCCAGGCCTGATCGTGAACTGCTACTGAGCAGAAACACTCCACAGATCTCCTGTAACATTAGTGGAAAGGTCAAGAGTGGAAAAACGTCAAATAACATCATCTTCCAACACCATTTGACCTAACGCATCAGGAGTCACTTTAAAGGCCACAAATATTTTGCGTTCACTGACAGCGCTGCACATCCGATTCACAGGTTTGTTTATTAATCACATCGTGGTCCACGCAGACTTGCTAAAAGTTCAAAAAATGGAGTCGGTATGTGGCGACAAAGCGACTCGCAGCTGTAAATAATCCACAATGTGCTATCTTGTTAATCTGACGTTACACTTCCTTCCAGTGATCCCCACTGGGCAGGTGAGGTATCATAGCCTGGTGGCAGGGATCGGTTCGTTTTTGACCTGAAATTAATTTAAGATTAAGCGAGCTAGAGGTAGCAGGGTTGCTGGGAGCAGAGGCGTGAGGGGGGCAGGGCTGTCTGCCGATCTGTCACAGCTCCACGCCTGGATGCTCAAGTTCATATTAGCAGTGACGAGACAAAGGGGTGACACGTCCCAGCCCGCAGGGGCCGGTGCAGACACATGCACACGCAAAACCTCCACACACACACACAATCCACAAAAATCCACCTAAACATCCCTATAGGGCTGAAAGGGTCAATTTCAGTTCATTTCAGGTTGTAGATTCATTCTTCATTTGTAATGAACTGAATCAATTAAATTGACCCTTTCTGGCCAAATTCAGTTTTTTAAATTCATTCACAGAGAAATGCAAGGTGGGTGAAGCAGCTGGGATAATGAAGGAGCAGTGAGCGCATCGCATACACCTAAACGTGCTTACACGCACATACACACATATCATAATGGTTCACAAACAGCTTGGTTGATGGATAGAGGGTGGCAGAAAGCGATGCCTGAGCATGACAAGATTGAACTTTGGGACATCTCAGCACTCGACAGCTTCAACAAGAAGAGGGCAGCAGGCGGTCACCAGGGGCATTGCTGCGGTCACCAAGGAATGACACGGTATAGGAGAGGGATCTGGAGAAGGAGAGGAGAAACAGAGGGAGGGAAGATAGGAGGCATCACAATGTCACTCTACCGCCAGGCCATGTCACTTGCAATCAGCATTGGATGTAATTTTCTGAGCAATTAGAGCACTTATATTCAGAGCTCTTGCTGGCAAACAGGAGGTCCTATAGCAGCCATTCAGGCAGTAACACACACACTTAGCTATCTACAGATAGATAGATAGATAGATAGATAGGTTTGCCATCTAGGCTTAATATCTGTCATATAATATTCAAATCAACCATATAACATATTTTTAGCTTAGTTTTTCTTACTTATCTGTCAATCCATCATTCATTTCCTTCCATTTTTCACACCCTTTTCACACACGTCTGTGTGAAATCTAATATTTTCATCTGATTTATTTCTCAACTGTCAGTCAATGACATGTATGTGAAGGCTTATTATGCACTTCATTTGAATTTATAAAACTTCAATCTAATCTTCTGGTTTGTTTAAATGGACCTACAGGGGTGGTGCTGGTCAGTCAGTAAGTGTGGGTGTGATGTCTGGAAACACTGAGTAAAGGGGTGAAGGATGTGTTTTTTGTGGGGGTTACTGGTTCTGCCACCACAAAAGGTGGTTTTTCTACACCTCCACTCAAGTGGGGTCTCAAGAACAATTGCAACCCCCCAGTGTGCCTTCCCCTATACTTTCCATAGCTGTTCATTGACAAATGAAATTTCAAAATGACTGAATGAACAGGCTATGGTTCATCTCTGCGGTTTACCCATTACATACAATTGATCAGCAACATATTACTAGTCATTTCTTAATTTATGCAATAACTGTTAAACAGCAATAACTATCAAACAATAAATTTCTAATTCCTAAATAATTATATATATATATATATATATATATATATATATATATATATATATATATATATATATATATATATATATATATAATTAGAAAATATATATATATATATATATATATTTTTTTTTTTTTTTTTTTTTTTTTGCACCCTCAGATTCCACATTTTCAAATAGTTGTATCTCGGCCAAATATTGTCCTATCCTAACAAACCATGCATCAATGGAAAGCCTATTTATTCCGTTTTCAGTGATGTATAAATAACATTTCACAAAATTGACCCTTACACTCTTAAAAATAAAGGTGTTTAAAAAGGTTCTTCACAGCGATGCCATAGAAGAACCATTTTTGGTTCCACAAAGAACCATTCAGTCAAAGAACCATCTCTCTGTTACCTTTTTCTAATCTGAAGAACCTTCTTTCACCACAAAGAACCTTTTGTGGAACCAAAAATGGTTTTTCAGATGGTAAAGGTTCTTCATGGAACCATTTAGACAAAAAAGGTTCTTCTATGGCATCGTGAAGCACCTTTATTTTTTAAGACTGTAAACTTGGGTTACAAGTGCATGTGTGTGCGTATAACGAATAAATGTATAAAGTTGAATAATTCATCAGAGGAAATTATTCTGACTATACTACAGTTTCCAGACCTATTATATATAAAGTAGGGCTGACAGTCAATTAAAATTTTGAATCTAATTAATTACATGATGTGTTGATCAATTAATCTAATTAATCGGAAAATAAATTTGACTGTGAAAACATACCCACAAAAGATTATTTAAAGCTATGTTTGTGTTAAATGAGAAAATATCAAGTAGACATTACAAATTGTAGATTTAGAAATAAATATTTTATTTGATTCAACTTAAAATGTATTACACAAACATTTTGGCTGCAACAGCCTAACGTAAATTATGGAACACAAAAGAAGATAATTTGAGAAACATCTCAGTATTTTTTGTTCATTCAATGAAAGTCATTGCTAACCAAAACAGCTTTGTTACCAACAGTCTTCAAAATACTTTTTTTACGTTCCACAAAAGAAAGATTTGAAATGACATGAGTAAGGGTGAGTAAGCGATGACAGAATTTACATTTTTTTTGGATAAACTATCCATTTAGTTGTTTTTATTTGTATTAGTTATTTATTTATGTATGAAATGCTACTCTAAATAAGAAACTAAATCTGCCAGCAGGTGGTGGTAAATGTCTTTATGAGTCATTTATTTATTCATTGGATTCGTTCAAACGGCTGATTCATTTAGGAATGAAGTAAATGGCTCTCTTTATAAACGGGCATTTGAATCATTGATTCACACTATTCATTCAAAACGCGAATTCATTCAGAAACTAAAAACCGTTGTGTTGATCAGAGACCTGCAACAATTCTGGTATGGCTTCAAAGGTAATATGTTTTCTGCAAAATTGAGCAAAAACACACAATATAATGTTTAAAATATAACACAATATCAACCTCTTATTTGCTCACCTCTTGTATAAAATCACATTTAATAATAGATTGTAAGAAATTGTAATAGATCGGGACAAAATCACCACTTCTGTCATATTTGCTCTTGTTGCCCGTATGATGTTGTGTGATATGTGATATATATAAATTTGAGACAAAACACATACAGGGGCTTTTTTTTTTTTTTTTGCACCAATATCTTGAATTTTAGGGCATAATTGCATTTATGGAGTTTCTGAACTGCATCATATCTGTCAACAGTAAACTGTATGAACTGTATGATTATAAGAAAGAAATAGAGTATCCTTTTCGTATATAATAAAACATAATTGTCACAAAAACTTGGAAATAATTTGCCGTTTACAATATGTTTACTATATTTATTTGCTTGGTTGGTGTCATTGTGAGTTTTGGTTTCTTTGCTGTTGTAGGCTGTATCATTTGGCGAAGTGATATGGACATGTAATGTGATCAAGACCTGCCTAGAACACGTGTGTTTCCCCGAAAATAACTACACACCTTAGAGTGTTTGTCAGCCAATCAGATTCAAGCATTCAACAGCACCATAGTATAAATTATGCTTGCTGTGGCCACATCACCTATATATATATATATATATATATATATATATATATATATATATATATATATATATATATATATATATGTATATATAAATTGATACAATAATTAAGTTCGGAATAAACATAAGACAATTAAAAGAAAATTTAGATTCAAAATTTCACGTTTAATTTAATGTGTTTAAAAAATTGATTAAAAAAAGTAATTGCAACTTTTTTTCTCACAATTAGGATATAAACTTGCAATTTTGAGAAGAGAAGTCAGAATCATGAGATATAAACTTGCAATTGCATGACAAAAATCTAAATCGAAAACATCAGAATTGTAAAATAAATAGCTGCAATTTTGGGAACCAAAAAAAACACAAATTGTAAACTCAGAATTGATAGAAAAAAGTCAGAATTGTGAGATATAAGCTCAGAATTGGAAAAAGGAAAAAGTTACAATAACCTTTTATTTTTTGATGTTGTGGTGGAAATGGGCTATAATTACCTTTTTTATTATATAATTCTATAATTACTTACGTTTCTCTTTAATTACTTGTGAAATTAACTAGCAATTACTGAGTTACTGTCAAACAACAATTTAGAAATAGCAGCATGTGAGAAAGATAACTATTTGTTACTGTAATAGTATATATTTTGACTTTAATTGTCATGCCAAAAATTTAAATCATAATAAAACATTGTTTAATTAGAAAATAATTTAAACTAGCAGCATAAAATTCATAAACCAGGACAGAATGAGTCACATTTGGTTGTAGAGCGAGGACAGGAAGAAGTGGTACGAAATGAAACAGGAAAGACAATTAAAGTGTGTCATAAAAGACACTGTTGGTGAAGGGTGCGAGAGTTCATAAGAAACTGGGTGATTAAAACGTCAGATTTCCTTTCTTTGAATACATGCTTCCACACCAAACCCTGCCACATTTTTGCTTCCTGCATGCCTGACTGAGTCAGAAGACACCAGCAGGGCAGATCTGGAGATGTCTTCTGCTATCAGCTGCAACGTCTAAAGATCCCTCAGCCTTGATCCAGCCACATTCATTCAGGCTGAGACCTTCACAGAGGCTTAACATCTACTGGACCAGAGGGTGTCGGACCACGTCAGCCCCCGTGTTACTGACACATGTCTTTTCAGGTCCTGGGCTCATATTCCACGCTTTATCTGGCCCGTCTACTCCTGTTGGAAGAACCCACATCACCAGCTATCCTATTGCCCAGGCAGAGAGCCGCTCAGCTGGGGCAAAAGGATTTGTCACATTCAGAGTTAACACTCACATGCGCATATAAAAAGATGAAATGACAAGAACACATTAAAGGCCTCAGTCACAATCACAGATAGGGATACACAGCGAAACTAGATGCTGCGGTAGCAAAAATGAATTGCAAACAGGAAAAAAAATATTTAGCATGTTTAATTATTATTACCCGAAATTATTCAACGGAATTCTATAAAGTTTATAAATAAATAAATATACTACAAGCCAAAAGTTTTTGAACAGTAAGATTTTAATGTTTTTTTTTTAAAGAAGTCTCTTCTGCTCACCAAGTCCGCATTTTATTTGATCCAAAATACACCAAAAGCAGTAATATTGTGAAATATTTGTACTATTTAAAATAACTGCTTTCTATGGAAGCCCGTTTCCGCCACTAAATAAAAAAAAAAAAAAAATATTGTGACTTTTTATCTCACAATTCTGACTTTTTTTCTCAGAATTCCGAGATACAAACTCACAATTCTGACTTTTTTTCTCAGAATTGTGACTTTTTTTCTCAGAATTGTGAGATATAAAGTCGCAATTGCGAGATCTAAAGTCGCAATTGCAAGAAAAAAAGTCAGAATTGTGAGATAAAAAGTCGCAATTGCGACAAAAAAGTCAGAATTCTGACTTTTTTTCTCGCAATTGCAAGTTTATATCTCGCAATTCTGAGAAAAAAAAGTCAGAATTATGAGATAAAAAAATCGCTATATTTTTTTTTTGTTTGTTTGTTTCGTGGCGGAAATGGGCTTCCATAGCTTTCTATTTGAATATATTTTAAAATGTAATTTATTCCTGTGATTTTAAAGCTGAATTATTATCATCATTACCCCAGTGTCACACCTTTGGAAATCATTCTAATATGCTGATTTGCTGTAAAAAAAAAAAAAAAACATTTATAATAATAATTATTATTATTATTATTATTATTATTATTAATAATAATAATATTTAAAACATTTGAATACATTTTCAGGATTCTTTGATGAAAGATCCAAAGCATTTACCTGAAATAAAAAGCTTTTGTAACATTATACACTATACCATTTAAATGCTTGGAGTCTGTATAATTTTTTATATATTTCTTTTTTTTTTTGGAAAGAAATTATAGAAATGAATACTTTTATTTAGCAAGGATACTTTAAACTGATTAAAATGATAAAGACATTTATAATGTTACAAAAGATTTATATTTCAGATAAACACTATTTCTTTTTTTATTCATCAAATAAACCTGTTTTCAACATAATAATAATAATAATAATAATAATAATAAATGTTTTTTGAGCAGCAAATCAGAATATTAGAATGATTTCTATGTGTGACTGGAGTAATGATACTAAAAACTCAGCTTTGAAATCACAGGAATACATTACATTTTAAAATATATATTTAAATAGAAAACAGCTATTTTAAACAGTAAAAGCTTTAGAATTTCACTGTTTTTGCTGTACTTTGAATCAAATAAATGCAGACTTGGTGAGCAGAAGAGACTTCTTTAAAATGATGATTTGATTAATGAAGAATTTCTGAAGAATCATGTCACACGGAATACATGTGACAATTTTTAATTATAGTAAACTAAAAAAAAATGTATTTCCAGCATTATTTTTTATACTATTTCACAATATTACAGTTTTGAATTCTTTGATGCAGCCTTGGTGAGCATTAGAAACCTCGTTCAAATACAGTAAAACAGAAGGGGTAGTATATAATAAGAAATATAATAAAACAGGAATAGAATAAAAGCATATTGTACATAAATAAATATACATAAATGCATAAACACACCACAAATAAGGGAAGTTTGTTTCCTCTGACTAGCCACATTGATATCAATAGACACTTTATTCCACACCAGCAACCGTTGGTCTATTTCTTCAGTTTGTCTATTTCTCACTCGATTTTTCTCTCACTTCCTCTCTGTCCCCAGTGTTTTCTCTTTGGTTCTCATTTTATATGTTATCTCCCCCTCACGCTTTCTCTCTTGTCCTCCCTCTCCGTCCTCCCATCTGGACTGATAGTGGTTGTGATGGCTGGGGTGTGAGGCGCTGCCTGGGTCCAGTTCCATTCTGGTCTCACCCACGCCATGTGTACCATAGGTGCGTGAAGTATAAATACCGCGAGCCCCGTGGCCACGCTCATCCCAGCAGGACCCTCTCTGGTCCTCTGCCCCCCTCCCCGCTCCCCTTCAGTTCTTCTGTCCCTAATTAGGATCTTGGGCTCGTTAGGGCCTGAGACCCTCAGGCCCGCTGACACAAAGTTGATTCTATCTGACGTAACAAGTCAATGCTAAGGGGATGGATGCTAATTTTAATTAATAGAATGTAAGGGTCAGTTTGTGCTAAAATGCTAGTGGAGAATGTAGTGAACAAATTACCAAGAGGAAAACCACAACAACAATCACCGTCAAAATGAAATGCCCAAAACAGAGACCAAAATGCAGTTTATGACCCCTTGCCAACAGAAGTCTTGGCAGAACCTGTTGATGATACCATAATTTGTACTTTCAGCAAACCAGCTATACATAAACTGCATGCAAGCAAGAATTAAAGCAGAGTTTCCCAAATGGGGTATTTTATAATCATATGTTTTCATGCTTGGTTGACAGTGAATGCTGTTTCTCATGCATGCTTTACATTCACATTTGCATAATTTCAAACATTTTTGTGGACAGAAGTTCATAGCATTTCACCAATATGCTGACAAAGTAAACATTTAACATCTAAGGGGTTTGGCTGACTGAGTTTGGAAACCCCTACTTTAAAGGAATATATCTTCAAAAAAAACCCCCTGAAAATTCTGTCATCATTTATTCACCTTCCAAACCTGAAATCCAAATTTTCATTCATAACCATACTACAGGACTCAGGATGCAGTATATTTTGAGGTTAAGGGAAGGCACTGCAGGCAAAACCCTGTTTTTTTTTTCATGCACTTGCCAAGTTTGAGATTTCGGGCTTTTTGGTTTTTCAAAAAGTGGAAAGAAAACATCCAAAAGACACTGTTAAGTGTTTCTTTTAAAGCACTTTATCTATTTGCATCAATACATTTTTAAATTCAAAACATAATTTTAAAGGCAGTTTTCTCAAAATGTTTTTTCTCCTACACTGAGCCATAAATCTCCACTTCAGTAGCGCTTACACACACCAAACTTTACATTTTTATTCCTGTCTATATCCTGAAGGTTTTTTTACAGAGGGATTTGTTCATATATAATTTACTTGACTATATACAATATTTTATTCCCCAAAAATTGTGAAAATATATTGCTTTCTGTCTGTTCAAGTATTTTCTGAATTATGGAGTGACAAAAATGAGCACTGGGGTTTGCCCGCAGAATTGGGCTACTTTAACACTGTTGCTGTGGGTGGTTTTTGATGTCCGTGGGTTGAATTGACCCCAATAATGTCATATTTAGTCCCTGAAATGTAAATTTACCAGGGGAACTCCGACAAAGAAACGTGCATTTTATAATGCCCACCCACACCCCACCACCACCCCACCCCCGAAACGCGATTAGGCTACTTTTGGATTAGTTTTGAGTAGCAACTGGGCGGGTAACCCTGGCAACCCTGAAAATGAGATACTCCAAAATTCCTCTGACTCTAATATGTCAAAAAAAAAAATTAAACAAGAATTTTGAAACTGACTTTATCTAGTGTTTAGATTTTTGTACTAGAAATTTATGAAAATTAGCACACATTCCGTATGGCATATAGGCATAAATAATGCCTCATTTGCATACTTAAACCTAACATTTTAGAAAACTTGTAATACAAAAATGTTTGCAATTATCAATGTAATCTATCAACTGGGTAAGACGATAACTGTAAGTCACTTTTTTTTTTACCCTTCACTGTAAAAAATGGCTGTGAATGTAATGGTAAAAGACTGTAAAAATGATGAATTTTACGGTAGTATACCGGTTTTTAAAGTGAAAAAAAAAAGTAAAATTTACAGTGAATAACTGTATTTTTACGGTAAAACCACAGCTGCCATTTTTTTCACCTGCAGCGTGCTGCAGCTTCTCACTTTAAATGATAGTTTTACGTGTGAAACCGATTGAAATTAAATCATTATTAGCTGAAAACCCTGCTGAAAACCATAACATCCACCATAGTTCTCATAGTTCTCTCTTCCTTACAAGAATGTGCATGCCAATTTCAGAAATAAAAAAGACCAATTGTCTGTTGCCAATAGAGATGTAGAGCTTTCAAGCTGCTTTCTATTGGTCAACAACTGGTTTCTATTGGTCAAATTCATGTGACCAACTTGAACCAGATGCGAAATCTTCAAAATTCACAGAACAAAAATAAATGTGATCACACCTTCACTCAAAAATTATATTTATGCCAAGTTCTGTCGTGAAACTCTAGATGGCGCAAAAAGATGGTATTCACAGCATTAAACTACTTGCCACAAGCTGATTGGTTCACGTTGCATATGCAGCCAATGAGCTTGCTGCTTTACATTTAAATGGCTGGTAGGCATTCACAGCATTTCGCAGAACGCTTTCAAAGTTCCTCTGAAACCCTCCACCTCCCCAGCTCCACCCGTATAGATCTGCTACAGGTTATTATATATGCTACTCGTGCAGCAGCAGTATGTCTTAAATACTCACAGCACCCAATCGGAATATGTACTGGCAATAGTTCCTGTACTTGCTTTGAAACAGCAGCGACAATAACCAACAGCAGCGTAGAAGATCTATTCAGCCAAAACCAAATACATTGACACTATCATATCTATTACCATGCTTAAATCTTCACAGAGTTGCCTTGATAGAACTAATGTCATTCCAAATCTGCTGTTATTATTTATGTGGCACACAAAATGTCAAGTTTTAAGAACACACAGCCATTTTTCAGTGAACCATTATTTTAAGCATAGTGGTTTAGCTCATTTTCCCCTTTATCCCCCCAACTCATGAGACCTGTGTGATGAATGTGAGAAGACTGTTAGTACGTGTCCCTATCAGAGCCAGCGTAATGGAGCAGCGAGAGCCAGATGACTGTCTCTGCATGTGGAGGAACCCAGCTGCGGCTTCCTCTAGTGCTCTGCCATAACTTCAATCTGAATGATGCCAAATAGAGCTCTTAAACTAATAGTGGTATTGTTTTGTCTTCTGCCTCATCTGTTTTCTCAGTATGAGCTGAGATGCTTTATAGGTTACAGCGGAGCTGCAATGGATATAATGGGAACTACACACCCACTGTGAAGTAATTTAGGCTTTAGAATTGATAGTGATATTAATTTGTGTATATTTAGGGTATAGGTAAATAAATGAGTCATGAAGGGTGAAGGTCAACCCTTCTTCCATCAGTTGACCTTTAGCATCACCTCCTCCTGCACACCTCACACCTGTGACTTTTTAAAGTAACCCAAAAGCTCTGCTCTCATCTTAATCACTGTTTCCTCAACACGTTTCCTCTGTGCTCTCCACCATCCATGTAACACTCCCTCCCCCTATTTTTTTCTGACCTAGATTTAGCAGTTGATCCGGACTGGAAGGTTAACCCCTAGAGGGAGCACCTTGTCAGCCCTCCACCCCATCAGTTCACACACAAAGGGCACCCTTTGTCACTTCACATTTCCAGGCTTTCCTTGCCTTACTGTCGGTTGCATTGTAATGGTCACTCTGCCATCAGGCCTTAGTCTCACCTTTGGCCCAAGCGCAGGTATTGAAATCCTCTCAAAATCATTTTAAAATCTTGAAATTAAAATCAAAATTAACAGTCTGCCATTAAAGGGACAGTTCACCCATGAAATGAAAATTCTGTCATTAATTACTCACCCTCTTGTTGTTCTAAACCCATAAGACGTTCATTCATCTTCAGAACACAAATTAAGATATTTCTGATGAATTCCGAGAGCTTTCTGGCACTGCATAGACAGCAACGCAACTGATACGTTGAAGACCCAGAAAGGCAGTAAGGACTTTGATAAAATAGTCCATGTGACATCAGTGGTTCAACCTCAATGGTAACACTTTCAAATACTGTTCGTCATTAATGAATAACTACAGGAACAAATGACTAATACACTATTAACATTATAGTAACTACTATTAACAAGAAATTCTGATTAACGAATCAGTAAGTCATAGTACTCAGTTGAAAGTGGTAGTTCACTATTAGCTAATCAGAAACTACTATCTCCTGGAGAACTACTGTATACAGGTTCAGAATTAATGTGAATGATGCAAAATGTATATTGAAATCTAGAGGTCATGGTAACCCACTAGTAATGATAATTACCAAATACTTCAGAAAAGATTACTAATTGTTTGAATCAGTATTCTAAAGTGAAGATCATGATAACTCCCTAGTAATGACTGAAATCTCTGCAAGCTTTTGAGGTATATGTAAGGTTTTTGATAGTAATGACTCAAGTACATCCTTCTAAAGGAATTACTAATTATTTAGATACGTATTCTAAAGTGAAGATCATGGTAATCCACTAGTAACGACTCAAGTGTTATCAAAGCCACCGGAAGTAGTATTATCTGGAACCTTACAACAAACCTCAATAGTTTTTAATGACTTTAGTAGAGAGTTATCATGATCTTCACTTTAGAATACTTAGTAACTCCTTCTGATGAATTTGGTAATACTTGAGTCTTTACTAGTGGGTTACCATGACCTTCACTTTAGACTTAATTATACATTTTGCATTATTCACATTAAGTATGAACATGTATATAGTAGTTCTTAGTAGTTCTCTGGGAGAAAGTAGTTGCTGATTAGCTAATAGTGAACTACCACGTTCAACAGAGTGCTATTACTTACTGATTCATTATCAGAGTTTCTTGTTAGTTAATAGTAGTTTCTAGAATGTTAATAATGCATTAGTCATTTGTTCTTGTGTAGTTATTCATTAATGACGGAACAGTGTTCCACAGTTAATACCAATTAATGTTATGATGCTATGAGAATATTTTTTGTGCATAAAGAAAACAAAAACAAAGAGGTTACTCAACAATTTATCAACACGCATTCACAAGAGTACCACAACGCATTCGCGTGAAGCTGCTGACGCAGGAGCCGGATGTAGAACCCGGATGTGCTGCGCCTTGTTTACAAGTACACTGTAAAAAACAATTTGTTGAGTCAACTTAAAATAATTTGTAACCTGGCTGCCTTAAAATTTTAAGTTCAGTCAACTCAAAAAAAAAGTCTGTTCAACTTGAAATGTTAAATTATACTAAGTGACAACTTAGATATTTGAGTTGAATCAACTTAAAATTTTAAGGCAGATGGGTAAGTAACCCAGCTGCCTTAAAATTTTAAGTTGATTTTAGCAAACACAAATATCTAAGTTGTTACTTAGTACAACTTAACATTTCAAGTTAAATAAACTTATTTTAGTTGACTGAACTTAAAATTTTAAGGCAGCAGGGTAACAAATTATTTTAAGCTGACTTAACAAATTGTGTTTTTTATTTTTTACAGTGTAGAAGACAACGCACACTATACATGAAACAGTCTTTATAAACATGTCTGAAAATTCTGACAGAGAGCACTGCTAAATTTTCTAATGGTTTCTGCCGGTTTCCACTACAAATACCATTACAAACATTACAAACCATCAATTATTAAAAGGCCCATTTTCCACAAGTTGATATGATTCGTTATGGTCTTAATGAGAACTCTATAAAATACTTTGGTTTAAATTTCTCAGTGGTAGTAAAAAAACAACACTCTTTTTACCTTGTCAAAATCAGCCCCTTTCACAGCAAGCTGTTTTGTTGCATTTGCCTTTAAATGCTAATGAGCTCTGCTCACCCCGCCCCTCTCTGCCATAAGATAATGAGCAGACTGTAAACTTTAGCCACATTTAGCTGCAAAACTAGCCAACTAGCACATTTTTAAAGGAGTAGTTCACTTCCAGAACAACAATTTACAGATAATGTACTCACCCCCTTGTCATCCAAGATGTTCATGTCTTCTTCAGTTGTAAAGAAATTGTGTTTTTTGAGGAAAACATTTCAGGATTTTTCTCCATATAATGGATTGATATGGTGCCCTGAGTTTGAACTTCCAAAATGCAGTTTAAATGCAGCTTCAAACGATCCCAAATGCGGTTGTAAACGATCCCAGCCGAGGAAGAATGGTCTTATCTAATGTAATGATCGGTTATTTTCATTAAAAAAATACAATTAAAATACTTTTTAATCTCAAACGCTCATCTTGTCTTGCTCTCCCTGAACTCTGTGTATTCTGGCTCAAGACAGTCAACTTCAAAAGTTATTTCAAAATCATCCTACATCACTGCAGGAGTTCCGACCCTGTCTTTGCAAAGCGAACATGCAAAGAAGATCAAACACCCTTAACAAAAAAGGTAAAACAGAGATATAGGACCATTTAGAAGTTGAGGGAAAAAATACGATCAGAGTTTTTCGACATACCCTGACTTTTCGCTAGATAAGACCCTTCTTCCTCGGCTGGGATCATTTACAAATGCATTTGGGATCATTTGAAGCTGCATTTAAACTGCATTTTGGAAGTTCAAACTCAGGGCACCATATTAGTCCATTATATGGAGAAAAATCCTGAAATGTTTTCCTCAAAACACAATTTCTTTACTACTGAAGAAAGACATGAACATCTTGGATGTACATTATCTGTAAATTGTTGTTCTGGAAGTGGACTTCTCCTTTAAGAAAGGCGATTTGCAAAGATGCATGAAAAACTCTTATACTCACTCCTGCTGTAGGTGAAGCTGGATCACGAACGAGTCACATGAACACAGACGCATTTATGTAGATCGCCATGTGCATTCCCTTCAAAAACGAAAGTAACATTAACTCTCTGCGTCTTCAGCGGCTCAGATGTTGGGAGTAAATGACGACTGCTACAGTATGTTCATTATTACATCCAACAACAAAACACCTTAATCACTCAATCAGAGACATTCTTGTCTTCCCCTGCACCTAGGGTGACCACCTGGCAATAGATCTGTTGCAGGACATAGATGTGATTTTGCAGGACAATGCGGGACACATGTGAGATAGCGTTTTTGAGCACACATATGTAAGTGAGAGAAAACACATCTTTTTTTATTGAGAGTTAAAAGAATCCACCTGCGAGAGAAGAGATTTGTGCTTACTCATTTTGATGCACCGACAGACCATTTCCGTCGGTGGTGCCCAATCACTTGATGAGGTCCGCGCATCTATTGCGCAGAAACTACGCCGCAATGCCGAAACAATGCAAAGCGGGACAGGTGGTCACCCTACCTGCACTGGAGTCGACACAATGGCGGTCGGACTGTTAAAGCTCATTCAGCTCAGTCAGGGCGGGTCTAAGGTAAGACGGTCATGTCAATCAATTATCATGGGAGTGGCCTTGGTCTGTGTGACGTCACACAGACAAGATGCTGAAAATGACTTCATTTGAAAAAGGGGATATTACTTATAAAGATTCAAAAAATACCACTGGGTGGATTTTTATCACACACACACTGCCAACACACATTAATGTGTGTTAAAAGTGTGCAACATTTATGCGTATAAAAGTGAGTTTTTCATCTGATGACCCCTTTAACCATTAAAACCATTAAAAAATGTTTTTTATGTAGTGTGTTTTGCAACATATTCCATTAGGATTTAGTGGTTTTAACATGTCACCAATATAAGGCTACCAATTACCAGCAGAAACCCACAGGGTTCATTACAGTTTCCATTAAAACCAATACAAGTCCCATTATAACCATAAAGTAAGTCATTATATTTGTTTTCTTCGAGCACAAAATGTATTTTTGTAGCTTCATAAAATTACGGTTGAACCACTGATGTTAAATTAACTATTTTAATGATGTCCTTACCACCTTTCTGGGTTTTGAACGTGTCAGTTGCGTTGCTGTCTACGCAGCGTCAGAAAGCTCTTGGATCAAAAATATCTTAATTTGTGTTCCGAAGATGAACGAAGGTCTCACAGGTTTGGAACGACATGAGGGTAAGCAATTAATGACAGAATTTTCATTTTTGGGTGAACTATCCCTTTAATATATTACTGACCCCAAATACCTCAGAAATCAACCTCAATCAGGAGAATTTCACAATGCACAGTGACAACAGATGTTTAGGATAGTATAGCAGGTTTCTGTTGTATTCAGTTGAAGAAAAAATCAAAAGGAAGTCACTAAAACATCTCTCTCCGCTTTTCACCTCTACTGAACTAGTGTACGAAGTCAGATTCAGAACAACTTTAAAAGGACCCTGCTTGCCGTGTATATAACAAACAGTGTGAGTGAGTGCTGCCAGGGAATGAGCGCTACTGGCAGGAGGAGAGCTTAGGTTGGTTATGGCCCTCCCAGGGGTCAGCACCCATCATGCACCGGACCCTAATGCTGCTGATGAGAGAAAGACCACCCCGCAGGCCTGCAGTCCCTCGAGGAGTGGGCATTTTAGCATCAACATAACCTGAGCCGACAGACACAAACACACACAAAAGCAAGAACATGTACGCTCACATACACACGGATGGGAATCTGACACATACAGACACACAAGAACAAAGACACACACATATCAAAACACACACTGCATAAGTACAACATTGCACGACACAGACACACACATACACACACAGGTTTCTCACTAGAAACCAGAAAAACCAAAGCATGGACTACAACTGAACAATGTGGCACACATTGAAAAGTACACTGCCATGTCAAAATGACATCCCTGCTCTTTTTTATTAATATTTTACACATTTTAGAATTACATGAAAGTCCATAAAATAACCAAAACCATTAAATAACACAAATGAAAGTATGAGAATTATGTAATAACAAAAAATCTTAAATAGTAATTTCTACATTATATTTTAGATATAAGAAGTATAAGAAATATATATTATGATTATTATTGCTACTACTACTATAAATGTAATTTTTGCAAAGAAAAGTGTGTGTAATAATAATAATGATAAAAAATATTGACTAAAATAAATTATTTTAATATTATTATTATAAATTCATTTTTCTTTTCAGCTTTCTAAAGACATATATATAAGAAGAAATACAGATTTAAATTAATCATTATTTTTATATAACAATATTACTATAAATTTACTTTTTAGTTTATAAAGAAATTGATACATTTAATAACAGATTTTAAAATATATTCACACTATCAGTCAAAAGTTTCTGAATAGTAAGATTTTTTTTTAAAGAAGTCTCTTCTGCTCACCAAGCCTGCATTCAAGTACAGCAAAGGGCAGCAAAAACAGTAATATTTTGAAATATTTTTACTTTTTAAAATAACTACTTTCTATTTGAATATATTTTAAAATGTAATTTATTCTTGTGATTTCAAAGCTGAATTTTTAGCATCATTACTCCAGTCATGTGATCCTTCAGAAATCATTCTAATATTCTGATTTGGTGCTCAAAAAAACATTTATTATTATTAATATTATTATTGAGTCAATTTTGATAGAACCCCAAATTATACTGATTGCAAGCTTTCAAATGGTATAATGTATAATACAAAAGCTATTTATTTCAGATAAATGCTAATCTTTGAATCTTTCTATTCATCAAAGTATGATGCTGAAAATTCAGCTTTGAAATTATAGGAATAAATTACATTTTGAAATATATTCAAATAGAGAAAAGTTAGTGTATGTGTTCAGCAAAACTTCTTATAGAATTCATGAGAAACAAATTCAACCAAGTTTGTCCTAACTTTTGACTGGCACTGTACGTACAAAAAGTTTGTGGCTAAGGCACAAACTGAAAGATCATGCTCATCATAAGCAAGACATCAGATTCACTCAGCACTGTCTGTGAACATGCCCATGGAGCTTGCAGTCTGGTCTCAAGCAAGCTAACAGCCCCCAAATTAGCACAGTCTTTCCTCACCTTCCCTCAGCACAGCTGCCGTGTGTTAAGCAGAAGGATGCAAACTCCCTGCCAGCGCCTTCTTCAGGTGTGCTGTACATCTGAGGTGCTGCAAAACACACCTCCGTCGGAATTCCCATGAGGATCTGTAAATATGTCATGTCGAATCAGCAACAGAACACTTAATTAGACTGATAAGCTCATCAAGTGGGATTAGGCCTTGTACACATAACTGACATTGACTTTAATAATCAATTTGTTTTTGTTTGTTTTACATCTTGATAACCTCTAGTGGATATTTTAATTGCTAATGAACTGATTTCTCCAGACATTTCTGACCTGGGATTATGGATGGTTAAATGCTGCTCAAATAACATAGGTGGAGGATGAACCAGCTCCAGGGTAAGGCTAAAAGTAGCCTAATGCTAATGTAATCTATAAACAATGCACATCATAAACCAATCTTTTTAGGAAAGTACCAGATATGGGTGTCATGTCATAAAACATTTTAATATGACTGGATTTGTATTTGTTACTGATTATAACACTTGCACTTTCGCAATTATTCAAACAGCTAATAAATCAACACCTTCTCACTCCTAACTTGTCACATATTGACGATTGGGCAGGGCCCCTTTGGCGTCAATTGACTCAATGCACGATCACTTCCGCGTTTGGTCTTAGTCCGCTCAGTTACATCCGGTGCAGCACCGGAAGCCGTTTTCGCTATTGGCGATAACGGTGTGAAAATGCCGCAGGAGAGGATGACATACTACACTCGCTGTTTACAAGAGCTTCCCTGGATAACTGTGAATGACGTTAATCGTATCATTAGGCAATCAGCTTAACAGTAAGAAAGAGAAGGGCTTCAAATGATATATTTAGAGTTACATCAACAATTTTGAGTATTCTGATGCTATAATGTTATTATTCTCACAGTTTATGTCTTTGCATTATTTGTATTTATTTATATATCTATCTAGTACATTTTATGTACATTGTTTGCATCTTATGTGATTTTATTTTTATTAATATACATTTTGGATTTTACTTTATGAACGTTACTAACTATAAAATCTCAGTTTCTAGTAAGGATCAGGTGACAGGAGAGATCTGTGTGAAGGCGACATGTTTCAGGTTGATGAGGAAGTCAGAGAAGCCGCATAGTTTAGGAGTAGGAGGACACAATCAAGACTTTAGCTAAGCCGTTAACGTTTTAAATAGAGATGCACCGATCGACCTGTGTTGTGCCAGATGTTGCTTGTGCAGACTGCGTTGCCACAGCAGAACTGTTTTGTGTCTCTGAGCAATACAACGGTGTTTCGTTACTGAATGAATCCACGTTTTTTAACGAATCAAGTGAGTCAGTGATTCAGTAACACATGCATAAAGGCAGTTGCTTGCCTCGTTTCTGAATGAATCAGCTGTTTGAACGAATCTTGTTGAACTCACTTATTCAAACAGCCATTTGCTGCCACCTACTGGTTTGGTTTCAATTTATTTTCATGTCATTGCCAATAGGTGTAGAAAACACACAAACAAACAAAAAACAAACAAAAAAAAAAAAATACAAAAGAAGGCAAATAATAATTTAATATTGTATTTACACAGCATCACTGTACAGGAAATGTTTAACACTGTATCAAAGTTTATATTAATTATATTTACGTATTTACATTTCTCCATTATAAATGTTCAGTTATATTTATATGTTTACTTTACTCCAGTACAAATGTTCAAAGTTATTTATATTTACATGTTTACAGTACTGTGTTGAAACTGTTCAATGTTTATTATATTTAAAAGTTTACATTCCTGCAGTGCATGTAACATTGTATAAAATATACGTTTATATTATTTATTACGGAAATAAATCTAAAATCATCAATCTCCAACAGATGTTATCTTGTCTTTAATCCTTTACCCAGGCTTTCACTAATGGGTCATTCTGGTAATTACTATAATGTAAAACTATATGATACTATATGTAATACTTAAATTATAAATAGCTGTCAAATTAATCTTATGAAAGAGTTTTGCCGCTAGTATACATCGCTATAGAATGCGCTATGCGGAAGTAAATAGGCTGACTGAGATTCTACCGGAAATACGTCAGCAGCGTTCGTGCATAGAGTCTATTCTGGACGCTCAGGGTACCCCTTTAGCGTCATTTTTCAACCTGCAGGGTCCTCCAGTACTTAACATAAGAAACCCTTGGCGTCAATTTACTGACGCGAAAGGCACGGGGAATTTTATCGTCATGATTAAATTATATATTGGGAAATAATATTGCTATTATTGCATATATGTTGGGGTGTAATTTTTTTTTTAATGCTAACAGTCAAAACAGTTTAATTTATATTACACTGTTTACACATTGAACCCAACCTCTGCCCCTAATCCTAACCATTTGTCAACAAAGCACAAGATATAACAGGCAATTACAACTATATTCATAATTTATTCAAAAAGTATTAATATTCCAATGGTTCCGAAGCAAAACGACTGATTTGTGAGAAGAATAGACGCGATCGCCGTCTCCGTCCGCCGTTCTGTGTGCTGCACTGCAGTCTGTCTGTGCTTGAATTCAAAAAATGCCGCCAGAAGAAGCAAGCCTTCGTTGTGAAATGCTGTTGGCTCTTGGGTGTCTCGTGACCGATTGTGTCATGCTGTTGTGAAATGCCATTGGCTCGTACGTGTCTCGTGACCGATTGCCTCATGCTAATGCTCGGGTGTATCTTCTTGAATGAGATGTGAGCGCGTTAATGGAGCGGGGTCATTTTCAGCGATTAAAACCTTCTGTTATTCTCATAAGGATATCGTAAGGCTTCAGAAGACTCGGAATGCAACAGGACTTGTTTGTAATGCTTTTATACTGCTTGTTTATGGTCAGTTTTTGCAATAAATACCTGTGACTGTACTTATATTTGCCTGTTGCGTGTTTCATATTGTTCAGAAGTGGGTAGGTTTAGGGTAGGGGTGGGGTTAGGTGCTCCAATGAACGTATATATTTATATAAAATAATTTCTATTTTTACAAATGCATGCAAACCATTAAATTAAGACAAACAACTGAAAACAATGGAGGACCCTACGCTGTAGTGCTGTAGTTTACAAAAGCGCAACGTTTCCTTGTTTTTCTGAGTGCACACAAATAAACGTACAGTCTTTACAGATTCGAAAGATGCCTATTAATCGGTATGATCAAATATGACTACATTTTAAGTGCAAGTGACCGCACCGGCGCCTCCATCTGTCATGCAACAGCGCGCTACCATTCAGCTTCCACACTCGCACATACACTGCAATAGCGCACATTTTTCCAAATTAACATTAGATTGAGCGGCCATGTAAAGTTGCTACTACATACATCTTTCAGATTAAAAGCCATATTTGAGGTCGATGAATGATAGGTGAGCATTTGAATATCCTGCCTGATGTACTGTATTACCACACAGACCAGCCGCTAACGATCTGTCCGTCACGAGTTCATTCACTAGCCACACCAAAGCAAACGGAAGGAGAGCATAAAGAGACAGGGCAACTAGAATTAAGTTCAAAATTACAATATATAGTTTATAGTTTATTAATATAAAAGGTATATTTGTGTATACAGTTGGGTATCATAGTATTAAACTGAAAGCCAGGTCCCAGTCCCGTCCACTCCCGCTTACATTTTTTCTGGTCCTGTCATGGATTTTGATGCAAAAACCTGGCAACCCTGTTCATGTCGTTCTTTTGTGCATCCGGGTCAGTTCAGAACCATGATCTGTTCAAAATGGAAATCTGATATTGGCCACATTGAAAACAAAAATCCAAATTGAGCACTAAGGCTCACAGTGTGAACATAGCCTCGACTGACTTCAATCTTGCACAACTTTAAATAAAAAAAGACCCCCTTTATAATCAGTGAAGCGGTCTTTGAAACTTTGTGGTTTATGATGACAGAATTCACAATAGTGCAGAATTCAGTCAGCGAGCACACGCACTGATCAAATCTCCAGCGTTTCAGAGATGACTTTTCTGGATGTTTCTGATTGGCTGTTGCATTAATAAATTCAACAGTGTCCTGTGTTATTACTAAAAAAAGACTAAAAAGAATTATGATGCAGCATGAAAAGATATTAAATTTAATGCTGCAATCAACATTTTTTATTTAATGTTCTTTTTATTCGCGAAAGCCATAATGGATTTAGTTTAACTGACTGTGCGGCGGCATTTTGTCCCAAGTCCACATTAGTTTCCAACCCGTGGCAGCCTTAAGGTCCTTCCACACTGAGTCAGAAATTTCTGCATGTTTAAAAAATAAAAACGATGACACACTGCCTCCGAAACTTTCTTTTCAATTTCCTGAGTTTTTTGCATCCATAGAAAGCATTTTAAGAGGACAATTTTAAGAAGAATTTGACAATTCAGAGCCACTGTGACATTTTGTGTGTGACGATTTTTGAGTAATACAAAAAACACATATGAAATATTCAGACTCCGTTAACTGATTTAAAGTATTTTTAAAGTATTTTTTCAAAGCTGTAAACAAAACAGATTTTGCAGTATGTTTTACAGGAACTCCAATAAACTTTAGAATTTAATGTTTAATTCAATGTGTTACTTCCTGTTACTTTTATTATTTGTCAAAATTGTCAAAATTGTTTCTACACCAACATTTTTTCAGTGTATTGTCACTCATAAACCTTAATGAGACAAATTTAACAAACAAATTTAAGTGTACAAACAAATGTAAGTGTATTGATAATAGTTTTTTGCTTTAAATTTAAATTTGTAATGTGATTTGTTTCATTTGTCTGATCTGTTTTGTTCTGTTTGAGTTCAAAACTCTTAAATAAGGAAGTATCGTAAATACCTATATGGAAATAATAAATGGAAATACTGACAAATTTTTGATTAGCAGTTGCATTCATAAACTCATCAGGGTTCTGTGTTATTGGTTATAATGCTGTAAAAACGTGTAAAAATAATTATGAACAGCTTGCAACATGAACAGATTTTAAATTTAATGCTGCAATCAAAACTTTTCATTTACTTACTTATTTAGCCATAATGAATTTAGTTTAACTGACATTTTGTCCCAATTACATTCCAACCTGTGGCTCTGCCTATGTAAAATAACTTTTTTCATATTTTTCTTATATTTTTAAAAATATATTTTTTATTAAACTTCCTTTATAATTAGTGATGTACCATTAACTGATTTATGTTTTAAGTATTTTTTCAAAGTTGTAAATAAAACAGATTTTTGCAGTATGTTTTACAACAACTCCAATAGTCTTTACTTCAGAACTCATGTTTAATTCAAATTTACTACTTCCTGTTACTTTTATTATTTGTGATATTTACCACCAATTTCTGACTCAAAATTGTTTCTACACCAACATTTTTTCAGTATAATGAGACACGACAACAAATTTAAGTGTATTTCTGATTTTCAAATACTTTTTTGCTTCAAATTTAAAATTGTAGTGTGATTTGTTTGATTTGTCCGATTTATTTGGATCTTCGGTCAAAACTCTTAAATAAAGAATTATTCTAAATGGCTAAATGGAAAAAAATGAACAGAAATACTGATAAATTTATTCTGCAAATTTATTATTATTATTATTATTAATGTGGCACACACAGGAAAGTACACATTTTATGACCACACACAGTCAAAATGACACCCCAACTCTTTATTTTTAATATTTGACCAAAAAATGTTTAATAAATCAGAGTTACAATATCATGTTTTAGAGGTCATTCTCATGTAAAAAAAAAAAAAAAAAAAAGAAAAAAAAGAATAATTTGCATGTATAATTTTAATAATCAAAATGATGATGGTAACATAATTATAATATTATCACAATATTCTAAAGTTATTAATATTATTATTATCGATAACGATACATTGCGTAACAGGCTGAAATTGAGATTATTTCTTATGATTAATGTTCAAACCTGCAACACATGTGACATTAAAGGTCAATCTGTCTGAAGTTACTTCTCAGTATTCTATTCATCAGCAATACACTGCAAAGCTAATTCCATGATTACATCACCTTTATTCTTATGAACGACAATGGAGTTCTTGGGAAAGGCTGCTCTATAGCATACAGTAATTCAAAAGTAAAACCAGACCATTTGACCTGACAAGTCAAGCTTCGGCACTGAATATTGACCCAACATGCCTGTACTTATCACTACCCCGTAGGATCCCTTAACAGGGTCTTGACCCTCTTAATTTACACCCGCTGCCAAGCAGTCTGCCAGCAGCAAGCATTTTAACCTCCTGAACCCTGCATTGCAAGAAATACATGACTAGAGCTTTCTCTTAGCCACGATCATGTAAAAATAAACAAACGTTTATTTGAATTTAACTTAAAATACTGAATTTGACTAATACACGTCAGATAATTTGTTCATTAGTTTAATTTCAGACATTCTGTGAGGACACTATAAAAATAACCTTCAGAAATTCTCATAAATGTGCGTACGTGGCAGTTTTCGATCACAACACGTAGTAAGGCTTCCATGGAAAATTGGCTGCAGCACTATTACAACCCTAATTAGGCTTACGAGACAAGAAAGGCCAGCGTGTGTGTGTGTGTTTTTGTGTGAGAGTGTGTTGTAAAGTAGAGTAGCTGAAAGGGTTAGCAGGCAGGGGAGCTGAAAGGAAACACCGTTGTGTTGATCTTTAGGAATGCAGCATGCCAGAGGCCTGGCTCGGCTGGCACCAAACCCAAATACCTTGCCCACCCCTCTTCCTGTGCCTGCTCCCTTTCTTCCTCGTCCCTCCAGAGAGCCAGTGCTACACTACTTCTCCCAAACTGCTGCCCCCCACCCCCTGTGAAATGGGAGAGCCCTCGTCTCCACTTCCTCTGACAAGATCAGCAACCACCCTCCCCCCAGCAGCATTCCTGCCCTGGCGTTACTGTTGCTGGCCGGCTGTCACAACTGGCCGGCCAGAATAGCTCTGTGACGTCTGCTGAGTTACTAGAAAATTGAACTCTCCCAAGAACCCCGGGAACAAGGATACGTAAACGGACAAAATGTATCTGTCCACTTGTGGCCGCTCAGTCTCTGACACAGATACAGCTGCCCAGGTGCACTAGGGTCAAAATACACACAGAGTCACACATGCACAGTGTTACTTGATGATTCAGTGGCGTTTCTAGACTACTTTAATTAGGGGAGAAGGTTGTGCTTTTAGCGGTGCCAACTTAAAGTACAAAATAAATAATAATAGGATAATAAAAATACCAAATTCTAAAACAAAAATATAAA
Organism: Cirrhinus mrigala; assembly: GCA_036247105.1. Taxonomy (NCBI): domain Eukaryota; kingdom Metazoa; phylum Chordata; class Actinopteri; order Cypriniformes; family Cyprinidae; genus Cirrhinus; species Cirrhinus mrigala. Next base: position 13,089,163 of record CM070018.1, on the reverse strand, counting down.
GTTTGTGATTCCTACAAACTGGAAACATTTGATGTTGTGCTTTAGAATGACAAATAATGGAAATCACTACATAAGCGAAAGGGATCTAGCTTTATCAGCCACGCTTTTCTGTGAAATTAATGACAGTGAATTTCAATAACAATAATAATACATTTATTATTTATATGTGTATTTAAACCCTTTCTAACAATGACTGTATGATTTTGAGATCTATCTTTTCACACTGAGGACAACTGAGTGACTCATATGCAACTATTACAGAAGGTTCAAAACCTCACTGATGCTTTAGAAGGAAATGCGATGCATTAAGAGCCGTTTTGAATTTAAAGATCAGGGTAAATTTACCTTATTTTGTCTTCTGGGAAACATGTAAGTATCTTCTGTAGCTTCTGAAGGGCAGAACTAAATGAAAAAATATGATATTTAGGCAAAATAAGAAAAATGTACACATCTTCATTCTGTTCAAAAGTTTACACCCCTGACTCTTAATGCATCGTTTTTCCTTCTGGAGCATCAGTGAGCGTTTGAACCTTCTGTAATAGTTGCATATGAGTCCCTCAGTTGTCCTCAATGTAAAAAGATGGATCTCAAAATCATTCAGTCAATATTGGAAAGGGTTCAAATACACAGAAATGCTGAAAAACCAAAGAATTTGTAGGACCTGAAGGATTTTTCTGAAGAACAGCAGGCAGTTTAACTGTTCAGAATAGAGAGAGAGATTATGCTCATACATGATTATGTGTTCACTTTTTAAATATACACTGTGAAAAATTGGAGTACGTTTATAATAAAATATTATATCAGTCTTTCCACTTTAACATTTTACGTTTAATTCAGTGCGTAAATTACTGATTCTTTTTAATTAATTGTGACGTTTCCTAGCAATTTCTAAGTGAATCCTGTTTCTACACCATATTTTTTAGTGTACGCTGCCTGTTAAGAACTGACCTGGGACTACAGATAAAAATAAGCGTTAACGGATAAATGCAACATCGCGATTTCAAAGCATTTAATATCTCATGCATTCATGCTTGATAGCACGTTGACTGGCCACACAGAAAAGTAATCGCTAGCTGTTTGTTCGATATAGCGGGGAAAAAATGGGCTAACAGCGTCAAGTTTACCTTACCTGTGAGGAAATCCACCACTATCACCTGCGAAAAGGTATTTATCTATCTATCTATCTATCTATCTAGTTAGTTAGTTAGTAGAAAGCAGTATTGCAGCTGACCTCTTCAAGATGGCGGAGCGGTTCCGCTAACTTTTCGCTAGTTATTCATTTGTTCTTAAAGGAGAAGTGTGTCCATTTTTGGCATTAAATTACGTTCTCCTAAATAGCTATCTAAATGGAAACTTTAACTGTTTTTATATACAACTATAGTTATAAATAACCAACTATTACCTAACGAAAACACTGTATGCATTTGTACCATTTAATAAACAAAACTTTCTTTTCTTTATTTTTTACAAATAAATAACAATACCATATTTACTAAAGAGCACATCCCCAAAATTAGGTTTTGGTAAGTTTTTTTCAGATTTAGCTTACCACTGGGTATAATATGTTCTCAAAATATGTTTAAGTGGGTTCAAAGACACACCTACCTGTAATCCTTTCATGTACATCTTAAAGCATAGTTACAAAACAAATACAATATGAGCTTACCATCTTTATAAGTTACTGATAAAGCTCAAGGCCTTATGACCTAGAATATTTGACTGAGTTTTATGAAACGTATGTCACTCTCTACAAAACACTTCAACAGACTGTCTGATAAACATTCACTTTCTACTTTGAAAGTACATTCTGACACAAGGAATCCAAAAGACGTTCTGACCTCGACGCGCTTCGCATAAACATCCTCACAACAAAAGCGAAGCTCTCTTTTAGAGCATCTGAGAGAGCGTGACACGGCAGCTCAGCTCTGTGTCAGAAGGAATGATGCATGTTGACTGTAGCCCTGCGTTTGTCAGACGAGGTGTCTGTTGTAAAATTGCCAAAGCCAGCAGATTGACACTCATTAGCAGGCCGCTGAGAGCCATCGCCTGGGGAAGCAGTGCAGAGAGACCATATCCCACTAAAAATAAATGATTCAAATGATTGGTACTGATAAAACCGGATGAATTAGAAATAGAAGAGAGCTCAGGCAAGACCTCTGGTTGGCAAGCTGTTGTCACATGGAAGGCCGCTTAAAGCCTCCATGACACCCACCACCCCCAGCCTCTTAGCGCTGGTGTCGGCAACCCTCAAGCTGAGCCCGCTCTTCCTGCTGCCACTCAGAGGCACACAAATACTGTAAATTATGCACGCCCACACACACACACATACACATCAATGTCTGCTTCATGCCACAGTTTAAAAGCAGGAGTGACCAAGGCCAAATCCTAGAGGGTGAATTGAGTAACACACCCCCTCGAACACGCATTTGCCTTCGCACTCCGAGCATACGCCATCATGAACGTCCTGCCCTGGTCTTTATGCCTAAGTCCTTTGCACTTTATATGGCTTCACAGGCAGAAAGGGCACCTGTCCATCACTGCATTTGTTCACCATCCCTAAATTAAGTCATTCATCATTATGCATGTCTCAGTCTGTCAATCATTCAATCAATTGGAACATTATTACAGTAATTTAAGAATCAGGCCCTCCAGCACAGAAAGTGAAAAGAGATGAAAGAAACTTTAAAACTTTTTGTGAATGGTGTTGATTTTTAGGCATTTGTTTATAATTATGTATATATATATTTAATAAATAGTTTATTATTGTTGGTATGCATAAATATGTATTTATTTATTTATTTTTGTAATTTTTTTTTGATATGCCTCAAAATTTCACTAGTTAGCAAAATGCACTTAAAGGAGAAGTGTGTCATTTTTTCAGTATTATTATCTTAATTATGAACACACTGGTATGTAGTGCAAACAGTTTTACCGTTTACTGCACGTTGTTATTTTCGTTGTTATTTCTCTATAGTAATTAGCAAATAGTTGTAATTGTAATTTAGTTGTAATTACTGTAACCTAACCCTTAAAAAATTAAATAAATATATATTTTTAATTATTTTCTTTACTTGTATACCATTTTTTACGAATAAGAGCATCCCCAAAATTTGATTTTGAGAGGTTTTGTCAGATTTATCACACTTCTGGATATAAATGTATAGTTAAGTAAAATCAATATACTTACATAATCTTTTAAAGGGATAGTTCACCTAAAAATAAAAATTCTGTCAGTTTCTGTCCTCTGTTGAGCACAAAAGAAGATATTTGGAAGAATGACAATAGACGGTAGTCATTGACTTCCATAGTATTTTTTTCCATACTATGGAAGTCAATGGCTAACTTCAACTGTTTGCTTACCAAACCAAAGGTTTGGAACAACTTGAGGCAACTTGAGTTTCATTTTTGGGTGAACAGTTCTTTTATGTTTTAATTTTAATTAGCTTAGAATGCTGCCAAGCTTTAAAAGATACTTTAATTTAGTTTTTATTAAATACGAAATAATTAAATTTAATATGTATTACTAAATATAATTATACACTCACTCAGAGATACAGCGAGATTAAATTAGTCAAATAATGTGTTGAACAAAAGCAGCATAAAAGAAAAGGCAGAACAGAAAGCATAGAAGCAGACACATTTCACTACAGGATATGTTCCCTTTTTCTGAACCCCTAAATGCATCTGTGTGTTCTCTGAAGGTCCGTTTTCCCACAGTGATCCTTCCTGGATGTGGACTAAATATCCTGCACCCACCCTGCCAAATGGTGTCTGATCCAGTCCAAATGTAGCAGGCCTCAAACCTTTGCCAAGTGTGTCACCATCAAGGGTCAGTATTCAGAAGCTACATTGAAAATAAAGTCCAGAGGCACTACAGGAAAACAACAGCCGCACACTCAGTTGCTCATAAATCTGTCAAAATTTGTAATGATTATGGGGGTAAAAAATTATAATGGTTTATTTACACAGTAATATTTTTGTATGTTTTCACATTCTGAGTTAGTGATGAAAATTGTTCAAAGTTGAAACTCTTAAATCTCATACAATTGGGTATAAATAATTATAAATTATAACAAGATAAATGGATGGAATTATATTTTTAAAGAGGTCCTATTATGCTTTTACAAAGTCTTGATTTTGCTTTGGGAGTGTACTAGAACATGCTCTCATGCTTGGTGGTTCGAAAAACGCATTTTTTTCACATAATTGTCATTATTACAATACCTTTCTCCCCAGCATGGAACAAATGACTCGATTAGTTCTGGGTTTGATGAAGGCCCGCCTTCCAAAAAACGAAATGTGCTGTGATTGGTTAGCTGTCCCACTGCGTTGTGATTGGTGAACAGTTAGACAGTGTTTCAGTACTGCCACGCCCCTAGCCAAAGCAGCAAGTTCCGTCTGCTCCGTTATAGTTAAGGATATATTAAGGCAGTGGTTCCCAAACTGGGGGGCGCAGAGTTATGATAAGGGGGGCGCGGCAAGGCTAGTGTACAGCCGATTTTTATAGGAATTCGAAAGAGATACACGGCCGAAAATATCTGCCGCGCAGTCTGGCAGTATTTAGCGCACACCGCTCAATGTGTGATACTCCGCTCAATATTCCGCTCTAATGTGCGTTCCGTTGAGTTGCTCACGGCCCATATGAATGCTCCACTCGTGCTCAACGGAAATACAAAGACCGCTCAAATAATGCGCCGACAGAAAATGTCTGTGTATACTTGTTCCTGTTTTCAATAGCATACTGTGCTGTAACATGCTGTAGTACTGCTGTACTGGACAACAATGCTAAAATGACGCTACCCTCTCCTGACGGTATGCTCTGCTCACATGCTCTGATAATAATAGCTTTGTAGGACTATACATTATTTTGATAATTAGTCGAAAACAAAAAATTTATATCTGATTCTGTTTCATAGAACTGAATAAAATAATATATTGAGATTTAATATTCATATATTTTCTGTCCAATTTTATTGTTACTTTCAATAAACGTGGTTAGTTTATTGGCTTGTGATTTTTTTATTCATTATCATTAATATTATTGAGTTAAATTAAAAAGTCTTACAAAATGACTATGTTAATTAATAAAATAATAAATAATTATTTCAAAGCAGTTTCAGCCAAGAATTTTCATTTAGGTACATCCCTAGATTTTTATGTAAAAAGAAACATTTTCAGGGTGATACAAGTGTATAATTTCCACTGTTGAATTATCTTGCTTATTATATGGCTACATCCCACATAAGTAAATAATTTAACACAAAATATGAATTTCATCATATTTTATTTCCTCAGGACGACTCGCAGTACCCACTGCAGCTGTCTGTTATCAGTTGTAGCGGTTTTTGTCCTAAAATAACAGACCACTAGATGGTGCAGTTGATATCAGAAATGAGAATTGCCGTTAGCCGAGTAAAATTATGAATGAATGACGCATAGTAGTTCTGCTCTAAGCATGGACAAGTTTTAGAAAAGACAACAAGAGCCAGGTAAACGTAAAGTATAGATGATGAATCTACTTCAAAGATCGCAACTAAAACAAAGATAAGAAAATATGAGAAAATCTGTTTAAAAAAACAGTGAATGCTGTTACATAGTACAAGAAATAGTACATAGTAAAGCTGCATGCTTTACTTTTAATGTTTCTACTCTAAAATTGACTAGTTCCTTGTTTAGTTTTTTTTCCAGTAAGTTATCACACACTGAATTTTAATTATTACGTTTCAAATAAATCCTTCTGATGTTGTGTTTATGTTTATGTGTGAATGCAGGGGTGGGGCTTGATTTTTTTTTATTCTGCAAAAGGGGGGCCCGGCAGAAAAAGTTTGGGAACCAATGTATTAAGGTATAGTTGATGCTACAGTAGTGTTGAATCCTACACGATATTTTCGTGCTAATTTATTTAATTATTTAAATACTTAGTTTCATTGCCCGAAACCAGCTCCAGCATAAAGATAAAAGCAGCCTAATGTTTGTAATATGACTTAATTTGTATTTAACATGACAACAGTTGAATACAAACATTGTAAGTTACTAATTATAATGCTTACATTTCCTTAGTTATTTAAAAAGCAGCAACAGAAAACGAGCAAAGAACATTAACATTGTCAAAGAACATCATCACTGATTAGCCTAGCCTAGTCTAGTGTAGTGTTGTCATGAGACCAACATTTTGACTTCGATACGATACCTGACTAAAATATCACGATACTTTGAAAAAAAAAAACATAGAACAACAGGAAAAGTAATTGAATAATAGATGATCCAAATGGAGACCATAGTTATTTTATCTATTAAAACAAAGCATTTCATCCCCCCCTTTAAAAAAATAAATAAATAAATAAAATAATATTAATCACATGCTAGTGCCACTACACAGGATTATGGTGAACAACTACCGAGCCGACAAGTATGTAGAGATCTTTGCTATATTGGTAAGTTAGCTTAAAGGATAAAGCCAAATCTTATTTCATGATATAGTAATTTTATTTCACAACAACACTTTATATCATGACATAGTCATTATTTATTTTATATTCTCTAGTGAATTTATAAACGATAATTAGATTTGATAAAGAATTAATTTATTATAGGATATTTATTTATTTTTTTCTTTTCTTTTTTTTTTCCAGAAATACTGTGTTGTGTATTTACAATTTTCTGGTAAATAAATTCTGGTCAATATATATATATTTTTTTTTCTGGTAAATATTCCTTAAACGTTGTTTTAATAATATTTTTATTATTATTAATAGCACCATCTTTACATTAAGTAATATATTAATATATTTCTGACTGCCAAGTTAAATCGAACTTTTATTTTGACGGTTGCTGTGAAGACCTTCGTTATATGACGGTATGACGGTAAAATGCTCACGAATTGACTCTCAGAGCAGTTCTAGAGATTATGTTCATGTGTTCATATACTCATATATTGAGGCGGCAGAGGCTGAAAACACTGCGAGCGTCTCGCATTTGTGTGTAGTAAACAAAACAGCGTCTGCGCCATTCACTAACATAGACATGCAGAAATACGGCTCTTATTAAAATGCATTCTCAAGGTATCGGTACTAGTAAAATGCGGAATCATACCATTTTTAAAAGCAGGGTATCGCGATACTTTTTAAGTACCAGTATATTTTGTGCAACACTAGTCTAGTGCAAGTTTATGCAACACTTGCGTTAAAAGTGAAGCTATTTACACTGTATGATGAATAAATCTCTTAACACACACTGCACACGTCTGTGGCGTGTTACAGCTCTGACGCGGCCACCGGAGCTGACTGCGGCCACTCTACACTCTTAAAAAGGTGCTTCACGATGCCATAGAAGAACCTTTTTTGTTTAAATGGTTCTATAAAGAACCTTTAACATCTGAAGGTTCTTTGTGACAAAGAAGGCTCTTCAGAGTCTAAAAAGGTAAGAAAGAGATGGTTCTTTAAAGAACCTTGGACTGAATGGTTCTTTGTGGAACTAAAAATGGTTCTTCTATGGCATCACTGTGAAGAACCTTTTAAAGCACCTTTATTTTTAAGAGTGTAGTCAATGGTTGTGTTTATACCAGCCGCACCATGGCTTGTTGAAGCGTTCCAGAAGCGGTTCTCCGCACTGCATCACTAAAGTTAGGCTAATCCCCCACTTCATCTCTAGCCACCCCCCAACCATTAGAATTTCCATAGGCGGGATTTATTTTAATGATATTCTAATGGGCCACATTATGACATTGTAACACCCGGAAAACAACGCTGTAGTCCAAAGGAGCCATTCGTTGCGGTTCTTGAAAAGGGATTTGGACTTTAAGATTTGTAACTTTGTAGGTCTTTTTTATGCCCAATCATACACACCACACAATGACTAAAATTCAAAAAGTGAAAAAGCATAATAGGACCCCTTTAGATTTTTTTTTTTACAAAATATTTGCTACATAAAATCTTGGAGTGGTACTTTTTATTAACCTTCATTTATACACATGCAATATTTTATCAAATTTGTATGCATAAATAAATACATTAATGAATTGTTTTAATGTATAATTAATACTATATAACATTACTATAAATATATAATAAACAAACAAATAGCTATTCAAAGTGTTTGTCAGTTTACAGTAAACTGTTTTTATCTGTCAAATCATTCCTGTGAATTTTTCATACCACTCACAACTTCCCTTTAACCTGTCATAAGCCTGTCAAAGCAGAGAGAGTGAGATGTATTTCACTTCAGCTCACCATCTGTGTTGTCCACTCAGTGCCGCTAGCCTAATAAATCTTCCTATATGTATAGTGTATATCAATATTTTGCAATATTAATGTTATGTTATTAAAAAAGTACAGTATGCACAATATTATGCAATAAAATCTTAATATAATCACATTTATAATAATAATATTTCATTAAGTGAAGCAAATAAGTGAGGAAAAGAAAATGGCAAGAAACCAGATGCATTAGCCTTGTTTGTGTGTGTGTGTGTTCCTGCTGTTCCCCAAGTATACACATTAATTTATTTTATTGAAAAAAGTGACTATCATGAGGTGGAAAATGATTAAATGTTAACTGACATCAGAAGTGTCTTTTTGAAGCCAACCTGCTTTTATTTGCCTGAGAGCTTGTATTACTCAAATTACCCACTTGCCACTTTTATGTGCCTTTGATTGTATCCTTATCCACATTTCCTTCCACATTGCCCAGCAACAATCCATTTCTGCTCTATAAGCACTGATGTCTTTTTCCACACTTACTGTCCGTGCTGTTTTCCTCCTGTCACTCCCTCCCTACACGTATTAAGATACAAAACTCCTCCTGCTCGTATTGCCTTGTTACAGGCCATATACAAAAGTGGATTTAATGGGCTTTTGCAGTGATTTATGGCTGTCACGACTCACCAACGCAAATGAGACTTGACACTGGCCCACATACTTTTTCCAGGCTACGAGCCAACAGATACAGACAGAGACACACTATTGCTCATTCATGATTTCAGTCAGAGCAGACACGGTGGGGCACGTCAGATCTCTCATGCGGTTTTTAACATCTTTGAGAGTCAGCTTTCTCCAAGCCGGTCGGTTCCCAAGAGGCTGCTGATTCTGCATTACATGCGATGACCCCTGTCTGACAGTAGACATGACAGTGGTGATGATTTCTTAATGTTCGCCAAGTGGGCGACAGTGGGGGGCGCGTTTTTGACATTAGGGAGTGACGGAGGAGAGAGCGGATTGTACGGTCCCTCGGCCAATAAGAGGAAGCTATGCATTGGGGGGGCGATCGTTTGGGGCCTGCGGAGCAAGCCAGAGGAATTCGGGAGAGCACAGCTGTGTTCGTCTGTCAAACGCAAACCCTAAACTGTCTGAAGAATAGATAAGCTTGGCATTTCGTCTGCAGGACCCCTCTTCACCTTCTCAGGCCAGACTGGTGGGCCGCATAGTAGAGTTCTACATGTTCAGAGTGTGCTAAACATTCCCCATCATTTACTACAGCAGCATTCCTGATTAAATGCTGAAATGACTTGAAAATGTGCAGTTGTTTCCCTTATGTCAGTGCAATTCATTTTTTAGAACTCATTTTACTTTCATAATCTAACAGAATTTTGAGTGAAGCCAGATTTAATGTGTGTTCGTTAATTTTCTTGTTGTGAATGATTAAATGTTAATTGTCTTCATCATTTTTTATCTGAAATTAAAATACAATAACTTGCTCTGAAATTCTTTTTCTCTCTCTGTCAGCAGTTGGGCCGTACAGGTTACTAAATAGTGTTCATCAATAGCCAAATAGCTACTTAGGGATTGTTTTTAAAGGGATAGCTCACAAAAACGAAAAGTCTTCTGTCATCAAAATATCAATGTAAAATACTAAATAAAAAAAATAAAAATGAAAATGAACAAAAGTTCTTTCTAGAAATAGAATTAGAATATAATTATTATATTTAAGTATATTTGTGTATATATAGACACAATTTTATAATAATTTACAATTTTGTTTTTCAATTTTCATTACAGAAATTGAACAAAATTAGAAAGAGAGAAATTTAACGTATATTATATACACACTAATTAATAAAATTATATATATATCATTTATACAATAAAAAATGTTATTTGTATTTGAATTTTATAATAATTCATCATTCTATTTTCATTATATATATAATATTATTTTAATTCTATTAATAAATGATAATATATATATATGTATAATTTCTATAATCAAAATTTGTATTTTAATTTTATAATTATTTTCTTGCCAAGCATGTATAAACACACAATTTTCTTATCAATTTTTCATTATAGAAATATATTAAAATTAATAAAATAATATATATATATATATATATATATATATATATGTAAGTTTTATAGTAGAATAGAAATAGAATAAACAGAATAGAAATAGAATAAAATGTAAAATGTAAAAAATACACACAGTTTGTTTTTAATTTATTTATAATAAAACCATTTAATTTATATGTTACCGTTAAGCACATTTTAGTTTACAAATTTAGCTTACCTTTTCTTAGACTGTAATTTATTTATTAGTTTATTTATTAGCTTATTTATTCATTAAAAAAAAAAAAATTACGCAACTGAAAACACAGTTCTGTTCTTGACGATTCTGTTCTTGACGATGCGCACAAAAAGTATTTTTATTAAGATTTCTCCGTTTTTTTTTTTTTTGTTTCTAAGAAGACTTGCAGTAAGAAAGGTCATGTCTGGAGCCCTGGATATGTCTGCATGTGGGTCTCTCCTTCGTCTTTAACAATGTACAACTTAGCGCCTCAAGCTTGCACACTGTCGCTACATTTATGGAGGTGACACAGGGTTCAGAGGCTCGTTGGGGAACGCAAACCTCATGACAATAGCAGATTCGCATTCAAAAATGAATGTGCATGTGGAAAATCCCTTTTGATGGATGTGGCCTCCTTATTGTTATGTTAAAAAAGTAGGTGTTAACTCTCATGTTTAACGGAACGAACTGCCACATGTGTGCTGTAAGACTTAGGGACATAAATCGCAAAATTGCTGATTGAAAGACCTTATGGACATCGACAAGTCTTCTCCCCTTTCCGAGAGACTCAGCATTGATTACCAGCTAATTATAAACGAAGGAAGTGGCAGCTTGTTTGTTTCTAGGGTTGCAGTGGAATACATTTGCACTTCTCCAGGAGATCATGTGATATCGGGTGAGAATTCCGCAGAGCACTAAGTGCTACCTTCTCCGCTCTCTTCTTCTCCTTCACTCTGGTTGTCTGTCTCTCACTCCTCTAACGCTCTCTCTCTACACCTTTTAATTCTGCCACCGCTCCGACGACCCCCCTGCCCGCGTTCACAGCCCCCGTAGGTGGTGCCTCCCAAAAGCCTTCTTTCACACCCAAAGTGGAGTTTCAAATAAACATATGTTGCGTTAATTAGGTTCCCGTGCCTGACAGGAAGGCCTAGTGTAAGGGCTGACTTGAAGAAACATATGCTGCTAAGTCTCTCTAATCAGAGCTATTCACACGGTGATTATTAGACATGTCGTACTCATGTCCTCATCCAGCTTAGCATGTTCACCAGCAATGAACACCAGTCAATCAATGTATTCTCTTTGGAGTTCATAGTAAAATCACATATTCATTTGAGTATCACCATCTGAAAGTGTAATAGAGTATACAGTATTGCTAATGGCATGAAAATCAGTTTTTTCAACATGAAAATTTAAGCTAAAATGTATATATTTGTGAATATTTTTAAATGTTGTAACTGCTAACCATTTGAATCCACTTCACTCTAAAAAAAATCAACCCAGCGCTGGGTAAAATATGGACAAACCCAGCAAATGGGTCATTTTGACCCATCAGTAACCTAGCCAATGGGTAATTTTATTTAACTGAATTGTTTTTAAAAAATTACTAGCAATAGTTGAGTTGAATAAACCTACCCAGAAGGTTGAGTTAAACATTTCACCTAACTGCTAGTTCAAAACAAGCCCATCGCTGGGTTTATCCATATCTCACCCAGCATTTTTAGAGTGTTTATTAATTTAATTTAATTTGGAGTGTTCATTTAAATATTTTTAAATAATTAAATAATTATTTAAACAATTAATATATTCTGTCATTTAATATAATTATAATTATAATACATTCTTAATGCTGTTAATAGTACTCTTTAAAATGCTGGGTTAAATACAACCCAGCGCTGGGTAAAATATGGACAAACCCAGCAAATGGGTCATTTTGACCCATCAGTAACCCAACCAATGGGTAATTTTATTTAACTGAATTGTTTTTAAAAATTACTAGCAATAGTTGAGTTGAATAAACCTACTCAGAAGGCTGAGTTAAACATTTCACCTAACTGCTAGTTCAGAACAAGCCCATCACTGGGTTTATCCATATTTCACCCAGCATTTTTTTAGAGTGTTTATTAATTTAATTTAATTTAATTTAATTTAATTTAATTTAATTTAATTTGGAGTGTTCATTTAAATATTTTAAAATAATTAAATAATTAATTAAACAATTAATATATTCTGTCATTTAATATAATTATAATTATAATACATTCTTAATGCTGTTGATAGTACTCTTTAAAATGCTGGGTTAAATACAACTCAGCGCTGGGTAAAATATGGACAAACCCAGCAAATGGGTTGTTTTGACCCATCAGTAACCCAACCAATGGGTAATTTTATTTAATTGAATTGTTTTTTAAAAAAATACTAGCAATAGTTGAGTTGAATAAACCTACCCAGAAGGTTGAGTTAAACATTTCACCTAACTGCAAGTTCAGAACAAGCCCATCGCTGGGTTTATCCATATTTCACCCAGCATTTTTTAGGGTGTTTATTAATTTAATTTAATTTAATTTAATTTAATCTGGAGTGTTCATTAAAATAGTTAATTTAAATATTTTTAAATAATTAATTAAACAATTCATATATTCTGTCATTTAATATAATTATAATGATAATACATTCTTAATGCTGTTAATAGTACTATAAAATATGGACAAACTCAGCAACTAGGTTGTTTTGACTCAGCGGTCGGGTTAAATGTTTAAGCCAACCTTCTGGGTAGTTTATTTAACTCAACTATTGTTTAAAAATTACTATATGGCTGGTTTAAAATGAACGCAAAGTAGGTTGTTAATTAAAAATTAGACACATAAGTTCTAGAGGCATCAGCAATAATCAAAAAGTGAATATAATAAGCAATTTAAAAATATATATTATTTAATGATGTTTTTATTCAACTTAGTAAATTAGTAAATGATGATTTATCGAACATATTAAAAAATGTTCATTTCCAACCTGGGTTCATTTTAGGCATGAAATATACTATATATGACCCTGGACCACAAAACCAGTCTTAAGTCGCTGGTGTATGTTTGTAGCAATAGCCAAAAATACATTGTATGGGTCAAAATTATTGATTTTGATTGGCAATTAAGTAAAAATCATGTTTCATGAAGATATTTTGTAAAATTCCAGCTGCAAATATATCAAAACTTATTTTTTGATTAGTAATATGCATTATTAAGAACTTCATTTGGACAACTTTAAAGGCGATTTTCTCAATATTTAGATTTTTTTTACACCCTCAGATTCCAAATGTCCAGATGTGCCAAATATTGTCCTGTCCTAACAAACCATACATCAATGGAAAGCTTATTTATTCAGCTTAGCTGATGTATAAATCTCAGTTTTGAAAAATGGACCCTTATGACTGGTTTTGTGGTTCAGGTTTACAAATGGCTGGTTTAAAATGAAGGCAAAATAGGTTGTAAATTAAAAATCAGACACATAATTACTAGAGGCATCTGCAATAATCAAAAGGTGAACATTTATTATTAAGCAATTTAAAAAATGTTTATTATTTAATGATTTTTTATTCAACTTAGTAAATTAGTAAATGTTGATTTATTGAACATATTAAAAAAAAATTATTTCCAATCTATTTTGGGTTCATTTTAAACAAGAAATATAGTCATTTTTAAACAATACTTGAGTTAAATAAAACTATCCAGAAGTTTAGGTTAAACATTTAACCCAGCTGCCTTGTTTGTCCATATTTCACCCAGCGCTGGGTTGTTTTTAACCCAGCATTTTTAGTTTTAGGTTAGTGTGTCACATTGTTTTGACACATTGTTTCCTATAGACAAATGAAAGTTAAGCTTGTACTAATTTTATGCGTATTAATTGGAAAATCCCTCTTTCTATTATGTGGATATTACGTGTCATAGTGCAGGACATTAAATACATAATTAATGTAGGTGGTAGAATGCAAAGCTCAAGCTTGAAAATATTTTACTTGCTTCTTCTTGGGGTCCTTATAGAAAAAGTACAAAAACTTTTTTAAAAGCATCACCAAGAGATTGCCAATTTAGAAATGATTGTTGTAACTGTTTTCTCAAGTATACATGATGATGTTGTTGATGTGTTATTGTCTTTTTTACATTTATTCAGCAATATGATGACCAATTTAAGAAAACAGGCCAAAATTAGATAATATATTTTTAGTACATTCCTTGTCAGTGTTCATAATGATGACAGTACTGCAGGATAATTTATCAAATTTAATTTAAGTTTCTAAAGTAAGATTATAGATCATTTAATGAACAAAATGCGTTCTTTGCTCTCCAAAACATTATCTGAAGACAATAAAAGAACAAAAATAAAACAGGCCTATTTAAGCTCGAAGTGTGTTTTAATAAATTAGACTAAAGTCCAAAATGAAGTAAATAGGAAAAGGAAGTGAGACGTGACATTTTACAAGTGCTGCTTTGACAACTTGGGTACCACGTATTATGACTGATGGGGCGCAGGCATGGTCTGGGTCCATCTGAGCATTAGGCGCGCTCAAGTTTCTGCAAGGCCTTCGACTAGGCCCTGTGCCCTCCTCTCCCCTCCGTAACACTGTGACAAGAGTCACAGGGTATTGTGGAAAGAGAGAACACTGACTGAAACCACCACAGCTGCATACAGCTGAAGGTATATTGCCTAACAGAGCATTCATCGTTACTGATGGAAAATCTCAAATGTATAGATAAAACTTTAGCACAGGATGAGTCAAAATTACACCTCACCACACTAACCCACCACATGAAATCTCTCAACTCCTGAAACTGCAGGAAGATGAAGTGTGATAAAGAAATCCAGCAATCTTTCACATCATTCTCTGATTGATAGTCAACTGAAAGGACATGATTTTAGGAGAGCTTTGCTTTCAAAACCAAACACATCTCACCAATTTTTCGCCAAATCAGTATGTTAAATCCTGGTGATATCATTAACATTATACATCTGTCACTCTGACCACAGATATGAATATGGCTTCATAAAAAAAAAAAAAACTTGCTGCTATCGTTTATGCCTTGTACAATACATAATGGTGTTACTGAGGGAACACCGACGCAATATTCAGAAAAGAAGAACTGAATAATTTGATTGTCATCTCCCCTCATGTTATTGCTACAATAAAAGTACATATAGAGCTACATAGAGAAAGTAGAGTTGTGCTAATATAAAATCCCTCCTCCCACACACTGTGAACAGAGAACTACCATACACCTGTGACAACTGCACCAACTAGATCTGAGATTGCGTGGCGTTCAAAGCCACCTGCGTAAATGCTTAAAAGACTGCCGGGCAGATTGTTGCGTGTGGTGTGTGATTTGTTTAATTGCTGATACAGTAGATGAGGGGTGTTTGTGCGTACCATTTGTGTTCTGTACGGCTGTGGTGAACGTCGCCTGTGGGGGACCAACTTAACTAAGGCCTAAAAGGTGCCTGTCACCCCCACAGGGCAGGTGGAGAGTATAAGCACCCGGCCTTGTGGGTGCCTCACTGGGGACAATACGCTATCATCCAGGGTGTCAACACCAATGAGTTCAGCTGGTGACCTTGTGAGTTCACCTTGCTAGGAGAAACACAGGAAGCTGAATTAGAGAAATGACAGTGCGGCAAGGCAACTGTGTCATACCTGCACTGGGGGGACACTGAGTAAGTGTGTGTGTATGTGTGTAATAATGCAATAGGGTATTGTAATTCACATTTTTCAATGCACAAAACCAGTCTTAAGTAGCACGGGTATATTTGTAGCAATAGCCAACAATACACTGTATGGGTCAAAAATATCATTTATTTTATGCCAAGAATCATTAGGATATTAAGTAAAGATCATGTTCTATGAAGATTTTTTGTACATTTTTTTACTGTAAATATATCAAAACTTAATATTTGTGTTTGATTAATAATATGCATTTCTAAGAACTTCATTTGGACCACTTCAAAGGCGATTTTCTCAGTATTTTGATTTTTTTACACCCTCAGATTTTCAAATAGTTGTATCTCTGCCAAATAATGTACTATCCTAACAAATAACATAAACCTCAATTTCAAAAATGTGACCCTTATGACTGGTTTTGTGGTGCTGGGTCACAAATGATGTGTATAGTGTTTACAAATGGCTTAAATGCAACTGAACTGTAAGAAAATAAAAAGAAAAAAAGTTTTCTTTCAAACAGCAACTAAATAACTGTTAACACAACATCTTCACATTACAACATCAAGTGAGGAAACTAAAAGATTTTTAAACTGTTTGTATATTTTACAAAAGAATACATTTTATAAAACAATACATGTAATTTTAGTATTTATTAACAGTTTTATTTATTAAGTATTTTTTAGAAAATAGCAGAAAGAAAATATGACAAAATGAAGCCACTGGATATTCTTTGAATATCTACATATGGAGTATTGTATGTGGCATATTACAATATTTATATTTAATGCTTTTTTTACTATCATATTTGTATTTATGATATCGCTAGTCATTAGAAAGTTTTGCCAGTTTTTGGAAAATACACTTATAATACACTTTAAGGCATCATGTGTGTACAGTTACTAAAATGCCATCCAATACTGCTGAAAACATCAACATGTAACTTAATTTTGTACATGTACAACAGGTTAATAAAAATAAATTAAAAACCAGTGCACTTAATAACATACATGTAATATTTTTTCTGTAAAACGTCAATACATGACAAAAAAAAAAAAAAAATCGTGTGCTTGAGTGAGAATGAATGTTATAAACTTAAGTTTCAAAAAGAAAAATATTAATTTAAAATATGGAAAACGACTCACTCTCTGTGATTTGTGTTGCTCTGGTCTTCCACATATCATTAATCAACACCTGCAAACACATCTAATGAATATATGAATTACATCTTAATATAACGCTATGTTTTTAGTTAGATATATAGCTACAGTAGTTAAAGGCTAATTGTTTTTTATTAAAAAACTAATACAAAATACGTTTTTGAATACACACATACCTTAATGCGCATAAATATTTTTTTTTTACTCAGTATATACTCAGTGAATATACATTATAAAGACTGTTGAGTTCTCTTAAGTGAGTATCAAACCGAAGCCCCCCGTAAATAGGGGAAGGCCCGTCCTAGAGCATCAAGCCTATCACGCCCAGTCTAAAAGTAAAGCCCACCTCCGGACCAATTGCCATTCGAGATATGGATATATCATAGAGTCTTATCATGTGTTTAAAGTCCGATTCCTATTCCAAAAACACAGTGGCAATGTCTTCAACATATTAAGATAAATCAAAGTGAAGACGTCCCAAGTAGTTTAAAACTAGATTACACGTTGCGTTTTGCTGACAAGCTCCACAGTCTATAGAGAGTTTGTGTTGGAGTCTGATTTTAAATGTTAAAGCATACGGACGGTAAACCTATGACACCTCTAGTGAGCTCGGACCGATGCTGCAGATGGGCGGCATAGGCAGGAATTTGTATCTCAATATGTTGAATGGAACAGAGGCGCAAAGTTTCGCCAAAGACGCAGAATTAAACAGCCACCTGCACCGAAACCGCGACTTACCGGACTTCAAAATGGGCATCCAAGACACGAGGTTTTACTACCAGGACTCGATTCCAAATGGACAGGACAGTTTGACGTTGCCGTTCCACGCTGAACACCACCAAAGTGCCGGAGCGCAGACGGGGAGGTTTTACGCACCGGCTCCGCTCGGCAGCTGTCACTTCACCAGCCGGAGCGGGACGGGACATACTTACGTTCCAGCCGGAGCCGATGCGTATTCTTCAGTCAACGGTAAAGACGTGTACCCGAGCAGCGCAGACGGCTACCCGGCGTCTTTTCAGCACGGGTACCCGCGAACACCGATGTACACTTTACCTGGTCTACAGGTGTCCGGGAAGACTCATGTGCTCCTCAACAACTACCCGCTGTGGGCAAAGTTCCACAAGTACCAGACGGAGATGATTATAACGAAACAGGGACGGTAAGACGCATTATGGATTGTCACTCTTTAACGTAGACGTCGTTATCATGGTAAAGTTTTTTTTACGCGTAACAGCATGGATCATAATATGAATGTTTATTCCTCTTACTTACGCACTTATCTAAATCCCAGCTGTGCCAGCCAGGGCAGATGGGCATGAAATCGAGTCCTTGACATATGTGCCGTAAATTTAGACGCCTAATTACAGAGATCTTTTGATCTGATCTTTTTTCTCCAGACCGCGACCTGGTTTCAGTTATTGTCAAAAGTAAACAAATACTGCAATTTGTCAAATTTTCTCACTGTACCTAGATGCACTTTGACACAAATCTTTGAAAGTGAATTACCTCATTTCTGGAACAATTCTGACAGGAGTTTCCAAAAACGTATTTTGGTTACGTTGTTTTTAAAAACAGAATAATGACGGCAGTGTTTTGAAAGAACGTGATGTTCAAACTTAGTTATCATGTTTACAGTGTGAATAATTAAAAAACGCACTGTTAATTGAAAATATTGTGATTTATAAACCACTGGTGGTGTTCCCTAGGGACCCTAGAGAGGGAGGAAAGTGCTTGTGGGGACGTTTGACAGGTCACCGAGCATTAATAACTAAACATGTCCCTGATGATTATAATGTGCAGATGTGCAACACATTTTAGAGCTGCTTTCCAGGCATACATTAGATACAGCCATTACATAATGGATTTAAAATGTTGACTGATAAAACTACATAATTGTTTCTAAGTAGGCCCTTGTATGTCAGTTTGATAATATTTATCACAAATTCTTGCATATGTTAAAAAATTAAATAAATTAAAAACGCTGAAAACTGTTGCATTGAACTATAATATCTAAAATGATCACACTTGTTAAAATGTATTAGAATTGACAGCATTTGAAAAAACAAACAAACAAACAAACAAACAAAAAAAAACGCTTACACTTTAAGTCCATAGGAGTTATTAAAAAATTATTCAGAAGACAAAAAAAATAAACACTTGTAATCTGGTAATTTATACAACATTTTAAATATGCATACATGACATATATATTAAATTAAATGGTAAGAAATAATACACATTTTAAATATGGTATTAAAAGCAGATCTAACCTTGTAATGGAAAGGTGGTAAAATGTTTTGTCCTTAACCGCTGACTGAATTTCACATAATGCTTCTACACTAATTTTATATTATATATCATAGCAGTGAAATCCTGACCGTGATAACGCTTTAAAAATTCCCACTGATGTCATAGTTATCATTTATGACTTTCATTATTTTATTTTGTACTGTACTGTACATACTGTATGTGACAGATAAAAACTAATACATCATAGTCACATTTTTTTAAAACAAAGATATGTATTTTTTTTCTTAATATTATTATTATTTATAGTTTGGTAGCTTTTACGCAGATATACGTGCGTCTGTGTGTACAACAGCTACAATTGTTTGTGAGTGTGTAAGTGTGTGAATGCAAGCTTTTGTAACCTGTAACCTACTGGCAGATGCCTTGAAATGTTTGCAAACGTCTTCACAACTGTGCTCATAGCATTCAGAATAATTCAGAAAGACAGAATTTAAACGGTGCATATATTGTGTAGTTTATTAATGGTATACTTTAAAGATGTTACACAAACAATACTTGTATGTACAAGTGTATGAGTAACAATTAAACTGACTATTGTGAGAATTGAAAAGCTTGTAGATGATTAATACTTGATCTTTAAGCAAGCAAACCTTGTTTGTTTTGATTCAGCATATTGATTATTTTTTTTGCATTTGAATTCTGTTTGTGTCTAATCTAGTAAAGCTATCTTGTCACATGCTAGAGGCTGCATCAGTTTGAGTCAGTTTCTTATTTTTTGTGAATTATTATTACGTTCTTGTTTACAACATGAGGGTTATTCATTGGTTCTCATTGCCAGTGAGTGTCAGAGCTCAGGTAATTCTGCCCAAGACAGGAAGTGGAAAAGTAAGGAGGAGGGGGTGGTGCATTTGGGGGTAAAGTTGGTTGAGCACCACTGAGACTCTGATGGCCATACACATCAGTGGAGGTTGCTTTGAAGTACAGGAAATGAAGGAAGGCACTTTCTTCCTCTCTCTCGCTCTCTTTCTCGCTTTTTCTTTGCTCTCTCTCCTCTGGTCTGGTACCTTGTGAGTGCAGTGATGCACGTTTCCTCAGAAGTCGAGGTGCAGTCCGAGTCGAGGCTTTGAAATGCACCGTAAGGCCCATAGCTTGAGACGAGTGCAGAGGTCTTCGGCCCCTTTTCAAGTCGAAACTCTAAAACTAGCCCCTAACCTAACCCCTGCCACCAGGTTTCTTAAACATAAACAGGCATGGGGCCACCGGCTCTAAACATAGATTGGTGTAGGTGAGCGTTGTCTTGCTTTTATGCTAGTCTGCGATCCAAATAAGGCAACAAGCGAGTGCCAGACTAATAACTGGACTGAAATTCATGAAAAATGTTCCTTCACGGAACATCAGTGGGAGGGATATGCAACCATAGATAATCCATTCCACTGCATGCTCCGTGGCTGATAAATACTGGAGTGAAAGAAAAATGTATTGTCAAGCGCATCTGCAACATGCCTGAAAAGAGGAACTAGGGTTTTTTACTCTCATTACAAAAGTCAATATATAAAGTTATAAAAGATATAATCTGGCCTCAGGTGCTTGTATAGGAGATGTGAATCAGTAGGTTCTTCGTAGTTTTGATGGAGAAGTCATGGGTCTGTGCATTACGTATAAATAAAACTGGCTTTCTGCTTCAGTGGATTCACATGTCTCATATTTAACGCCACAAAAAGCTTGAAATTTTCCAAGCATTTGCTTATGCCAGTGAGGTCTAAAATTGCGTAGTGAAACTCTGAGGAACTTCTTTACACTTTCTATACTTAGCACGGTATAGCAAAATATACTGCAAAATGAAAATAAACCATGCAGCACAGCAAAAAGTTGGACGTAAATAATTTATCTGGCCTTTATTTGCCCTCCCTTAAATCTTAGCAATAAAGACGGCAGTTATAAAGAGTTCTGTCATTATTTACCCACCCTCATGTCGTTGCAAACATGTATGACTTCTCAAAAATATTTTGAGAAATGTCTCAGTGAATTTTTGTATTTCAAAAGAAGTCAGTGGTACACAAGAAAATCAAAAATCAAATTTCAGTCTATAATTTATTGCCATTTCTTTGTAATTATTTGTGAAATTTACCAGCAATTTCTGAAAATAGTTTTAAAGTAAATTCTTTAAAAAACATTTTTTTCAGTGTAGAGTTTAAAAAAAAAACAGCAAACCAAGTGGCATCTGCAAACACTTGGAACTAGCTTTTTCTGAGGCATTTTTTAATTACTAGATCTCAATGTGATTTTACTGGATTTAAGAAGTTCACAAAAAAGTAGCAGAGTAACCGCAGATGTATTTCATTGCATGAGCAATGAGCACTAAGTTAAACCACCAAAAAGTGTTCAAAATCTATAATAATGTTCATATAAAACCTAACAAACTTTTTTTGTGTTGTGTGTTGCTTGAAAAGTGCTATATCTCTTTGCAAAAAAAAAACAAAAACAAAACAAAACGAAAAAAACCCTGAACCACAAAACCAGTTCTAAGTAGCACAGGTATCTTTGTAGGAATGGCCAAAAATACACTGTATGGGGCAAAATTATCGATTTTTCTTTTATGCCAAAAATCATTAGGATATTAAGTAAAGATCATGTTCCATGAGCATATTTTGTAAATTCCCTAACGTAAATATATCAAAACTTAATTTTTGATTAGTAATATGCATTGCTAAGAACTTCATTTGGACAACTTTAAAGGAGAGTTTCTCAGTATTTACAGACAACTATACATCAATGGAAGGCTTATTTGATGTATAAATCTCTTTTATTTTTAAAAAATGACCCTTATGACTGGTTTTGTGGTCCAGGGTCACATATTATTGTACATTTTTAGGTGTGCTACTTATACTTTTTCATGCTGCTTTATATATGCATGTATAAAGACTTACAGCAAGAGCAACCCATGCAATGTCAGTGCATTAGCTTTGTTAATATTCTTAAGGTCGTCCAGGCGCTGCATAAAATGCAGTCTCTCCCCCCTGCACCACTCAAGGTCTCTCTGCCTGTAGCCTCTGAGCTTTCTTTCTTTTTTTTTTCTCAACTAACAATCACTTCCTGTTCAGCTGTATATGGTAGCATGGAGTATGCAGTCTTGCTGCAAAAAGCCAGACCTCAGAAGCAACAAACTTGTTGAATCGTCTCTGCTCACTCCAGGACAGGCCGATCGGCGTGTACATGAATCCAGCAGGATCCCATCAAGCAGCACTGACAGAAACAGATGAGTTGTGACAGTAGCTCATCAGTAGAACACCATCAAGATCAAAGGGATTGCATGTTGCTGTGGTTGCTGGCTGCTCCATTTCCAGCCACTGTTTTTCAGCAGCCGTGCTACAAAATCATCTCTACAGCTATGACGGTTCTCCAACATCAGCAAATATATGGTGGTTTCTGAACGTAACCACATTCACATAATAGCTTACAATAACCACGTAAACATGCCATGCTTACTGTACATGTCAGTCTGCATGTGTCATGTTTAATATTTTACCTTGACATATAAAAAAGCGAACGAAAAAGCTGTGTTTTCAGATGATCAAGACTGTGAGGATGACATAAACTGAAGCTGAACTTCTGTCCTGGCGAATTAGTGACAGGAAGCCCCTCACCAGTCGATATCCAGACAGTTATTTTTGAGTGTCCCTTCTTGTCTTGATCACATCTGCTAAGGGGAAGCACATACATGTATGGAAAACTGCACCTTCCTAAAGTCCTAGACAGCAGAGGTGGCATTTTTGTTTGGCAACCACCCACTAGCTCGTTCACGACTCCATCACTGAGTCAAGGAGTGGCAGATAAGTTTCCAAAGGTTAACCTCTAACTTTTTTTTGTCGTAGACCTTAACCTCCCACTCATGCAAAACATTCCTCTCAGTGGCAAACCCACTGGTTTCCCCCTCTCCAGGTACTGATTTCTTATAAATGTCTCATTTTAAATAAGTATGACAATTTCTGAGGCTCAGTCAGATGAGGAAAGTGACTGCCACAGACGGTATAGTTATAACTCAGAGAGAGGAGGTAGCGCATGAGCGTTGAATGATACAGAGACGATTCTGGTTTCTGTTTTCACTTATATTGACAACTGATGTGGAAGAAGAAACCCTTCACCTGCTCGGTCTCTTCACCACCACAAGGCCCCACAATGCCAGGCTACATCTGAGAATGATGATTGATTACAGCTGCCCGTGGGTGGGCAGTTTGTCCGCTTGTGTTATGCCGCCCTGAGCGTCATCGTCCTCGTGCTCTGATCCTCGATAGGCGTCCTTTACCCTACTTGAAAAGAGAAGTTGTGAAACTGAACTTATTTCAGGTCAAAATATCTCTTAATTCTTTCTTCCAAAGCAGGCTCTTTCCACTCACTGAAGCAAATCTAACTTCTTGGAAACACAAAATGAGATATTTATCAGAACATGCAAGCTGCACTTTTGTACAAAACAGAAGTAGGCTGTAAAAAAAAGTACACTGTAAAAAACGGTTGTGATTTTAACAGTGAAAGACTAAAAAAATGCTACAGTAAAGTATAGGTGTAGGTTCACTTACTATTTACGGTGAAGAAATTGTTATGGACATTTCATGTAAATTTACAGTAAAAAAACAGTTTTTGGAGTGAAAAAGAACATATAAATTACAGTGAAAAACCATAAATGGGCCTTCCCAAAATTCCCTGTGTTACAGTTCACATTTGATGGTTTTTCATTGAAATAACTATGTTTTTTCTTGATATTTATGTTCATTAGGGTTGTATGTTACAACTAATGTTGTTAAATGAATATTTATTGCATTTGTTCAGTATCATGCCGGTGTTTAGTATTTGTGTGAATGAAACATTTTTCAGTACTTCACTAGGTTTATATCAGTTAATGAAATATGTTTTTTAAATGTAAATCTACATTATATCTTCAAAACCTAAATTGTTGCTACTGTATTTTTTACAGTAAAATTCTGGCAACCGCAGCTACTAATTTTTTACCATAAATTTTACAGATTTTTTTTTACAGTGTAAAGAAACGTAACAACGCACAGTTGTTATATGTTGTTATGTGTTGTTATACTTTTCACATTTTTACATCCACATGAGATATGTATAATTTTTTGGGTGCACTGTTTCTTTAAATGATTCATTTACGTAATTGGCAAACCATAACCCTAATGTTTGTTTTAATGATAAACAGTCGTTTTATCATTGTTTTAGGGTTAGTTTTGTTACTTACACAGACTGATAGGAAATTGTTCAAAAATTTGGCTTCATAAGATTTTTTTATATTTTCAAAATAAGTCTCCAAGGATGAACTTATTTGATCAAAAATTGAATAAAATAACAATATTTGGTTGACGCCAATAGCCTTGTGGGCAGTACACCGACATATGGTGTAGTTGTTCCTTGGGTGTCCCAAGATCGAATCCTGCCTTGTGGACCTTTCCTGATCCCTCCCACCCCACTGCCCCCTCTCTCTCTCTCCCGCTCACTTCCTATCCTATCAATGAATATGAAAACAAAAAAACAATATTACTACAATTTAAAATAACAGTTTTGCATTTTTATTATATTTTAAAATGTAATTTATTCCTGTGAAGGCAAAGCTGAATTTTCAGCATCTTTACTCCAGTCTGTCACATGATCCTTCAGAAATCGTTCTAATATGCTGATTTGGTGAAAAAAAATAAAAACATTTCCTATTATTATGTTGATAGCTGTGCTGCTTAATATTTTTTTGAGTTCTTTAATGAATGGATATTTAATATTTATATTATTTAAACATTACATTTTGGCAACACTTTACAATAAGGTGTCATTTGTTTACATTAGTTAATGTGTTAATTAACATGAACGAACAATGAAGAATACATTTATTACAGTATTTATTTATCTTTGTTCATGTTAGGGTAATAAAAATACAGTAGTTCATTGTTTGTTCATGTTAGTACACAGTGCATTATCTAATGTTAACAAACACAACTTGTGATTTTAATAAAGCATTAGTAAATGATGAAACTGACATTAACTAAATTAATAAATCCTGTATATGTATTGTCCATTCTTAGTATATGTTAACTAACATACATAATGTTAACTAATGAACCTTATTGTAAAGTGTTACCATTTTTTTTGTATCAGTGTAAAAGGCTTTACTGTCACTTTTGGTCACAATTTAATGCATCCTTGCTGAAAAATAAATAATAATTTATTTAAAAAAAGAAATATATAAACAAAATCTGAACCCAAACTTTTGTACGGTACATGTACGTGCCGTTTTGCTAATGTTAAAAAGTATTTCAAGATTAAAATTGATTCTTATCTGTCAACCAACAATTTCCATATCCTTGTACAAAGTCAAAACTTGTTTTTTTTTTCTATATAAAGCAGAACTAATTCCAATAATCTGACCCCCATGCGCTCTTCCCAATGGGAAAAGGTGTACAGTTTCACTCAGCAATCTCACAGGCACAGGAGACAGAACAAGATCGAGAGTGAGAGATTTTTATAAACATACTCACAATCCATTCTGAGCCATATACAAATGATTTGGTATGTATCCAATTCATGGAATTGATACAGACACAGATATGAGCAGACAACTGCACTTGAGTGTCACCTGACAGGAGCATCCGGCTGAGGGGAAACATACAAGCATGAGCAGTAGCCCGCAACTGTTGAATCTACTGAATGAGAGGCAGCCATGTGGCATATAGACGTCATCTCTGAAGTGTATTAGTGAGAGCGAAAGCAACATAGTATTGGGTGAAGCTGAATTAAAGCCAGCATGGCTGATATGGATGGTTTGTTTTATCACAAGTGGTGCCCAGGCAGAGAAAAACAGAAGTTGCAGATTTCATACTAGGTCCTAAGTCACGTTTTTTCTGCTGAGGGACATACTGACCTCCCAGTTACCTCCTCTCCATCTCTGTACCGTGATCAAAATCTGTCTAGCAAGGAAAACTACAGCATTCAAGCAGATGCATCTCCCAACATATTTTATTAATTGTCATATTAAAGATTCACACACAGCCTGCTCCCAGTCACCTTTCTATCATAAGGTCTGTGCCTTCGTAACTATTGCTTACCACTAAATACGACCTGCATATATACAAGCATATTCAAATAAGTATCATGAATTTCTTTTATTGTATCGCATGATTTATTTTAAACCATTTCTGCATATTTTTAGATTGCAATCATCTAAGCATGAACTATATAAAGGATAGCGTAAGATTGTGTCATGTTTACTATTTCCTAAAGAGAAGAGCGTCACCTTGTCATTTCTTTAAACAAAATTTCCTTTGACAAACTTTCAGAATGAATATTTGAAAAAAAAAAATGCATTGCATTAATTACTATATTAATTTGACCTGGATATTGATTTAACATTGACAAAATGTATTTATTATAGTTATTTTATATAAAAGGAAACACAATGCATTAAGGGGGGTGAAAACTTTTTGAATTTGAAGATCAGGGTAAATTTTATTTATTTTGTCTTCTGGGACACATGTAAACATCTTCTGTAGCTTCTAAAGGGCAGTACTAAATGAAAAAAATATTTAGGCAAAATAAGAAAAATATACACATCTGCATTAATAGCCGGGGTGTGAAAACTTTTGAACAGGATGAAGATGTGTACATTTTTCTTATTTTGCCTAAATATCATATTTGTTTTCATTTAGTACCGCCCTTCAGAAGCTACAGAAGATATTTACATGTTTCCCAGAAGACAAAATAAGTTCAATTTATCCTGATCTTCAAATTCAAAAAGTTTTCACCCCCCGGATCTTAATGCATCGTGTTTCATTCTGGAGCATCAGTGAGTGTTTGAACCTTCTGTAGTAGTTGTATATGAGTCCCTCAGTTGTCCTTAGTTGTTTTATAACTAAACGAAAAAAAAAAAATAAAAAAACACAGCTGTGGATCATTCAAGTAACAACACAGTATTAAGAATTAAGCGTATGTAAACTTTTGAACAGGGTTATTTTTATAAATTCAACTATTATTTTCTCTTGTGGACTATATTTAAACATCTTTTATGTGTGAGTACTAAATGAAAAATAACATGCATTTTGTTTAATCCCTCTTCGTTTTTCGATAAAATAATTAACATTTTGCAGATTCTGCAAAGTGTATGTAAACTTTTGACTTCAACTATGTTTTCATTTATATATACTATATATGCTTAAATAATCTCATTTCTGCCTATTTTAGCCTAGACTTTCTATATTTAAAACCCTTACCTCTCATTTCAAAAAAATTACACTTATATAATTCTAATATAATAAAATATAATACAATAAATGTTTAATAATATAATACAATGTCATGTTTTTATTCAGCAAGAATGCGTTAAATTGATCAAAAGAGTTACAAAAGTGTTACAATTGATCCAAAAAATTTAATTCCAAATAAATCTTGTTCCTTTGAAATTTCTATTCACCAAAGATAAAAAATAATTTGTGAAAAAGAGAAGCACCAGTTGTTTTATAATAGTTTTGTAAGCAAACATTTCCTTTCACAAACGTCAAAATGAATATAAAAAAAGAATATCTATCAATGAGTATTTAAAAAAAATATTTTCACATTGACAAATAGTATCTATTATAGTTATTTTAGATATAGTTATATTTTAATACATTCATATAAATTTATTTATTTGTTTTAGACAAAATCTAAAATCTCATATCAGTTTATCAGTTATCGGTATTGACCAAAATTTTACTAACATTTTTACTATCAACGTGATCTTATCTTGTGTTTTCTGATTTGTCTGTCAACAGGAGGATGTTCCCTTTCCTCAGCTTTAACATCAACTCATTGGACCCCTCGGCTCATTATAACATATATGTGGATGTAGTTCTTGCTGACCAGCATCACTGGAGGTACCAAGGAGGCAAATGGGTCCAGTGCGGCAAGGCAGAAGGCAACATGCCAGGTACCCGACAGTCACACGGTGCCTTTTTCTGCCCACTATCTACTTTTAAACCCAACAAACAAGATAAATGTCTTTATCTGCATTGTGGTTTTCGCAATGTGAGTATTTCTGAGCAGTGCAAAAAACTTCACATACCAATAGCTCTGTCTTTTTGTGGCTAGAAGTGCATGAGTGTTTCTGATACCACTGTATGCCACAATCAGAGGAACCTAAGCATGTGGCCCACCACAACAGCTCTGCACTGCAACTGCTGTTCAAGGGTGACTGCATGACAGTGAGAGATTAAAACATTTGACACTGCACACTTAATTGGCTTATACCAATCAATTTACAAAGTACATTTTAACTGGAAGTACTCATACTCATACTACTTGTTAACTCCTGACCTTTCCTTACCTAAATATACAAATATAAATAAGAAATAAGCAAATAAAATATGTGTAATAATTATATACACTACTATTCAAATTTTTGGGATCAGTAGGAGTTCTTAATTTAATACATTTATTTAGCAATAATGCATTAAATTGATCAAAATTTGACAGTAAAGACTGTTAATGCTGTTCTTTTGAATGTTCTATTTATCAAAGAACCCTTAAAAAAGGTATAACAGTATCCACAAAATATTAAGCAGCACAGCTGTTTACAACTTTGAATAAGAAGAAATGTTTACAGAGCATCAAATCATATTAGAATGATTTTTTGATGAGGGCTCATGTGACATAGAAAACTGAAATATTATTTTCTATTTTAATATATTTTAAATGTAATTTATTACTAAAGCTGAATTTTCAGCAGGCTAAAACTAAACAATAACAATTTCATTAAATTGAATTGATATTTCGATAATTAAATTGAAATGATATTTCACAATATTACTTTTGTTGCTGTAGTTTTACTTTTTTTAAAAAAAAAAAAAATAAAAAAAAATAAAATGAAATAAAATATTTTATTAAATATATATAATTAAATTAAAATCCAGTTTTGTTAAACATAAGAGACTTGTTACAAAAACATTAAAATATTATACTGACCCTAAACTTAAATGGTATTTTTAAAAGATGTATATCAACAAAATACTGTGAAATCGACAGTAAAATATGGTATCTGGTAAATATTTAAACTGGACTCGGTACATTTCTTTATGCTTAAGTGTCTCTCTTTTACAGTGTTGTTTATTTTCTATTCTAATATATTTTAAAATGCAATTTATTTGTGAAGCTGAATTTTCAGCAGCCAAAAAAGAACAATAACAATTTAATAATTTTAAATGGTAATGATATTTGACAATATTATTTTTTTATTGTATTTTTCCTCATAATTAAATTAAATTAAATTTAATTTAATTTTTTTAAAAATGCAGCCTTGGTGAGCATAAGAGACTTGTGTCAAAAACATTAAAATATCATACTGACCCCAAACCTAAATGGCATTTTAAATGGTGTATATCAACAAAATACTGTGACACTAACACTAAACTACGGTTTAAACACATGAATATTTAAATTGCATTTAGTACGTACATTTATGCTTAAGTGTCGATTTTTTTATGATTATTTTTTAACAGTAATGTTTATTTTCTATTCTAATAAATTTTAAAAAGTAATTTATTCCTGAAGCTGAATTTTCAGCAGCCAAAAAAATAACAATCGTTTTAAATTGTAATTATATTTCACAATATTAGGGGGTTTCTTATTGTATTTTTTCTCAAAAATAAAAAATGCAACCTTGGTGAGCATAGGAGACTTAAAATACAACAAAATACTGTGACGCTGACAGTAAAATATGGTTTAAACACATGAATATTTAAATTGCATTCAGCACATGTTTAAGAGTTTCTTTTTTATGATTATGCTTTTTTTTTTTTTCAGGAAACAGAATGTATATGCACCCAGACTCTCCCAACACTGGGAATCACTGGATGAGACAGGAAGTTTCCTTTGGCAAACTGAAGCTTACCAATAACAAAGGCAGCTCTAACAACACAGCACAGGTAATTTTATATAATAATAAAATCCTATAGTAAAGCAGTCTTACTGCACCTTGCCCAGATCTGAGTCATCTGTGTCAACATTGGTTGTAGTCAAACAGAGATAACGGTTACCAATTAGGTTGAATATATAACATACTATATCTGCACTATTTCTCTGACAACTGCATTGCTTGGAAAAACAGATGATAGTGCTGCAGTCGCTTCATAAATACCAACCACGTCTTCACATTGTGGAGGTGAAAGAGGATGGAACGGAGGAACCCTTTGTGACCTCGAAAACTCAGATGTTTGTGTTCCCTGAGACTCAGTTCATTGCCGTCACTGCCTACCAGAATGCAGATGTAAGTCACGTCATCTGCTCTAGGTTATTTTCTTATTAATCAGATTGCAACTGCCACATAACCACTGCTTACAGCAAACAAAGATACATATCATCATAGTGTGGGATGACCCAGGCGACAGAGTTGAGTTATGTCTGCACTTTTAGTCTGTGATGTGTGTAAAGTGTTGTGTATGTGCTAGAGATGTTAAGTCTGAGGATGAGTGTAATTCATGAATTATTTTGTAATGGCAGTGATCTATTAGTCTGCCTGACTATGGTTCCTGTGCCCATGTGACTTTACTCTTACCCTCTCTCTGCCCTTTCTCCAACCTTTTCCCCTGCCATTTCTTTCACAGATCACTCAGCTGAAAATAGATCATAACCCTTTTGCTAAAGGTTTCCGGGACAATTATGACACGTAAGTAAGCCT
The DNA here is from genome assembly GCA_036247105.1 of Cirrhinus mrigala. Taxonomy (NCBI): domain Eukaryota; kingdom Metazoa; phylum Chordata; class Actinopteri; order Cypriniformes; family Cyprinidae; genus Cirrhinus; species Cirrhinus mrigala. The sequence continues at coordinate 13,058,079 of CM070018.1, read as the reverse complement.
GGAGTAAATTAAATACAGAAAATTGGTCTCTGCGAAACACTACTTGTCATTTAAATCTGTCTGTCTGTCTGGCCATCCTTCAATCCACCTATCTATCTGTCTATCTATCTATCTATCTATCTATCTGTCTGTCTGTCTATCTATGTATCTATCTATCTATCATCTATCTGTCTGTCTGTCTGTCTATCTATCTATTATTGACTATGTATGTATGTATGTATGTATGTATCATCTATCTATCTATCTACCTATCGTCTGTCTGTCTATCGTTTGTCTATCTATCTGTCTATTGTTGACTGTCTCTGTCTGTCTATCTATCTATCGTCTATCTATATCTATCTATTGATCGTCTGTCTGTCTGTCTGTCTATCATCTGTCTGTCTATTTATCTTTCTTTCTATCGATTGATCAATTGTCTGTCTGTCTGTCTATCTATCATCTGTCTGTCTAACTATCTATCTAGATATTCTCAGTTTAATTAATTGTGCAAGATTATTAATATATTAACATTTTAGAAGGAGTTATGCCAGTTGAAGTTGACCTTTGACCCTGTAATTTCTCACATAGGCTGTACGCACCTCCTGACTCAGACCGCCTTACGCCTTCCCCAACCGAAAGCCAGCAGCTCCTCCCAGGCAATTGTTACCCTCACCAGCCGTACCTGTCCGATCAATACATGAGCCCCCTGCCTCAAAGTCGTTTCTACAGCCGCGAGTCGGTCAGCATGACTCAGCAGTGTCCCAAAGACCCCGCCGCCAGCCCTCACAGCCGCTTTTACCTGCCCAGCCAGCAGGGGGTGCCGCCTAACCGCCTCGACTTCAACGCGTACGAGAGCGAATACGCTTCCAACAGCCTCTACAAGCCGTTTCCGATTCAGACGTCCCCGCACCACCCTCTAGGCTACTACTCTGAAAGCCCCTTTGCTTCCGGGTCGGTTTCTGGTGCCAACGCAGGAGCGTGGAGCTCAGGACGACCCTCACCGCAATACCTTAATCACCCACACCACAGTAAACCCGGCTCTAGTCTCGGCTGGTTCCGAACCATCTCATCCCCGGCCGCGTCTTCATCTCCCTCGGCGGCGAACTCACGCTTCCATTCCTCCCCGTCGCTCCTGGATCCACAGCGCCAGCCGCTGCTTCAAGACAAGTCCAAAGAGTCCGGGGGGGAGGACGCCTGGATGGAAGCCCCCTCGGTTAAATCTGTGGACTCGGCTGACTCAGGTTTGTTCGAGGGAGGAGAGAGCAAGAAGAGGCGTGTGTCGCCTTACACGTCCAGCACGGAAAATTCCCCTCCCAACCGCAGCGCAGAGGCTTGCGAAAAGGACAATTGCAGTGATGCGGGCTACTACGGCTTCTACACCCACTGAAGACCAGCACTCAGACTGTGCTCCTGCTGTCTTCCACCCACCGTCTGTCTGCATGACCCGAGACGCAGGGATCAAGCTCTCTGTGATAGTAGCTACAGTGCCAGGTGTTAGGTGGCCCCTCTGTGCTTTGTGTTCCCTGTGTTAGATGTTTGGGGGTCATGTGGAGGTGTTCTGAAGGTCACTGTCACACAAAAGATGAAGACGATGTGACTGCGCTGAGACACTGGCCTGGAGACACACAGACAGACAGACCTGTGTGACTTTAGCAGCTGAAGATTTCACAGCACACCTGCTGACACTCCCCCAAAGGAACTGTCTCTGTCCCCCTCGTCAGCCACAGACATGAAAACACCTTGCAACAACCCACGCGCCACAAACACCCTCAAACAAACAATCAAAACATTTTCGTCACATTCACATCGACTTAGAGGTATAGTTCACCCTAAAAGGAAAAGCCTGTCATCATTTACCATCCCTCATGTCATTTCAAACCTGTTTGACTTTTTGTTCTCTGTAACACAAAGAAGACATTTTTTAAGAAGTGCTTTCAAGCTTCAAGGATGCAAAATCACTATAAAAATACTTCATACAACTCATGTGCTGCATGTCAAGTCATATAAAGCTAAATGATAGCTTTGGATGAGAAAAGACATAAAATTACAAATCCATAGTAAAAAAGTAACAAAAAGTAACAGAGTGAACTAAAGATGAATTTTTTAAGTAGAAAGACCAAAACTGGCGTAAATGTACCTGTGGGAAACAATAAGTACATATCACTGCAGTTTCTAACAGAAATGAACACTTAGAGGTGGTAAAACAGTGAGCACTTCTTATTATTCTTATACGCAGTTATGATTACAGCTCCATATGTTTCCGAATGTCACAAGCTTGCTCAGTAGCTTAGCCGGCACAGAATTGCTCTTAAAATCCATAATCCCTGGGTACGAATCCTGTGATAAACATAACTCACAATGGAAGAGCTGAAAGATGAGAGATCAAAAAACAAGCTAAAACGGCATGCTTGCGGTTACGTCACATTCACTTTTGTTCATACTATCCACCTTATTTTTCAATGCGGAAGTAGGCTGTTTTCTGGTAATGTGTTAGACGTCCGGTTCATAATCCGCCATAGGGAAATAATGAGAAGAATATCAAAGTACAGTAAACGGTAAAACAGTTTGCACTACAAACCAGTGTGTTCATTATTAAGATAATACATTAAAATAATATGGTAAGACACACCAGTTTGCAATATCAAGCAGCAAAACAAGCTTTTTGTGCAGCTAAAAATAGCTGGAAGTGGATGAGACCGGAAGCCAGACACAAAAAATTTACAAATGGCTGCACCTACTCTTATGGGAAAAATAAGGTGGATTGGTAGGCCCTGTGTCCTAACTACACGCGACGCGACAAGATTCAATTTGGGTGTCCACCAAGGTTGCCAGGTTTTCACAACAAAACCCACCCAATTGCTTCTCAAAACTAGCCCAATCGCGTTTAGAGGGGGGGTCCCCCATTAAAAATCGCATTCAGTGGTGTAAAATTAACGTTTTTTTGTCAGGGTTCCCCTGGTAAATTCGCATTCCAGGGGCTAAATATAATGTTATTGGGGTCACTTAAACCCACAGACATGAAAAACAACCCGCGGCAACTGTGTCAATGTAGCCCAACTGCGCTGGATAACCGTTGACTTGGCAACACTGGTGTACCACAGCCAATCAAATGCGTGTGTGGATGGGCTCTTTCTTGAAGCACACTGCACTGGCAACTTAATGTATAGGTTTATTAGCTAATTCATAAATATTAAATCATTTTAACATTATTAATGTACATACTGAGTGACTGATACCATCTTAGTTATGGAATATTCTTGTTGGTTCGCACTGAGTTTGCCGTTTCAATTTATATCTTTAATTTATTTTCAAGATCTGAGGTAAACTATCTGTTCTTGCTTTCAGTATAGCTATAAAATCACGCAAAATGATATTCAAACTAACATTAGACACCTTTAACTTTGAATAAAGCACATAATCATTAACTTTACCTGAGATTATCACTGTCAGTTTGTAGGTCGTTGTTCCATACCCGTCGTCGCGGAAATAGAAACCGTTTCACTGTCGCCATGGCGGCTAGTTAGGACAAAAACTCAGATTAACATGGAAAAGGTACCTTTTATCGCGTCACGTGCAGTGAGGAGTAGTGCAGATGGTACGTTATTTTAAACGTCACAGAGCATTAGAGTTATAGCGCCACTCAACGGACATTTAAAGTCAGAACTGCAGTGACACGTACAAAACCAACGTCACATAAAACGTACGTTCATCTGTTCTGGGGAAAAAAAACGAACACGCTTTTAGCGCCACTCTGTGGACATTTCACATCGAATATGTCACGAAACGTACATGCTGGTACGTATTTCTCGTCTTGTGAAAAGGTTCCCACAGGTACGTCTTCCCCATGAGATCAGGTTGGAAATTCCTTTTGTAACTTCTATTTTTTTTTTTACGTGTATAGCTTCAGAAAACTTGGAGTATTGCCAAAGTCCCTTGGTATTGTGTATAAATTCTCTAATTGGTCTCTAAATAACATTACATCGACTTGCTCAAGATGTGATGCTGTAATGTTTAATATCTTTAAATATGTTGTTCTAAGGCAGTTGTCATTTGAGGGATGATCTCATTGGAAATGACATCAGAAATGTACGTATTAAGGAGATTTATATTTAAACAGATTAGCGTCACATGCACTTGTGTGCTGCATAACAATTTGGCACAAAGCAGGTTTAATTCATTGTGCATCTGAATGCCAGCATTCATTACAGTACAACATTTGTGTGTCCAGTCAATCCCAAAACGCAACCCTACAGGGAGCACAATCAATAAGCACATTAAAGCCCAGGCCACTCAGACAACACATGCTGGAAATAAAATAGCCATGATGTCTAACAGACCATGGCTGTATGCACCAGCTGGAATTCCATCCTTTAATAGACAGACATAATATGGTTGATAGAATGCATGAGTTATTACATATGCAGTTATATGAAGTATCCATTCAAAAGTTTTAACGCTCCATTCATTAAAGAATTCTATTGTGGCTTCCACAAGAATATAAAGTTGTATTAATATTAATACAAAACTGAACCTTGAGACCTATAGTAGTTTGTTCATTATCTCTCTAAAGTTTTGCAGTCCTGAAAAACAATTTTACTTTTCATACTGTACAAGTAAAACTGGCAACTTATGTGAAGGCGATTGTTTGAGACAGGGCCTTGTAATCCTCAGGTTTCATTTAGCTCCACGAGTTAGGATAAACACACTAGTGTCAACCTGATGACCTGTAACAGGACATACTTAAACCAACAGCAGCACATCTTGAGGCGTCGCACATGATGCTATACAGATAGACAGGGTGGAAAAATGGACACCTGGCAGGGGCTTCAGACTGACTACATCATCTTTATTCAAACAACAGAGTAACATGCAGACAGCCCACACACAGACGTCAGTGACACAGAGGAAGAATGAGCCTTCAGTCTAAGCCTATCAGGCACCGCTGGCATTCAAAGGTGAGAATGACCTCAGACAGATAAGTGGGTGACAAGATGCCACTGCAGAAGATGGTACACAGGCTTCTGGGACACACCAGAAGCCTGTGAACTCAGAATTGTCAATTTATAGAAGCTTTCTGTATTTCAAATCGCAAATATGCACACGGACATACGGTCTGTGTCCGAGTACGAAACCACCATTACTTGTAAAATAGAACAATTAAAAATAGTCCTTCGTTAAACGTTATTGCTATCTGTGTGTTCAGAAAAGTTTCCGAAAATTGTAAAGCGCTGCAAAAACCAACATGGTATCAGTATTCTGTGGTCACTCTGTGACCACAGGTTTTTTTTTTTAAGTCAGCAAATGACTCTAACTGCCTCTGTGTATTTTTCATATGTATTTTGATGCAAAACCAAATGAAACAAAAGTAATATGGTTCAGACTGCATTTTAAAATGCCATTGCTGGATTAGAAAGCCATTGCTTAGTTATTTAGCACAAACCATGCAATTTAGCCGCTGGGAATTTTTAGTGCTCCAAAAATGTAATAATAATTTGAATTCATTAATTTGTGCAAATGGCTGCAGGAGATAGCAGCAGTATTATTTAACTGACAATCAACGTTACAAAACAAATTTGTATTTAAAGTGCAATTAAAGTGTTTCTATATATGTTAATTTAAAATTAAATGTGTAATTAATGTTCATGTTTGCTTTGTTTTTATACACTGAGATGCACTGAAACGTTTGTTACTGTTGATGTGCACTGAAAATAATGAACAAATTGTCTGTTGTTGTCATATTAGCAGTCAATCAATGTTTTGGCTGACCCCTGGTGGACATTATGCTCATATCTTCGAGTGTCAATAGCAGGTCTTTTAAGAAACCTATTTAGGTTTTTCTTTCTGACACAACCCGTCTATCTATTGAGTTAAATGCAACATTACTAAAAATAAACGAGGTGCTTCTTTAGTAAGTTTCCTCAGCCAAGCAAACTGAGCCTCAGACACAGCTGTCAAAATACTGTATATAATATTAAATGATGTTTTTGATTCATTCTAAATGTAATAAAGACTGAACTATACAAATTCATTTTTTTTCTGTTCTTTAATATTGTACATTTTATTGCTGTTTTAAATAACTATACAAGTGATGACTCAATTGAACATTTGTACACTATGATCTTTTTTCATCCAGGCCTACATAAAATGGTCATTTCTGATATCACATTTTCAATTCAAAGGTTAATTTATACTTCAATGTCAATAAATATAATATCAATGTCTAAAATCAAAATACGACATTTGGTTCATTTAAAAAAAAAATAAGACGTGCAATGTGGACACATTCAGGACCCTCCTTTAGTAAAAGTCAATGAGGGCCCGAATTAGAGATAATCCATTTACCCCTCAATCCTGCTCAGGTTAAGACACAGCTTTCCAAAAGAAATAAAGGGCCTTTTATAAACTAGGAATTAATGGAAGAAAAAGCCAGTTAATGAGACCTCTGAATATTACGTGTGATCAAATAACCAATTTTCTTTATCCACACTCTTATTGTATCATGTACTTACATAAAGTGAAAAGTATTTTAACGTCGTCCTTAGAAATGTGCAAGTGCAATTGTTAAAACTAAACATCTCCAGTATTCACATACATTCTTGTTTACCTTTTGGCTTATATTTTATCCAAAGTGGAAGACAAAGTCAAACCGTTCACCTGTGTCCTCAACCATAAAATAAACAGAAATGCTCAAAATGTATCCATCCTCTTGCTGTTAGGTAAAAGCATCATCCTTGCTCAGTGGATTCGGTTTGGTATAAAAACCCTTGGCAATTCATCATTGCTCCCAAAAGTTTATATAGTCTTTCAAAAACTGTGCAAACTGAATTTATCACAGGCATTTAGTGTCCACAGTGTTGCAGCAAGCTGCCATCTTCACCATAACTCCAGGTTTTTAACACTGGCAAAACCAGGATTCTCTCTAATCTTCCAATACGTTCCATTGTAAAGCCAAACCTCCCTTCCAGCAGCATCCAATGTTTTCCTGCAAGATGGAAACATTTTAACATTCCAATTCTAAATTTTATGAATAAATCAACTGTGGGGTTGACTTTAACTCACCTGAAGAAGCGAGGGATATGCTCCTCTCCTCTCTTGGCCAGAATCTTCCTCCTTTCTCTTTGCTTTTCTTCCACTTCGTCCTTCTTTTTATCAGTCTCCTCTATTTTTCCTTCCTCTAGAAGCCTAACAGCACCAACACAGAGCAAACAGATTATCTAAACAGTTTCGTGGACTGACTCCAATGTAGGGCTGGACGATATAACCTGACTAACTGAACATTTTACCTCGAATACAATTAATGAACAATTAGAATGCCTACTCCGCCAAGTCAAAAACAAAAGCTGCCATGCCAATCCGCTACTGTAAACAAAAGCTTGTAACAATTGCCCCGCCTCTGTGGTCTTCTGATTGGTCCACTGTTTTGGAATTAACATAAGTGAGCAATACTGTGTTTAAAAGTTTAAATTCTGTTAATCTGACACTGCGTCTTATGTGAGTTATACATGTCCATATAGCGGCGACTACACACGCGGTAGATTGTTTTAATGGGAAAGTATTAAGAGGATTTAAAAACCTGAATTTCGGTTATGATTACTTTTCGATTAAACGTTCAGCCCTGCTCCAACATCTCTATATTTATCATTGTCTATTAGGAAGGGCTCACCTTTGGTCTGGACGCAAGCGTGTATCTGTAGAGGGCAGCAGGGGCTTAAGGTCAGGGGTCAGCTCATTCATCTCCATTGCAAAGCTAGAGAAGCCATAGTAAATCAAGTAGTTCTTGGGCTGTGGATCTGTAAGGAAGACAAATTTGAAATTTAACTATGTTGGCTTCTGCTGCTGAGAACCCTCAAAATGTGAAGACAGTCCATGGCAGCTTGAGTTATTACATAATGCTAACAAATATCCAAGCAAATGGATAATTCCCAATGGATAAAATAAAAATTCAAAAATACAGTTGATGTCAAAAGTTTACATACACGTTGCAGAATCTGCAAAATGTTAATTATTTTACCAAAATAAGAGGGATCATACAAAATGCATGTTATTTTTTATTTAGTACTGACCTAAATAAGATATCTCACATGAAAGATGTATACATGTACTCCACAAGAGAAAATAATAGTTGAATTTAAAAAAATGTCCCAGTTCAAAAGTTCACATACACTTGATTCTTAATACTATGTTCTTTCCTGAATTATCCACAGCTGTGTTTTTTTTTATTGTTTAGTTCATGGGTCCTTGTTTGTCCTGAACAGTTAAACTGTTCTTCAGAAAAATCCATCAGGTCCCACAAATTCTTTAGCTTTTCAGCATTTTTGTGTATTTGAGCTCTTTCCAACAGTGACTGTATGATCTTGAAATCCATCTTTTCACACTGAGGACAACTGAGGGACTCATATGCAACTATTACAGAAGGTTCAAACACTCACTGATGCTCCAGAAGGAGAAATGATGCATTAAGAGCCGGGGGTGAAAACTTTTGAACAGAATAAAGAGGTGTACATTTTTCTTAATTTGGCCTAAATATCTTCCTTTTTTTTTTTTTTTTTAGTACTGCCCTTCAGAAGCTACAGAAGATACTTACATGTTTCCCAGAATACAAAATAAGTTCAATTTACCCTGATCTTCAAATTCAATAAACTTTTACCCCTCAGCTCTTAATGCATCGTGTTTCCTTCTGAAGCATCAATGAGTGTTTGAACCTTCTGTAATAGTTGCATACAAGTCTCTCAGTTGTCCTCAGTGTGAAAAGATGGATCTCAAAATCATACAGTCGTTGGAAAAGGTTCAAATACACAAAAATGCTGAAAAACCAAAGAATTAGTGGGACCTGAAGGATTTTTCTGAAGAACAGCAGGCAGTTTAACTGTTCAGGACAAACAAGGGACTCATTAACAACTATCACTAAACAAAAAAAACACAGCTGTGGATCATTCAGGTAACAACACAGTATTAAGAATCAAGTGTATGTAAACTTTGGAACGGGGTCGTTTTTATAAATTCAACTATTATTTTCTTACGTGGACTATATGTAAACATCTTTCGTGTGAAATATCTTATTCAGGTCAGTACTAAATAAAAAAATAACATGTATTTTGTATGATCCCTGTTAGTGTGGTAAAAATGAACATTTTGCAGATTCTGCAAGGTGTATATAAACTTTTGATTTCAACTGGATATAACATTTCAAAAGTAAAGCAGTTCATGCAGTAGTGGGCGGTTCACTGACAACAATATTTAACAGTATTCAATAAAATTGAGGAAAGATGACTACTCACTTGGCTTCCAAATACATTGTGGATTGGGAAGGGTGTCACAGAAGATCCCTTCATGCCAAAATCCACCAAAACGATGGACGACATTACCAGACTCGTCAAGAACTTGACCTTGCACTTCGTTTTTGGAACCATCTGAACCCCAGTAACGTGACTGAGAGGGAGAGGGAAAAAAACACTTTCTACATTTGTACTTGAAAGACTTCACCCATATGAGCTCAAAATGAGTCAAATAACAACAAAACTGAACACACCTTGACAAATGTGATTTTACAGGTGCAGACTGAACTTTTCAGGTTGCGAATAATGACTTCACCATAGTGCTCAAGGTATCGCTGCTGACTAAGGACATTGTGGATGCACGTCACCACTTTGTTCCATTCATAGTGGTCCCCGTATCTACAAGTATGGTATATCAAAGATCAGAATTCTTCATTCTTCATTAGAAATATTAGAATTAAACTGCCATTGAAACCAAAGCAGATACTTGCTTTTTCAGAGTCACATTCACCATCCCTGTTGGCATGATCTCCAAAGATTTGCCCCAAAACTTGTTCTTCCATCTCTGGTCTGCTCTCAGCATGTAAGGAAGAAACAGAAAATAAATGAGATTTAAATTCAAACATACAGTCCATCAAGACATCATCACACAGGCCTTAAAACATACCCTGCCAGAAGTTGAAATTGTCTGATTCTGCATGACACGCAGATACTGGTGGATGATGGGAAACCTGAGGGCAAACACGTAACCATAGAGTAAACAACTGCTTGGTAACAAAACTTGACGTATGATCAGATGTGGTTATTCATTACCTGTTCACTAATGTAGCGGAAGCCTCTGTCCTCTCTGATGCACTCAAATGTCTCTCCCAGAACTGGATTAAAAGGTTTGTAACGATTGCGATACTGAGCCGTGGCATAGCCAGATATGGCAAAAGCAGCAATATAAACCTTTACAGGAGACAAAACAGAATTTCATACTGTTTTTAAAAGAAACACATTACCGTTCAAACATTTGGGGTCAAAAAGACATTTCAAATCAGTACTTTAAAATGCTCTCTGATTGATCATGTGACACTTAAGACTGGAATAATGACTTCTGGAAATGCAGCTGTGCCATCAAGGCATAAATGACATTTTAAAATATATTCAAATAGAAAACAGTTTTAAACTGCAATAATATTTCACAATATTACAGTTTTATTTTCAAACAAATAAAAGCAGTCTTGGTGAGCTTAAGTGAACAGTAATATGTGACTGTGGACCTCAAAACCAGTCTTAAGTCGCACGGGTATATTTGTAGCAATAGCCAAAAATACATTGCATGGGTCAACATTATTGATTTTTCTTTTATGACAAAAATCATTAGGATATTAAGTAAAAATATTTTGTAAATTTCCTACCGTAAATATATCAAAACTTAATTTTTGTTTAGTAATATGCATTGCTAAAAACTTCATTTGGACAAATATAAATGTGATTTTCTTAATATTTTTTAGTTTTTTGCACCCTCAGATTCCAGATTTTCAAAGAGTTGTATCTCAGCCAAGTATTGCCCCATCCTAACAAACCATACATCAATGGAAAGCCTATTTATTCAGATGATGTATAAATCTCCATTTCAAAAAACTGACCATTATGACTGGTTTTGTGGTCCAAGGTCGCATATATATATATATATATATATATATATATATATATATATATATATATATATACACAGATATAGTAATAGTTGATTATTTAATTTATACACTTCTAAACAAATCACTTCTTTTGTGATCATTCGGACATATGTAGTTTTGCTGTTTTTGTAATTATTACCATCCTCTGGTAGGGGTCATCGGTGTGATTGGCAGTATCTAGCAGGTCAGAGTATTCCAGCTCCTCACAGAGTCTCTGCAGCAGGCACACAGGTTCATTCAGAGCTGCTGGCATGGAGACACGGGACAGATCCTTCCCAATGTTGTTGTAGAGGATAGTCATCAATCCCACGTGGCTGTTGTCAGGGCAGACTGCAGGCAGAGCAGTACGACGTCCGGTGTTCTTTATGGTGTTCTGTTTTGGTGGTGCCTTTGAAAGGCTGGCGCGGTACTTGCGTGAAGCCATTGCTGTTGAGTCCATAAGAGAAAAAAAAACAGCCTTTGAAATGGACATATTTTATATTAAAAATATCTTTACTGTCACTTTTGATCAATTTATTGCATCTTTGCTGAATACAAATAGCATTTAATTTTCACTAACCATGAGCCTCATCAGGCTCTGAATTACTGGAGCCATCACTCAGACCGGACTCGTCAGACATCTCAGAGGAGCTCGGACACATAAGCTCATCACACGCGTCAAAATACTCCGCCGCTGAGTCAGCCACCGAGGGCGCACGGAAAGACAAACTACTAGACTGAATGAAACAGACACAGACATGTAGGTAGTCAGAAACTGTGAGCTTGATTGCATCATACTGTTATGACAATAAAACTATGAGAGGACAAAAGAGCCTGTTGGCATATGAAGTAGGTGAAACCCATCAACCTGTAAACAGAATAAAGAAGCCAAGGGCGGAGGAGGGAAAAAGAAAAAGAGACAAAAATGGGAACAGGATGAGTAGGTTGAGTAGGTTTTGGGTAGAAAGGGACACACCTTCCTTTGTAGCACAGTACGGAAGGACTCTTCTGAGGAGTCGGAGGACACTGAGAGTTTGTGGATTTTGGTGTGACGGGACTTAACGTCTAACTGGAGATACACATATAAACACACATCTATGCAGTAAAACATGTAATGCACTGAAAAACTATTAAACCAGTGGTTCTCAACCTCTTTGACTCCAAGGCCCTTCATTGTCTACGACAATATTCAAAGACCCCATGACTTCTCCGGTTGCTCGATAATGAAAAAATTACAATCAGCCTCAAGTTGCTGCAAATCTGTACAAGTTTCTTTGTTTCTGTTGAACATGCAAGAAGATATTTTGAATAATGTAGGTTACCAAACAGTTGTTGGTCTCCATTGACTTCCACAGTATGTAAAGAAAATAGGGGTCGACCAATTATTGGCGCTAATATTAAGCATTTTTATGGTTATCAGTATTGCTAATTTTCAAAAAACAATTTGCAGATAAAATAAAGCATTTATTTAAGTTTTCATCAGAGCCCTTGTTATTCTTAATTTTAACATTCATTTTCATTTTTACATCAGACATATATATATATATATATATATATATATATATATATAGGTTAAAAATATTTTGGTTATCGGTCTACAGCTGAAGTCGAAAGTTTACATAGGCCTTACAGAATCTGCAAACGTTAATTATTTTACCAAAATAAGAGGGATCATACAAAATGCATGTTATTATTTTATTTAGTACTGACCTGAATAAGATACTTTACATAAAAGACGTTTACATATAATCCACAAGAGAAAATAATAGTTGAATTTATAAAAATGACCCTGTTGAAAAGTTTACAAACACTTGATTCTTAATACTGTGTTGTTAGCTGAGTGTCAGCGTTTTTTTTTTGTTTTTGTTTTTTTTTTTTATTGATAAACCTTCATGAGTCCCTTGTTTGTTGAGAAAAATTCTTCAGGTCCCACAAATTCTTTGGTTTCTCAGCATTTTTGTGTATTTCCAACAAAGACTGTATGATTTGGAAATCCGTCTTTTCACACTGAGGACAACTGAGGGACTCTCATGCAACTATTACAGAAGGTTCAACACTATGCATTATGAGTCGGGGGTGAAAACTTTTTGAATTTGAAGATCAGGGTAAATTTAACTTATTTTGTCTTCTGGGAAACATGTAAGTATCTTCTGTAGCTTCTGAAGGGCAGTGCTAATTAAAAAAAATGATTTTACTTTGGAAAAATGAGAAAAATGCACATACGATTCTGTTCAAAAGTTTTCACCCCCCCCAGCTCACAATGCATGGTGTTTCCTTCTGAAGCATCAGTGAGCCTTTTAACCTTCTGTAATAGTTGCATATGAGTCCCTCAGTTGTCCTCAGTGTGAAAAGATGGAGCTCAAAATCATACAGTCATTGCTGGAAAGGGTTCAAATACACAAAAATGCTAAAAAGCCAAAGAATTTGTGGGACCTTAAGGGTTTTTCTGAAGAACAGCAGGCAGTTTAACTGTTCAGGACAAACAATGGACTCATGAACAACTATCACTAAACAAAAAAAAAAAAAAACAGCTGTGGATCATTCAGGTAACAACACAATATTAAGAATCAAGTGTGTGTACACTTCTGAACAGGGTAATTTTTATAAATTCAACTATTATTTTCTCTTGTGGACTATATGTAATGTCTTTTATGTGAAATATCATATTCAAATCAGAACTAAATAAAAAAAAATAACATGCATTTTGTATAATCCCTCTTATTTTGGTCAAATAATATACATTTTGCAAATTCTGCAAGGTGTATGTAAACTTTTGTCTTCAACTGTACTTGACCTGTAATAATCAGTATCAGCCCTGAAAAAAAAAACATATTGGTCGACCCCTAAAAGAAAAATACTTGTTATTTAGCTTATTTTAATGTTTGTTTTGTCTCTTATCAAATCATTACAAGTCATCTTGAACTTTTTTAGACAATGGTTGAGGCCCCTGGTTGAGAATCACTGCATTAAGGCATTTACTAGCAAGGGTGTTTGTTTTATGAACTTACAGCATCTTCAGTAACAAGACAAGCTATAGTAAATCTATTCTTTGCATGCATGCAAAAAATTTTAAGGCAAAAGCGCTGCACTCTGTTCTTTTCACTAAGTAATATAAGCCCTTCTCACCTCAGCCAGGCTGCAGAGGTTGTTGATCTGGGCAGAGGTGGTCTGGTGAAGCTCCCTGCTGGACCAGGCATCCTGGAGGCGCTGGCGCTCCTGAGCGAGAGCCTCATGTGCAGTACGCAAAGAGGCGTGGACTATAAGAGAAAAGACACACAGCTGACCTTCAACACTATACATCTAATACAAAAAAATAAGCATGAACTGGGTTTAAATATAAACAATAAAATCATTAAGGTGTTGCTCTTATACTTTCATACCTTTCAAGGACATGGAGCAGATGTCTTGGTGGAGTTTCTTGCTTTCTGGTGAGGTGGAGGCTGGTGGGGCTGCCAGGGTGGAGACATAATCAGGGATGGAAGGAACGGAGGTTCCCAGGTGAGAAGAACTGTTCAGGTGGCTTGATGATAACTGTGGTAAAAAGTGGGTAGATAAGAAGGAGGAGGAGATATTAGTATCTAATGTCTGCAGCATGTATCAAACAGAAGCTATAGTACATTTACGTAAATACAAAATAGACTACCATTGGGTACGATGTTTGAAGAAGAAGAAAAAAAAATGAATACTTTTATTTTGCAAGGATGCATTCAATTGATCAAAATTGAGAGTAAAATTTTAATAAATGCTGTTATTTTGAACTTTCTATTCATCAAAGAATTCTGAAAAAAATGCAACATGGTTTCTTAAGCACCAAATCAGTATGTAAGAATGATTTCTGAAGGATCATGTGACACAAAAGACTGGAGTAAAAGCTGCTGAAAATTCAGTTCATCACAGAAATAAATATATATTTTTAACATATTAAAACAAAAAACAGTTGTAAATGATATTTAATTAATAGTACTGTTTTTATAGTATTTTTGATCAAATAAATGCAGCCCAAGTGAGAATAAGTGACTTACCGACCCCAAACATTTGAGTGGAAGTATAAAATATGCAAAGTGCAATAGGACCACCACAGGGTGTAAAGCTTTTGCTACTTTGTATAATGTGTCGTTACAAGGAATTTACAATCAGTGTATCTTGTGCTGACTTACCGATTTAGTAATCCCACGAAATGGCTTCATGTAAAAAAGGAGTTGACTAAATTACTGGGGGTTTTAAAGCTCTAATGCTTACAACACATTAACACAACACAAATGCCTGACTACAGTTTTCAAAAATAAAATAAAACAAAAATACACAGAGATCTTTGGGATGACACTGCACATGAATATGGAATAAATTCCATAATAGTTTCCAAACCTTTGTGGAAAACATGAAATAATCCCAATGGCAGGGCAATCCCTGTAGGCAAAGATTATAATTGCTTCCAAGGCTTTATCTAAGAGATCCTAATATCAAGTAGAGGAAAACGTAAACTGAGCAGCCTCACCATTCCAAGAGCCTCAACTCGAGACAGAGTACGAGAATGACCCCAAATCTTTCCGCTCTTCTTCTTAGGCTTGTCAAGAAGGAGATTCTATGGGTCAAACACAAGTGGGAACCTTTACTTGCAAGTCATTTTAGTAAAGGCATGTCTTCAGCCTGCTCTTTTTACTAACCTGCATGCTGATAATCCTTTGTAGATCTCCATTATTGACCGTTTGCCCCGATTCTAGAGAATTCAACTTTTGGACCAGCCGTTGCAGCTCATTCAGCTCCATTTGACAGCGGGTAAGCTCTGGAAAACACCACAAAGAGGTGCTTTTGTAATTTTATTCATCCTTGTATTACAGTTTCACTAGTATTTAAAAAAAATCACTGTACCTTGTGCACAGATGTCAGGCTCTTGAGTCCGTAGCCAAGCTGACACTTTCCCATTAATGGCAGGACTGACATATGGCAGAGGTTCACCCACATACGACGTGCCCTAGAATTATTCGTAAGATATTCATTTGCAACTTCCATCAGACAAATAAACAATTAACTTACTGTAGCATCCATTAGTGTGCATTTACAAATAATCTGGGACATGAGGTCTAATCACTAATTCTTCTTGCTCTTAAACTGTGAGGACACATTCTACTAATCCCTGGTGATTTAAAGGGCTACAGGAAGTCAACATAAGAGCCATTTTACTCACCATGTCCTGCATGGGACTGTTTTTCTGAGTTAAATTAGTGCCTTGGGACAGGGCCTGGAGGAAGCCATTGTGAACGTGTGCAGCTTCATTTTTCTTATACATCCTGTGGGCACTCAGCTTGGTGACCCATATGTAATATAAATCCGGAGTCTTGGCCTAGTTAAAAAAAGTTAACTGGGTTTAGTTGACAGTTTTGACAGTAATTTTATTTGGTTTATTTTTAATTCAATAATTAGCATAATCTGCTGGTTAGAATAAAAATGGTCTCAGAAAAATAACTGCAAGATATGAAATTGCAAGTTATGAGGGGAAAAGTCAGTAGTGCAAGACTTTTCATTACAACTGTTTTCTTACAATTCTGAGTTTACATGTTGCAACTTTTTTTCCTCAGAATTCTGAGCTTACATCTCATAATTATGGCTTTTTTCCCCTCAAAATTGAGTTTACATCTCATAATTCTGCCTTTTTTCCCCTCAAAATTGAGTTTACATCTCATAATTCTGTATTTTTTTCCTTAGAATTTTGAATTTACATCTCATAATTTTGCCTTTTGCCTCAGAATTTTGAGTTTACATCTCATAATTCTGCATTTTTTTCCTTAGAATTTTGAATTTACATCTCATAATTCTGCCTTTTTTGCCTCAGATTTGAGTTTACATCTCGTAATTCTGCCCTTTTTCCTCAGAATTGAGTTTACATCTCATAATTCAGCTTTTTTTTTCCCTCAAAATTGAGTTTACATCTCATAATTCTGCATTTTTTTCCTTAGAATTTTGAATTTACATCTCATAATTCTTTTTTTCCCTCAAAATTGAGTTTACATCTCATAATTCTGCATTTTTTCCTCAGCATTTTGACTTTACATCTCATAATTCTGCCTTTTTCCTCAGTTTAAATATCATAATTCTACCTTTTTTTTCCTCAGAATTGAGTTTATACCTCATAATTCTGCCTTTTTTGGGTTTACATCTCGTAATTCTACATTTTTTCTCAGAATTTTAAGTTTATATCTCATAATTCTTCCTTTTTTTCCCTCAGAATTTTAAATTTACATCTTGTAATTCTACCTTTTTTTTCCTCAGAATTGAGTTTACATCCTGTAATTCTGCCTTTTTTCCTCAGAATTCTGAGCTCTGAATTTACTGAGCAATTTTTTCCTCACAAAGCTAAAAAAAAGTCTAAATTTTAAAACAAACTCCAGAATTGCAATAAGAGAGTAATAATGAGATAAAAAGTCGCAATTATCTTTCATTTTATTACCTTTTATTTACTACCTTTTTTTTTAACCCATGCCTGAAACAAGCTTCCGAAAAACTAAAGAGCATATTAGCTTTAAAACAAAAATGAATCAGTTTCATTCACTTTTTGCCAGCAATACAAAGACTTACTTTCATGTGATACAGAATGTCTCCAGCATCCAGATCTATGCGTCTTGCTTTTTTGTTTACTGACATAACTGCAAGACTGACATCTAGTGAACCATGCATTCTCCCTTTGGAAAACTGTTGAAAAAGTAAATCCCTGATCATTAAAAGAGTCTTGGTCCAAGATCTGCGGTTGTTGGTAAGAAAGAAAAAACAGAATACTTACATCATGTTGATTTTTTGAATATCGTAGAATCCCTTTATCCAAGACAAAGTATCTCTGTAAGAAAGTATACATTTAAAGGTCAAGTAAAATTTTACACAGTTCTACAATTTTACCAACTACCTCTAAGGAAAAGATTCTCATACCTTATGCCACCCTTTAAGAGGCCACTTTCTCCTCTTCATCAAGTAGCCTTCACAGACTCCTGGAGTATTCGCATCCTGCATGTTTTCTCCAGCGAGGGTCAAATCGACTGGAAAGTCGTCCATTACTTCCCAGTCTTTAATGTTCTATTTGAAACAGAAGGAAAAGGCAATCACAGTTGCGTACAACAGGGCGTTTCCTATTCAAAACATACGCCACATATAATCCCTATGAACAAAACGTAACTGCTGAGCTTGTTAAGACATAAACTTGTTGGTTTGGATTTCACACCATCTGATTGGACACTTGTTAGATGTTGAGCAACTGGTTTCAAACACCCAAGGGCAGAACTCCTAATACTAGCTACTATGTGCTTGTAAGGAAAATATTAGGTGTGTCCAAAAAATCAGTTTGCATTTATGTCAAGCAGATGGTACAAACCAGCCGTGAGTGACGCGAGGATGCAGTGCTGCTGCTCCTGGAATGAGTGGGCTTATGCCAGCCGCTAGATACCTTCTCCACACCACTCATCTGTGAATGAACATGGTCCACCGAAGACCCATGGGAGTCCATTTTGAAAATGTCCTCTTGTGCACTTATTAGTTGAGCTTGGTGTGAATATACGCTCTGCTAGAGGCTCCTTCTCATTGTACACTAGAGCACAATATGTCTGCAAAGCAGAGTTTTTATTATTAGCTTCATCAAATTCAGACAAATCATTTATTGGTTAGTCAGACAAACACGTGTTAAGACTGCTAAGAAAGTTAACTGTATACTATATTATGCAAACAATTAGCAATATGGTCAAAAACACGTTGCCTTTATATTTCAAAGTTAGTTTTCAGAATGTTTTTGTACAATACCATAAAAAGCCAAGACAAAAACACCGTCATAGCAAAAGTAACCAAGACAGTGACAGTAAACAAAAACAGAAACAACACCATGTTCAGGGAAAGCTCATCTAATTTGGTTATCTAACAACAGGGATCTGCATTAACCCACACTTCCTGAACAGGACTTTAACTTCTGCCCTTTACTAGATCACATTGGTTCATCATCTCATACTCTCACTTTTCGAATGGCTTAATATGAAACACAACAACAGCATACAGTAAGAAAAATAATACACTCATAATTACATAATCTAAATGATGCTAAAACCATCATGGACAGAGGAGACACCTTTATTGCTGTCCGACCTTAATTACATGCTGATATATTATCGAAAAATTCCTTTTCCTTGATATAAGCAGAATGGAATGTCATCAGAGGGGTGTGACAGAAACCAAACATGTTTTCTAGAATCTCCCATTGTCTTGACAACACTGACAAGCTCATACATGCCCATTAAACTACAATGAGGCCAAATGTCTTGTAAACAGCTGAATTTGCAGTTAAGTAATGAACTATTTGATTACACAACTAGCAGTAAATATCTGAGGTGAAAGCAACCGGAATCATTCAAGCATGTTGATATGCAAGGTTTAAATTGTTTTCGATATCCTTTTTAATGGAAAGCAGAATATCCACACATGCTTATGGATAGTAACCTCACAAAGGTAACGGTCCCTACGGAACAGGCTTAGCGTCATTACGATAATTGGCTTTGAATAACCCTTTTTAGCAGCCCTTAGCTTGAATAGCTTTTCATCATAGCATGTTGACAGGTCACAGTAAATATGAGGTATAGCAGTGTGACGTTCACTGCATGATTTTACAAATTTTAACTGTTATACAGGTTTGGTGACACAAAGTAGCCATTCCTCTTTGTCTAGTATGTGAAGCATCATCAAGTGTGTTGAGAAGCCACACAGTGTAGCTAAACAAAGACAAAGACAGTGCAAACTTTTAAAATTACATTTAAACCTGAACTCAACAAAATAGAAAACTGAATGTACAGCCTGGAACTCTACCAATCACCACATGTTCACATGCTCCCAATGGCAATAAATTAATTAATGTCAATCTAAGTAATTTAGCTCTTGGGTGTGACTTAAAACTGTCACGTTTGAACAATTCAAATCTTTGTAGCCATTCCTTGCGTTTAAGAATTACTTCTCAAAGTTCACCATGCACTTAATTAATAAGGGCTGTTTTCCATAAAAATGCTGTCCGCTTTCAAACTGTAAATGTATAAATCCACTTCAAACATACACTTTGTACTGCTACCTGCATTTAAAACCACAACGTTTCTTTAAGTATTGTAATTCAAGCTCTTACCTGAGGTTTCTGTTCTTGACCAGCGTGTGGTGTTTCTCTGAATGACTCTCTCCAAGTGCCGGAGTTTCGTGCTCCCCCATTTGTACAACCGTGCGTCACTCTAGTCACAGAACAGGAAACCAGTTCAACCACTTTCTACTAAAAATGCAAGAATGCAGCTGTTCCACTACATGTGCATACCAGAACGATGTATGTTGGACAGCTCCTAAACTATCCTCCACTGGTAACTGAACATCCTCCAAATCCACCCGAGGCACCAGGCCAAATCATTATCCGCATTAGTGTCTTAAAAACTGTTGGTATTACAGGCATGTAGGAGGACCTTCACTGACAGCTAGTCATTCAGGTGTATTAAAAGCTGAAACTATTGAGTTGCTCTGCCATTACCAGTTTACTGAGATGGGATATCCTCCAAATTTAGTCGTTTTTAAGTGGGTGACCACTTACTGGTTCATACATTACCACACACAGTACAAATGTTTTATTTATAGAGAGGTTTTACAAATTCACACGATTTTTCCTGAAAGATGATCATACATAATTGTAAAATTGGCCTGTAAAAATGAAGAACAGAGACATTTCCACACCGAACCCAGAGTTACAACCATAAAGGACTAACTGACCTAGATTAACATGAAGTAATCCAGAGATTAGCACTAATCAGGATCCGTGACAACTAGCTAATGTTTATTTTGGAAGTACAAATACATGTTTCTCCTTTTAAACACTACAGATCAGTTCAGATACACTGTAATTTGTTGACATATGCACAAGGGCATGAGTTGAAGCCTCCAACCCTGTAAAGTTCAACTCCAATCCTAATCAAAAACACCAGAACAAGCTAATCAAGGAGTCCAGGGTTACCTGAAAATTACAGGCAGGTGTGTTGTAGTAGGATTGAAACTGGGGTCTGCAGGAAGCAGAAGATGGGAGAAGGATTGGAGACTACTGGCATAAATATTGGCACTGTGCCTATTAATACGAACTGACAATTTATGTACATAACTTAAAGACTTGACTAGAAAAAACTGTTGCAATTCCACCATTAATGCTGAAAAGAAATGCAGTTCATAAAACACTCTGGTATTTTGTGAAATAATGCTATAGAACTATATGGGGTAAGTTGTCACAATGGAACCTGCCATTAACAGTAAAATGATTATTAACAAGTATATATAACAAATACTGTTATTCTTAAATCGTATAAAATTACAAAATATGTTATTGGAATTTTTATTTTGAAAGACAGAAATATTACTAATATTATTGTCATTTAATAATGTGTTTTAACTAGTGATTTGAAACCAACAAACAAAATTACTGCTATGATTTTTTAAATGTAGGCCCAGTCTCCACAATATGTACAGTGGAAACTATGGCATATAAATGACCAAAAATCAACTTTAAATATCTCCATTTTATTATATGCATTTTATGTCAATCATACACAGCTGTTCATCCACGTATATTTACAAAATTCAAGCTGATGCCTCCTGTATTGTAGAAGTATCTTTATCTGTAACAGCATTTGTGGAGTCCCCAGAGCCTTGCTGTTTGACATACTGCTGAAGCAGGGCGGAAAGGTAAACTGGATGGTGACGTAGCATTGAGACAGTCCGTGAAGTCATCATGGTTAGACCGCTAACTAGCTCACCCTGGATAGTGGTCATGGACGGGAGTTTGGAGTAACTGAGAATGCCTTGATACGAAAGCAATGCGTTCTCTATACAAGCACCTGGAAGAAAATGGTACGCCTGTGAGACAATGCCAACCTTTTCAGAAGAGCTTTAAAGGAATAGTTCACCCAGAGGAGACAACTTTTTCACACAATGGAGAAAGCAATATTATGTATTTAGGAATGGCTGGCAATAGATTAAAGTCAAAAATACCCTAATGATGGATTTGTTTATTACAAATATGCAGCTTTTCACTTCAAAAAACATTAATTGACTGGAGTTGTGTGGATTATAGTGATGTCATTATCAACTGTTTACTCTCATTCTGACAACACCCATTCACTGCAGAGAATGAGCAAGTGATGTTATATAAAATTTCTCCAAATCTGCTCTGATGAAGGGACAGATTCATCTAAATCTTAGATGGCCTGATGGTGAGTAAATATTCAGAAATGTTTTATTTTTGTATGAACTATTTCTTTATGAATACAAGTTCATGCATGGGAGACACTCACCTAACAGCACCATCTGAGGACTGTGCTTTAATGCTTGCAGCATCTCTTTAACCTTTGGCTCTTTACTAACAATTATCACAGTCTGGCCAACAAATAGAGGCAACATGTTACTGTAAACGCTGTTGCTGAGAAAGGACCTCGTCACCTGCAAAAAAACATATCAAATGTGTCACAGCAGTAGCCTACATCTCAACAGTGGTATCCATTACTATAACTTGACATTACCTGGTTTGGGAAGAACTTGACACTGATGTTGTGTCTTTTTAGTTTGTGTTTCAGCACCATGAGGTCCTCTGCATTGATTGCATTGTTTTGGACCACAGCAATCATCTTACATTCCTTAAATAAGTTTTCTAGGTCTTTCCTCAACAAAACTGCCAGAGCACTTTCCTAAAAGGAAACAGAGCAGAGGTATATGTATATCACTTAAACGATACACTTAAATCCTTGTAAGATAGTGTTCAGTAGGTATAGCAATGATCAACCTCTTCAGTCTTTCTGACTCGTGGAACCAAAGCACCAGGAGGAGCTGCAGGTATGGGGGGAATGTACTCTGTGACAGCCATCAGCTTCTGCTTGAGAAAGTGTACTGGCTTTCTGTGACGAGTGACACCTTTGGAGCCATGACGAACACTCTGGGTTAATGGCAGCCATCCTGTAGATTGTCATATTGTTATTATTGGTAAGAAAACATTAAGGCTAGAATAAGCATCAGTATTCAGCGTACAATATGAATTCAAAGGATGCCACCAAAAATTTACGAATTTCATGAAAACATCACATGGGGTGTTTTAATCATGAAAATAAATACAGGGGCTTGTCGAAAATCCGAAGTGGCAGCATGCATTCATGCATATCAGAATGCTAAATGTGAAGAGGTATACCAAATAACATTAAGTGGAGAGATAAGAGTTGAAGATACCTTTTCAAGCACCTCTAATATGAATTACTTATTCTCCTATATGTGATTAATATGCTATGCAGTACCACAATACAGCTTCATAGTGACGTTCAGGTGTATATAATTTTACGATGGAGTTCATAGTTTAAATATAAATGGGTGCAAATGGCAGGTATGTGCTTGTTATATATGTTATTTATTTTAAATATTTTTTTTGCAATAACACCAAATCATAATCTTACCCGATTTCGGGAAAAGCCTGCTACACAAGGTCGCTGCCATGTTGATCCGGATTTGACGTTGGATCGTTTTGTTGTATCGTGCTTACAAAATAAAAGTCTTCATGGTAACGTTAAAAAAATAAATAATAAAATAACATAAAATAAAATAATAATAATAATAATAATAATAATAATAATAATAATAATAATAATAATAATAATAACCGTTAAAAGAAAAACACCGCAGGACTCTGTTCTTTATGTTATTAGGGTTGTTTTCATTTCAAAAGTTTAACTAAATAAAATTTCATGTTTGAATATTTTCGGTTATATTAAGGTAATTTTAGAAATGCAAATTAATTATCGAATATACAATTAATTTTCATTCCGAAATTAGAGGTTAGTTACAAAACCGACTGCGTTTTCATAACATCTTACGTAATAGCATGAACGTGATGACGTAGGTTTGGAGTTGCAGGCATGAGACGTCTGTTGGGCTTTTGCACGTCCAAGAACATCTGCAATTTTGTGAAGTTTATTGAACCCAGTGTTACCTTGACAGTCCGCGCTACTCCGTTATTTGTCTCGTTTGTCTGCAGGAAATTTACGGACAGCGGCTCCAACATGGATCTGAGTAACATGAGAAAGACCTATAAGAACGATCATGAGGTGGGACACGTATATTTTAGATAGTGAGGGTTTTATGTCAGCTGTATGTATTACTATGACCTGAGACCCTTTTCAAAATACGTATTATACAAAGCATCATATGATTTTTACATCAAAAAGCTAGATGTGCAGAGCCGTCATTTTCTGTATCAATGTGATTCTGAAATATTGGCTATTTTATTTATTATCTGCAGCTGAAATGCGTGCTTGCCAAATGGGTTTTCAAAAATGCATACATTATCAGTTGACCTTGGCATTCACCAATCACTTACTAATCGAGATGATATAAAAAGAGTCAATACAATTAAGAGACAGCCTTTGACCATTAATTTTTTTTATATCAGTTATGCAAGGCGTGGATTAGTGATACAGTAATAGCATATTTGGTAACGACCTCTTTAAAGATCCTATTGGCTAAAGGACTAGTTCATTTATGGGGTATTTAAACCTACTTCGCCACCTATGTCACAATAGTAAGCCAAGTAATTTAAAAACAACAATTTATATGATAAATGTGTAAATGTCCTATTCCTCATTTTCATCCTGCAGTGTTTTGAGGAGGATCATCTTGCTTCTTTAGATCCAATTAAGCAATTCGGCAGCTGGTTTGATCAAGCCTCTAAGTGCCCTGAGGTGGGAGAAGCCAATGCCATGTGTCTTGCAACAGCCACCAAGTAAGAATGGATGTTGTGCAGTTCATCAATACCTGAAAATAAACAGAGCAACTTAAATATAATGCCTATACAGACTTAAATCGCTTTTGAAATTTTATCAAAATGTGCTCTTCTTGTCTCCTCTAAAGGGACGGTCGCCCCTCTGCACGCATTGTTCTTCTAAAAGGCTACAGTGAGGAAGGATTTCACTTCTTTACCAATTATGAGAGTCGGAAAGGTGAAGAGCTGGTGAGTCTTTAAAACCAAATTTTGTTCAGTGAATGTCCATATGGGTTTACCCTTGCATCTTTATGTCTTTCTCACATTATTTATTTATTTATTTATTTTTGCAATCATACAGGAGAGCAATCCCCACGCCTGTCTTGTATTTTACTGGGCACCATTAAACAGACAAGTAAGTTTTTTGTTGTTGTTGTTGTTGTTGTTGTTGTTGTTGTTTTGGAACTCAGAATCTTTTCCAGCTAATTCTTTGGATAATCTTTTCCATATCAAGTTTAAATGACAAAAAATTTTGAACATAGTTTTTGACCCCATTGTATTTTTTTAAATAATATCCTAACAGATTCGCATTGAGGGCACTGTAGAACGAATCCCGTATGAGACTTCGCGTGATTATTTCCACTCAAGACCCAAGGGCAGTCAGATTGGTGCTGTGGTCAGTAGGCAGAGCACAGTAATACCAAACCGACAAGTGAGTAGCACTAATAACTCCATCCAGGGTTATTATCATTAATTAAAACTATAAAAAAAAAAAAAAAAAGATTCAACAAATTACAGTTAAAGTTAAAATGTTAATTATTTTAATTACATGTATTCCACAAGAAAAGATAATAGCTAAATTTATAAAAATGACCTTATTCAAAAGTTTACATACACTTGATTCTTAATACTGCGTTGTTACCTGAATGATGTTTTGTTTTTTTCTGATAGTTGTTCATGAGTCCCTTGTTTGTCCTGAACAGTTAAACTGCCTGCTGTTCTTCAGAAAAGTCCTTCAGGTTCTACAGATTCTTTGTTTTTTCAGCATTTTTGTGTATTTGAACCCTTTCCAACAATGACTGTATGATTTTGAGATCCATCTTCTTACACTGCGGACAACTGAGGGACTCATATGTAACTATTACAGAAGGTTCAAATGCTCACTGATGCAAGGAAAAACTATGCATTAAGAGCTGTGAGTGTAAACTTTTGAACGGAATGAGAATGTGTATATTTTTCTTATTTTGCCTAAATATCACTTTTTTTTCATTTAGTACTGCTCAGAAACTATAGAAGATACTTACATGTTCCCCAGAAGACAAAATAAGTTAAATTTACCCTGATCTTAATGCATTGTGTTTCCTTCTGAAGCATCAGTGGGCATTTGAACCTTCTGTAATAGTTGCATACGAGTCCCTCAGTGTGAAAAGATCGATCTCAAAACCATACAGTCATTGTTGGAAAGGGTTCAAATACACAACAATTCTATAAAAAAAACACAGAATTTGAAGAAACCTAATGGATTTTTTTCTGAAAAACAGCAGTCAGTTTAACTTTTTAGGACAAACAAGGGACTAATGAACAAATATCACTAAACAAAAAAATAGCTGTGGATTATTCAGGTAACAACACAGTATTAAGAATCAAGTGTATGTAAACTTTTGAAAAGGGTCATTTTTATAAATTTAACTATTATTTTCTCTTGTGGACTACATGCAAACGTCTTTTCTGTGAAATATCTTATTCAGGTCGGTGCTAAATAAAAAATAACATTCATTTTGTATGATTCCCCTTATTTTGGTAAAATAATTAGCATGTTGCAGATTCTGTAAGGTGTATGAAAACTTTTGACTTCAACGGTATGTTGTCCCGGGCATCTAACTGAAATTAGTTTAAATGCTAAAATTACTAACTGTAAATAAATAAAAATAACCTAAAAACCTAAAAAAGTTAAAAGCACATTAACAAATGACTAAAACTATATGACTAATTAAACTATAATTAAAATAAAATTGAAAATATAAACATAAAAGCTTCAAATTCAAACTATTCATAAAAACTATAACAGTTTGTGAATAATAATCTGCTTCAGCATTCAGCTAAATGTTCATAATGATAATTATACACTATTAGTCCTATTTTATTGATACATTTTTGTGTGTACCCCTTAAAGTATCTTAGAGACAAGAATGCAGAGCTTGAGGAAAAGTATAAGGACACAACTGTGCCAATGCCAGATTACTGGTGAGTAATCTTTGTTTATTAATACCAAATCGCCTTCTGTGACAGTTATATTTTAGTTTAATTTATTTTATGGCTATATATTTTGTCTGCAGGGGTGGATACATTGTAAAACCCCACCTAATTGAGTTCTGGCAGGGTCAGACCAATAGATTACACGACCGAATAGTCTTTTTGCGGCAAAAAGAGGGAGAGACTGAACTGAGGGATATGCAGCATCAAGCTGAGGGAGGCTGGATATACCAACGCTTATCCCCCTAATAGAGAGCATGCTGTGAAATCAACATCATCGTCTGTGACATCAATACATCATCATTACTTGCCAGCGACTTGTCACTAATAATGCCGCCAGGGCATCAGCTGACTAGTGAAGACTTATCACTCTGTATTCGTCCTGCATTTGTATTGTCTTAACCAGAACCAGAAGGGAGATTTATATGTTGACAACTGTATACATGATTTTATGAATATAAATGATGTTGCATTACAAAATGGTGCTTCGTTGCAGCATTTTTAAGCTTTCGAAACTGACCTTAACATATTTTAATCTGTTACTTGTAAGTACAAAGTCTGTCTGATGTTTATTAATAATTGAAAAGCGCAGCTGCACTTGCAGCCTTAATTTTAGTTTCAGAGAACATAGACTTTGGACTTGTCACAAC
Organism: Cirrhinus mrigala; assembly: GCA_036247105.1. Classification (NCBI taxonomy): domain Eukaryota; kingdom Metazoa; phylum Chordata; class Actinopteri; order Cypriniformes; family Cyprinidae; genus Cirrhinus; species Cirrhinus mrigala. The sequence goes on along the minus strand of CM070018.1, from coordinate 13,030,487 downwards.
AAAGACACCCAACATGTTGCTCTTTAAATGTGTTAATGACATACAACAAAATATTCTGCAAGACAAATGGAAATATGAGTAGATTGTGTTTTATAAATGTGCCAATCTTAATGTTGACCCTAAAACTGTAATTCTGTAAGGAATGGTGATTTTTCTGTAAATGTAAAGCAGTAAATCTTTAATTTTTGCTTCAAGAGTCATTGTGCTTTTTTGCCAGCAGATGGCATCGTTCTCTTTGCTTTTTGCACTTCTCCACAGTTTAACACATCTCAGCAATGCAATAAAAATCTTTATTTTGCATATTTTAACAATAACCTTTAAAGACTGCAGTAAACAGAGAAGATTAAACAAGCCAAATCAAAGCTGCAGTAATAGTTAGAGAGCTTATCTCTAAAGTATTGTGACTTTTGACTGCCATGCCCTAATTAAAACCCTTTTATGGTAAATTATAAAATCAGAGATGCAGTCTACACACAACTAAATGTCCAACCACAAAAACACGTGATCAAGTGCTAATCAAAGGGCACATTAAATTGCAAGCTGAACCACAGTCTGTTTCCCACAAGTTTGAGATTATTACACAATAATGTACACTTTTATGTCTATTCTCCACATGAAATTTAAAAATGAACGGATTGATTTATAAGAGTTGGATGAGTTAAGTTTCTGTGCCTTTCCTGTCAGGTTTTTCCCACAGAGATAATAACGCATTTTATGAGCATGACAATATTGTGTTTATGATTTACAGGAAACATTAACTCCGTGATAATCATCTCGGGGTTGTTTTCAATTAAAGTATGGCCGGTAAAAAATATTAATTTTCTGTTTCAGTATCTTTGCTGCGTCAGTGGTAACTCAACATGCAGCCTTACAAATATGAATTAGTAAAAATAAGTTTATGTATAAACGGTGTGCTTCGTTCTATAAGTTAATTTTCCACATGGCTCTTGTCAGTCCGAGCAGGTTCGGGGAAAAGGCTTGGGTTTTCCGCCAAAGTAGCGCGAATCTTCTTCTTCTCCTTGAACCGCCCAGAATGGGAGACTTTTACATGACGGCCCTTGGTGGCATTTTTATCCACTATTTTTTCCAGTCTGGCATCTAAATTGCTGTCTTCGCCGTCGTTGCCCAGGTCTTTATTCGCATTGTTGGTGCTGAAGTCGGGTGGTATTTCATACAGGACCTTTGGCTCCGACTTCTTTTTCCTCAGGAAGGTGAGCTTCCACCACGCGGGGTCGGCCATGACAGGTGCGAAGAGAAGATAACAAATAGTAGACCTGTAACACGAATGCAGATTTGTTAAGTAGATAGAGATAAATATACTAACTACTTAAGTAATGTTTTAAACTTGCATATTTTTCATTTATTACCAAAACACATGGTCTTTGCCCTGGGATGTTCTTTTAATTATCAGGGTTTGTACAAGGTGCTTAAATATGGGGTTATTTTTGTGTCTTTATTATTCAAACAAAAATACTGTGTTTGAGAGTAAAACTAAGTATTTTGTAATTAAAAAATATAAGTTTGCAAAAAAAGTCTTCTTAAATCTCAAAAATAAAGAAATTGATAACAAAAGTATTTGCAGTGCATGTACTTTTCTTTACAATCTTTATTTTTCTTTGCGCACTTCAAACACTTCTCATCGCGAAACCACAAGTTTTGCTCTCCTTTCTGCTTTCTTTTTTTGCGAGTCTAAAATTTTTTTTTGCGAGTTAAAAAGTTTTGCTTGTGAGTAAGCTGTATCTCAGTGGGCGGTCTCTACCTACCAGGATGAAAGGCCTTTTTCTATTGGTCACTCTCGATTGAAGTGACCACGCCCACTACGTTGTGCCGCCAGGCGCCAGTCTGACTGAGGAGCGAGCGAGGTTCAGCCATGGCGAACAACAGCAACAACAGGTCGTTTACTGGGTGAGATAACCAAGTTAACGTCTTAAACTCAGTGACAAGTGAACTTATGTAGTCTCTCTTCTCATGCTCACATATTTAAATACGTAACGTTAGATAAGCCCGCCTGTAGTTCGGCGATACCGTTAAATAGAGGGGCACGAGATGACTCGGATGACGATTGTAATCAAGGTAAAGACCATTATGACATGCAAGAGTCATACAGTTGCAGTATTAACATTAAGTGACATGGCATTTGACACGCGGAAGGTGCAGGAGCAGTGACACTTTCAGCAGTGACACAGTCCATCGGCATATGTCAAAGAAAACCGTATGTGTCACTGGCACTGAGCAGTGGCATGCACCAGTGGCTTCCGTGCGTCAGATGCCATGTCACTTAATGTTAATACTGCAACTGTACGACTCTTGCATGTCATAATGGTCTTTACCTTGATTACAATCGTCATCCGAGTCATCTCGTGCCCCTCTATTTAACGGTATCGCCGAACTACAGGCGGGCTTATCTAACGTTACGTATTTAAATATGTGAGCATGAGAAGATAGACTACATAAGTTCACTTGTCACTGAGTTTAAGACGTTAACTTGGTTATCTCACCCAGTAAACGACCTGTTGTTGCTGTTGTTCGCCATGGCTGAACCTCGCTCGCTCCTCAGTCAGACTGGCGCCTGGCGGCACAACGTAGTGGGCGTGGTCACTTCAATCGAGAGTGACCAATAGAAAAAGGCCTTTCATCCTGGTAGGTAGAGACCGCCCACTGAGATACAGCTTACTCGCAAGCAAAACTTTTTAACTCGCAAACAAAAATTTTAGACTCGCAAAAAAAGAAAGCAGAAAGGAGAGCAAAACTTGTGGTTTCGCGATGAAAAGTGTTTGAAGTGCGCAAAGAAAAATAAAGATTGTAAAGAAAAGTACATGCACTGCAAATACTTTTGTTATCAATTTCTTTATTTTTGAGATTTAAGAAGACTTTTTTTGCAAACTTTTATTTTTTAATTACAAAATACTTAGTTTTACTCTCAAACACAGTATTTTTGTTTGAATAATAAAGACACAAAAATAACCCCATACTTAAAGTGCTTAAGTACTTGAATTCGACTTTTTTAAATTTAAGGCCTGGAAACCCTTGAAAATAGCAATATTCCTTAAGAGGTACTTGCAGAGTGCTTGAATTATTGCAAGACAATGTATCTCTGAAATAAGTGTTTAATTATGTCACTAAAAACATACAGTATCTTTTCAAGCAAAATTCATGCAATTCAAAAGCGATTCACTAGCAAAAACCAGATCAAATTAAAAGAGCTATTCATTTTCAAATTTCAACATCGTTTGTAACCAGGGTTGCCAGGTTTTCACAACAAAACCCACCCAATTGCTACTCAAATCTAGCCCAAAACTAGCCTAGTCACAAATACATGTTTTTTGGCAGAGTTCCCCTGGCAAAATTCACATTCCATTGGATAAAAATCATGGTTTTGGTGTCGCTTCAACCCGTTGATATGAAAAACAACCTGCGGCAACAGCGTTAAAGGAACACTCCACTTTTTTTGCTAATAGCTTAGCATAGATCATTGAATCAGATTAGACCATTAGCATCTCGCTCGATGCTAACGGTCTAATCTGATTCAATGATCTATGCTAAGCTATTAGCAAAAAAAGTGGAGTGTTCCTTTAATGTAGCCGTGGGAAAACCGCAGATTTGGCAACACTGAATTTGTAACGATTTTAAAAAGCATGTAGTGGTGGGTGAAACATTTGAATCATTTGTTTCAGATCGGAACTTCAAATCGTGTATCACAAAGCGTTTGATTTAGACTGGAACTTCACGTATCGTTAATTATTTGATTTGGGTCGGGACTTCAGAGCGCCTATTGCAAATCATTCGATTTAGATCGGAACATGTTTATGAATCATTTAGCGAATTGAATGATTCAAATGAAATGATTTGTGATACTCTTTGATACTATACTATTTGAAGTCCGGATCTAAATCAAATTCAGATCAGGACTTCAGAGCGTGGATCGCGAATCATTAGATTTAGATCGGAACTTTGGAGTGGGTTCGTGAATCTTTTGCTTTAGATCAGAACGGGTTTGTAAATCATTTAGTGAATTGAATGATTCAAATTAAATGATTCGTGATACTCTATTTGAAGTCCCGATCTAAATCAAATTCAGATCAGGACTTCAGAGCATAGATTGTGAATATTTTTTTGCTTTAGATCAGAACCTCGGAGCGCAATTCAAATCGGGACTTGCGGGCTGCGGTTTCTTGAATCATTTGTTTCAGATCAGGATTTCGGAGCGAGTTCTGAATCTTTTTTTTCTGTTTTTTTTTTTTTATTCTTAAACAGTAGAAAACATTAAACCAACAATGCAGTACAGTTATAAAAACAAAAAAAAAAGAAAACAAAGAAAGTATACACTCTTAGAAATAAAGGTGCTTCATGATGTCATAGAAGAGCCTTTTTTGTTTAAATGGTTCCATAAAGAATCTTTAACATCTAAAGAAACTTTCTGTTTCACAAAAGGTTCTTTGTGGCAAAAGCAGGTTCTTCAGATTATAAAAAGGAAAGAAAGAGATGGTTCTTTAAAGAACCTTTGACTGAATGGTTCTTTGTAGAACCAAAAATGGTTCTTCTATGGCATCGCTGTGAAGAACCTTTTGAAGCACCTTTATTTTTAAGAGTGTACACAAATATAAATCCCATCTTAGGGACTGTATTCAATTAAAATATGGCCGGTAAAAATATGAATTTTCTGTTCCAGTAGCTTTTCTTCATCAGTAGTAACTCCACTCAACATGCAGCCTTACAAATAAGGAGTAAAAATTAGTTTATGTATAAACTATGTGTCTGGAAGTTATTTTTTCATATGACTCTTGTCAAACCAATCATCAAATATAGCATCTGTACGAACCCTGTTTTATGGATACAAAAGCATATTAGAACATTAGCATAAAGGCTCATTTGAATACTTTAGCACATTCTAAGCATTAAAGCTACTTCTCTCTGAGGTTATATGTGCATCCAATGATTAGAGTAGAATAACAAGAGGACACCTGACTCTGCCGCTCAGCTGTTTAATTAATGAACAGCACCACTGGATCCCCTGTCACTCCCCTGAGATCTGAGATGCACCATAATAACACTGCGTGAACCAAGACGCTTGAATATCACCTTGATGGATAACTTTGCAGAGTTTCATTTGTTATACAACATCAGACAGACCGTATATAGCTATTGTACACATCACAAAGCATGTACAATGATTTACCCATGTGATAGCAACCAGTGTAAACACTAGTGACTCACACACCTGCATACTGGTAATAATGCGTATGTCTGATATCCCACTAGGGTGTGTCATATGGTCCCTTAGCAACATTGTTATAGTCATCGTTAAATGGAATGTATCAATGAGCATGTGATGGGTTGTCCAGTCAATGCAGCAGGTTTTATAGCGTTGGCGTGTGATAAGATTTTAAGTGATCTCTAGAAAGGCTCTAGTAAACACACCCTTCACTTTCTGGTAGAATATTGCTCTGTTATAAAGGGTTCATGCAAGAAACAAGGCAGTGTCTATAGTTGAATATATTTTTTATGGAAAATTCCACTAAAACGTGCTCCTTTTTGATTTCTGGTGCATTTTATTTTAGGAAAGATAGGGAAATTGGATGTAGATGTAGTGGTCAGGCCAAATTCTATCTATCTATCTATCTATCTATCTATCTATCTATCTATCTATCTATCTATTTATCTAGCTATCTATTTAATACATGTTATATAAGTGTACATTTTACTTGCAAAACTACATTTGAAAGACAATGTTTGAAAGAATTGTTTGTACTTTGTATCTTTACAATTTTTCTTTGTCACTTTTATATTGCTCACTGCGGGTTGTAAAGTAATATTCTCTGCAAACTGCTTTGGAACAATATTTAGTGAGTAAAATGCAATATGGAAAAAATAATTTGAAAGTGAAGTGAAGGTTTATAGAACTGGCATTATCCGGGAAGATAAAAATGAATATTTAAAATATATATCTTTGTCCTTGAAATGGCAGTGTTAAAAACTTTATAAAGTTTTCCTTTTACACTCAGTAGCTATAAATATTCCTTACACAGTAAAATTACTGTATAAAAATGTATTTTAGAAAGGAGGTCTCTTGCAAGGAGATAATTATTTTTACGTTAGTTTACTTTGTTTTGTTTTTTTATATTACCGTTTTTTTTTTTTTTTTTTGTTTGTTTTCAAGTAACGAAAAATTATGTTTTATGTAGCTTTAGTTTTAGTTAACTGTAATAACCCTGGTTAAGATGTCCATGCAGTTATTATTTTATCTATTTTATTTTATTTTATTTATTAATTTTTAATAAAACATGAACATTTTAACATTAACATGAACTATTTTTGTAATAAAATTATTTTTATTTTGTATTTCTTTTACTTTTAAATAGAGCAGATTAAGAATGCCAGTCTTCGTATATATGCAAAAAAAAAAAAAAGTTTGCAAACAATATTTTAATTCACTTTAAAAAATGACAGTGTTAAAATAAAAATCTTATGAAGTTTTCCTTTTACACACAGTATAAATAAATATGCCTAAATACAGTACATTTTAGAAAAGAGGTCTCTTGCAGGGAGATCATTTTTACTTTATTTTACTTTGTTTTATTTATTTATATATTAATGTTGTTTTTTTCAAGTAACAAAAATGATATTTTTTGTTATTTTTTTTAGTTTTAGTTAACCGTAATAACCCTGGTTGAGATGTCCATGCAGTTATTGATTATTTTACTATTGATTATTTTATTTATTTATTATTTATTTTAATTGTATTAACATAAACTGCCCTGAAAAAAATATCTATTATTTTATGCAAAATGGATTTAAGATATTTTTTAACAAATTAAAAATATACATTTTTTACTAAATTATTTTTACTTTTAAATAGAATGCCAGTCTTCTAGTATATGCAAAAAAATAACAATACAGGAACAAATGGAGTTCACAAACAATATTTTAACAAATTAACTTAAAAAATGGCAGTAAAAAAATTGAATGAAGTTTTCCTTTCACACATAGTATAAATAAGCCTTATACAGTAAAAATACTGTGTATATATATGTATATGTATGTATATACATATAGGGCAGATAAAGAAAGCCAATCTTCTAGTATGCAAAGAAAAAAAGATGGCAGTGTTAAAAATAGCTTTATATAGTTTGCCTATTACGCACCATATAAATAAGCCTTATACAGTAAAAATACTGTATAAAAACGCATTTGCAAGATCATAATTTTTACTGTATTTTACGTTATATTTTATAATTTTTTATATTTTCAGGTGACAATTTTTTTTTTTTTTTGCGTGTGTGTGTGTGTAGTTTTAGCTTTAGTTAACTGTATTAACCCTAGTTAAGATGTACATGCAATTATTGGTTTATTTTATTTCATTTTATTTTATTTTATTAACATAAACTGCCCTGAAAAAAAAAATAAATAAATATATATATATATATATATATATATATATATATATATATATATATATATATATATATATATATATATATATATATTCTATACTAAATTATTTTTAAATATGGCAGATTAAGAATGCCAATCTTCTAGTATATGCAAAAAAAAAAAAAAAAGATGGCAGTGTTAAAAATAGCTTTATAAATTTTGCCTTTTACGCACCGTATAGATAAGCCTTTATACAGTAAAAATACTGTATAAAAATGCATTTTAAAAAGGAGGTATCTTGCAAGGAGATCATCACATTTGGAGGTCATTGGAATAAGAAGTCTAAAAAACCCCACCATAAATGTTCTGAGACAACAACAGGCTTAATGCAACCCATAAAACATTTTCAAGTAACGTCACAATATTTGCCAATTACAAAATAAGGGGGCATTTTTAACACAAGGTAGTACGGCAAGTTTATGGGGTAACAGAGACTCTGGATTTGTCACTGATCTTCTGCAATTACATAATGACAGGATTCAGTCACTTTTAGAAGCAGCTACTACTCTTTCACCCTAATTGCACTTAGTTTGTTGTAGCCAAGTAGTTTGTAGATGTCTGTAGAGGAGATCTTATTGCACTCTGAAATTTAATGTAAGGTTTAATCCTGGGAGAGTCAGGTGCTTTCCTAGCTAGGGTGGCGTGAAAGTTAATTTAATGGTTTTATTGTTCATGCTTATTGATTATGACTTGATCATGTCAGATTGTGAGTCACAGCCTGCATACCAAAATTTTCCAGACTGGATATGCATTACAGAATTTTAGACCTGCTAGAAAAAAAAAAAATAAATAATAATATAAAAATAATTTAAGTAATTACAGTGTTTTATTCATTTATTCATTTATTTTAATCTTAAATATTTAAAAAAAAAAATCTAAAATATTTAGCAGCTGATTCTTGAAAGTCATCTGACCTTCTACAAGACATTCTGACACTCAGGAGGCATATTCTTAGAGCTAGATAATAAGTTACTTTGTTTTCCTCCTTGTGTGACTGAGCAGCACTAAAGCACCTCAGAGATCACAGGGAGAGTACACTGTGCCTGTCTAAACCTAGGAAATCACTAACCAAGTTCAAAGCCTTCCCGGTGATACAAATGTTTGAGGAGAGGAGAGGTTAACTCAAGGGCAGCCAGGCCCTGCTGTATTCAGAGCAGTCATGGAGGGTGTCAAGTTTGCCTGCAAGCCTAGGCCTGGACATCATACTGCTGCCGTTTGTGTCCTGAATGTTACTTCTCTCTCATCTGGGCCTATAACATGGCCTATCAAACTTCTCATATAGCCTACAGCCTCTAAAAAGATTGGCCTTCACCAGAGCATTTGTTCATAACAGGCTCTGTTAGGAGAATATTTGATTTATGAGTTCAAATTCCACTCATCTGTGTATAAAACTACCTACATGTTTGTTCATTTGACTTCATTGTTCATTGTTAAATGGTTAGGAGTATCACTGAGAAGCTGTTCTAGTTTTTATTAAATATTCTGAATTAGTTTTAATGTTTATATTTTCCGTATTCATTTTCATTTCAGTTAAAGTTTTCCTCATTTTGTTGTGTGTTTTTCTCATTTTTATGTCTACATAGTTTTTAGGAATTTTATCTCGGTTTTTGGTTGAGGTATTTTAGTACATAAATTGAAATGAGAAATGTCTCTTTTGCAACTAGCTGAAATAAAATACATTTGTCCATATTTTAAGATTTTTACTTCATTTTATATTTTACTTTGTTTTATATTTTTATATTAATGCCATTTTACTTTGTTTTATATTTTTATATTAACTTTTTTTTTTCCAAGTAACGAAAATTATAATTTTTTGTGTAATTTTACTTTTAGTTAACTGTAATAACCCTGAAGACGTCAATGCATTTATTTTATTTTATTTTATTTTATTTGAATATTATCAGCCCTAAAAAAAGAAATAAAATCCATTATATGTACATTTAAATTATTTTAAAATTATTTAATAACCCTGTAATAACCCTGGTTAAGACGTCCATGCAGTTATTTTATTTTATTTTATTTTATTTTATCTGCCCTGAAAAAATAAATAAAATCCATTATTTTATGCAAAGTTAATTTAAGATTTTTTTTAAAAATTAAAACAATTTTTTTTACTATAACTTCATCTAAAATTTAAATGAAAACAATATAAAAATAAAAATTAATTTAAAATAATAAAACTACATTATGTTACTATAACATTATGTTGATACTAAAGTGCATTTAAAATTTAAAAAAAAAAAAAAACAAAAAAAAACAATTACTAAAACTTTATCTGAAATAAAAAAATGTAAAAATAAAAACAAATTTAAAATGATAAAACTATAACATTATGTT